>OX101753.1:110066002-110705362 GCA_944452675.1 Tachina lurida | reverse complement strand
GCTCCTGGAAAACTCAACCACGATTTTTGTTTTGTTTCCCCCTTGAATTCCAAAATCGACGCTAGCCTGTTGTTATATTTTTAGAAATACCCTTGATTTTTCCCCATTTTTTTCCCAAAATCGACGCTATTTCGTCGACGCTATCTTGGCTCACGTTATAATTTCAAGTTACAACGAAATGTCATGTCATATGGAAACGTAGAGTACGGAAGGATAAAGAAGACTTGGTTAGATCGCGCATTTTTAGAGGTGTTTATTGAAATGTACGAAAGTCTGTCATGCTCATATACCAAGTATGAGCGTCTAATAGCCGCTTTAATATATTTTAAACGTCAAACACCTAATAATAAGAAGAAAATAAGTATTCTAAATTATGTTTTTCGGGGTCGAACATTTCAAAATTCATCGTTGCGGAATCCGGCTCCTGGACGTACAATAAAAAATGGAAAAGTAAAGTAATCCATTTTTTAATGCAAATAGTATTTTTGAAATGTCTTTCACATTATGTTGATAGCAGGCATGCTAATACATTAAAACATACATATAAAATATAAGTGTAAAATTATTTTATGTATTTAATTTTTATATGAAAATTACCAGCAACAAATTTTACACTTTTATATTTAATACGATCGTACAAAGATACAAGAGGTCTTATGAATTCAGCAACTGTACTCGTATTTTGTATGTTCCTGAATTGTTGTTTTAACTTTTGAATCAACTTTGTTTAATTAAAATTAAATAAAATATTTCTTCGTTATAGAGATATAATTATTAAAAAATCGTTCCAAAATTTTAGCATTATATTTTAGCATTTTCAAATAGTTTTTTAGCATTATTTTAAGCCCCATTTAGCATTGAAAATTTTTTCAGTTGTGGCCACACTGTGTGCGGGACACTGGTCTATAACATAGATGATCAAAAATAAAAATGAGATGTATTAGCGCTCGCTCTCGCAACCCTAAGTCCCAGCAAACATATTGGCAAACACCTAAAACAAATTTCATAATGATATGAATAAAAATGTCTTTTCAAAACGTTTTCATTTCCAGCCTTAAATATTTTGTAGCATAAAAGTCATTGAATGTTATGAAAAGCATCATTTATCATAAAATACCGTTCACATCTCATTTCGTAGACGTGTAGCTTTTATTTTTTTTACTTTGTTTTTTGTGTGTTCAATTGTAATTGAATCGTGTGTGTTTACTGTGCTTTGTTCAACAAAAACCAACAACAATGCTTAATAAATTCCTGAAAAAAATGACGATACTCCGACGCATGTGTTTTCGTCGCTTGCTCAACGATGAATGAATGAGTTTTTAAAAGATCGTAACAAATGTGTATGAATTTTTTTCAAACAATTGTTGTATGGGCTGAACATCTATGGTCTATAACATTGATGTCAGTTTCATAGCACAATTGTGGTAGGTAAAATCACACACATTCTTATTCTCTTTCATTTAGTCGTCGATGAGACAGCGACGAGAACACATGCGTAGCGGGTGTATTAATTTGTTTAAAGATACAGTGAAAAAAAAGAAGTGGTATGCGAAAAATATTCTATGATCACCAATGCTTTTCGCGATATTTAATGTGTTTGATGTTGTAAAACGTTTAAGGAAAGAAATTAATATGTATTTAAAAGACATTTTGACTTTTTTGGAGCATTTTCACTAAACTGCACTTTCTATTTAAACTTTAAAGACCAATAACTCGGGAAATATGGGCTGCAGCAAATTTTTTTGATTAAGTTTTTTTTTCATATTTTTCCCATTACTATCTGATAATCTATTTAAAAATTCTTTTTTTGAGATTTTTCAGAGTTTCCTATGAAAAGTTCAGTGCCCGATAACTTGAAAAATATGGGTCGCCACCAACTTTTTAATTTAATGTTTTCATCTTATTTTTTAATTTTCTATCACATAGGCTCCTTTTTATTTATTTTTAGCTGCTTTACTAAACTGCATTTGTTCCAAATATTTATTTTTTCCTAAGTACTTCAGAGACGAATGAGACAACTTTTCTCACACACATAACTATAGTTTTATTTTTTACACCACTGGTCTATAAATGATCAAACAGAATTGGGGCATAAACACATTTTCCATACAAAATGACACAAAAAACTAGCCTCAGAAAGCAGTCGATAGATAAAATCTATTTTATTTTGAGAACTTTTTTTCTTATGCTCTCACATATAAATAAATATTCTCTCAAACATGTTACCATACTTTCAATAAATTTCATACATATTGTGAACAAAACTACAAAGAAAAATAAACACAAAAGAAAATAAAACAAAAATTAGAGAGCATTTGAAGTTACTGCCGTAGTTTTTATTATGGGCTTTGTTAATTTGACAGCGATTTTTCCTGAAGTTAAGGACTTATTCTGTTTAATCATTAAGGTTGTATTTCTTATTATTATTTGCTTGTTATTTCTCAACAAAAGGGAACAAAATGAATTTCTGTTTATTATATTTTAATATTTTATTTTTATTCAACGCATGTCAAAATTACCAGGAATAAAAAAAAATCCGAGTAGTTTTTTTTTCCCCATATAATAATTGAGTATTTTAATTTAAAATGTTTTTTCAAAACAATGTCTCATACTATAAAAACAGCTCGTTTTTCACACACAAAAGCAAAAGTTACATTATTCCCTGCAGGAGATGTGGCGATAATTGTCTAAAAGATACTAGTATAATTACTAGATTTTTTTTTTTTTTTTTTTACACACATATTTAATTATTGTATCTTCAAAATATGAACTATCAATAAGTATTCAAATCTTAAATCTATATATAATTATTAGGCCCGACCAGTATCGGACATAAACTTAGTGATAGTAATTAATAATACATAAATTTCGTATTAAGCACAATAATTATTTTCAAGAAGTATCATTTGGGGTGCTGACTATTAGGGCCCTTGTGTCCCTCCTTTTTAAGCGGATGTGTGCAGTAAAGTTCAAGATATTACGAGCAAGCGGATTAGGATGTGACTCGAGTTTTGTTAAATATTTACCTGCGTATTTTGCGATTTCTTCAGTCACTAGCGGCATATTTAAATCACGATGTATATTTGAATTTTTGATGTACCATGGAGCCGATGTTATTAACCATAAAATTTTATTTTGCTGTCGTTGGATTCTATGCACATTTGAAGCTGAAGCAGTGCCCCATAGCTGAATTCCGTAGCACCATATTGGCTTCAAAAGCGACTTGTATATCAAAAGTTTGCAGTCTAGACTGAGTGTTGAATTTCTGCCAATCAACCAATGTATTTGAGTTAACTTAAGTTTCATTTGAATTAGTTTAGCGTCAATACGATGTTGCCATGTAAGCCTTCGATCAAGGTGTATGCCAAGGTATTTCACTTGAGAATGTTGAGGAATATTTTCATTATTGATTCGAATGGGGGAACAGGTATCTTTTCCTAGGGTAAACGTAATATGAACACACTTTTCCTCATTTACTTTAATTCTCCATAAGTTCAACCATCTTTCAAGCTGGGTAATGTGTGCTTGGAGATTGCGGGATGCCTCATCAGGGTTTTTGTGCATACTCATACAGGCTGTATCATCGGCAAATGTACAAGTGTGGATGTTATTGCTCACAGGCATATCACAAGTATATATTAAATACAAGACTGGCCCCAAAATACTACCCTGTGGCACACCAGAAGATATAGATTCGGGCACAATCATGAAGTTTCCTTCCACAACAGTAAACTTCCTATCAACAATGTAACTTTCCAAAAATTGTTCTATATTTATTGGAAAATATGTCTTCAATTTTAAAAATAGCCCTTTGTGCCATACTTTGTCAAATGCCTGAGAAACATCAATAAAAAGGGCAGAACAATACTTCTTTTCTTCAAAAGTCCTCCTTATAACTTGAACCAATCTATGCGTTTGCTCAATAGTGCTATGCTGACTTCTAAAGCCAAATTGATGGTCCGGGATGTACCCATTATCAGCTAAATTTGTGGACAATTTATTCATGAGCAGCTTTTCGAAAAGTTTTGAAACTGTTGATAGTAAGCTTATAGGCCTATATGACTCAGCCTTGGTAAGATCTTTGCCCGGCTTCGGAATCATTTTAATCTTGGCAAGTTTCCAGTTATGTGGAAAATACTGCATTCGCAAAATGGCATTAAAAATAAATAGCAGGATGTTTATTGCAATGTGAGGCAAGTTCATCAGCATCTTGTTGCTAATTCCATCAATACCTGGAGCTTTCTTCGGATTAAGTTCAGCAATTAGTTTTTGTACATCGCGCCTCTTAAACTTTATGGGTCGCGGGGGTAGAGCAAGTATACTTGGCAAATCAGCAACACCAGTACATGTGTTTGGGGTAAATACGTATTTTAAATGATTAGCAAATATGTTAGCTTTTTCAGTATCGCTTCTTGCCCAACCTCCGGTAGATGTCCGCAGAGGTGGTTTAAATTCAACGGGGGTTTTCAGCTTTTTAGCAGCGCGCCACAAAGAGTAATTAGATGCTGGAGTGGCATCAAGGCCTTCCAGATAATTTTTAAGAGATGCAGTTTTTTCAATTGCAAGTAACTCTTGGAGTCGTTTAGTGCACTCTTTAAATCTGATTTTAAGTTGTGGTGATCTGTGCTGTTGCCATTCCCTTCTAGCTCTTCTTTTTTCACACACGACACGTTCAATATCGGTAGAATAAATTTTATTAAATCCAGTCTGCGGATGGGAGGTAGTAGCATGTTCAGCAGCCTGTGCAATCATTTCGTTAAGGTTGGCGATGTTAGCTTCAATATCCTCGGGTGTTCTTAGCGTAATGTTTTCCGTGCAATGACTACTAAGATATTTTTTGAATCGCAGCCAATTTACACGATTGATCGATCATCTTCACATACGAGTGAGGTAAATCACTTCTACAGATTGTAACGATCGTGGGAGAGTGATCGGACGAGAGATCTAAAGAAGCTTCAACGTTAATTAATTCCCTAGAAATGTTTTTTATGACGCCAAAATCTATAACATCCGGAATTTTATTTATGTCAGTTGGCCAGTAAGTAGGCTCCCCACTCGAAATGACGTCCAAGCCCATTTTTGAAATTGTGTTGAACAACGCTCGACCTCTGGGTGTAATATGACGCGAACCCGAGAACGTATGTTTAGCATTATAGTCGCCAGCTGCCACGAAACAAGGGCCAAGAGATCTATAGAAATCCTCGTATTGATTCTCAGTAATTCCTAATCTGGGAGGGGAGTAAATTGATGATATCACAAAATTTGTGCAAAAATTTTCAACACAAATATTCGTTGCTTGTAGATGTTCCTCACAAATGTTGTCAATAATATAATGTTTGAGTCTTGACTTTACTAGAATTGCTGATCCACCGCATGCTCTTCCTCTCGGGTCCTTTGAATCATATAAGGTGTAGCCAGAAATTAAATAAAAAGGCTTCTCGAAGTCAAATGAGTGTCAGAGACCAACATTGTATCAATATTTTTTTCCGTGAGGAAGTGCTCAAGTTTATTTTTATGTTGGCGAATGCCGTTTGCGTTCCAGAAACATATTTTTAACGTGTTCATGGCTTCTTAACTAATGCCTGAAGCAGTGTATTCTGCATTCGCAGCATTTCTTGCATCATGCTAATCATATTTGTTGTAAAACTATTAATAGTTAGCACCAAATTCTCAATAGTAGCTTCAAGGCGACTAAAGTTAAAGCTTGAGTTTGCATTCGTTGAATTATTTGGCGGTGGAACATTTTGTATGGAAATAGAACTAGTCTTAGCAGCATCGGCATACGATACACGTGAACTAACTGGTTGGCTTGTTTGAGGAAGAGCGGCGGAGTAAGCGTTTGCTGATTGAGCTGGAGCTAGTTTAGGTTTTTGACCCATAGCCTGTTTAACAAAAGAATATGCAGGGCATCCTCTGTAGTTAGCGGTGTGGTTACCTCCACAATTACTGCATTTTTTTCTGCTTGATCTTTTGACTTCGTGCAGCTAGCAGTACCATGCAATTCACCGCAGATAACACAAACTGTAGGTAAATTGCAGTAAGTTTTTGTATGACCATATTCTTGGCAATTGTGGCACTGTACGGGACCTGAACGCTTACGTGGCTCTTCAACTGTAATTTTTCGGTATAAAAGGTATTTTAGGCTATAAATTGGATGTGTCTCGTTTTTTTTCAACTGTATATCATTTGGCTCCAGTTCAACACGTAATAGAGGCTGGGGATCTTCTCTCTATTGATTATATTAGTAACACTTTTTACTTTAAATCCTTGTATGATGAGTGCATCTTTTATTTCGTCGGGATTAACATAAGCATCAATGCCCTTCAATACGATCTGCATACCTTTAGCACTTTTAAGCTGATAAGTATAAAAATTAGTTTTATTTTTTCGAAATCAGTAATAATTTTGCGGAAATCTTTTTCTTCGTATATTTGAATTTTTGTTTCATCAATTTTACCACGTTTTATTGGAATAACGTGAAATGCGTTCTCACCAACTGCCGAGACTAATTTTTTAATAAGGGCGTTCGAATTTTTTTCTCTCAGGTATATTGGTGGTGGCTTGAAAGTTTTTTTTTGGATGAAACAGCGGGTTGGTCGTTATTTGCTTGCAATATTGAAAAACGATTTTGACGGTTAACTGCTGCGACGTCGTTATCCCTGGATATCTTGGGAACCGATGAAATTTTTGATGAATTTGGGCTTCGCCCGCGCTTTAAAATTGTGATATATCTGTCCATTCCGACTTGGACCTTGGGTTTTGGGCTACTCTTATCTTCAGTGACAACTTGGTTAAGTGATGACCCCGAGCCCGAAGCGGGTGATATCGCTGAGTTAAATGTAGAAGTACTAGGCAATAATGTCAACGATTCACTAGTTGGCATTGGGCAAAGCGAAGTTGATCGCTGACGAAACTCTGGTTTTGCCGTTAGAAAAAGTCTATTATCAGATTTTTGATTTTTATTAAGAGCTTCAGAACTCACAGCAAGTTTATTTTCAGATTTTTTATTTGTATTGTTATCATTATGAGCATCAAAACTCACAGTAAAATAGGCATTTCTGCCGTTAGAACTCACTTCACTATTTTTTTCCTTTAAGGTACTCATATAGAGTATTCCTCAAGGGCACTTTGTTTGCTTTTTTTTGTTTACGGTTTTTTTTTGTTTTTGTTGTTTCTATATGTAAAAAATATTTGCAAAGCAAATAAAGCTTATTTATTAAAGTCAATATGTACTGCGAATATTTTTTGTATTTTTTTTTATTTTAGTTTGTATATAAGAAAAATTCCGCTATTACGTCTGTTCACTATGAAGGTACAACGAGAACTAGATAGCAAGAACTAGTGCATAAAGGGTTAAAGTTGTTGTGTAAAATTACTAGTGCTGATGAGTACTAGTATATGAAGTAGTTCCAAGGCACCACATTGCAAAATAAACTTTTACTGTCTAACAGAGCTCTAGCACTGTATGAAAATTGCTTTCATAAAATTATTAAAATTTTAGGTTCATATAAAAATAATTATAATTAAATAATTATAATTACCTTTTTATATTTTTGAATTTTGATAAATAATGACGAAGCTTAACTAACAGTTGTCACTGGGTAACAAAGGAATGAAACCACCAATTTTATAGAATTTTTCTTAACAAAAGAACTGGTAATAAACTAGTCCTAGACTAGTACCAATGTTAAGAACTAGTGGTGGTGATTGCTGTACTAGTAAAATACTAGTTGGACACTAGTTCGATCTCCTCCAGGGTTTATATACAATCAATTGGGGTATTCAGATGGAACTCATAAATTAACACGTTTCAAAGTAATAACACGAAAAAACTATAATGCTGTGAGCAACCCCTCATAATTTATAATTAAAAATATTGTACTTATTTGTATTTTGGTTTTAGCACCTTTGTACATTGCTTACTCTCTCATTCTCTCTCTCAATTCCTTTGGTAAAATCTCACGCATTTCTACATGTAGTTATGACAAACAATAAACATAGCTGAGAAAGTCTTATTACTTTATGACCTTTTTGTTTGAGCCACAACAATAATTTTTTTAAACTGTGTTAAAATGTTAAGACATTATGACACTTAGGACACTGGTGTGAATACCCCAAATATGTAATAATTGTTAACCATTTCATAGTATTCTGAGTTAAGCTCTATTGATAATCATTTTTTGATAGAAGCAGTAAGTAAATTCAATTAATATAAACATATATTCAATTAAAATATTAATTAAAAATATTATTTTTTTATAAGCAATCACTTAATTGAAAAAAATTTAACAATAATATTTTCTGTGTACCTTATATGATAAGAATATTAGCAATGTCGAATATTTTTTTGTTTGAATTTCGTAACTAATTTTTTATTTAATGCAATTTTTAAATTAGTTACTTTAACGATCTCACTTTTTAATGCATACAATTTGAAAATCCTTTCGAAGTTCTTTTTGTAAAATAAGATAGAAAATAGTTTTTTATTGATGAAAACAAAATAACTTTGGTGTATGTCGAATATTTTTTTGTCCACTGTAAACATGTAAATTGTTACTTTTTTATTGGAAAAAAATTGGACTTGTGATGATTTTTTTCCTCAAAATATGATTTTCTTTCCGACAAATGATGATTTTATTCGCAAAACTTCTGGCAGCCCTGTTTGTAGTGGTGATCACGGATGGAAATCATGGTACAATTGTACTTTTTATGGTACATTTTTGACCTCGTCGGTGCCGTGGTACTACCGCGAGTTACTTGGTACAATTTAAAAATGCCAATGTTTTAATATCCTAACATTAATTTTACCTATGTTGTATTTAATTTTTTTGGTTGTGTTTTATTTTAGAAACAGGGAAGCTGACCCCTGTTTTTGTTGCAATGCTGTTGTCAAGGCAAAGTCATGTACCAGGTGGTGTCAATTCTGCAACAAGAAATCTGTCTAGTGCTTTAACTGTACCTGTTAGCTTGACAGCAACTCGTACATGAACTCGCCTTGGCTGTGGTTATATTTATTTTTGTTAACTACATATCGCTCCTTTACTTCACTAGTGTGTTTTAGGTTTTATCGCGCATTTTTTATGAGCATAACTTAAATTTTATAGTGCATGAAAATAACAGGCTTGTGAATAACCAAAATTTGTAAAATAACCGATCTCTAACAAGTCTAATCTACGAATGTACCCTTATGAATGTAATATTTAATATTTTTTTTTAGAATTTTTTTTTTAAGTTTCTGTTTTTTTATTTGCTTAATTCACAACAACTTGTATCGTTGTATCTTGCATCAAATACACTTTCTGTTTATATGTTTGTGAACACCCAGTGTATATTGTATTAACGTATTTTGTATTTTAAACATCAAAAACATAATAATAAGAAGAAAAGAAGTATTCAAAAGTAGGTTTTTTGGATACAAAATGAACAAGAGAACTGAAAATAGTAAATTAATTAACTTTTTGTGCGAAAAGTATAATTTTGAGATGTTAGTGTTTGACTCAAGTACGTTTCCAAAGAGTTTCTTCATTTTTAGTGTGTTTTAATATTTGCCAATTTACAGGTGACGAAGAGGAAGAGGATGAAATTCAAGAAACTTTTAGGATGAACTTAATTCAGCTATTATCGAATCGCAGAAGTGTTCATTTAGGACTACCAAAATCACCAGTATGGCGTCACAAGATTTTAAGAAACTTTGACGATAATAGATTCAACCAAATGGTGCGACTACGACCAGATGAATTTGCTCACATATTGGATCTTATAAAAAATAATGAAGTTTTTCAAACGAAATGGCAAAAAATCCAACTTCCAATTGAGTTACAACTTAAAATCGTTCTTTATCGCTTGGGATCATCAGGCGATGGAGCTTCTGTACGAAAAGTAGCATCTCTGTTCGGCGTAGGTGATGGCGGAACCATCCAAAATATTACAAAACGAGTCTTTAAGGCATTATTAAAACTTAAAACCAATTTTTATATTGGCCCAGCGAAGAGGAACGATCTCGGCTTGTTTTAGCGACAAGAAACGAGTTACCTGGATGTGTTGGATACATCGATGGCTCAGAAATTAGACTGGCCGAAGCAACTTTCAAAAGACATGAGCTGTACTTTTCACGTAAACGACAGTACGCCATTAAAATACAAGCTGTTTGCGATCGCAATTTAAGAATAAGGCAGCTGACCATTGGATATCCTGGAAGTGTACACGATGCTAAAATTTTTTCAAGCTGTCCTATTGCCAAACATCCCCAACGCTTTTTATCTAGTGGCCAATGGATTGCCGGTGATAGTGCATAACCATTGAAGCAATTCTTAATTACGCCTTTCAGAAGAAATAGCTCAGAGCATTCTAGAGAAGCAAGGGAACAATTTAATACTTACTTTTCTAAATATCACGTGAGAATTGAAAATTGTTTTGGCATTCTGAAAGAAAAATTTGGCAGTTTGAAGGAGCTTAAGTTTCGAATGCTAACAGAACAAAATAAGATGGATTGCAATAATTGGAATATGGTTTCTTGTATTCTGCATAACATTATAATAAAGTACAATTCTGAAGACTGCAACAGAGATGAACATTTGGAAAGTGACTCCCACACTCACATTTCTACAATAAATAATAGGAATGACTTACTTCGTTTTATAGAAAATCATATAAATCAAAACCAATAAATTCTTTTTTCAATTCACATATCGTTACCTTAATACTGAAAGTCCGTAATTCATTTTGTTTTTGAAATCTAGATTTTTGGATTTATCGCAATATACAAAAAACTCGATTCCAAAAAAATAATGAGTTACGGCCTTTCTATATTAAGGTAACGATATGTATGTATGTTTACTATTTTTATATAAACGAAATAGTTAATATAATAAACAAAAATCACTAGAGGCACTAAAATTATATTCGTTTATTAAAATATGTTACTATGTAAAAAGAGTATGTAGAATTTTTTTTCACACTGTATGTTACTATTTTGTATATTTTAGTATTAGCTCTTCCATTGCCAGACGTTCATTCATTTCCAGCTCTGAAAGTTTTAACTGCTTTTGTATCTCTATTTCCATTATTTTTAGCTCCCTTTGAGTATATATTTCATTTTCTTTAAGCTGTAGTTCTTTTTCTTTTAACTGCATGGTTTTTTCCATTACCGTCACTTCTCTTTCCTTTAAATCCTTTTCATAGTCTATTTTTAGTTTTTTAATATCCATGATTTCCGCATCAGCATTATTTCTGATACAGCTGTTCTGGAATAAATTCCTTTGCGACTTATTGAAGGAACATTTTCTTGTGGCGATGACAAGTTTTCTAGTGTTGATGTTTCTGATGCAGTTGTTTCATTAAACAAAGTTTCGTAGAATTACATATATGTAGTGTCACTTACGGAATCCAAACTTTCTTCGATCAGGGTACATTCAATAATACGGGAACCAAAGATGTCTTCGAGTTCATCGAAGTAGCTGCACATTCTTTCTAAAGTACCTAAAACGAAAACAATCATTTATGGTTTGAAAAATTACGAATCTTCTTAAAACTTACTTTTTATAGAACTCCCATCCATATTGCCAACACCTGTAGATCCCTCCCACGATTTTGCTTTGTTATAACTAACTCGTAGGTTCCTAACCTTAGATCGTACTTGTGTCCAATCTATGTCGACCATTTTTTCCAAGCAAAATCTTCGGTAATACGATTGAGCTGTTGGTTTCTGAAATATGTACATATGTACATACATATGTACATGATCATATAAAGCAAATTGAAAAAATTTTTATAAAAACAATTTTATTTATGTACATATGTACCTCAAACTCCCGATTTTCCATTAAAAATCCAATAAGTAGCTTCTCTTCTGGCACTGCCCATTTTCTTGCCGGATTAAGGCGCACTCTTTTCCGCTTTAGCTACAACATTAAAATATGTTAAATACATACACAGATAAGTAAATACATTTAAATTTTGTTTCTATTCTTACCGCATTATCTCCGTTAATTTCCATTTTTGTTTAATAATTTTTTTGCTGTCAAAAAGAAAAAAAATTGTATATTTTTTCTTCTTGTCAGTAAATGCCATTCACATTACAACTTTTTAAAAACATATAAAATAAAAGTGTAGTAGTGTATTTCATTTTTATATGAAAATTACCAACAACAAATTTTACACTATTGTATTTAATACAATAATACAATCGATACAGAGATACAAGAGGTTTTATGAATTAAGCAATTGTTTACTTGTGAATTTTTTACACATTTTTTTACGTTTCCGTTCTTATTAATAAATATTAAAAAAATGGTACCGTCATGGTCCAAAAAGTACATTTTGTTTTTACAGTTGGTACAAAATCCAAGAAGTCATTTTCCTTCCATGGTGGTGATCGTAATTGAGTGTGAAACAAAAATAGAGAACAAGGAAACAAAAAACACACACAATCATTGTACAACAGTTGAATAGACAGTTGTGTCAAGTGTGCAATATTTTTATTGTACACTTCATAGTGCACAATACTTCATTTCACAAACTAAAAATTTCATAAAATATTAAGTGATAATAAAACTTTTTACAAGTATATTCATTGAGATAGATATTATTTTTATGTTATGTTTTAGTCTTAAATTCATAAATTATAAAAGGAAGAGCCAGTGTGACCATTTTTTCATTTTTGCAGTATATATTTTTTTGTGGATTTAGCTGCACAATTTTTGATTTAGCAGTTATCATTTTTCAATTATATATTTAGATTTTTCTAATAATCTAATAATATAATATACACACTTTTTAACAATATAATTTATGCAACTTTCGGTATATTAGTAATTTTCACGAGTAACCCATTTCATGATGTATTTGTAATACAAGAAATGTTTATTATGCTTATAAATCTATAAGTTGATGTAGGTACTAGAGCTGTGATCAGCGTGACCATATTAGCTTATTTTAAGCTAAATTTAGGTTATTTTTTTAGATTTAGCTTCAAAATTTTCATTTAGCTCTTAGCTTATTTATTAGCTTTTTTTAAAAACTCATTTAGCCTTTTTTAATCTAAATTGTTAAACACAATAACTGAAATTTATTTGCTGGTAGTTTAGCATGTCTATATACGTATTTCATTGGCGCTTGAACCAAATCATCAGTAGACTTCAACCACAATTCAAGCGCCAATGAAATACGTATATAGACATGCTAAACTACCAGCAAATAAATTTCAATTATTGTATGTATACTTCTGACAATATGTCAAATAATAAATTTCTCTAAATTGTTAAAGATATAAAATTTTTCTAAGAATTATAATTTGTTAAGGTTAAAAATATAAATTTGGAAAATAGTTTAGAAAATACATAATGTAAATTGCTTATTTATACGAGAAATGGCACATTTAAAAATAGAGGACACTGATTGCAATTTTGGAATTACAATGGCAAAATTTAAATTAATATTACCTATAAGACTTTTATAGAATTATCTTAGAGTTGAGTTGAACGTCAGCAGCATGGGCTCAGCGTAGGCTTAGCGGAGTCCAGAGTACTGTAGATTAAATAGAAACTGTTACGTAACTTTTCTTGGTTACTTGGACGAAAATTAAAACAAGTACACCAGGTTCTTAACAATACTCCTTTATTTACTAAAAAAAAATAAGGAAAATAAATTATAGCTGTTAAATCGCGTAGCCATATCACAAAAATAAGAAATATAAAATAAGAAACTAAAATTTTAGATACGAGAAAAAAAAACAAGCGAGTACGTTGTTCTCAAAAATCCCGAAAACGTTTTCTTTAGCCTTAGCTCTATTAATCGCGAGGTAGATTAGCCTTTGGGAAAAAGTGTCCTAATTTCCAAAGGAATCTTCTACTCGTGAGAAGAGAAACAAAATCCGATTATTCTAAAATGCTCAATTTTTATTTATAAGTGTATTGATTCACCTTTTGAAAAAAAGTGTCCTAGTTCCCAAAGGCAGCCTCTCCCACGCATAAATAAAAATATTTAAAAACAACAAAAAATATATATAGAGAAATTTAATATCTCCGTGGTTGCTTCAGATTTGCACACAAATAAAAAAGAGAGTTAATAATAGAGTAGTGTCCTATCTCTATTATTACTCAAATAGCTCAATTATAATTTATATGAGTATTGATTCACCTTTGGAAAAAAATGTCATAACTCCCAAAGGCAGCCTCTCCCTCTTATAAATAAAGAAAAATACTCAAAATAAAACAAAAATAGAGAACTTAATATCTCCGTGGTTTGCTTCATTTTTGCAAACAAAAAAAATAAGAGATTTAATAATAGAGCAGTGTCCTATATCTATTATTACTCAAATAGCTCAATTTTTATTTATAAGTTTATTGATTCACCTTTGGAAAAAAGTGTCCTAATTCCCAAAGGCAGCCTCTCCCACTTATAAATAAAAATACTCAAAAAAGAGAGAAACTTAATATCTTAGTGGTTGCCTCAAATTTACTAAAAAAAAGATTTAATAATAAAGCAGTGTCCTATCCAGCGTGACTCTATTGGCATTTTCACTGCTAAATTTAGCATTATATATTTTGATTTAGCAGTGAATTTTTCATTTTGCATTTAGGATTTTTTTCAGCATTTTGTTATTAATTTCTTATCATTATTTAGCATTTTTGATTTTATAAGTTTCATATATTCTCTTCAATTTATATAAGTGAAAACCTCTGTCAATTAATGTATTTCATTGTATTTTGTCATATTTATACAAATATATAATTACGGAAACCATTTAAACATCAAAAAACGTCTTAAGCGGTTGTTAGGCTGTCGTACTTGGTATTTGAGAATGGTGTAATAATGCGAAATTCGTGTTTTCAGAATGGTTTGGTTTTAAAAAAATTTTGAATTCTTGTGTTTTTCATTATACCATTATACTCTTTTAATAGATCTTCCCTCAAACTCAGTGCAAATTTCATTTGTGTTTTTGTAAGGAAAGGGTAAAGATGACATGGTTAAAGCGTGCATTTTTAAAGGTGTTTATTGAAATGTACGAAAGTCTGTCATGCTCATGTACCGAGTGTGACCGCCTAATAGCCGCTTTAATGTATTTTAAACGTCAAATACCTAATAATAAGAGGAACTAAAGTATCCACAATTATGTTTTTCGGGGTCGAACACTTTAAAATTGCGGGAATTCACGTCCTGGATATACAATGAAAAATGTAACTGAAAAAAGTAACTTAAACAATTTTTAATGCAAAAAGTATTTTTGAAATGTCTTTAACATTATGTTCCTGGATTGTTGTCTTATAGCCTGTTTGTAGAACACGACTCGTCAATAAAAAGCGCTAACATGTTAGCATTATTTATTTTTTGGGATTTTAGAACACGAGTGTTGACGATTTTCATTAAAAAACGTAACATATGTCAGTTTATTTGGGTTCGTGCAAAGCGATTTGACTCACAATAAATGTCAAGTTCGACGATTAAAAAATTCTGGTCGTGTTAAAAAATAAGTGCGCCAAATAAATAAAATACCATTAAAGTGCAATCAAAATATAAAAAAATAATAAAAATTAAATTTCCAAAAAAAAGGCAAGCAAACTTTCATGTTAAGATTTTCTTGTTTTGATTGCTTAAATTTTTAGCATCAAAACAACAACAAGGCTGCCAATTAGCCAATTGGTAGTATGGACCAGTTTCTAGACTTGGTCACGGGCACTCTCCAGTTTGGTAGCAGCAAGTATGTCATGCAGTGGCAAGTAAAATTAATGATTACGGGCCTCCAGTAACAACTGGAAGCGAGTGGAAGAAGGTATAGTTATATATACATATATAAGTAGTTTATTTCATACATACATATGTATGTATGTGTGTACATATATTGTGACGGCAAAAGTCAACCGTTTCGTTTTTGCCGCAACAATTATTTTATTTTGCAAAAATTAATTATTTAAGTTGTTTTCCTTATATGCATATGTACATATGTATGTATAGTTTATTTTTAGAATATTATTGTGTTACTTTGTATTCTCTTTTGTAAGCATTATTATTTTTATATCAATGTATGTACATTCATACAAGTATACCTATGTAAGGGAATATTATCATATTTTTCTTATTCTACAGTAAATGAGATTAATTGTTATGCACAGTATTTTCCCTTACTCTTTATGTAAAAGTATAATAACATTTACTTTAATGTCATAATTCGGTAAATCTAACAGCCTCTCTACTGATGTTGTAGATATGTAACCGATCTCATAGACATGCGCACTCTCCTACAAACTAACAGCACTGGAAATATTCTCAGTGCTTTATACATATATGCCTGTGTGTGTATCACTTTTCGTACGCCACCAACAGTATAAAAGGCGAGCAATTGCCAAACAATAGTGAGTTGGCTGGCAGCTTGTCATGCGATAAGAGCTAGTTTATTAAGTAGAGGGATCGCCGTAATTAATAAACATCTTGTAGTATACAGCAGCTAGAATCGTTCCAACTACTGGGAGGGAGTAGTTATTGCGTGAGGGTAGCCGGCTCAGTAATTACTTGCTCTTGAGTGAAGGTCTGGAAGACTGAATTTGTATTCAGGGCTCTCCCGTTGCAACTTTCGTTCCTGGACATATCACTGCCATTTTTTTTTATAATAAAAAATAAAATTTATATTAATATTTTAAGTACTAATTATTAAGTCTTTTAAAATAAATAAAAATTTGGATTTACGTTTTATAACGAAATAAGAACCACCCGTGTTTCTTTTAAATAAACAACATCATTATCAACGACCCCTGGACTCCGCTGAGCCTATCCTAGCAACCAGCGGAAAACGTGTCGTTACAATATGCTTACAGCCTTGAATTCACTTTATTTCAGGTCTGCAAGGATCAATTAAATAACAAAAGTCCGCAAAAAACTGGTGGTAGACCTTGCCGCGTTAGCAACTTGACAGGGCACAAACATGTCGGATGGCTACATCCATTCCATTCATATTTCATTTTATGTAATATTATCTTATCTTTTGTTATGTTTTTATTGTCCAAAAACATTAAAATGAATTAAAATTTACTTAATTAATAATGATCTAACTGTTTTTATTACAGCAAACATAACATAATAATAATAATAACAAAAATTAAAAATTTTAAGAACCCCCACAGACCAATCCGCTGGACCAATTTTCTTCAATTATCAGCGAGAAGATTTTAGATCGTCACCTTTCATAGGAAAAAAATCGACACACAGATTAAGAAGTTTAGCGCTCACAACATTTAACTCTGTAGCCAGTTTAACAAGAACAACAAACTGTTCGTACAAACCAGCTTACCTTAGGAATAGACAACAATTCCAACATAACAGAAACATTTACTTGAGTATTTGTTGATTGTTTCTGATTATGAAACATTTTCTTCGTACACCTTTCGTAGATACGCAAAACTTCAGGTAAAGTGCAACGACCATAGTACCTTGGGTACACGTTATTAATGCCTGCCACAAAGTAAGTCTATATGGGTACTTGATCATGAGATGTATACGCCTGAATTATTATGCCAATAAATGAATACTTTATATAACTCCTTACCCGGATGGTACGTCAAAGCTTTCTGAACGTAATCAAGCTTTTTCTCAGAAACTTTTAAGCTTGTCCACTTATCAGGATTTTTCTTTACACTTATTAGTGGGTTTTGCGATTTAATTCAACCATTTTTGATGAATATTCATTTTCATTCATTTTCGTATGTTATTTTAGTAAAATTGTTTTTTATTTATGTAATTGTCAGATGTGTTTAATTTATGCACAAGAATAGGGTTGCCGTTTTTTTAAGGTGAAAAATAAATTTTACATGAGAAAATATAAACTAAAATTATTTTTTATCATGTTAGCAACAATACAATTTAGTACATATTTGACATAAGGGCGAATTAACGTAAGCTGCACGACAAAGTCGAGACGCGTTATACAAACGCTTTTCGTTACGTAGTCGTCCATGAATTGGCTCGTCGTGAGTCGCCTTTGTCACGTTCTACAAACAGGCTATTGCTTTTGTTTGTTTTTTTCAGTCAAATAAAATATTTTTTCGTAATTATTACCATAATTATTAAAAAATTATTCCAAAATTTTTATCATTTTGAAATATTTTTTTAGCATTATTTTAAGCTTCATTCCGCATTCAAAATTTTTTTAGTTGTGGCCACACTGGTCCTATCTCTATTATTACCTCTTTCGCCAGCGCTTGCTGCCAACACACTAATCATCGATACAACGATGGGTCGCCCTTTTATCCTTACTAGATATACCAAACGGACGACACAATGGTCCGTATTCTAAACAGAAGCAAAATATCTATTAAACCTAATTCAATTTATTGAACTCTCTTCCTATAAGTCCTATGGCTTTCATACAATAACAAATAAGAAAAAAAATTGCAATAGCAAGAAAAATACTACACAAATATATACACACACACACATAGTGTACGCTAACAAATGCGTGTGTACTATGTGTGCATGTAGTAGTAGAAACTTTAAACGCTCATAGCTCCCAAAATGCTAAACCGATTTCAATAAAATATAATTCTGCACATCTGTGCAGAAATTCCTTTAAAATGATATAAATCTTTCCAAAATCGGTACAGTAGTTCCGGCGTAAAAAGGATTACAAAAAACGTGTTCGCCAGCACACAAGCAGCGTGACCGTTTGACCGACTAAAGTGGCAAATTGCCACCTTTTCGACTGCCTTGCCACTTTTTGTCCCCTTTTTGTTAGAGTGAATTATATAATAATACATTGAAAATAAAAATGTTATTGTAGTTTTCTCGTTTTTTTTTATTTTGCCCCTTTTTTTTGATAAATCCCCAATTTTTTGAAAAATGTCACCGGTCACCCTGCACACAAGTACACAACCAGTGTAGCCAGAATGATGATTTTATCATATTTTTGATGATATTGGTATCAAAATATGATATTAAGATTTTTTTCTCGAATGATGATTTTTAATTTTGCAAATTATGATTTTTATTTTCAATACATATGTATGTACAATAGACTTTCTCCGTTTTTATACTTTTTTTCGAAATTTCTTGATGAACAGCGATTTTCTCAATCTACTATCTAAAAACTAAGAATTTTGCTATATAGCACTCAAATATTGATGAACCGGAAGTGCTCTCTCAAATCATTCTTTTGTTTTTTTAAGAAAAATGCCATTTTGCATAAAATTTTAAAATCTTGTTTTAGTAATTTGCCTCTAACTCATGCAGTTCTTAACAGATTTGAACATAATTGCAGCTTATTAAATATTATAAATCTTTTTAAAGCAACGTTGCTAGTTTGTTCGATGGTTTTTTTATTCATAGCATTACCAATTCAGATTTTCAAATACGAACTTATAATTATTTTTAATTTTTGCTTACCTTTTCTTATATAAAAATTGAACGAGACGGTTTTCCATCACTAGTGTATTTTTGACGGTTTTTATAATGCCCACTACGCCCTCTGCAGGGCCGTTAAACACTGCTAAGTTTATTGCAAACTGTTAAATTTTTTTTCGAAATTTTCATTTTCGTGCCAACAGGAAGATGGACTTTGAATAAAGTCATAATTTATTCCAATAATATCGAAAAAAATGTTTGAGTTCTCTGACAACAGGTCAACGATTTTGAGGTTAGCTTCTTTAAAAAACACTTATAACGAAACATATTTTTCTGGTCCCTTGGACTATTTAAAGCGGATTCCATTTCGTCCAACGTGTTAAGTGAATGTCTTGGATCAAAAGAAGATAAGCCAATCGCTAAATAGGCATCCGCTTTAAATATTCCAAGGGACCAGCAAAATTTGTTTCGTTATAAGTGTTTTTTTTTAAGAAGCTAACCTCAAAATCGTTGAACTGGTGTCAGAGAACACAAAATTTTTTTTCGATATTATTGGAATAAATTATGAATTTATTCAATTTAACAGTTTGCAATAAACTTAACAGTAATTAACGGCCTTCTAAGAACCGTCAACAATACACTAGTGATGGAAAATAGTGTCCAAAATTATTTGATTCAAGTCATCGAGCAATTTCGCAAAACGCATCCAAACTCCAACATAAGTACAATTTTAGCAAATTTCAAAAAATAAAAAACCAACATCAATCTTTTCTTACTTATAATAATGTGCAAATTGACAAATAAAAACTTTAGTCATTTCGGCATGTCTCCTAAAACTGAAGATTTTTTAACAAAATGCTACTGTTATTTATACTACAATTTATATTAAAATCTCTTACCATACTGCATTTACAGAATATAAAACTTTTGTTTCGTTCACTTTTTATATAAGAAAAGGTAAGCAAAAATTAAAAAAACTTATAAGTTCGTATTTGAAAATCTGAATTAGTAATGCTATGAATAAAAAACCATCGAACAAACTAACAACGTTGCTTTAAAAAAGATTTAGGAAATTTAATAACCTTTCTAATACGTGCAATTAGGTTAAAATCCGTTAAGAACTGAATGAGTTAGAGGCAAATTACTAAAGCAATATTTTAATTTTTTGGAAAAATGTATTTTTCTTAACAAAAGAAAAAAAGGATTTGATAATTGTTATACAACAAAATTCTTGGTTTTTAGAGTAGATTCATAAAATCGATGTTCAAAAAGTGAGACGGTCTAATATACAATTTTCTTTGTTGTTCTACAATGTTTATCAATAGTTATACCTATAAAGAAAACATTTTTGTCCCAGCGAAAATATTCGTCTACATGAAAACAGGTTGGTAAGGGGGAGAGGACAACTCTCTCCTCCTCTGGGGTCATTTGAAAAAAAAAGAAATAAGAAAACGTCACTTTACAAGCAAAAAAAAATAGTAATCTTAAGGAAGTGACGAAAAATCGGTTCGGAATATATTCAAAACGGAAAGCAATTTGCCCCTAAATACATTATATGATAAGAATATTAGAAAAAAGAAGTATTGGACTTTTTTTGTTTGAATTTTTTAACTAATTTTCTATTTAATGCAACTTTTATATTATTTACTTTCATGATCCCATTTTTTTATTGAATACAATTGGAAAATGCTTTCTAAGTTCTTTTTGTAAAATAAGATAGTAAATATATTCTTATGAATTGAACAGGCTAATGTTCGTATCGCTTTCTAAGCCAAATTACATGCGATAATTATTAATGAACAAATAACATCAAAGTTAGTTGTAAATATTCTGACAAGAACACATAATTGAACGGAACAGCTAGCCGTTTTCGAAGGCCACTAAACCTTCCTCATCAGCGTTCTTCTGTGTTTTGGTCCACTGTGTGTGGTGTCAGTTGATGTAGATGTCTGCCTTATATACGAAACTTTATCGCAAATGGAATATGTGAATTGGTTTGATACATCGTATTTCAATTTGCTGATGTGTTTGTAATGAAGGCTAAAAGTTACCATCTTTAAATTTACAACAGTCTTACCATTGTCGTTTGTTCTTTACTAATTATGCACATGGTAGTTAATTTGCTTATTTTTGTTCTACTTAAGACAAACTTTTTGGTTTGTTACTATTAGGTATATTTTTATTTAATTTTTGCCACAAGCCAATGACTATTAATTTTAGTTAATTTTATTATTATTTTTCAAAGTGTATTTGTTTCTATATTCTTATGAATTGAACAGGCTAATGTTCGTAACGCCTTTTAAGCCAAATTACATGTGATAATTATAAATTAACAAATAACATGAAATTTAATTGTAAATATTCTGACAACAACACATAGTTGAACGGAACAGTGGACCAAACACAGAAGAACGCTGATAATGAAGGTTTAGCGGCCTTCGAAAACGGCTAGCTGTTCCGTTCAACTATGTGTTGTTGTCAGAATATTTACAATTAAATTTTATGTTATTTGTTAATTTATAATTATCACATGTAATTTGGCTTAAAAGGCGTTACGAACATTAGCCTGTTCAATTCATAAGAATATAGAAACAAATACAGTTCGAAAAATAATAATTAAATTAACTAAAATTGATAGTAAATATTTTTTTTATTGATGAAAAAAAAAATAACGTTGGTGTGTGTCGAATAGTTTTTTTGTCCACTGTAAATATGTCAATTGTTACTTTTTCTATTGGAACAAAATTGGACTTGTGATGATTTTTTTCTTCAAAATATGATTTTCTTTCCGACAAATGATGATTTTCTTCGCAAAAATTCTGGCAGCCCTGCCCGTCCAGCGTACGTACTCTCATTTATTTCTGCAGTGTATGCTGCGCTCGCATTGCTGAGAGCGAAAACGTGTGTATCAGTGTGCAAACCTATGTGTAGTTTCCACAATGCAAGCAAGCGACTTGTCTAGAAAATTTGTATAGGAATCACTCAAAAATTTGAGTGCTTTTCATATATTTTTTCTAGACAAGTCGCTTGCTTGCATTGTGGAAACTACACATTAATTTTTTTTAATTCGGTAGAATCGACAAAAAAAATCGATAGATTTGAATGAAATTCGGTAGAAAATATTTTTTATTCAAAGAAACATAAAAAAATAACAATTCAAAGAAACATAAAAAATAACAAAATATATGTAGTTATATATAAAGAGTAAGTGTAAGGAGTATCAAACTAAACAGGTTCCAAAAGCGCATTTAAAACTTCACATGTGATTGGAAATTACATGTTATTTGCCCTTACCCTTTATATATGTAGATATGCTATGCATACATAAAATAATATACATACATAAATAACAGTAATTCAGTTTTTGTACATAGGTTTTATAAAGCTACTAAAATAACAAACATTTGCTACTACAAAGATTATATGTAAGATCCATTTATGAATTTAAACTTTTATGCAAAAACTATTAAATCATTGGGAGGAATAAATATTTCAACCCCAAGGCACAATTCTATGTTGTTTTAATAATTTTCATGGCAGAAAATTACCGCTGTGCGGCCGCACTGCTATGTGGCAAAATATCCAATTTACACATATATCGACTTAAATTACTAAATAACAATTCGTTAAACATATTGGGCCATAACCATAGTCAACGAAAAAGTATACTTTTTTAGTTTTAGAATGCACTTGTTTAAAAAATGAATTTTCGACCTACCATAGACGAGAAAAACTGCACTTTAAAGGAAAAAGTCGGTTCTAAAGTTAAAACATGCTGAAGCTGTTTTTAACTAGATTAGCATCGACTCTGGATAATAAGAGCGGCAAGCGTCGCTTTAGCAGCAGAGTTCGTATTTTTAGTACAATCAAATAATATTTTCACATTTAAATGTACTGAAAATGCGTACCCTGCTGCTAACGCAACGCTTGCCGCTTTTATTTAGGTATGAGGGTTAGTTCAAGACAAAACGCATTAAAATAAAGGATAAAATATGTATGTATGTATATGTATGTGTGTACACATTTGTATGTATGTATGAATTTCTACCCTGCAGTCAGACTGGGGCCAAATGTCTCTATGTCAACACTAAAATTCTAGTCGTAGGTACATTGTCTACAATTTCTCTTCTATTCGTCAGTATAAAGGAAAGAGAGAAAACAGATGTGGTGTATATCTGGTGGGGTTTGCAACAACTTGTCAATATTCATATAATTGTATGTACTTAAGGTATAGAAATGTACCACTAAATGTCTGGTTGGTATGTCTCCATGTTCCCATAAGAACTATGCAGTCACTACCTAGTCAATTGTTTTAGTGTTACTAGTAGATTTTCAATGACAAGCACATGCTAACACAGGATTCAGACGATGAAATTTATGACGTCTATTTTTCTTGATTCCCTTTTGAAGTTTCTACCAAAAATTATTTGCGTTCATACGATGATTATTTTTACATGTCTAAATTTTTTTTATTGATTTTGATTTTTATTGATTTTATACATACATTTACATACCCTGTGGGAGAATGTGTGCTTGACTACAAAAAGAGTTAACTTTCCTTAGACTGACTAAAAGCTAACTGCAATGTCATCCAGAACAAACCCAAAACTAATTCTTAAGTTGAGTACGTAATCAAATTTGATGAGAGCCAACAAATTTATTCTAAGCTACTTTGAAACTCATTTCAGTTTTATATTAACATTTTGCTGTTGTTATTTTAGATGGTACCTAAGCCGAGTGATAGCGCGTTGAGTACACAACGTGTGATGATACATTTTCGAACCCCTCAAAACTTTTTTTAATTTACTGACTACCAGGCGATTTAAAAAAGTCAACTTTAAGTTAGTTGAAAGTAGTGAAGAGTGAGACAATTGTCTACCGCCTAGGACATCGCAATGTTAAAATATTCAGTTGATTACATTGAAAGTAATCCAAGTGTCAGTAAGTACTATTTGCGAAATAGTGAGCTTAAAGTTAATCAAATTACCGACAGGGTACTTTTTAAATAACATTTTGCTTCGAAGAACACGCCAATATGAGAATATTAATAATAAAACGTAACAACAAGAACACAAATTATTGTAAAGAAAAATATGAAAAACACAATAGAAAACAGAAATCGAGTCATTTTTTCTACCCCTGTTTCTTCTCTACCCCATTCGGTATCAAACCAAAAATGACGTCGAAAAATAGACTTCATAAAAGTCTTCGTGTGAATTAGGTGTAAATGTCTATAGCACAAAGTATTGTATGGGGATTAATTAGAGAGTAGTACTGGTGACAAAGTCAAAAGCGACTCAGTACATTTTCACCATCGACATTTCCTTCAGGGTATCTCTGGGATTCTCTTGTTCCTATAAATAATTTATAATCCAATTATTGAATAGTTTATTGTATTAAAATAATACAAAATACCAATACCTTTCAAATTATCTCTACATTATTTATTTGTTAAGTTGTTTTTATGTTCGGTTGTTTTATTTTATATTTTTATTAAATTTAACTCTTTTTCATGATACAGTGTGAGATGAGAGAGAGATGCCACTTTCTTATATTTTATTTTGATCGTATGAAAAATTTCCCATATTTGTTGGGACACCCAGTTAAAGACGATTCAACTTAACACACTCTTTGTTTTTGACTATAGTAGAAAAATATTTAGAAACAGGTTTTTAAATTTAAGTTGTTTCTATAACGAACCGACTTTATTCTGCGACTATGGTTATGGCCCATTCTCTTCTTCGCTTTCCACATTTTAGAACACACATGTGATTAATTTTCCGTATGTGTGATCAACTTGATCTTGTAGCATCATTGTTAATCAAAATGTTCGTTCAATATTCGTTAGATTTAAGGCCTTGTTCGGTAGAATTGGTAGATCGTTAAATTCAGGAACATATTCGGTAGAATCTACCGAATATCGGTAGAAGTGTGCACACTGGTGTGTATTTATGTTTGATTGTTATTATTTTGCTTTTTTACAGTCTCGTAAACAGCGTATGCTGTGATCAGCGTTGCCGTTTTGGTTATTTGTAACCAAAATTGGTTACTTTTTTTCCAATGTGTACTTGTGTACTTTTTTCCATTTAAATTTATATATCGTGATGCACTACCATATTTTTAAATGAATTTTGTATCTAAAAAACAAATGTGGATGTGGTTTCCAAATTTAGTACATGATAAAGAAGAATAAATTGTATCCCATATTTTGAGACAAAGTTTCCAAACATGAAATAAACATAAACACATGAATTGATTCACACACAGCTCATCGGCTTCTGAAAGGATATTTTCGTAGCTAAGTTTAATCAAAACTAAATGTAGGAACCACCTAAACAAAATGTTTCGACTTTTTCTGAAGTCAGACTTGTCGTACCGAACTCGTTAAGAAATTTCGGTAGTTTTTCTAAACAATTTTTTTTAAACATTTAAACTTTGATTTCTGAGTACATAAGTAAAAGTCTGTGAAATTTTTTTTAATACATATGTACATATATATTGATGAAAAATAAGGATTGTAACAAATATTAAAAAACGTGAGTATGTGCAAATTATTTCGAAAATAGCAGCAACATAACGGTGAAGCGGTACTCTGCTATAAAAGCAAAAAGAAATCGTACCTATATGTCGTTACGAATTCGTGCCGACTTATCGTAACGAATTCGTACCGACATATCGTTCCGAAGTCGTGTCAACCATTTCATACAAAAATTGTTACGATTTCGGTAATATTTCGGTTCCGGAATCGGAAGATTTTGTCGACCAGTCGTTACGAATTCGGAGCACTTTGTTTGATGGGAAGCTGGATTTTAGTACCAACTCGATATTGATAATTCTTAACTATGGATAGGCCCATAAAATTTTAATTTAAACAAAAACGTCTATTTTCGATTAAATCTCACTTACGATAAATATCGAAAATAAGGCTCAATACAAATATGAAACTGAATAACAAACTTAAATCTAATAGCTTAAAAACATTGCATCTGAAACAAAAAATTTGTGTATTTCTCAAAGTGAATCGATAGCGGGAACAAACGTTCCCATGAAGTTCCCGATAGAAAATTTCCCCTCATGGGGAATGAAGATTTCATGGGTTCAAAAATTTCACATTTTATTCACGATAGGGGTGAATGTTTACGACAAGCACTGTTGCCAGAACATTTAACAAAAAATCTGGAAAAAGTGGCCAAAAAATCTGCAAAATCATTTAAAAAAATCGGCAAAAAAAAATCTACAACAATAAAAACACCTATATTTTGAACTGTTTTTCATTTTGTTTTCGAATTATTAACCGACTTCAATTAAGGAGGAGGTTATATGTTCGTCATATATGCATTTTTATACTCTTTACCAAAAATGGAAAAGGGTATATATAGGTTTATCATTCCGTGTGTAATTTCCATAATATTCATATGCGACCCATAAAATATATATATTCTAGGTCCTTATGAATAGGGAAGTCGAATAAGCGATGTCCGTCTGTCCGTCTGTCCGTCCGTCTGGTGTACGTGAAATCGGTTTTCCGAAGCTCCCAGAAAAGCTAGAGACTTCGTTCTTGAACTATTGTATCAGAAATCGTCCAACTTAGATTGGTATTGAAAATCAGAAAAATTGAGCAGACGGTTTCAGAGCTCGAAAACATAAACTTGTTTTTTCCCATGTAAAAGTAACTAGATAACACAAATTTTTTGATTTTTTTGTTAAATAAACTTATTTTATATTTCAGTACAAATAAAATTGGTATTTCAAATTTAAAAAAATAAAAAACTTAAAAAAACGTTTCCAGGGTTGGAAAACTTTAAGTTTTTTTGTTATATAAAAGTAACTTACTAAGGCTAATTTTCATTTTCTTTTAATAAATAAACTTATTTTATACTTTAGTAAGAAAAAAATTTATATTTCAAATTTAAAAAAAATTGAAAAGATGTTTCCAGGGTTGGAAAACTTTAATTTTTTTTGGTATATAAAAGTAACTTACTAAAATTAATTTAATTTTTTTTAATAAATAAACTTATTTTACACTTCCGTAGGAATAAAATTGGTATGTAAAATTAAAAAAAAAAAATTAAAATGTCGGTTCCAGGGTTGGAAAACTTTAACTTTTTTTGTTATATAAAAGTAACTTACTAAACTAATTTTTCCTTTTTTTCTATAAATTAAACGTATCTTATATTCTTAAAAGAAAGAGATTAGTGTAAAAGATTAGAAAAATAATAAATGGCGATTCCAAGGTTGGGAAACTTACACTTTTTGTGATATATAACATCAACTAGGTCTAATTAATTTTTTTCTTTATACATTATATATATTGTACGTTTTGGAAAGAAAAATTTGGTGTAGACAATTATAAAAATAAAAACAACAGCTCCAGAGCAGGAAACTTTTAACTTTTTTTCTGGATATTAAAGTAACTAAATAAAACGATTTTTTGCTTTTTTTCTTTGTTCACTTAACATACTTTATATATATTTTTTTTTAAGAACTACTAGATTGGTATAAGGAGTCAGAACACATCTAAAAGGATGATTCCAGGGTTGGAAAACGAATTTTTTTGTTTATAAGAGTAACTAGGACAAACTATTTTTTTCTTTTTGTTAAACCGTAAGAGCTGCGTACCTGAAATTAGGACAGAGTATGTAGAACTTTGGTCGCTACAACAACAAATACATGAGAATTAAAAATTAAAGGGTGTTTCAAAACGAGCAACGAAAAATTTTAAAATTCCATGTAATATACATAAAATTGTATACACACTTGAAATTTGTCAAGTAGTGTATTTTTATACAGACTACAATAATTAACACTAAAATTTACAAAATCGAAATTAAAGGGTACTCTATCAGCTAATGTA
Organism: Tachina lurida; assembly: GCA_944452675.1. Classification (NCBI taxonomy): domain Eukaryota; kingdom Metazoa; phylum Arthropoda; class Insecta; order Diptera; family Tachinidae; genus Tachina; species Tachina lurida. The sequence goes on along the minus strand of OX101753.1, from coordinate 110,677,182 downwards.
ATTTTGACTATGTAATTTGGACAACTTGTTGTATCTTGGAACCCGTAAGAAATTGAAATTTTCAAAAACGGTAAAACTAAAAAACTCCAAAATTATAAAAGTTGCCAAAAACAAAAAAAAAATCGCTATATAAAAAAAAATTTCTAAAACTAAAATAAATCGCGAAAAACCGGAAAAATCGCTAAAATAAGCAACAAAAAAAACCAAAATGGGGAAAAAACGCCAAAAACCGAAAAAAATCGTAAAAAAGAAGAAAATAAATTCAGTAAAGTGCGACTTTGACTCGCGCACGAAGGGTTCCGTACGTTGGGCTTTGAGCATTTTTTAATACAGTGTTTTTACGTTTTTTCAGCTGAAATAGTGTTTTTTTTATTATTTTTCTCTTTTTTCTCGTTTTAACGATTTTTTAAATTTTGGCGATTTTTTTTAATTTTGGCGATTTTTTTTTAATTTTGACAATTTTTTTCATTTTGGCGATTTTTTTTTCATTTTGGCGGTTTTTTTCATTTTGGCGATTTTTTTTCATTTTGGCGATTTTTTCATTTAGGCGATTTTTTTTCATTTTGGCGATTTTTTCATTTTGGCGATTTTTTCGGTTTTCGCGATTTATTTTCGATTTAGAAATTTTTTTTAATTTGGTGCTTTTTTTCGTTTTGGCGATTTTTTTTTTTGATTTTAACGATTTTTTTTTCGGTTTGGCGATTTTATAATTTTGAGATTTTTTTGTTTTACCGTTTTTGAAAATTTCAGGAAGTTTGCTCTTATGGTTTCCAAGATACAGCAAGTTTTCAAAATTACATAGTCGAAATTACATTAACTGATGGTACACCCTTTAATTAAATTTTTTTAAATTTTAGTGTTAGTTGTTGTAGTCTGTATAAAAATACACGAACTTTACAAATTTCAAGTGCATATACATACAATTGTGTGTATATTAGATAGGATTTTAAAATTTTTCGTTGCTCGTTTTGGCACACCCTTTAATTTCCAACTCTCATGTATTTGTTGTTGTAGCCGCCAAGGGTCCCATGTAATATACATACATACAATTGTATGTATATTACATGGGATTTTAAAATTTTTCGTTGCTCGTTTTGGCACACCCTTTAATTTCCAACTCTCATGTATTTGTTGTTGTAGCGGCCAAGGGTCCCATGTAATATACATACATACAATTGTATGTATATTACCTGGGATTTTAACATTTTTCGTTGCTCGTTTTGGCACACCCTTTAATTTCCAACTCTCATGTATTTGTTGTTGTAGCGGCCAAGGGTCCCATGTAATATACATACATACATACAATTGTATGTATATTACATGGGATTTTAAAATTTTTCGTTGCTCGTTTTGGCACACCCTTTAATTTCCAACTCTCATGTATTTGTTGTTGTAGCGGCCAAGGGTCTACACACTCTGTCCAAATTTCAGGTCCGTAGCTCTTACGGTTCTCGAGAAAATACCCTGTGACGGACAGACGGACAGCGTAGCGAAAACAATAGGGTTCCTTTTTCACCTTTGGTGTACGGAACCCTAAAAACGACAAATGTAAAAGAAATCTTTTAAACTGAAAAAATGCCATAAATGCCAAATTAAAAAAATGCTGAAAAATGAACGTACGGAACCCTTCGTGCGCGAGTCAAAGTCGCACTTTACTGAATTTATTTGATATTAAAGTAACTAAATAAAACTAGTATTTTCCTTATTTATTTTTTTTTAATATTTAAAAATTTTTTAAAGAACAAGATTGGTATAACGACCCAAAAAAAATTTTAAAGGATGATTCCAGAGTTGGGAAAAGTACAGGTTTTTTGTTATATAAAACTAATTAAATAAAGCTAGTTATTTTTTTGGTAATTAAATATATTCTATATTTTAGAAAGAAATAAACTTGAACTCGTATTAAAACCAGAGAAATTTAAATTATTGGAAGTTGAAAAAAAGTTTGGGTAAACAAATAACCAAAAATAATTTTTTTTCAGTTAAAAATATTTCACGTTTTAGGAAGATCTTTACTCAAAGAAATTCTTTAGTCGAAAAGAACCGAGAGGTCACTTACTAAAAATTGCACTATAACAAAAAATTATAAATTTTATCACAAAATAAATATTTATGTATGTACTTATGTATGTATATGTATACTACATATACATACGTTGGTAAAGGGTATATAAGATTCGGCATAGCCGAATATAGCACTCTTACTTGTTTATTTTGCTTGCGAGTTAACATAAATTATCTTGCTGTACAAAAACATATGCCGATATTACAAATTCTTTAAAAGAATGGGACATATACATACAAATCTGTGCAAAATATCGCACACTAAATCATGATCAATCATTACCCAGTTTCGTTTTACCATTGTTATGTTGGTGGTATGGTTACTGCAAAATTAAACGTCAAACACTACTTATTTGTTAGTGTTTCTTATGTGTATGTTTCTGACAGTAACACCATGGTTATTTCTGTTACGGAGTAAAGAAAAACACGAAATATTGATGTTACACAAGCATTTCCGAAAATCTGCAAATCTCATTTTATAATTTTTTCAATGAAAAATCAGCAAAATGCAGAGAAATCTGCAAAACTGGCAACAGTGACGACAAGCTGTAGCAAGAACGCGAAGCTCTGTCGCTGTAGCGTACAGTGTGACCGTTTGATCGACTAAAGTGGCAAATTGCCAGTTTTTCGATTGTCTTGCCTCCTTTTGGTCCCCCTTTTTCTAAAGTGAATTATATAATAATACCTTAAAAATAAGAACTTTAGCGTAGTTATTCGATTTTGTTAATGCTGCCCCTTTTTATACCCTTTACCAAAAATGGAAAAGGGTATATATAGGTTTGTCATTCCGTGTGTAATTTCCATAATATTAATTTGCGACCAAAAAAATTTATATATTCTGGGTCCTTATGAATAGGGAAGATAAATAAGCGATGTCCGTCTGGTGTACGTGAAATCGGTTTTCCGAAGCTCCCAGAAAAGCTAGAGACTTCGTTCTTGGACTGGTGTGTCAGAAATGGTCCAACTTAGATTGGTATTGAAAATCAGCGAAATCGGTTTCAGAGCTGGAAAACTTAAACTTGATTTTGCCATATAAAAGTAACTAAATAACACAAATTTTTGATTTTTTTTTTTGTTAAATAAACTTATTTTATATTTCAGTACGAATAAAATTTGTATTAAAAATATAAATAAGTATAAAAAAAATAAAAAAGATGTTTCCAGGGTTGGGAACTTAAATTTTTTTGTTATGTAAAAATAACCTATTAAAACTAATTTTTCCTTTTTATCTATAAATTCAACATATGTTACATTCTTAAACAAAATATATTGGTGTAAGAAATCAGAAATATACATACACTTTTTGCGATATATAAAATAAACTAGGTCTAATAATTTTTTTTTATATTTTAATTTTTATATATATTTTTTATGTTTTAAAAAACAAATATGGGTATAGAAAATTAGAAAAATAAAAATTACAGTTGCACAGCTGGAAAATTTAAACTTTTTAGGGTTCCGTACACAAAAGGTGAAAAGGAACCCTATTATTTTAGCTACACTGTCCGTCTCTCTATCACAGGGTATTTTCTCGGGAACCGTAATAGCTACGAACCTGAAATTTGGACACAGTGTGTACACCTTTGGCCGTTACAACAACATATACATGAGAGCTAAAAACTAAAGGGTGTTCCAAAACGAGCAACGAAAAATTTTAAAATCCCATGTAATATACATACAATTGTATGTATATTGTACTTGAAATTTGTGAGGTTAGTGTATTATTATACAGACTACAACAATTAACACTAAAATTAAAAAAAAATTAAATTAAAGGGTGTTCCATCAGTTTATGCGATTTTGACTATGCAATTTTGACAACTTGTTGTATCTTGGAAACCTTAAGAGCAAAACTCTTGAAATTTTCAAAAACGGTAAAACTAAAAAATCAAAAAATTATAAAATCGTCAAACGGAACAAAAAATCACCAAAACCAAAAAAAAATCGCAAAAAAAAGCAAAAATTAAAAAAATTTTCTGAGACTAAAATAAATTGCGAAAAACCGGAAAAATCGCCAAAGTAAAAATAAATCACCAAAATAAAAAAACGCCAAAAACCGAAAAAATTGCTAAAATGAAAAAAATCGCCAAAACGAAAAAAAGCCCCAAAAAACAGAAAAAAATCGCCTAAATGAAAAAAACCCCAAAATAGGATAATATCGCCAAAAAGAAAAAAAATCGCCAAAAAGAAAAAAAACCCCAAAAACAGTAAAAAATCGCCAAAATGAAAAACACCTCCAAAAACAGAAAAAAAAATCGCCAAAACGAAAAATACCGACAAAACTGAAAAAAACTTCCAAAAAGACAACCGTGCGCGATTCAAAGTCTCACGTTACTGAATTTTTTAATATTAAGGGAATTAAATGAAGCTAAGTTTTTTCTTATTTCGTTTTTGCTTTGTTCACTTAACATATTTTATGTATTTTTTAAAGAACTGGATTGGTATCAATAATCAGAAAAATCCAAAATTATGACAACAGGGTTGGAAAACTTACACTTTGTATTTGTTGCTCTGTAGCTCTTACGGTTCTCGAGAAAATACTAATATAGTCTTAGACATAGTTAATTTTAATTAACACAAGAAGTTAAAGTTTTCCAACCCTGGAAACGTCTTTTTAATTTTTTTTATATTTTTTTAATTTAGAATACCAATTTTAGTCGTATTGCAGTGTAAAATATGTTTATTTATTAAAAAAAATAAAAATTTGTTTTCGGTAGTTACTTTTATATGGCAAAATAAACTTTAAGTTTTCCAGCTCTGCAATCGTCTAAATTTCAATACCAATCAATTTTGGAAAATTTCTGACACACCAGTCCAAGAACGAAGTCTCTAGCTTTTCTGGGAGCTTCGGAAAACCGATTTCACGTACAGACAGACGGACATCGCTTATTGGTCTTCCCTATGCATAAGGATCCAGAATATATATATTTTATGAGTCGCTTATTGATATTATAGAAATTACAAACGGAATGACAAACCTATGTATACCCTGTTACCATTTTTTGGTAAAGGGTATACAAATCAGGGTAGGTAAATGCGCATTATTTTGCTCATTGCGTTCTGTTGTCTTGCTCTTTAAAATGTAGAGCATGCACAAAGAGCGGAGTACAAAAAAAGAGCAACCACTGCAGTGCACAAACAGTGCACTGTTTGCGCTTTGCGTTTGCTCGTAAGCAGTGTTGTTAGACTTGACGATTTTACGTCATTTTGACGATTTTTTATAACAAATTTCCCAAAATGACGATTTACGATTTTGTTTCAAATATTCTTCATATTTTGACGATTTGTTGAAATAAGTATTTAGTAACATAAATATGCCAACAAGTCCTTGCAGAAAAAATTTAATTTGAATTACAGCATCAGTTATTTTAAATATGGACTCTGAAATTCTTTCTTTACTAAAAAGTTTTTCCAAATCTTGTGTCTTAAGTCCCAGTTCACATTAGTCAAGTCTTATCTAAACTTAACACCTTTTCTTCTTTGAACTTTCATCGGCGTTCACACAATGCAGGTCTTAATTTTTCAGCTCATATTTTTTATGCATAGTTTTGTGTATGCATGTGTGATTTTTTAACATTACAAAGGAGTAAGCAAAACCTATTGACAGTACATGAAGGTGAGTACTCGTTTCTTTTCCCTTCGTCTCTCTCTCCTTCAAACTAATCAGCTTAGCAATAAGACTTGTATAGTGTAAAATAGGACTAAAGAAATATATTAAAGCATTGAACATTAAATAAGATAACTTAGATTTTTTAACTTTCAAGATAACGACGTATATTTTGGAAAAAAGTTAAATTGATTAAATTACCAAACAATAAAGAATAAATAACTTATGTGAGTTTGTTTTTCCCATTTTTTTGCAAACTCATCAGCTAGTGTTAAAAGAATACATATATAGTAATATTAATCTTACTAAAGCCGAGATCTAAGATTTACTGGAAACAGAAACCCTTGAAATCATTGTGTTTCCGAAAGATTATTTGAAGTCTAAATCTTCGGAATGTTACAATGTTGACATTAAGAAAAATTTTATAAAAAAATCTAATTCTAATATGTATAGTCTTATTTAGAAATTCTTAACACACTATTAGATATTCTGAATTTTTTTTATTTAATTTCACCCTATAGTTTTCATCTTTGACAATAAATTGTTTCTTGATAAATTGTCGATAAATTGTTTCTTGTTACATAAAATAGTCCTTTATTCCTAATATGATATATTAGTTGTTCAATAAAATGAATAATTCTTTTATGACGATTTTTCGACGATTTGTTTTTTAAATTCTGACGATTTTGACGATTTTATTTTCAAAAATTGACGATTTTTAGACAAAATTGTCTAACAACACTGCTCGTAAGGAGCATACTCTTTGAGCAAGTAGCAACATTGTTTATCTTTTGCTCTTTGGCTCCGCGTATTGTGTACATTGAGTGGCTCATTGCGCTTGCTCTTTTTGACATTAACAGTGGTTACCAAGGCCTATTTATCAGGTCAACGCAACTCTCACGATGATTTTTGTTTTTATGGTTTGTTTTCTTGTTTGAGCTGCCAAAAGTTATTTGCACCATATACTTTAGTTCATGTTTGTGTGTGTTTCTGACAACTTAAACATAAAGTTGTTTTTTGTATTGCTGTGTTTTTGTAGAGTTGCGTTGACCTGATAAATAGGCCTTGGTGGTTACTTTGGGTTAAATTAAATAATATAAAGTATTAAAATAAATAATATCGATTTTCTCGCCATAAAATTTTTTGTATTTACATATGTACATATTAATGTATGTATGTATGTATGTACATGTACATATATTTACATGTGCATATGAACATATACATACATATCTGTGGCAATAAATAATAATGGCTTAAGTCTAAATTTCGTATTTTGAAATATTATGGGTTTTGTCTAAAATAAATTGTGTTTGGTTTTTATATAAAATTTTTAGCCACCGAAAAAGATGCACATTTATTTAGAACAAAGCTGTTAATTTTATAAAAAAAATACGTTTTATTAGTTAATATTTGTTGATTTTAGGGTTCCGTACACCAAAGGTGAAAAGGAATCCTATTGTTTTCGCTATGGTGTTTGTCTATCCTTCACAGGCTATTTTCTCGAGAACCGTAAGAGCTACGGACCTGAAATTAGGACACAGTATGTAGACCTTTGGCCGCTACAACAACAAATACATGAGAGTTGGAAATTAAAGGGTGTGCCAAAACGAGCAACGAAAAATTTTAAAATCCCATGTAATATACATACAATTGTATGTATTTATATGCACTTGAAATTTGTAAAGTTAGTGTATTTTTACACAGACTACAAAAATTAACACTAAAATTTAAAAAAATTTTATTAGAGGGTGTACCATCAGTTAATGTAATTTTGATAACTTGCTGTATCAAAAACTGTAAAACAAAAAAATCCCAAAATTATAAAATCGCCAAACCAAAAAAAAAAAATCGCCAAACGAAAAAAAGCACCAAATTAAAAAAAATTTCTAAATCGAAAATAAATCGCGAAAAACCGGAAAAATCGCCCAAATAAAAAAATCGTCAAAATTGCAAAAATCGCCAAAATGAAAAAATCGCCGAAACTAAAAAAATCGCCAAAATGAAAAAAATCGCCAAAATGAAAAAAAATCACCAAAATTACAAAAATTTCCACAATGAAAAAAAATCGCCAAAATTACAAAAAATCGCCAAAATTACAAAAAGTTGCCAAAACGAGAAAAAAGCGAAAAAAAACAAAAAAAAATTATTTCAGCTGAAAAAACGTAAAAAAAACACTATAAAAAAATGCTCAAAGCCCAACGTACTGAACCCTTCGTGCACGAGTTAAAGCCACACTTTACTGAATTTATTTGAGATATTAAGGGTTTTGTCTAAAATAAATTGTGTTTGGTTTTTATATAAAATTTTTAGCCACCGAAAAAGATGCACATTTATTTAGAACAAAACTGTTAATTTTATAAAAAAATACGTTTTATTAGTTAATATTTGTTGTTTTTAGGGTTCCGTACACCAAAGGACACAGTGTGTAGACCTTTGGCCGCTACAACAACAAATACATGAGATTTGGAAATTAAAGGGTGTTCCAAAACGAGCAAGAAAAAAATTTGTAAAGTTAGTGTATTTTTATACAGACTACAACAATTAACACTAAAATTTCTAAAAATTTAAATAAAAGGGTGCTCCATCAGTTAATGCAATTTTGACTATGTAATGTTGACAACTTGCTGTATCTTGGAAACTGTAAGAGCTAAACTCTTGAAATTTTCAAAAACGGTAAAACTAAAAAATCAAAAAATTATAAAATCACCAAACCGAAAAAAAATCGCCAAAAACAAAAAAAATCGCCGAAACGAAAAAAACACAAAATTAAAAAAATGTCTAAGACTAAAATAAATCGCGAAAAACCGGAAAAATTTGCTGAAATGAAAAAAAATCGCCAAAACGAAAAAAAACCCCAAAAAACAGAAAAAATCGCCAAAATGAAAAAAAAACCCCAAAACTGGAAACAATCGCCAAAATGAAAAAAAAATCGCCAAAATGAAAAAAATCACCACAATTTAAAAAAATCTAAAATGAAAATAAATCGCATAAAACCGGAAAAGCAGCAAAGTGAAAAAATATCCCCAAAATGAAAAAATCGGCAAAAAGAAAAAAAAAACAAAAAACGCGAAAAGGAGAAAAAAAGCGACAAAATAAAAAAATCTTTACCACTGAAAAAACGCCAAAGTTAAAAAATCGCTATAATTAAAGAAGCACTAAATTAAAAAAAAAATTAAGTCTAAAATAAATCACAGAAAACCGGAAAAATCACTAAAATGAAAACAACGCCAAAATGAAAAAAATCGATAAAATGAAGAAAAAACAGAAAAAATACGCCAAAATGGAAAAAACCCCACAAACAGAAAAAATCGCCAAAATGAAAAACTCCAATAACGGGAAAAAACGCCAAAATGAAAAAAATCGATCAAATGAAAAAAAAAACCCAAAAACTGAAAAAAATCGCCAAAATAAAAAAACTCTAACAACAAAAAAATCGCCAGAATGAAAAAACCCCAAAAACAGAAAAAAGTAACCAAAATGGAAAATAAAAGTACACAAGTGCACAAGTGGCCAATTTTGGTTACAAGTAACCAAAGTCGGGAACGCTGGTTGTGACTATATAAAAACATCTACCTGAATTGCTCATGCTCACCGCGAGAAATATGTATCTGTGTGTGTATTAATTTGCATGAATCAAAGATTCATGATAAATGCATCAAACCCATTCACCACAGCAGGCTACACGAACAAACGAGTTGCTGTCTTCAGAAGAATAATTTTCATATGAACATGTGTATTCTATCCTTGACATTTGGTAGTCGGTAGCTTGCTGTGCTGAATGTGTTTAATGCATAAAAAGTTGAAATTTCGGGTTGCTGGTGCCGGTGAGAGAGACATTGAACTATATACATATCCACTTTACAGTTTCAGGTACTCATCATACCCAATTTTAACAGCTTTTATTACGTTGTTGATTTCAACTCTCTGTAACTCACGATTAGGGTTTGGGAAACGGGAATTCCCGGGCGGGAAATCCCGGAATTCCCGATTTCCCGGGAAATTTTTGAGATTTTCCCGGGAAAACGTGAAATTAAAGTGCATGTTATTTCATAAAGATATAGAATTTATAATCCAATTTTACTTTAATATAAAAACTTATTATTTTTTTATATATTACAAAAGTTCGTTTGAATGATTGTATGACTAAATATACACGAACGTTGACACGTTTTTTGTCGTCTGTTTAAACACTTACATATACCTTGTTCGAAGGAAATTTTTTAATCTTAAAATTTAAATTGAGTTTTTGTTTTAAATGTAACTGTAAGAAAGAAAGAATTCTTTCGACGCCGATAAACAAGCAGTAAAATATCCATATATTTTTAATATAAAATAAAAATGTGAGCTATTCAAATCTAGTCTGAAATTTCATAAAAATTCCATTTAATTGAGGTCATACCATATCTCCTATAAAAAGTGGAATAAATTGTATAAGTATCAATGATTGCAATGATATAATCATTTCCTAAAGTAAATAATTCGATGCTAAGCGAACTTGAAGTGATTTTTCGCCGAATTAGTGAACAAATTTTGAAAAGTGTAGTGAAAATTTTAAGATGTAAGAACTCTGAGTTGACAAAATTTAAATTTATTACAAGTATACGCTATTATGGAAACCCTGAAGAAAATATTTTAGGAGAAATAAAATGAAAAATTAAAGACACTTAGACATACTGTGGCTCAGGTTATTTAAAATTCGGCGCAGCGCAGTATGGTACTGTAACCTGCTTGTACTTAACGATAAGAAACCGCTTGGAACTTTTTGAAAAAGAATGAGAAACAAGCAAGGCAAATTCTTATTAAAATGAAGGTAGGTCTTATTAGAAAATTGTCTACTAATTGCGGTAACAGTCGTCAATTGGTTTTTATATGATCTTTTGCTGTGTAATAACTTTATTACATTTGCTTAAATTCAATTGAAAATTCTTAAAAATTTGTCTTAGAACTGCTTCTTTATTAACTCTTATTTCAAAAGAATGCTTACATTAATAAAACAATCGAAATTTCACCAACTTTCATTTAATAAATGTATTTAATTTAGAAAATTAGCTTTTCCCGGGAATTCCCGGGAATTTGATTTTTTAATTCCCATTTCCCGGGAAGTGCAAGAGTTCGGGAAATCCCAAACCCTACTCACGATGCAAAAGCAGGTATGAGGTATGACTCAAATACAAATAGTAACACTCTTGGATGAACTACGGAAATTTCCGCCATTAACTGGTCGTTAAAAAACTGATTCCGGGAATTCTCGTCATTCACTTGCAGTTAAAAACGTGATTGAAAGGGATTTCCATAATTTACAGGCCATTAAGAAAACTAATTGCAGGGATTACCGCTAAGCTTTTGTTACTACTTCCTTATTCATAAAAAATAATATTGGCGTTCTTTAAAAAAGACTCATATATTTTATTTTATTTTTGCTGCCTCAAAACCAGGGTTCGAATTCTTGACTTCAAAATAGCATCAGCACACAAATTATGATATGCTTCGACTCCTGCTATTCATACCCCTTTTCCACACGGATAGTTTACTTTGCAAAGTCTTAATTCAGCTGTGTGAAAGACAAAGGTTGTAGTACAGTCTCTTTCTGTCTTTCTCCCAGCTGAATTAAGACTTTGCAAAGTAAACTTTCCGTGTGAAAAAAGGGGTATCACATTGTATAAGCAGCAGCAATCAGCACCAGCATACAATGTAAAAAAAATATTTGCTCAATGCTGTGCTGTGAAATGTTTGAAGCAAAAGCAGTCAGCTATTTATATTTCCGCCTCCATCTTTCTTACAGCTGAATTATGAGTTGAGGAACAAAAGTTGAAACGTTTGAACCGGGGCTAAAGAATTGAAATTGTGTACAATATGAAAAAGGAAAGAAAGTGAATATGCATAGGTGGGAATATACATACACATACTATCTAGATACATGCATGTATGTTTGTACACTTACATTTTTGTTGTTTGTTTGAAAATTTAATAATTACCTATAATTATTATTTTTGGCCAATCGAAATTTTATGTTTTGTTGTGTTATAAAATTCAGCTATTAGGACTACCATCTTTTATGTAAATATTAAATAAATTAAATTAAATAAAATACTTTTTTGTTTTAATAAAGTCATCATGCGTCCCTACATACATATGTATTATACATGCGTATTTACGTTGATATCTATGTATATACATACATGCATACATACCTACCACCTATATTAATTTCTGAAATAACAAAATACAAAAAAAAAATTACTTTTCAATAGTGTTTTTCATACGGGATTTCCCAGGAAAAATTTCCCGGGATCCCACACATTTTCCGGGAAAGAAATCCCGGGAAATTTGTACGGGAATTCCCGGGATTTTGTTATGACAACTTAATTTGTATTCACACATTCCTTGATGAGTGTCGTTATTCACTTTGTGTATGCGATGGTGCAATAATAAGGTGATGGCAATATCACAATAGCTAAAGCTTTACAACAACTAAGGCCGAGTTAACATCTGGTACACATGCATTCTGAGACTTAGATGCCTTTATTTGGAAAAAGCAGAACGCGACGAAATTTAATTCTACAACAATTCATAAAAGTAAAAAACAGAAATGAGCAAGGAAATAAAAAAAATTACAAATAATTACAGATTCATTATGCAAAAACGATTGTTAAAGTTAAAGTATGCGTTAAAACTCGTTTTGCCATACAAAACTCGTTTGTTAAACCAACTTTAAGTTTAACAATGATTTTTTCATAATATTTTTTTAATAATACTCGCATAATTTCTTTTTTATAAATTGGTATCTATGTATTACTATTATATAAAGAAGGGATACGGTATTATTTTTTGACTAATGTGTGTATAAAACGTTATTATTTAATCGATCTCATGAATTATAATTTGTTTTTGTTAAAATAAATTAAATTTAAAAATATTTTGTATTGTTTTGTACTGGACGGGAATTCCCGGGATTTCCCGGGAAAGCGGGAAACGAAAAAGTCCGGGAAAAGAAAAACTCTACTTTTCAACCAAAAATACATCCGTTTCATACATACATACATATGTATGTATCACACATCACATCATAAAAACCAATGTGATTTGTATCCCTCATAAAAATTAATTTTCAAACAAACAACAAAAATATCTCATCAAACAAAATGCTCCGAATTCGTAAAGAATTCTTAATGCCTGGTCGACAAAATATTCCGATTTCGGAACCAAAATTTTACCGAAATCGTAACCATTTTTGTATGAAATGGTTAACACGACTTCGCAACGATATGTCGGTACGAAATCGATACGATATGTCAGTACGAGATCGTACCTACATACGATTTCTTTTTGCTTTCATAGCAGAGTGCCGCTTCACAGTTCTGTTGCTGGTATTGTCGAAATAATTTGCACATACTCACATTTTTTAACATTTGTTGCAATCCTTTTTTATCAACATATACATATTTATTTAAAACAAAATTTTCACAGACTTTTACTTATGTACTCAAAAATCAAAGTTCTAATGTTTTTTTTTAAAGTTCAGAAAAACTACCGAAATTTCTTAACGAATTCGCTACGAAAAGTCTGAGTTCATACAAACTACCGAAATGTCTTAACGAATTCGGTACGACAAGTCTGACTTCAGAGAAAGTCGAAACATTTGGTTTGGGTGGATACTATAAGTATACAAACAAACATGCATGTATGTAAGTAGTATGTGTATATTCCCAATTATACATATTCATTTTCTTTCCTTTTTAATATTGTACAAATTTATATTATTCAATATGAGAGGCAGATATCGCCAAACAGTTAGACCTAGTTAAAGTTTGAGCATTAATATGGCGTTTTTTTGTTTTTTGTTGACGTTTTTTCAGCTTTAATGATTTTTTTTTGTTTTTTTTCACTTTTTTCTCGTTTTGGCGTTTTTTTTTTCATTTTGACGATATTTTTCATTTTGGCGTTTTTTTTTCATTTTGGCGTTTTTTTTCATTTTGGCGATTTTTTCCTGTTTTGGGTTTCTTTTCATTTTGGCGATTTTTTCTGTTTTTTTTTTAGTTTATTTTCGTTTTGGCGATTTTTTTCAATTTGGCGATTTTTTTTCATTTTGGCGATTTTCTTTCATTTTGGCGTTTTTTTTCATTTCAGCAAATTTTTCCGGTTTTTCGCGATTTATTTTAGTCTTAGACATTTTTTTAATTTGGTGCTTTTTTTCGTTTCGGCGATTTTTTTTTTGTTTTTGGCGATTTTTTCGGTTTGGCGATTTTACAATTTTTTGAATTTTTAGTTTTACCGTTTTTGAAAATTTCAAGAGTTTAGCTCTTACAGTTGCCAAGATAAAGCACGTTGTCAAAATTGCATAGTCAAAATTGGATTAACTGATGGAACACCTTTTAATTTAAATTTTTTGAAATTTTAATGTTAATTTTTGTAGTCTGTATAAAAATACACTAACCTTACAAATTTCAAGTGTATATGCATTTTTCGTTGCTCGTTTTGGAACACCCTTTAATTTCCAATTCTCATGTATTTGTTGTTGTAGCTGGTACAGGACTACATACTGTGTCCAAATTCCAGGTCTGTAGCTCTTACGGTTCTCGAGAAAATACCCTGTGACAGACATAGTTAATTTTACATAACACAAAAAGTTAAAGTTTTCCAACCCTGGAAACGTCTTTTTAAGTTTTATACCCTTTGCCTAAAATGGTTTGTCATTCCGTGTGTAATTTCCATAATATTAATTTGCGACCAAAAAAATATATATATTCTGGGTCCTTATGAATAGGGAAGATAAATAAGCGATGTCCGTCTGTCCGTCCGTCCATCTGGTGTACGTGAAATCGGTTTTCCGAAGCTCCCAGAAAAGCTAGAGACTTCGTTCTAGGACTGGTGTGTCAGAAATGGTCCAACTTAGATTGGTATTGAAAATCAGCGAAATCGAGCAGACGGTTTCAGAGCTGGAAGACTTAAACTTGATTTTGCCATATAAAAGTAACTAGATAACACAAATTTTTGAATATTTTTTGTTAAATAAACTTATTTTATATGAGTACGAATAAAATTAGTATTAAAAATATAAAAAAATATAAAAAAATAAAAAATATGTTTCCAGATCTGGGAACTTAAATTATTTGTTACATAAAAATAACCTATTAAAACTAATTTTTCCTTTTTATCTATAAATTCAACATATGTTACATTCTTAAAGAAAATATATTGGTGTAAGAAATCAGAAAAATTTTAAATTATGTTTCCAGGGTTGGGAAACGTACACTTTTTGTGATATATAAAATAATCTAGGTCTAATAATTTTTTTTATGTTTTAATTTTTATATATTTTTTATGTTTTAAAAAGAAAATATGGGTATAGAAAATTAGAAAAATAAAAATTACAGTTGCACTGCTGGAAAATTTAAACTTTTTAGGGTTCCGTACACAAAAGGTGAAAAGGAACCCTATTATTTTAGCTACACTGTCCGTCTCTCTATCACAGGGTATTTTCTCGGGAACCGTAAGAGCTACGGACCTGAAATTTGGAAACAGTTTGTACACCTTTGGCCGCTACAACAAAAAATACATGAGAGTTAAAAATTAAAGGGTGTTCCAAAACGAGCAACGAAAAATTTTAAAATGCCATGTAATATATGTACATACAATTGTATGTTCGTATATACACTTGAAATTTGTGAGGTTAGTGTATTATAATACAGACTATAACAATTAACACTAAAATTAAAAAAAATTAAATTAAAGGGTGTTCCATCAGTTTATGCAATTTTGACTATGCAATTTTGACAACTTGTTGTATCTTGGAAACCTTAAGAGCAAAACTCTTGAAATTTTCAAAAACGGTTAAACTAAAAAATCAAAAAATTATAAAATCGCCAAACGGAACAAAAAATCGCGAAAACCAAAAAAATCGCACAAAACAAAAAAAAGCACCGAACTAAAAAAAATTTCTGAGACTAAAATAAATTGCGAAAAACCGGAAAAATCGCCAAAGTAAAAATAAATCACCAAAATGAAAAAACGCCAAAAATCAAAAAAATCGCCAAAATGAAAAAAACCCCAAAACAGGATAAAATCGCCAAAAAGAAAAAAACCCAGAAACAGTAAAAAATCGCCAAAATGAAAAAAAATCGTCAAAATGAAAAAATCTCCAAAATAGAAAAAAACCCCCTAAAACAGAAAAAATCGCCATAATGAAAAAAACCTCCAAAAACAGAAAAAAATCGCCAAAACGAAAAAAAACCGACAAAACTGAAAATATCGTTTAAACTGAAAAAAACTTCAAAAAAGCCAACCGTGCGCGATTCAAAGTCTCACGTTACTGAATTTTTTAATATTAAGAGTCTAAACACAATGTTTGCGGTGCGATTTCTCATTGCGGGAGAAAACAATAAGGATAATACAACGGAAGACGGCTACGGCAGTACTTGTCAGTCTTTGTTTAAATTTCTATTAATTTTTTGTGGATACATTTTTATAAAACTTTCTAAAAAATTTACTATTTATTTAATATTTTGTAATGGAGGATCTATGCTCCTTATACGAACGACGGGAACATATATACATATGTATATATATACATACATATATATAATATATTGTAATGGCAGTAACTAAAAACAAGAAATTAATAACATTTTATACATTGGCAGATATATTTGATATATTTTTTAATCTTCTATTATTTATGACAAAAGTTTTTGAGCTTCAAAATCATTTTTTTGTTCACAATAATGTTGTGAACACCGCCAATTATTCAAAAACTATGGCAACATCAGAAGGAGAAAGAGAGTCAAAAATTGAGAGAATAAGAAAGTCCGCAGAGAAAATAAAATAGATTTTAATTTTATACCGTTCCGCACTGCGGTTTTTTACTTCAAAATCGTATGAAAAACCGCACCGAAATAAATTACCGTTACATTGTGTTCAGACTCTAAAAATGGATTCACCCACTGTTTCGGAACAAAATTTTTGTCCGGACAAAATTTTTTTATATTAAGTTTGACATTTCTCTTTTTGAGAGAGAGAAGAAGAGAAAAAATTTTGTTCGGAACATTTTCTACTTGAATTAGTTTAATTTTAATTTTTGTCCGGACAAAATCGAACTGAGCTGCCAACTGTTTTAATTTTTTTAGCCAAAGTTGAACTGAGCTGCCACATCATTTTATATAAATAATAAAAGCACAGAGTATACTTGTATTTATTACAATAGAAATAAAGAAAAATTAAGAAAAACATATATATATGTATGGAGTTGAAGGAATCAATTACAGTAAACAATTAAAAAGATGTGTTTGACACAACAAATTGTAATCATTTGCCGCTGTGCTGCCACTTGTAAAATTAAAACTCATCGTTTACACACGTATTTCATATGGTAGCTTTGATTTTCCAGACAAAATGTTCGAAATGGATGAATCGTCTTGCAAAAAACTCTCAGTAAAAAAAATTTTCTCCAGACAAAAATTTTCTTCCGAAACAATGGGTGAATTCACCTTAAAGGAATTACTCGTAAATGAAACTAAGTTTTTTCTTATTTAGTTTTTGCTTTGTTCACTTAACATATTTTATGTATTTTTTAAAGAACTGGATTGGTATAAATAATCAGAAAAATCCAAAATTATGACAACAGGGTTGGAAAACTTACACTTTTTGTGTTATGTAAAATTAAATAGGTCTAAAAATGTTTTTCTTTATATATTTTATGTTTCTGAAAGAAAAGTTTGGCGTATAAAATTTAAGAAACTTTGATTTTTTTGATATTAAAGTGTAAAATTATTATTTTTTATTTCTTTGTTCACTTAACACTCTTTATTAATTTTTTAAATCAGAAATATATAAAAGGTTGATTCCATGGTTGGTAAATTTATTGTTTTTTTACAAAAGTAACTAGGTCAAGTTAGTTTTTTCTTTTTGTTTACAAGTTTTATATACTTTCTGACTTAGAATGAAATAGTTTGGCATAGAAATTAGAAAAATAAAAGACATAGCTCCAGAGCTGGAAAAACTTAAATTGTTTCTGGTATATAAAACTTTTTTTTTTTTTTTTTTAATACATGATTTTTATTTATGGTATCTTCATATATGAACTAACAATAAGTATTCAAATCTTGAATATAAAAATATAATTAGGCCCGACCAGTGTCGGACATAAGCTTAGTAATAGTTATATATAATACATAAGTAGTGATAATCAAAAGGAAAACAATATAAAAAAATAAAAGTATTTTCAGGAAGTCCCATCTGGAGTGCTGTGAATAAGAGCCCTTGTATCCGTCTTTTTTAGGCGGATGTGTCCAGTAAAGTTCAAAATATTACGGGCAAGCAGATTAGGATGTGACTTGAGTTTTGTTAAATTTGCCAGCGTTTTTTGTAATTTCTTCAGTCACTAGTGGCATATTTAAGTCACGATGTATATTTGAATTTTTTATTAACCGTAAAATTTTGTTTTGCCTTCGTTGGGTTCTCTCGACATTAGAAGCTGAAGCAGTACCCCATAGCTGAATTCCGTAGCACCATATAGGTTTTAAGAGCGACTTGTATATTAAAAGTTTACAATCTAGGCTGGGGGTTGAATTTCTACCAACTAGCCAATGTATTTGAGTTAATTTAAGTTTTATTTGCGTTAGCTTATAGTCAATGTGGTATTTCCATGTGAGCCTTCGATCAAGATGTATACCAAGGTATTTCACATGTAAGTTTTGAGGAACAATTGGATTATTGATTGTAACGGGGGAACAAGTGTCTTTTCTTAAGGTAAATGTTACCTGAGCACAATTCTGTTCGTTTACCTTTATTCTCCACATGTTTAACCATAGTTCTAGCTGAGTAATATGTTGCTGAAGATTTCGGGAAGCCTCGTGAGGGTTTTCGTGCATACTAAGGCAGGCTGTATCATCGGCAAACGTAGATGTATGGATATTGCTGCTCAAAGGCATATCACAAGTATAAATTAAATATAAAACTGGCCCCAGTATACTCCCCTGTGGCACACCGGATGAGATTATTTCAGGCGTACTCATAAAGTCTCCTTCCACAATATTGAACTTCCGGGCAATAATGTAACTTTCCAGCAGATTTAGAATGTTTACTGGTAGGTAAGTCTTTAATTTTAAAATTAGGCCTTCATGCCACACTTTATCAAATGCCTAAGAAACGTCAATGAACAGCGCAGAGCAATACTTTTTTCTTCAAAAGTTTTTAAATGAGACATTATTAGATTTAATTGAACTATAGTGAATTTTTAATCAGAAATAATTTCTTAATCAGGCTTGAGTTCAGTAATTTCAATTCTTATGAATGAAATATTTTTATTAATTAATGTGAGTATCTAAGGAATAGAAGAAAAATTAAACTAGACACTATTAGCTGGGGGAAATACCGATATTTTTCTGTGCAGCCACGCACTTCATCAGCACCCATGTCTATCTACTGGGGTAGAGATTATTATTAACATCAGCTATTAAACTTAAATTTCTATGAAATGGAATATGAGAATTGATTGTGTATACAATTATTGATTTGCCTTTGGCAAACACATTTGTAAGTATCACTATTCATTTTCTGTTTTTCCATTTTCTATTTAGGTTAGCACGAAGTTATATCACTCTACCTATGTATGTTTAACTATTCTTACTTATCTTTTACGATCATCACATTAATTATTTTTACTTATTCGATGCACCATCGGTACATACATATAAGTATTATTGTAGTGGCTTTATGTTACTTTGTTTTTGCTTTCTACAGTTGACTTAGCTTTCCAGCATTCTGAAGCAGTTCTGGCCAAGTGAACAGTGATCGCCAAGTGAACATATTTTTGTCACGTGCCCATGATGAATTAAATGAGACATTATTAGATTTAATTGAACTATAGTGAATTTTTAATCAGAAATAATTTCTTAATCAGGCTTGAGTTCAGTAATTTCAATTCTTATGAATGAAATATTTTTATTAATTAATGTGAGTATCTAAGGAATAGAAGAAAAATTAAACTACACACTATTAGCTGGGGGAAATACCGATATTTTTCTGTGCAGCCACGCACTTCATCAGCACCCATGTCTATCTACTGGGGTAGAGATTATTATTAACATCAGCTATTAAACTTAAATTTCTATGAAATGGAATATGAGAATTGATAGTGTATACAATTATTGATTTGCCTTTGGCAAACACATTTGTAAGTATCACTATTCATTTTCTGTTTTTCCACTTTCTATTTAGGTTAGCACGAAGTTATATCACTCTACCTATGTATGTTTAACTATTCTTACTTATCTTTTACGATCATCACATTAATTATTTTTACTTATTCGATGCACCATCGGTACATACATATAAGTATTATTGTAGTGGCTTTATGTTACTTTGTTTTTGCTTTCTACAGTTGACTTAGCTTTCCAGCATTCTGAAGCAGTTCTGGCCAAGTGAACAGTGATCGCCAAGTGAACATATTTTTGTCACGTGCCCATGATGAATTAAATGAGACATTATTAGATTTAATTGAACTATAGTGAATTTTTAATCAGAAATAATTTCTTAATCAGGCTTGAGTTCAGTAATTTCAATTCTTATGAATGAAATATTTTTGTTAATTAATGTGAGTATCTAAGGAATAGAAGAAAAATTAAACTAGACACTATTAGCTGGGGGAAATACCGATATTTTTCTGTGCAGCCACGCACTTCATCAGCACCCATGTCTATCTACTGGGGTAGAGATTATTATTAACATCAGCTATTAAACTTAAATTTCTATGAAATGGAATATGAGAATTGATTGTGTATACAATTATTGATTTGCCTTTGGCAAACACATTTGTAAGTATCACTATTCATTTTCTGTTTTTCCATTTTCTATTTAGGTTAGCACGAAGTTATATCACTCTACCTAAGTATGTTTAACTATTCTTACTTATCTTTTACGATCATCACATTAATTATTTTTACTTATTCGATGCACCATCGGTACATACATATAAGTATTATTGTAGTGGCTTTATGTTACTTTGTTTTTGCTTTCTACAGTTGACTTAGCTTTCCAGCATTCTGAAGCAGTTCTGGCCAAGTGAACAGTGATCGCCAAGTGAACATATTTTTGTCACGTGCCCATGATGAATTAAATGAGACATTATTAGATTTAATTGAACTATAGTGAATTTTTAATCAGAAATAATTTCTTAATCAGGCTTGAGTTCAGTAATTTCAATTCTTATGAATGAAATATTTTTATTAATTAATGTGAGTATCTAAGGAATAGAAGAAAAATTTAACTGGACACTATTAGCTGGGGGAAATACCGATATTTTTCTGTGCAGCCACGCACTTCATCAGCACCCATGTCTATCTACTCTGGTAGAGATTATTATTAACATCAGCTATTAAACTTAAATTTCTATGAAATGGAATATGAGAATTGATTGTGTATACAATTATTGATTTGCCTTTGGCAAACACATTTGTAAGTATCACTATTAATTTTCTGTTTTTCCATTTTCTATTTAGGTTAGCACGAAGTTATATCACTCTACCTATGTATGTTTAACTATTCTTACTTATCTTTTACGATCATCACATTAATTATTTTTACTTATTCGATGCACCATCGGTACATACATATAAGTATTATTGTAGTGGCTTTATGTTACTTTGTTTTTGCTTTCTACAGTTGACTTAGCTTTCCAGCATTCTGAAGCAGTTCTGGCCAAGTGAACAGTGATCACCAAGTGAACATATTTTTGTCACGTGCCCATGATGAATTAAATGAGACATTATTAGATTTAATTGAACTATAGTGAATTTTTAATCAGAAATAATTTCTTAATCAGGCTTGAGTTCAGTAATTTCAATTCTTATGAATGAAATATTTTTATTAATTAATGTGAGTGTCTAAGGAATAGAAGAAAAATTAAACTAGACACTATTAGCTGGGGGAAATACCGATATTTTTCTGTGCAGCCACGCACTTCATCAGCACCCATGTCTATCTACTGGGGTAGAGATTATTATTAACATCAGCTATTAAACTTAAATTTCTATGAAATGGAATATGAGAATTGATTGTGTATACAATTATTGATTTGCCTTTGGCAAACACATTTGTAAGTATCACTATTCATTTTCTGTTTTTCCATTTTCTATTTAGGTTAGCACGAAGTTATATCACTCTACCTATGTATGTTTAACTATTCTTACTTATCTTTTACGATCATCACATTAATTATTTTTACTTATTCGATGCACCATCGGTACATACATATAAGTATTATTGTAGTGGCTTTATGTTACTTTGTTTTTGCTTTCTACAGTTGACTTAGCTTTCCAGCATTCTGAAGCAGTTCTGGCCAAGTGAACAGTGATCGCCAAGTGAACAGTGATCGCCAAGTGAACAGTGATCGCCAAGTGAACATATTTTTGTCACGTGCCCATGATGAATTAAATGAGACATTATTAGATTTAATTGAACTATAGTGAATTTTTAATCAGAAATAATTTCTTAATCAGGCTTGAGTTCAGTAATTTCAATTCTTATGAATGAACTATTTTTATTAATTAATGTGAGTATCTAAGGAATAGAAGAAAAATTTAACTGGACACTATTAGCTGGGGGAAATACCGATATTTTTCTGTGCAGCCACGCACTTCATCAGCACCCATGTCTATCTACTGGGGTAGAGATTATTATTAACATCAGCTATTAAACTTAAATTTCTATGAAATGGAATATGAGAATTGATTGTGTATACAATTATTGATTTGCCTTTGGCAAACACATTTGTAAGTATCACTATTCATTTTCTGTTTTTCCATTTTCTATTTAGGTTAGCACGAAGTTATATCACTCTACCTATGTATGTTTAACTATTCTTACTTATCTTTTACGATCATCACATTAATTATTTTAACTTATTCGATGCACCATCGGTACATACATATAAGTATTATTGTAGTGGCTTTATGTTACTTTGTTTTTGCTTTCTACAGTTGACTTAGCTTTCCAGCATTCTGAAGCAGTTCTGGCCAAGTGAACAGTGATCGCCAAGTGAACATATTTTTGTCACGTGCCCATGATGAATTAAGTGAGACATTATTAGATTTAATTGAACTATAGTGAATTTTTAATCAGAAATAATTTCTTAATCAGGCTTGAGTTCAGTAATTTCAATTCTTATGAATGAAATATTTTTATTAATTAATGTGAGTATCTAAGGAATAGAAGAAAAATTAAACTAGAAAATGAATAGTGATACTTACAAATGTGTTTGCCAAAGGCAAATCAATAATTGTGTACACAATCAATTCTCATATTCCATTTCATAGAAATTTAAGTTTAATAGCTGATGTTAATAATAATCTCTACCCCAGTAGATAGACATGGGTGCTGATGAAGTGCGTGGCTGCACAGAAAAATATCGGTATTTCCCCCAGCTAATAGTGTCTAGTTTAATTTTTCTTCTATTCCTTAGATACTCACATTAATTAATAAAAATATTTCATTCATAAGAATTGAAATTACTGAACTCAAGCCTGATTAAGAAATTATTTATGATTAAAAATTCACTATAGTTCAATTAAATCTAATAATGTCTCATTTAATTCATCATGGGCATGTGACAAAAATATGTTCACTTGGCGATCACTGTTCACTTGGCCAGAACTGCTTCAGAATGCTGGAAAGCTAAGTCAACTGTAGAATGCAAAAACAAAGTAACATAAAGCCACTACAATAATACTTATATGTATGTACCGATGGTGCATCGAATAAGTAAAAATAATTAATGTGATGATCGTAAAAGATAAGTAAGAATAGTTAAACATACATAGGTAGAGTGATATAACTTCGTGCTAACCTAAATAGAAAATGGAAAAACAGAAAATGAATAGTGATACTTACAAATGTGTTTGCCAAAGGCAAATCAATAATTGTATACACAATCAATTCTCATATTCCATTTCAAAGAAATTTAAGTTTAATAGCTGATGTTAATAATAATCTCTATCCCAGTAGATAGACATGGGTGCTGATGAAGTGCGTGGCTGCACAGAAAAATATCGGTATTTCCCCCAGCTAATAGTGTCTAGTTTAATTTTTCTTCTATTCCTTAGATACTCACATTAATTAATAAAAATATTTCATTCATAAGAATTGAAATTACTGAACTCAAGCCTGATTAAGAAATTATTTCTGATTAAAAATTCACTATAGTTCAATTAAATCTAATAATGTCTCACTTAATTCATCATGGGCACGTGACAAAAATATGTTCACTTGGCGATCACTGTTCACTTGGCCAGAACTGCTTCAGAATGCTGGAAAGCTAAGTCAACTGTAGAAAGCAAAAACAAAGTAACATAAAGCCACTACAATAATACTTATATGTATGTACCGATGGTGCATCGAATAAGTAAAAATAATTAATGTGATGATCGTAAAAGATAAGTAAGAATAGTTAAACATACATAGGTAGAGTGATATAACTTCGTGCTAACCTAAATAGAAAATGGAAAAACAGAAAATGAATAGTGATACTTACAAATGTGTTTGCCAAAGGCAAATCAATAATTGTATACACAATCAATTCTCATATTCCATTTCATAGAAATTTAAGTTTAATAGCTGATGTTAATAATAATCTCTACCCCAGTAGATAGACATGGGTGCTGATGAAGTGCGTGGCTGCACAGAAAAATATCGGTATTTCCCCCAGCTAATAGTGTCTAGTTTAATTTTTCTTCTATTCCTTAGATACTCACATTAATTAATAAAAATATTTCATTCATAAGAATTGAAATTACTGAACTCAAGCCTGATTAAGAAATTATTTCTGATTAAAAATTCAAAAGTTTTTCTTAAAAATTGAACCAATCTATGAGTTTGTTCAATGGTGCTATGCTGACTTCTAAATCCAAGTTGATGATCCGGTATGCACTCATTATCAGTTAGAATTGGGGACAATTTTATCATGAGTAACTTTTCAAAGAGCTTTGGGATTGTTGACAGTAAACTTATTGGCCTATATGACTCAGCTTTGGTAAGATCTTTGCCCGGTTTTGGAATCAGTTTAACCTTGGCAAGCTTCCAGCTGTTTGGATAATACTCCAGTCGTAAAATAGCGTTAAAAATAAATAACAGGATTCTAATAGCTATACGAGGCAACTTCATCAACATCTGGTTACTAATTCCATCAATACCCGGAGCTTTTTTCGGGTTGAGTTCTGCAATTATTTTTTGTACATCACGCGTCTTAAATTTTATTGGTCGAGGGGGTAGCGCAACTTCATTTGGCAAATCAACAGCACCAGATCACGTGTTTGGGGTGAATACGGATTTTGAATGCTCACCAAATATTTTACCTTTTTCAGTATCGCTTCTTGCCCAACCTCCTGTAGATGGGCGCAGAGGTGGTTCAAACTCAACTGGTGTTTTAAGCTGGTGTGACATCAAGACCTTCCAAATAATTTTTAAGAGATGCAGTTTTTTCAAATGCAAGCAACTCTTGGAGTCGTTTAGTACACTCTTTAAATCTGATTTTAAGTTGGGGTGATCTGTGCTGTTGCCATTCTCTTCTAGCTCTTCTTTTTTCACTTACGAGACGTTCAATATCCGTAGAATAAATTCTATTTAACCTAATCTGCGGTAGTGGCATGTTCAGCAGCCTGTTTAATATTTTCATTAAAGTTGGCAATGTTAGATTCAATATCATCATGTGTTCTTAGCGTAATATTTTCCGTGCAATGACTACTAAGGTATTTTTTAAATCGCAGCCAATTAACACGATTTTTCAAAATTGCATATGGGTGAGGTAAATGACTGCCTAATGGGCTTCAAATTGCAACGATCGTGGGAGAGTGATCGGACGAAAGATCTAGAGAAGCTTCAATTTGAATTAAATCTCTAGAGATATTTTTCATAACGCCAAAATCTATTACATCCGGAATTTTATGTATGTCAGTAGGCCAATAAGTGGGCTCCCCACTCGAAATGACATCCAAGCCCATTTGGAAATTGTATTGAACAACGCTCGACCTCTGGGTGTAATAAGACGCGAACCCCAGAACGTGTGTTTAGCATTATAGTCGCCAGCTGCTACGAAACAAGGGCCCAGAGATTTGTAAAAATCCTCGTATTGATCCTCAGTAATTGCGAATCTAGGTGGAGAGTAAATTGATGATATGACAAAATTAGTGCAAAAATTTTTGACACAAATATTCGTTGCTTGTAAATGTTCTTCACAAATGTTGTCAATAAAATAATGCTTGAGTCTTGACTTTATTTAAATTGCTGATCCACCGCACGTCCTTCCTCTCGGGTCCTTTGAATCATATAAGGTGTAGCCATAAATTTTAAAAAGGCTTCTCGAAGTCAAATGAGTCTCAGAGACCAACATTATGTCAATATTTTTTTCCGTGAGGAAGTGCTCAAGTTCATTTTTATGTTGGCGAATGCCGTTTGTGTTCCAGAAACATAATTTTAACGTACGTGTTCATGGTTTGTTAACTAAAGCTTGAAGCAATGTAGTCTGCATTCGCAGCATTTCTTGCATCATGGTATTAATTTTTGTTGTAAAATTATTTATAGTTTGCACCAGATTATCAATAGTAGCTTCAAGGCGATTGAAATTAAAGTTCGAGTTTGTGTTTGTTGAATTATTTGGTGGTGAAACATTTTGTGTATGAATAGAATTTGTCTTAGCATACGATACACGGGAACTAACTGGTTGGCTCAATTGCGCAATAGTGGCTGATTGGGCTGGGGCCAATTTAGGTGTTTGCCTCATAGTCTGTTTGACGAAAGAGTACACAGGACAACCTCTGTAGTTAGCGGTGTGATTACCTCCACAATTACTGCATTTTTTGTCACTTTGATCTTTTGGCTTATTGCAACTAGCAGTGCCGTGTAATTCGCCGCACACAACACAAACAGTAGGTAATTTGCAGTAAGTTTTAGTATGGCCATATTCTTGACAGTTATGTCACTGTACGGGTCCTGAACGCTTGTGTGGTTCTTCAACGTTTATTTTTTGATATAAGAGATATTTTAAATTATATATTGGATGGGTCTCATTTTTTTTCAATTTTATATCATTTGGCTCAAGTTCAACCCGAAATAGAGGTTGAGGGATCTTTTCCCTATTCATTATGTTCGATACATTTTTTACTTTAAAACCCTGGAGGACGAGAGCATCTTTTACTTCTTCGGGAGCTACATAGGAGTCTATGCCCTTCAACACAATCGGCATACCTTTAGCACTCTTGAGCTGATATGTGTAAAAATTTGTTTTACTTTTTTCAAATTTAGAGACCATTTTGCGAAAAACTTTTTCTTCATAAATTTGAATTTTCGTTTCATCAATTTTACCACGGTTTATTGGAACAATGTGAAATTTATTCTCACCAATGACCGAAATTAATTTTTTAATAAGAGCGTTTAAGTTTTTTTTCTCTTAAATAGATTGGTGGCGGCTTGGAGGTTTTGTTCGCAGATTCAGCGGGTTTGTCATTGTC
The DNA here is from genome assembly GCA_944452675.1 of Tachina lurida. Taxonomy (NCBI): domain Eukaryota; kingdom Metazoa; phylum Arthropoda; class Insecta; order Diptera; family Tachinidae; genus Tachina; species Tachina lurida. The sequence goes on along the minus strand of OX101753.1, from coordinate 110,650,014 downwards.
ATCTTGCAATATTCTAAAATGGTTTTGCCGATTTGTAGAGGATGCGCTGTTATCCCTAGACATCTTTGGAGCCCGCGCTTTAAAATTGTAATATATCTGTCCATTCCGACTTGGAACTTGGGTTTTGGGCTACTCATATTAAATGATGACCCCGAGCCTGAGGCGGGTGATATCGCTGAGTTAAATCTGGAAGTACTAGGCAATATTGTCAACGATTCACTAGTTGGCATTGGACAAAGCGAAGTTGATCGCTGACGAAACTGTGGTTTTGCCGTTAGAAAAAGTCTATTATCAGATTTTTGATTTTTATTAAGAGCTTCAGAACTCACAGCAAGTTTATTTTCAGATATTTTATTTTTATTGTTATCATTATGAGCATCAAAACTCACAGTAAAATAGGCAATTCTGCCGTTAGAACTCACTTCACTATTTTTTTCTTTGGGGTACTCATATAGAGTATTCGTCAAGGGTACTTTGTATGTTTTTTTGTTTACGTTTTTTTTTGTTTTTGTTATTTCTATATGTAAAAATATTAGCAAAGCAAAAAAAAGCTTATTTATCAAAGTTAATATGTACTACGAATATTTTTTGTATGATTTTTTTTTGTTTAGTTTGTATGTAAGAAAAATTCCGCTATTACGTACATATGTTCACTATGAAGGTACAACGAATCATGGTATATAAAACTAATTATTTCTTTGTAAATTAAATACATTCTATATTTTATAAAGAACTAAATTAGTATTAAGAAACTCAGAAATATGGTTCAAGGGTTGGAGATTGAAAAAAGTTTTGGTAAAAAAAATAACCAAAAATATTTTTTTCAGTTAAACATATTTCATGTTTTAGGAAAATCATTACTCAAGATTTTTTATACATGTTTAATTTTTTTATGGATATCTAATCTAATTGAAGTATAAACGAAGATTTGTGCTTATTGTGCTCTCAGTGTATAAACTATTAATTTTAAGTAAATGGAAATAAAACTAAAATTTATTGCTAAAGATAAATTAAAGGACATGTTCCGTTTCATTTTCCTGATAACTTTCCATTCTGCTGAACAAATTTCAAAAAATAACCTGTAGGAATAAAACGTTTACGTAATACCACGATGCATACCATTTGCAATGGGAACTTTAAATCAAGACAATATGAAACAAGTTAGTTTACTTGGTATGGAGGTGCAATACTAAGAATATTTTAGATTTTTAAATAGCAGCACGGTTTTTGAACATCTCGAGAGCAAGTAAACAAGCCCCAATTTTTTGGTATTGTATCGACGTGACGTCGATGTTGACTGAAATAGGAGTGAATGTAAAATATATCTTAACCACAGAGTGTAGAGTAAAATATTCAACTATTGCTAATATCGAAAATAAAATAATTGAATCAAATTCCTTAACCGAAAAATACTGAAAGGTCACTTACTATTAATTGCTTTAGAGAAAAAAAACTATAAATTTTAAACAAATATGTATGTACATATGTGTCTGTATACTATATACATATACGTACGTTGGTAAATGGTATATAAGATTCGGCACGTCCGAATATAGCACTCTTACTTAGTTTTATTTTTTTTTTTGAATTTGAAATACCTATTTTATTCGTACTGAAGTATAAAATAAGTTTATTTATAAAAAAAATTAAAATTTGTTTTCGGTGGTTACTTTTATATGGCAAAATCAAGTTTAAGTTTTCCAGCTCTGAAACCGTCTGCTCGATTTCGCTGATTTTCAACACCAATCTATTTTGAAAATTTTCTGAAACACCAGTCCAAGAACGAAGTCTCTAGCTCTTCTGGGAGCTTCGGAAAACCGATTTCACGTACAGACAGACGGACATCGCTTATTCGTCTTCCCTATGCATAAGGATCCAGAATATATACTTTATAGGTCGCTTATTGATATTATAGAAATTACAAACGGAATGACAAACCTATATATACCCTTTTACCATTTTTTTGGTAAAGGGTATAAAAAAGGTCCAATTAAAGAACTTGAAATCAGTCGATTTTTCAGATAATTTAAAAACCTTAATAAAATAAATACTACATTACTACTACATCAATTCAAACTAAAGGTGATTAAGGTTTTTACAAAATTTCATCCATTTACATTTTCTTATTTTATCATAATAATCATTACAACGCAACAGAATATTTTGCAAGGAAAATATGTATTTTGTACCACAGTAAATGAGCAATGCGCATTTTTTGCTCTTTTGCACATTGCGTAAACAAAAGGAGCGGAGCAGGAAAAGAGCCAACCATGGTACTCCTTTTCTTGCTCTGCTTTTGTAATGAGCAGCGTTAAATAATGATGCAGAGCAAGAGCATTAACATAGCCGCTCCGCTCTTTGCGTAAAAGTGCCAAAAGAGCTGAAAAGAGCGGCTCTGCTCCGCGTATTTACTTACTCTGAAAAAATAATTGTAAAAAATACGTTTCGCGATATGATAAGTTTGTTTCTTTACATTTTGGGTACATTTCGGTAAAATGAGAGGAAACTATAATTTCGGTCAATAATATACAAAAATGCACAAAAGTATAGGAACGCGAAAAACCAACATTTTAACACGAAAATAGAAGTCAATGCATGTATGCATATTAGCTATGGCATAGTGTTATATGGGAATTCTTAGTAACGAGATTTCGACTTGCAAGAACCCCTCATTTTGTGAGGTTCTGAAAAAAATATTCAAGCCAAAAAATGGTGACGGTCAGATGGGGGCAAAGGTCTCCGCTTCGTGCTCAAAGTTGAGGGTAAAAGCAAAAAAAAATACAAAAAATCATATAACTTTCCCGGGGTCACCGCTACAAGGGTCAAATGTATGACAAGCACCCATTAATTTTCTCCGCCAAACATCTTTTTTAAACACACCTACCGCCTAACTCCTCTCCTTAAGGGGCTTCCATACAAAGGGGAAATTTTTATAACATTTACTCGCAGGGCTGTAACTGCACCTAGGGCGTACCTATCGAAGACAAATGTATGACTAACCTCCAATATTTTTTCATTACGAAGATTTTCTCTAAACATACTTATCTTCAACCATTAAGGTGGTCCCCATACAAAAAAATAATTTTTTGAATAATTTTTTTTTAAGAAATCCGCTATTATGGTGCCTCCAGGGGGGTAAATTGTACGACCGGCACATAATAATTTTCTATCCTGAAAATTTCCTATCTCGACTCCTTAAGAGGGCTCCCATAAAAAGGCGAAATGTCTGGGCCAGGAGTGCCATTATTTGCAGGTTTTAAAGATCGATGGGAAAATATTAAAACCAAACCATATATTCCTGGCATAGAAGATGATGAAGGAATTTCTTGAAATGGTGTTACTGTTTCTAGGTGAAGGTATAAAAAAGTTTCACTTCGCACCACCAGTCATAGTCATGCTCGTTGGATGGCGAAAGGGATATACTGCCTTAAAATGTTCTTATTTCGAGAATATCTGGTTTTAACCAAGAATGAATGTGATGGAGTCCGCGAGGTCAGTATTCATCGTCACACTTTATGTAAAAGCTTGGTTTAGTGCGACTAAGGCCATCGAAGCTCCAAATAACGATTTGAGCTTTTTAAAAGCCATTGCTCATTATGATGCAATTGATAACATAAATTTTGTGGATATCTCTGGTACCTTAGTGATGAATCTTACCTGTGACATCAAAAGGAAAATGGCGACTGATATTCGTATTTTTGGAGAAGATATAGAAAAATATGAAGAAGAGTTGTCCTACGAAGAGGTGGACGAATCATCCAACGACGACACAAACAAAAGACGACAAAATAAATAGTGGTGCCAGTGAAGAGAAAGGTCGATCTCGCCCAGTCATTGGGTTCACAGGAGAATTGCCTTAGCTCCCACAGAAGTACTACAAAAATTAATGAAGGATTTGAGCCACTATGTAACACCTGGGACAGCAAACTTTTTTCCACGCTTTGGATTACCAACAACTTTTTTAAATAGCGATTCAGAAACCTGGGAACAACGTGAAGACTATAAGCAAGCGCTAAAGATATTGCAAAAACTCCATGTTGTCAACGACGTTGCCGAAAGAGGCGTAAAATTAATAGAAGATTATAGCAGTGCGTATCCAACACATGCCAAAAATAAATTAGTTATTTGACAAAGAATTCTTTTGTTTTGTATGGGGACAACCTTAATGGTTGCAGATAGACGATAGGTATGTTGAGAGAAAATCTTTGTATTGAAAAAATATTGGAGGTCGGTCATACATTTGCCTTCGATAGGAACGCGCCAGGGGCAATTAGAGCCCTGCGAGAAAATTTTGTACAAATTCCGCCTTTGTATGGGAGCCCCTTAATGAGTCGTGATAGGACATAGGTATGTTCGGAGGAAATGTTGAAGATAAAAAATTACTGTGGGTCGGTCCTACATTTTACCCCCTAGGAGGCAACATAAAAGCGGAAAAAGCGGATTTCTTAAAAAAAAATTATTCAAACAATTATTTTTTTGTATGGGGACAACCTTAATGGTTAAAGATATATGATAAGTATGTTGAGAGAAAATCTTCGTAATGAAAAAATATTGGAGGTCAGTCATACATTTGACTTCGATAGGTACGCCCTAGGTGCAGTTAGAGCCCTGCGAGTAAATGTTATAAAAAATTTCCCTTTGTATGGGAGCCCCCTTAAGGAGAGGAGTTAGGCGGTAGGTGTGTTTAAAACAGATGTTTGGCGGAGAAAATTAATGGGTGCTCGTGATACATTTGACCCTTGTAGCGGTGAACCCGGGAAAGTTATATGATTTTTTGTATTTTTTTTTTTTGCTTTTACCCTCAACTTTGAGCACGAAGCGGAGACCTTTGCCCCCATCTGACCGCCACCATTTTTTGGCTTGACTATTTTTTTTCCCAACCTCACAAAATGAGGGGTTCTTGCAAGTCGAAATCGAAAAATCGTTAACTACGCCATACCTAGTGCATATACATACGTATATACATAACAAAACACATACTTTTGTACATACTAGATAGAGACCTGCGTAAATAGTTTTGAAATCTAAATACGTCTTGTTTTTTAAATGTATTATCGTGGCTGTAGAATAGTGATGTCAAAAATAAAACTATAGTTGTATGTGTGAGAAACGTTCTCTCGTTGCTCTCGAAAGTACACAGGAAAAATAATTATTTTGAATAAATTATGTTTATTGAAGTAGCTAAAAATAAATAAAAAGGAGCCTATGTGACAGAAAATTAAAAAATAAGATGAAAAAATTAAATATAAAAGTTGGTGGTGACCTATATTTTTCAAGTTATCAGGCTCTGAACTTTTCATAGGAAACTCTGAAAAATCTCAAAAAAAGAATTTTTAAATAGATTATCAGATAGTAATGTGAAAAATAAGAAAAAAAACTTAATAAAAACAATTTGCTGCAGGCCATATTTCCCGAGTTATTGGTCTTTAGAGTTTAAATAGAAAGTGCAGTTTAGTGAAAATGCTCCAAAAAAAGTCAAAATGTATTTTAAATACATATTAATTTCTTTCCTTAAACGTTTTACAACATCAAACACATTAAATGTCGCGAAAAGGATTGGTCATCATAGAATATTTTTCGCATACCACTTCTTATCTTGCACTGTATCTATAAACAAATTAATACACCCGCTACGCATGTGTTCTCGTCGCTGTCTCATCGACGACTAAATGGAAGAGAATAAGAATGTGTGTGATTTTAAGCCAATGATGCCAGTTTCATGGCACAATTGTGCAAACTAAACCCACACACAAGTACAAGGTCTTAGGGCCAAAGTACGAATGGGTTGATTGCCAAACATTTTGTAAATTTATTTTTAACTATTATCTATACTTATTTTAATATGATTTCATATATCTTTCAGTTTAACAATTTTATTTCCAATAAATTAATAAATATTTGCTGAATTCAAGACTCAAGTAGATCTATGTATACAACACAGCTTCATGTTCTTAGATACATTTATTTTCATGCGATTTTTTTTAACGTATTGTAAAATTTGCATTCGCATTCGCTTTCGCAAAAATTAAAATGTATTATTTTTTTTCGCATTCGCTAAACTGGTATTCGTTACATCCCTAGAACAAACAATCAACAAAGTAGTGTTGATACGTGTATGCTTGTTATTTTCCATATAGTGTGTGTTATATATACATATATAGTAAGCTATTATTTGTTTAAGAAAGGTTTTTTTTAAAGCAAGCGCACACAACGCATGTGTGCGTTTGTGTGTGCGCAGAAAAATAAAAGAGCATACACACAACGCGTGTGTGTATGTACATGCATGACGCTTGTATACGCGCCTATGCGTAGAAAGAAGCAAGCATCACAAATTTTTCAGTCACGAAGTATTTTCTCCTTTATTCCTATACATGCAATAGCTGAAACAAATTATTAGACACTGTGTTTTAGAAGATTTCTCTGTAGTAAAGCATTTGAAAACTCCCTCATGTCTTGAAAGTTCTTATAATTTGTCTTGTGCAGGACTTTAGTACATACACACGCACGTATTTGCTTACAGCATGTTTATAGAACCCAATATGTCTAAAATACGCGTATAAAACCTGACGTTTATCAAGTTTGGGGTTGTATAACGCGAATGTCATTTTATTTACACACACAGTCTTTATTTTTATCGAAATATATAAAAATGTTTTAATCAGAAATAATTTCTTAATCAGGCTTAAGTTCAGTAATTTCAATTCTTATTGAATGAAATATTTTTAGTAATCAATGTGAGTATCTAAAGAAGAGAAGAAAAATTACACTAGACTTTATTAGCCGGGGGAAATACCGATATTTTTCTGTGCAGCCACGCACTTCATCAGCACCCAAGTCTATCTACTGGGGTAAAGATTACACTAGTTTACACTGAAAATGTACACTTGACGAAATGTGATTTTCCTTATGTATTTTCTTCTACTGAATTCGAAAATTAATGTTAAATTTTTTTTATGGACCAGTTTTTGAGATATTGTGATTTTTTAAGTTTTTCGACCTTTTTTCACTTGACCCATCATATCTTGAGCTAGAACTGTCCGATTGGATCGTTCTTGGTATTCAAATGAAAGGTATTGAGTTGACAAATAAATATGTATAATCGGATCTTTAATTGGTATAGCGGTTCAAAATATATCGATGAAAATAGGGCACGTTTTCAAAAAAATCATATTTTACAGTGATTACACTATGCAACAAATTAAAAAAAAATCGTGGCATTGACTCAAAAATAGATTTTTAGTATGCACTGAGGCATACAGTTTCCTAAAATCAAAATCAAAAATTTTTTTATGGGTAATTTTTTTTTTTAATTTTTATTTAAAATTTTAACTTTCGTCGTCATTAATCATTAATTTGACTATAGTTCTCGAACAAGACATCCAAACAGTACATGTAATACACCAAATTAAACGCAATTACATGATCTACAAATATTTCACAGCATTTTTGAGTGGAAATAGTAACTTAGGAATAGTAGATAAAATGAAAAAAAAATGTTTTTTTTGTTGAAAAATTAATTTCTGTTGATACAATTTTTTTTTTTTAAATTGAAGAAAAAAGCATTTGGTAATTTTTTTTAAGTTGTTACTACATACAAGCGCACTGATGAAACTAAAATATATTTAAAAAAATCTATGGATAAATGTAGAAATTATAGTAATTTTTAGCGTTTTTATGGGAATTGTTAAAATTTAAGTTTAAAATTTTTAAACGCACTAATAATCCCAAATTATTATTTTACTTATTAAGTAAAATATTTTTTATTAAAAATACATTGAAATTGATTATTAAGGGGTTTAGCTGGATCCTATGCGCATTTCACTGTTGCTAATGCAGATCATCAGGGAACCTTTACCCAAATTTATATAGTAATTTTTGTAGAAGTACCACAATTTTAAAAAAATTGTCTATGTAGTTATTTTTTTTTTCAATATAACGATTTAATTTTTGCTCTTATTTTTTGGTAAACATTTTTGTTAATTTACACGAAAAAAGTAATTATGGCTTCTACTTTGACGTTTCTTGCTTTCGGATTCGGTTTCTCTAATGAGGAACCAAATATAATCTATAATTCTTTCATCCCAATGACCTTGATACCATCGTTCAATGGACTTCATATCTTGGTGAAACCTTTCGCCATGTTCATCACTTACGTCGCCGAGATTGTCAGGGAAGAAATCTAAATGCGAGTTCAAAAAATGAATTTTGAGAGACATATGTACACCTGTTGAAATATATAAAACAAAAAATTTGTTAGAGAAATAAATAATGTATAAAATTTTTTTAATTCTTACCAATTTTTTCATAATTTTTTATCAAGTCTTCAACAATTGTTTTATAAATCGGACTTTTATTGCATCCAAGAAAGTTAGAAACTACAAGCTTAAACGACGTCCATGCTGCAATTTCATCCGATGACAAACAGGAATCGAAATATTCATCCTTTATCAGTTTCCTTATTTGTGGTCCATCAAAAACGCCTTCTTTGATTTTTTGGGCAGAAAGGTTTTTAAATCTGTTTCTTAAATAAGAGAAGGAGTTACCATCTGTACTCAAAGCATTGACAAAATTTTTGAAGAGTCCTAGCTTTATATGTAGAGGTGGTAAAATTATGTCTTTTGTCTGTACGAGAGGCATATATTTAATATTGTTTTCACCCAATACATTGTGCTCTCTTTTGGGCCATTCCTTCCTTTTATAATGATCTTCGCGTGCACGGCTATCCCAGAGACAAAAAAACAGCAATATTTGGTATATTCGCCTTGAATTCCACATAACATGGCAACAACTTTTAAATCGCAACAAATTTTCCAATGATGCTCTTCATACTTGATGTATTTCAATAATTTCGCCATTGTTTCGTAGGATTCTTTAGTGTTAACAGCATGTGCGATAGGAATCGATGGTTTCTCATTTCCGTTATGCAAAAGTACTCCTTTTAAACTCTCTTTGCTGCTGTCAACAAAAAGCCGCCATTCCTTTGATATATATGGCTGATTAAGTTCCTTGAACAATTCTGGAATATCCTTGCAAAAGCATATGTTATCGATAGTCGTATAAAATTTTGTATAGGCCATATCACGCACTCTGTAGCACGAAACATTAACATCTGGAGCCAAGTAGTTGTATTGTTTCATCCGAGATGCAAGTAATTCTGATTTATCTTCGGTCAGTTCCAAATTTCTCATGTTTTTTTATTTGAGTTGATATTTAAACTTGGACATTTAGGTATTGGTAGTTTTTCCGAATGTACAACTGGAAAGGTTTTTTTTTTTTTTTTATATAATACATGATATTTATTTATTGTATCTTCCTATATGAACTAACAATAAGTATTCAAATCTTAAATCTAAAAAATAATTATTAGGCCCGACCACTGTCGGACATAAATTTAGAGATAGTTATAAATAATACATATTTAAGTAGTGATAAACAAAAGGAAGAAAAAATAAATAAAAAATAAAAATTATTTTCAGTTAGTCCCATCTGGAGTGTTGAGTATAAGAGCCCTTGTATCCCTCTTTTTTAGGCGGATGTGTCCAGTAAAGTTCAAAATATTACGAGCAAGCGGATTAGGATGTGACTCGAGTTTTGTTAAATATTTGCCAGCGTTTTTTGCAATTTCTTCAGTCACTAGTGGCATATTTAAGTCACGATGTATATTTGAGTTTTTTATATACCATGGAGCCGATGTTATTAATCGCAAAATTTTATTTTGCCTTCGTTGGATTCTCTCGACATTGGAAGCTGAAGCAGTGCCCCATAGTTGAATTCCGTAGCACCATATCGGTTTCAAAAATTACTTGTATATCAAAAGTTTACAATCTAGACTGAGGGTTGAATTTCTACCAATCAGCCAATGTACCTGAGTTAATTTTAATTTCATTTGGGTTAACTTAGAATCAATGTGGTGTTTCAAGTAAGCCGTCGATCAAGGTGTATACCAAGATATTTCACATGAGTATGTTGAGGGACAGCTTGATTGTTAATCCGAATGGGTAAACACGTATCTCTTCGTAATGTATATGTTACTTGAACACACTTTTGTTCGTTTACCTTAATTCTCCATAAGTTTAACCATAGTTCCAGCAGGGTAATGTGTTCTTGAAGATATCGGGATGCCTCGTAAGGATTTTCATGCATACTAAGGCAGGCTGTATCATCAGCAAATGTGGAAGTGTGGATATTGCTGCTCAGAGGCATATCACAAGTATAAATCAAATACAGTATACTCCCCTGTGGCACACCGGATGAGATAGTTTCAGGCATGCTCATAAAGTCTCCTTCCACAACAGTGAACTTCCGGGCAGCAATGTAACTTTTCAAAAGACTTACAACGTTTATTGGCAGGTATGTTTTTAATTTTAAAATTAGGCCTTCATGCCACACTTTATCAAATGCCTGAGAAACGTCGATAAACAGCGCAGAACAATACTTCTTTTCTTCAAATGTTTATAAATTGGACCAATCTATGAGTTTGTTCAATGGTGCTATGCTGACTTCTAAAACCAAATTGATGGTCCGGTATGCACCCACTATTAACTTGAATTGGGGACAATTTTGTCATGAGCAGTTTTTCGAAAAGCTTTGACATTGTTGATAGGAGACTTATTGGCCTGTATGACTCAGCCTTGGTAAGGTCTTTGCCCGGCTTTGGAATCATTTTAACTTTGGCAAGCTTCCAGCTATTTGGATAATACTGCAGTCGTAAAATGGCGTTAAAAATAAATAACAGTATTCTAATTGCAATACGAGGCAACTTTATTAGCATCTGGTTACTAATTCCATCAAAACCCGGAGCTTTCTTTGGGTTGAGTTCAGAAATTAGTTTTTGCACATCACGCGTCTTAAACTTTATTTGTTGAGGGGGTAGAGCGACTACATTTGGCAAATCAATTACACCAGTACATGTGTTTGGGGTAAATACGTATTTTAAATGGGCAGCAAATATGTTACCTTTTTCAGTATCGCTTCTTGCCCAACCTCCGGTAGATGTACGCAGAGGTGGTTTAAACTCAACGGGTGTTTTAAGCTTTCTAGCAGCACGCCATAAAGAGTAATCAGATGCTGGTGTGACATCAAGATTTTCCAGATAGTTTTTAAGAGATGCAGTTTTTTCATGTGCAAGCAGCTCTTGGAGTCGTTTAGTGCACTCTTTAAATCTAATTTTATTCTGGGGTGATCTGTGCTGTTGCCATTCCCTTCTAGCTCTTCTTTTTTCACATACGAGACGTTCAATATCTGTAGAATATAGTCTATTAAACCCAGTCTGCGGATAGGAGGTAGTGGCATGTTTAGCAGCCTGCTTAATATTTTCGTTTAGATTGGCAATGTTAGATTCAACATCATCAGGTGTTCTTAGTGTAATGTTTTCCGTGCAATGACTACTAAGATATTTTTTGAATCGCAGCCAATTTACACGATTTATCAAATTGGCATATGGGTGAGGTAAATCACTTCTTAATGGGCTACAAATTGTAACGATCGTGGGAGAGTGATCGGACGAGAGATCTAGAGAAGCTTCAATTTGAATTAAATCCCTAGAGATATTTTTCATAACGCCAAAGTCTATTACATCCGGAATTTTATGTATGTCAGTAGGCCAATAAGTGGGCTCCCCACTTGAAATGACATCCAAGCCCATTTTGGAAATTGTATTGAACAACGCTCGACCTCTGGGTGTAATAAGACGCGAACCCCAGAACGTGTGTTTAGCATTATAGTCGCCAGCTGCTACGAAACAAGGACCCAGAGATTTGTAAAAATCCTCGTATTGATGCTCAGTAATTGCGAATCTAGGAGGAGAGTAAATTGATGATATGACAAAATTATTGGAAAAATTTTCAATACAAATATTCGTTGCTTGTAAATGTTCTTCACAAATGTTATCAATAATATAATGATTGAGTCCTGACTTTATTAAAATTGCTGATCCACCGCATGCTCTTCCTCTCGGGTCCTTTGAATCATATAAGGTGTAGCCATAAATTTTAAAAAGGCTTCTCGAAGTCAAATGAGTCTCAGAGACCAACATTATATCAATATTTTTTTCCGTGAGGAAGTGCTCAAGTTCATTTTTATGTTGGCGAATGCCGTTTGCGTTCCGGAAATATATTGTTAACGTGTTCATGGCTTATTAAGTATTGCTTGAAGCAGAGTATTCTGCATTCGCAACATTTCTTGCATCATGCTAGTCATATTTGTTGTAAAATTGTTTATAGTTTGCACAAGATTTTCAATAGTGGCTTCAAGGCGATTATAATTAAAGTTTGAAGTTTGGAAAGGTGACAGATTTTACTTCAGCGTACTTCCACCGATTACTCCTTCCTATTTCAATTTGTTTAGTTACACAAAAATAGCAATCCCTAGCATGATAGAATGGTTGCCTCCAAATCATTGGTATTTCAAATTTCAAGTGGTGCCTAAAATTAAAATGCGTTATTTCACGCAACAGTACAATAAATTTATCTCAAGGAACTTACCGTAAACTTCCACTTCCCCATCGAGTAAGATTATCGTGACATAATCTACACCACAAAGTAGACCAGAGTTGAAGAAAGTGACTTATGAAAAAAGCTAAAATCATTTGTCGCGCAGATTCTGCGAGAAAGGGACAACTGTAGTATATTTATTATTTAAATGTTACCAAAAAATCAAAACAAACAAGAGAAAATGTGTACTTTGTAAAATAAACACGTTTATTTACAAAAATCACTCAGCGAATAAGACCACAAAGTGTTAAACGAAAAACATTTCAACAAGTAAATAACACAGACAATTTTACACAATTAGATGAAAGAATTTGCTGTGTTGAATTAAGAAACAAAGTGCGAAATAGCTTATAACTATTAAAAATGCAATTAAAAATTGTTTTAAGATAATTGCAGATTTCATTTGAAGCATTTTCATTAAAAAATGTTAATTTTTATCATTTATTTACAAAAATCGTCAAGCGAATGAGGTTACAAAGTATAAATTGAAATTAAGCTACAAAATTCCACCACGAAAGAAGGTTAAAGAAGACGCAGTGACAGAGTGAGCGAAAGATCCGAAAACACAAATTTTCGTCCGTCTCGTGTCATCTCTGGTATACCCTGTGATCTACACAAAATACTAGGTGTCCAAGGTTCGTTTAGATTTTCAACTCGTATACCAAAATATTGAAGATAATTCTCTTCCATTTGCTTATTAAAAGTTCGTCGATCTTTTGCAATAATATATTTTCCACAAACATAACAAAAGTTGTCTGGGTCATTTAAATGTCTTCTGTCGCTTACTCATATTTTAAGAAATTAATTTGATAACACTATAACTGAATCAAATTTAGAAAAATTAAGAATTACTTATTAATTATTTTATACTTTCGTTATTGCGTCGCTATGTTTTGTCGTTATTCACTTTTAAAAACCGCAGAAAAATTCACTTGTACTTTCGCGTTCGTGGACACTTGTTGAATGACAAACATCGATCAATGAATTACTATAAATACTACGTACTTTTTAATATTTTACTGACAGGTACTTATGAATGGACGCATCCAAAACATCTGCACTCAACAATGCGGGTGGAATTTCTGTAAAAAATCATCCGTTACAGGTATTTAACGGAAGAACAGACATCATTAAAAAAGTGCAAGGCCCTTTTTCCCTTTAATTGAGTGAACGGAGTACCTGCCATAAAAAGAGCAAGCACTGGAATTCAGCGTCCACCCTCATTTATAAGCGTTTATTAGTTTGCTAACGCAATCATAAAAATGAAATAACCTTTTGTTTATTACTTTTTTTTAATTCTGAGAATCATAAAAAGGTCAACAACGTTTTTTCCAAAGAATTTTGTAAATATCTCGAGCCTATTAAAAAGGAGGAAAAATCACAAAAACATGTTTTCTTGAATTTGTGTCACTTCTACAAAAAGCATCATAACTATATCATTTATCCACATATTTTCTGGAAATATATCTTGTTATCTTCTTAGGAATCACGCTATTCGAAAATAAAATAATTTTTATCGATTTGATTTCGATTTTTTTTTTTTTTCGTGCAAACAAAAAAAATTTTTTTTGAAAAAAAATATTTTTTAAGGTTTTTTACCATTGTTCTAAAACCGACACAGCTACGTAAACACAATATTTGTAAGATTAGTAGCTCTTGTAATTACCTTTTATTTAAGGTACATCATATATAGATTGGATGTTTCCTTCTAGTAACATATTTAAAATATTAAAATTAAAACGGACAAAAACTGAAATTTAAAAAAAAGATTTAAAAAAAATTAATCCATAGAATTTTTTTAAACCTTTTTTTCGTAATTAAGACCCCGAAACACGTTATAAAAAAATATCTACATGCCTTCGACAAAATGGCTGTTGCATAGTGTTATATGCTGACAGAAAAAAACCAATCGTTAAAAAGCGTCTGGTGTCTGTCCATGTACGTAAAGATATTACTTTTACCAAAAAATCTAAATTATATAGAATGCGCATCTGAGCTAAAAAATGAAACATTTTTTGCTTACGCTTCTGATGAGGGGGGAAAGTATAAAGCGCAAGCAAACACGCAGAGAGAGCATTCGCTTCCAGGTCAGCGATGCCAACTATTTATAACTCAAACGCGCTATACCCCTTCTCAAAACGCGCTAGATCGCGCTAAGTTACAGCATTATCAACAATTTATAGTCAAAACGCGCTATTTTCCTACGCACTAAATTAAATTTTAATAAAGGTCGATGTATGTATTAGTAAATACGAGTACAATTAATTTTTTAGTAACTCTTTTTCAGATTATGCAATATTTCTTCTTCGAAATTAATCCTAAATAACTAAAATCATTTAATACAGAATCAGTCTCGCCTTCGAAATATTCGAAATTCTTAGTTTTTATTTTAATTTTATTTGTCAAACTTTGTAACAACTTATATAAATTGTCGAATAGTGCTGCGATTCAAATGCTTTTTGAAGTACATACAAAAAGAATAGTAGATGCTTAATAAGATATATACATTTTTTGGGCCACGAGTACGAGTACATATTTTTAACTGTGAAATTTCAAAATATTTGCCATATACAATATTAAAATGCGTTTTTAATTCTAACCACAGTCAAGGGAATTTTATTTGCAACATCTGAATCATTAACGAATTTAAACAAAAAGTTAAATTTTGTTAAATTTATACAAAAAAGTAAAAAGATATTGAACTCAAATGATATTTTTGACTTTAATCAAAACGCGCTAATTTAGCGCTTTTTTATTAAACGCGCTAAGACGAAAAAAAGCGCGTTTGGCATAGTTAAAACGCGCTAAAACTAGCGCGAAAGGCGCTAAATTGGCATCGCTGTTCCAGATTGAATGATGACATTTTTCAAAAAGTGGCACCAAATAGGGGAGGATTTATCAAAAAAAGGGACAACATTAAAAAAATCGTCACAACTACATTAAATTTCTTATTTTTAATGTATTATTATATAATTCACTTTAGAAAAAGGGGGACCAAAAGGAGGCAAGACAATCGAAAAACTGGCAATTTGCCACTTTAGTCGATCAAACGGTCACACTGTACGCTACAGCGACAGAGCTTCGCGTTCTTGATACAGCTTGTCGTCACTGTTGCCAGTTTTGCAGATTTCTCTGCATTTTGCTGATTTTTCAATGAAAAAATTATAAAATTAAATTTACAGATTTTCTAAAATGCTTGTGTAACATCAATATTTCGTGTTTTTCTTTACTCCGTAACAGAAATAACCATGTTGTCACTGTCAGAAACGTACAAATGAGAAACACTAAGAAATAAGTAGTGTTTGACGTTTAATTTTGCAGTAACCATACCACCAACATAACAATGGTAAAAAGAAACTAGCTAATCTGTGCAAAGATGTATGAATATACATACATACATACATGACGAACATATAACTTCCTCCTTAATTGAAGTCGGCTAATAATTCGAAAACAAAATGAAAAACAGTTCAAAATATAGGTGTTTTTATTGTTGCAGATTTTTTTTTCCGATTTTTTTAAATTATTTTGCAGATTTTTTAGCCAATTTTTCCAGATTTTTTGTAAAATGTTCTGGCACCAGTGCTTGACGTTGTAAACATTCACCCCTATCATGAATAAAATGTGAAATTTTTGAACCCATGAAATTTTCATTCCCCATGAGGGGAAATTTGCTATCGGGAACTTCATGGGAACGTTTGTTCCCGCTATCGAATCGCAGTGAATGTAAAAAACGGGAAGAAGGCTTGTAAAGTTTAAAAATTAATTGAAAATTAGACAAATTTATGTTTGATAGTGAGAAATACACAAATTTTTTGTTTCAGATGCAATGTTTTTAAGCTATTACATTTAAATTTGTAATTCAGTTTCATATTTGTATTGAGCCTTATTTATCAAATAATACAATATAACAAAAGAAAAAAGTTCTTTGTAATAAAAATAAAATGTAATTTTATAAATATTAAAATATACATATGTATGCAATATCGAGTTGGTGCTAACATCCAGCTTCCTATATTTTGTTTTGATAGCTACGAAAATATCCTTTCAGAAGCCGATGAGCTGTGTGGCAATCAATTCATGTGTTTATGTTTATGTTTGAAAACTTTTTCTCAAAATATTTCAATTTTATTTAAATTGAGAAAATCTGAGCAATTGCCACTAGCAATAGGATACAATTTCTTCTTCTTTATCATGTATTAAATTTGGAAACGACATCCACATATCAGCGTACGTGACATTTGCACGCCTACAAAGTGGAATAGATTCTAAAAAAATAGAGGTAACTCAAAAACATTTTGTTGTTATGTTCCATTCAGGCCGTACTATATGCGAAAAAAAATTTATTATATTTGGAACCCTGTTGTCCAAAATATCAAGGGAAATAAGGGCATAGCGTACGTGACATAAAACGGAACTGATATCAAGGTGCATGTAAAAGTATACGAAAATCTGCGAATTGTGAAGTTTTTTTTCTTGTTTTAAATTTCTTACACGAAGCCAACTATTTTTCCTTTATTATCAGTAATTTTTAAATAAAAAAGACTTTTGGCTGATTTTATAAGGAATGAAGTTTAATAGCGTACGTGACATAGCGTACGTGACGGATTTTTCTCTTATAATATTTTTATGCAAAAAATTTTTTTTTTAATCTGTGGAAATAAGTAATAATGGCTTGAGTCGAAATTTCGTGTTTTGAGATATTATGGGTTTTGTCTAAAATAAAATTGTGTTTGGTTTTTATATAAAATTTTTAGATACCGAAAAAAATGTACATTTATTTATAACAAAACTGTTAATTTTATAAAAAAAAGAAACTATTTTATTAGTTATTATTCGTTTTTTTTACTTAATATGTTATGAAAAAATCCATTGAAATCCTGAATAAGATAATTTTTTAAAAGCTTACCCCCCGTTGTCACATGCCAGTAATTACTTGCAAGTAGTGTACATATATTACTAATGAAAATCAGGAGAAATGTAAAAAACCTAAATACTTTTCGAGTGTGTACACAGCACAGTACAAGTTCATTTTTAAAATGTCGTCAGCAAGTAAAGTTCTAGCAGAATTGGAGTTAGTGCAGTGTTGCCAAGTATTCAATATTTTACTTTAATTGATTGTGAATATATTTCTTTCATTAAAACATGAAATTTATGATCAAACTTAGCTGTAAAAATAGCCTTTGTGTACTTTCTCAATATCATTTTTATATATACAAAAAATTAGCTATAATATTAACCAAATTAATGAAATAACTCGTTACTCGGCAACACTGTTTTTCGTTTTGTCACTTTACTTGCAACAAATGTAAAAATTTACTTGCTACAATTTTTCATTGCAAGCTGACTCGCAAGTGGCAAAAGTGTGGCAGTGTTAGTAAAAAAATGTGAGTGTATTGAGTTTTTTTTTCACTTGCACTTGCATGTGACAACGGAGGGTTATGTGCTGGTATGAAAATCACTCAAAAAGATGAGTGCTTTCCATACAAATTTTATACTCAAGTCAACCGTCTGCGTTGTAGAAACAGGTAGTAAGTTAAATATAACTCCCTGTTTCTACAACCCAGACGGTCGACTTGAGTATAAAATTTACATGGAAAGCACTCATTTTCTTGAGTGACTTTCATACAAATTTTCTAGACGAGTCGTTATTATTGTGTTATTGAACTCAAGTGTATACAAGTTTTGATGCTCAAATATTTTAATATTGATGTAGCTACCTTACAAAAATTAAGTTGAGTTAAGATGTTATGGCTTATGTATTATTTTCCAAGAAGACTTAAGTTAAAATATAAATGGGTATAGTTTAAATGATAGATCTTGAAGAAGAGAATAAGAATATGTAATAAAATGAAAAAGCACTAATGTATGTCAACTTAAGCCATTATTATATATTGCCACAGAAATTTATGCATACAAAAACTTAAAAACAAAACAAAAATATGTATTCAGTGAAAATAGCAATAAAACAAGAAAGAGTCAACTTCATTTCTTACTACATACTGTTTACTTGGGCGCTGAGTTTTCGCCGCCATCTTATACAGGCATGTTCTGGAAATCACAAGTTTTCAAATCACTTGTGATTTTAAAATTACAATTGTTGTTAAGGTTGCTGTTAAATTCTAGGTACATAAACCAAGAATTTGTTTGGTGTCACAAGGTACTTGGGACCATGTAACAAAGAAAGGTGCAGTAAAACAAGTCAATTTGTCTACTACGCTATGTCTTTATTTTTCTTCTATATTTATACAAAATATTATAGCTAACTAAACTTATACGCTAAATAAGTAGGTCACTTATTAATGCAAGGTAAAAAGAAAATAACTAAAAATGCTGAATTTGTAAAGTCGCTGACCACTGAAGACATTGAACTTATGTTCTTTATTTTGGTCATTGACTGGTGTTGAATAAACAAAAAAAAAAACTTATTGGTAATATGACTACACATGTGTATGCATGGGTGTATGTTATGCTGTGACTGCAATATGATTCTTCGGTCACTAACCATTAATGCATTGCACTTATTGTTTATGTTTTTTTATAAACAAATAATTGCAAATGCATTTACATACATACACATGTGTTTGGATGTTTATGAATTTAATTTTAATGAGTTGAATAATTATGATGAACTTAATTTAAGGGTTGCCAACATTCTCCCCCCGTTGAACCATGTAATGTTCAAATACTGCCGCTGCACTTCAGGTATCTTGTAGTTCGATAACGTATTTGGATGGTGAGCTTTGTCGAGGAGTTGGAGTAGGTATCGCTTCGGGTTGGTCCTTCCTTCTACAATATGATCGGTTTTTCCAGACCAGATAAAGGACAACTAAGGCGAAAACTAAGCTGAGCGTAAAGTAGCTTATTGCTTGATGGTGCCGATTTTTGTTGTTGATGAGTTTATGCAGTTGTGACATGTCGGCCTCCTGAAGTTGGGCTTGTAGCTCATTTAGTTGATCAGTATGAGTTTGTAGAACCTGCCGCGTGCTGTTGAATATTGTTATAGGCTCACTTATGTTTGTCAGAGCATTAATATTTTTGAAACGGAAGTACGATGTTTGGATGTTACTGGATACGTCATAGTGTCCCCGAATGGTGACATCGGCTGTCTTTAGAATACAGGTTGGTTCAATCTGAAGTATACCAGAACCGTGCAATGTGAATTGCATTATTTCAGTTCCACAAACAGCATAAACTTCAGTGCTATTTATTGTGGAATAAATCCATTTGTTTTTGTTGTGTAGTTGTATCCAAACGCCTTGTTCTCTTGATGCAACTAGCTTGCAATTTCTAGCAGGTTTTTGATTAAAAAAATTAATTTCGCAGGACGAAGCCATTGATCCTTTTCCGAAGGTTGATTGTTTGTTGTCGAAGATAAAGACATCGTTGAGCCGGAATGAATTTGTTATATCATCATTCGACAGTGGAATGTATTCATCTCTGAGTGAATTAATTGCCAGATACGGTTTCTCCGGTACTATGACAAAAAGTGTGCCGTTCCTGTTTGAGGGAACTCCAAATATCTTTAAGAGTTCAAAAGGTTGTTGGTCGATCAATGGTAATTTGACTTCAAAGATGACCTTGTTTTCTGTGACTCCTGCCTTAGTTCGCATAAGTTTGTAAAGTTGAATCAAGTCGTCTTCTTTGACGGGTAGGACTCGCGACACTGGTAAATGTGCCTTGATCACTTTTAGTTCTCTCTGAAGCTGATTTGGTGATAAAAGAGAAGGACTAATTCTACCATGATGGGAGTCCGTTAAGACGTTTATTATTTCAGCTTCAATTCGGTGGAGTCGCGTTGCTGTTAAAATCAGCTCACTAGATAGAAATGTTTTTAAATATGCGATCTTTAATTGATGCTGGTCGTCCGTTACTCGATTTTGTAGCCTTGTTATTTCATTTTGTGTTTCATTTAACCTTGACTGCAACGAAAGTTCTGTTTCTTTGATAATATTAAGAGTAGAATCAATTATGGATGTTTGATTTCGTAGTAATGAGTAAAGATGCTCTCTGCCCGTTTCTGCTTGGCGTATCGTGTGTTCCATTTCGGTGGCATAATCAGAGTCGAGAACACCAAAGAGGCTTCTTGCTACGTTCCCGATGATGTTGGGGGCACCTCTACGCGAACGACCAGACATGATCACGTTCTCATCTTGTATCAGATCGGCCTGAAGCTGTTTTAGGTTGCTTATGAAATCGTGACACATGTTTGCTTGTGGAGAAAATTTGCAAAGATTGGAAAACGTCTCCAATGCGGTTGAAAATGCTTTAACTTCTGATCGGAATGGAACAAGATCGTAATACACCATTATTTTCCATTCTGCTGTGATTGTTCTTGCTGTGCCTATCCCTTCAAAATACAGGCCGGGATCCTTGCTGAATACCTCAGAATTTATTGGTTTGCCGAGAACAGCAGGGAGTAAGAGAAGGGTGAGCAAGGTTGTGTATAGTAAGCTGCAGCCAACAGATTTAGGTCGCTTGGTGGGAGACGAGTCTGGTTCGGGTGACCTCTTTAAGGTTTTGTTTGCAGGTTTCTCATTTGTTTCCTCATTCATTTCCTCATTTATTAAGGGGGCCAAGCGATGAATAGCAAGTGACTTAATACCTGATGACGTTTTGACCTTGACTACTCGTACGAAGCCATCATGACCCTTGCAGATATTTACTATTCGACCAAGGGGCCATTTCATGACTGGCACATTGTCTTCTTTGATGATTACAAGTTGGCCTTCTTGAACGTTTGATGAAGCTGTTCTCCACTTATGTCGTTGTTGTAATTCTGAAAGGTATTCTTTTGACCATCGATTCCAAAAGGCATGTTTCAAGTGAGACACTAATTCCCATCTTTTCGCGAGTGATGACGTTGGCTCTTTTGCCTGTCTGTCGAATTGAGCGGTTAACGGTTCTCCTATTAAAAAATGGCCTGGTGTTAGGGCCGTTAGATCATTCGGATCTGATGACATTGGTGTTAGCGGTCTTGAGTTCAGAATGGCTTCCACTTCTATTACAACCGTTTCCAACTCCTCATGGGTCAGAGAAGCCTCGGCGGTCGTTCGAAGAAGTAAGTGTTTGGCTGATTTCACGGCAGCCTCCCAAAGACCTCCAAAATGGGGAGCTCTGGGCGGGATGAACTTAAATTCTATTCCTTCCTTTGAGCAGGCATTTTCTATTTTTTCTTGGGAACTGGAACTGAATATAGCTGTCTTAAGCTCTTCAAGTTTGTTTTTAGTTCCAACAAAATTTGTTGCATTGTCGGAGTACATCGTTTGGCAGCGTCCACGGCGAGAAATGAATCTTTTCAATGCCCCTATGAATGCATCAGTGGTCAAATCAGTAACTACCTCCAAGTGTGTCGCCTTGGTGGCAAAGCAACAGAATACTGCAATATACACCTTATGAGGGCGCTTTCCTCTGAGCTTATAATTTACCCAGAAAGGGCCACAGTAATCTACCCCAGTTGTGATGAATGGTCGACCTGGGCTTATTCTGCAACTTGGTAAATTGCCCATTATTTGATTGAACATTCGTGGCTTAGCTCTTGTGCAACGTATACACTGATGGACCACAGATCTTGTCATTGTTTTCCCTTTCAGAATCCAAAACCTTTGTCGTGCTGTAGCTAGTAATTGCTGTGGTCCACAATGATGATTTTCATTATGTAGGTTTACCAAGATCAGCCTTGCAATAGGATCGTTATATGGTAACACGAGCGGATGTTTGGCGTCGTATGACAGTTCTGATGCTTCTAAACGCCCACCTACTCTTATTAGTCCTGCTGAGTCTAAGAAAGGGCACAAACTTTTAAGCGGACTTGCTCCTTCGACTATCTGAGACCGTTGAAGTGTTTTCAATTCGTCTGGGAAATCAGATTGTTGCATTGCTCGCACTATGATGTGAAAAGCATTCTCCAGTTCAATGGCAGTGATGCGACTTCCAGTTTGGGTTGAGGTTTTTCTGATTATCTG
Source organism: Tachina lurida (assembly GCA_944452675.1). NCBI lineage: Eukaryota > Metazoa > Arthropoda > Insecta > Diptera > Tachinidae > Tachina > Tachina lurida. The sequence continues at coordinate 110,627,558 of OX101753.1, read as the reverse complement.
AGCGAATCTTAGTACATAGGCTACAGTGTGTTGAAGGAAGATAAATGAATTTCTGTGGTTGATGCTGTAAACCCAGTCTTCGACGTTGGATGATGCTGCAGCAGTCACGATTTGAGTCTTCATCTTAAACTCCAAATTGATAGCGTTCTGAGCGTTCTTTTTAAATGGTCCCGGCCAGATACATTCTTGGCCATGCAAGAATGGAGGGCCATAGAACCACAAGTTCAAGCTTGGTAGTTTTTCTGGAGTTACGCCTCTCGAAATGAAGTCAGCTGGGTTTTCCTTTGATTTGACGTGTCGCCATTGACAATTGATGGTTATGTCTTGTATCTTGCTGATTCGGTTAGCCACAAAAGTCTTGAGTGATGAAGACGCTGAATTTATCCAATATAAGACAATTTCTGAGTCAGACCAAAAGAAAAGCTGTTTGTCGTCGTACCTTAACTCCCTTTTTACTTTGTTGGCTAGTTCTGCTCCTAGAAGTGCTGCGCAAAGTTCCAGCCTTGGTAGGGATAACCTTTGGAGAGGCGCAATTCTGGACTTGGAGCACAACAGTCGGACTATTATTCCTCCATTTTTTAGCTTGGATCGAACGTAGACTGCTGCTCCATAAGCCCTTTCTGATGCGTCTACAAATACGTGCAATTGGACGTGCGAGGCTATTTGACCATTGAAAACATGTCGTAGTATAGGAGTGTTGTCTAATGTGTTTAGTGACTTACGGAAATCAAGCCATTTCGTTGTGAGATCTTTAGGGAGTTCCTCATCCCAAGATCTTTTACCTTCCCACAGTTGTTGAATGAATATTTTGGCTAAAACCACGACTGGGCCTGCAATACCCAAAGGATCGTAGATTCGTGCCACATCTGATATGACAGATCGTTTTGTTATACTTGAGGTTGGCTGAAGATTTGCCTTTAGGCAAAATTGATCCGAAGATGGGCTCCATATTAGTCCTAGTGCCTTGATTGATGCATTTTCGAAATCAAGGTTGACTTCTTGATCTTCTTGTGGTATATCTTGGAGTAGATGGCGATGGTTTGCACACCATTTACGTAACTTGAAACCAGCTTCCTTGAGCAAGTCTGTTAGTTGGGATTGCATTTCCTTAGCTGTTGCTAAACTATTAGAACCGCTTATTCCGTCATCAACGTAGAAGTCCTGGCCCAAGATCGTTGCACCCAGCGGATATTTGTCCATACGAGTGGCCGCTAGCCTTTGTAAACATTTCGTGGCCAGGTACGGGGCTGATGATGTGCCATATGTAACGGTGTTTAGTTGAAAATGGCGTAGAGGCTGGCCAGGATTCTCTCTCCACAGAATTAGTTGAAGGTTCCTGTCTCGTTCGTCTACGAGGATCTGACGGTACATTTTTTCAATGTCTGTGGTAAAGACAAATCTGGGTAAACGGAAACGTAGAAGCATTCCGAAGAGGTCCCCCTACACGGTTGGACCTGTAAGTAAAATGTCGTTTAATGAACGATCTGTAGATGTTTTTGCCGATGCATCAAAAACGACTCTGAGCTTAGTTGTGCTACTTTCTGGACGCAGAACGCAATGATGTGAAATGTAGTAACGTGGGCCGCAGAGAGTTTTTGGGTCGATTTGAGTCATGTGACCAAGATCTTCATATGACTTCATGAAGTCCTTGTATTGTGTTTCGAGCGTTTCATCTCGTCTGAATCGTCGTTCCAAAGCACGGAATCTGGAATATGCTGTTGGTTCTGATTCGCCAAGTGCTGCCGCGTCTTCAGATAAAGGTAAACGAACAACAAATCTTCCATTGGGATTTCTGGTTGTGGTTTGAATAAAGTGAGTTTCACATGCTTGTTCAGCGGCTGTATAATTGCTTTCTGTAGGAACATCTTCAACCTTCCAGAATTTTTCAATTAGTTCGCCAGTTGACGCATCCTCTTCACTTAAAACTGCGCATATCGCTTCAGTTGTGCTGTTTTCCGATACTCTGCCACTGGCGATCCATCCAAGTTTTGTGTTCAACAATATTGGAAGATTATCGGCCAACTCTATTTTCCCGTTTTGCATAAGACTGAAGTAGTATTCGGCGCCTAGCAGAATATCCACCTTTCCTGGTTGGTCGAAATATGGGTCAGCTAAATCTACATTTGGGATTTGCCAATTTGAAATGTCAATTTGTTGATTTGGTTGTGGAGGGATGATTGTAGGGAGAACAAAAGCGTCTAAGTTGGTTGCAAAATTGTTATTTCTGGCTTGCAATTTAACATTTATGCGCTTTGTGGCCCTTCTTCGTGCGTTTCCAATACCATCAATGCATAAAAGGGCTTCAGCTGAAGATAAAGACAATCTTTTTACGACACGCTCGGATACTAGATTCACCTGAGACCCGGAATCCAATATTGCTCTAAATTTTCCTGAATTTCCGTTGGCCGCTGTTAACCTTACTCTTGCTGTTGCAAGTAGTACATAACCCTGGCGCGACGGCGGGTTGTTTGTGGCAGCTGATGTAACAGTCACATTGGTAGTGTTAGGTGTAACATCTGTTTTCCGTATATCATTTGAGTGCTGATCTGCGGTTTTGACTTGATTACCATGTTTTGATGAATTGTGTGGCTTGGAATTTGAACCTAAATGCAATAATGTATTATGTTTTTTGTTACATTTTTTGCAAGGTCTTGATGTGCAGGTTTTCGAACTGTGATCAGCTCTGAAACAGTTTACACACAGTCTTTGTTGTTGTACCCAGCTTAGCCGTTTTGCTTCTGATAGTTGTAGAAATTTCTGGCAATAAAAGAGTCCGTGGTCGCCGGTCTTGCATAATTTACAGGAAACATAGTGTTCATTGGCAGCGGTTGCAGATGATAACACAACTTTAGGTGATGACTTATCCCTTTGGCGGATTGATTCCATTGATTGAAACTCAAATTCCAAGAATGATAAAAACTCAGCTAGAACTGGCACGTTCCTTGGATTGGTTAACGATTGCATGTACCTTACATGTGTGCTTCTATCAAGTTTTCTCATCAGAAGCTGAATAAGAATTGCATCCCATGAGGCTGTTGCAATTCCTAAATTGTTTAAAGCCAACATACACTCCTTGGTGGTGTCATGAAGAGTCTTAATCGCTGAAGCAGATGACGTAGCTGCAGGCTGATCAATTAATTTCTCTACCAGGTTTGCCACGAGAACTCTTTTATTGTTGTAGCGGTCCTTGAGTGTTTGCCAGGCAGTGGCATAATTTGTTTCTGATAATGACAACTGACTTATTAGACGTTCAGCTTCGCCGGATAAGTTACTTTTCAAATACCACATTTTCTGAATAGCTGGTATTGGTTGCTTGTCTACCATTTCAGAAAATAAGTCATGGAATTGACGCCATTTCAGGTAATCCCCACTAAATTGAGGTATAGTTAAATTTGGCAGTTGTAACGACTTGACTTTACAACTGTTTGTCATTAATTCTGGTGCTGCTGTTTGAGTGTGCATACCATTCGGTTGAAGGTTGTCTGCCTGCACGAAAAGATTAACTAGAGTTTGCTGCATCAAATCATATAACGCTTCATATTCATTCTGATCGAGTCCATGCGCAGCTGGAATTGTAAACTGCTCATGAACTTCATCATATAGAATTTCTATTTTCTCCCATAATTTCTTTATGTTACTTATGTTCAGGTCAAAAAACTGTTTTGGTTTATCCTCTATAAATGTCAATGAATTTAACAGCCGTTTCAGAGCTGCTAAACGCATATTTAATTTGCGGATGATGCCAGGAGTACTATTAGGATCGTCAGGCATCGGTGTGACTCCTTGTGCATTAGTTGTAGCCTTCGAAATTCCGCTGGACCTAGTGGCAGCTTCAGGTTGATCTTTAGGTTCGGCCCTAAGACGTTTAGTTTCCTTATTAAATATTTCCAAGTATTCCTCGGCTATTTTTTGGATTTTGTCATAATAGCCCTCCGCGAAGTAGTCTAATTTCAGTGGGTCATCGCAATCTTCCCGAATATCCGAATCAGTGTTTTGAAATTTATCCCAACACTCCTGAAGACGTGTCGAACGTTCCTCGAAGTAAGCCGCTGTTTTTCTTTCAGCTGGGTCTTTTTTGAAATTTCTTATTATCTTCTGGATATCTTCGCCCGTTGAGATTTAAAGGTCCAATAATTTTTTAATTGTCTCCATTTTTACCCAGATTATTTGTTATAAAAACGTTTTGTATCACCAATGTTAATCAATCAATTGTCCTGTTAAGGTGCTTGATCGCTCAGGTAGCGTGTTGAATTTAGCAATGAGTGCTTACAAGATCCTTACCGCTGATGGGGGGAACTTGAAGTTCAGAACTGTTTTGGGTCACCAATGTTATGGTGCTTAATCGCTCAGGTAGCGTGTTGTATTCAGCAATGAGTGCTTACAAGATCCTTACCGCTGGTGGGGGGAACTTGAAGTTCAGAGCTGTTTGGGGTCACCAATGTTATGGTGCTTGATCGCTCAGTTAGCGTGTTGTATTCAGCAATGAGTGCTTACAAGATCCTTACCGCTGGTGGGGGGAACTTGAAGTTCAGAGCTGTTTGGTGTCACAAGGTACTTGGGACCATGTAACAAAGAAAGGTGCAGTAAAACAAGTCAATTTGTCTACTACGCTATGTCTTTATTTTTCTTCTATATTTATACAAAATATTATAGCTAACTAAACTTATACGCTAAATAATTAGGTCACTTATTAATGCAAGGTAAAAAGAAAATAACTAAAAATGCTGAATTTGTAAAGTCGCTGACCACTCAAGACATTGAACTTATGTTCTTTATTTTGGTCATTGACTGGTGTTGAATAAACAAAAAAAAAACTTATTGGTAATATGACTACACATGTGTATGCATGGGTGTATGTTATGCTGTGACTGCAATATGATTCTTCGGTCACTAACCATTAATGCATTGCACTTATTGTTTATGTTTTTTATAAACAAATAATTGCAAATGCATTTACATACATATACATGTGTTTGGATGTTTATGAATTTAATTTTAATGAGTTGAATAATTATGATGAACTTAATTTAAGGGTTGCCAACAATTGTGATTTGATGGTGTTCTGAATATCACAAAAGTTTTAAATTTTCTGTGTGATTTTACCCTTTAAAAATAGAAGAAAACAGCTCACGTTTTGTTTTGTAAATGCAATATCACAAATGTAAATCACAAAGCAAATAACAACATTTTTGCAAAATTAAGAGTTTTAAATTTTTTTCATAATTTCATAAATTCTTTCGTAGAAAATTGATCATTTTACTATAAAAATCAATAAAGAAGATATTAAATTATTCATTTAATTAATCTATTGAGAATTTCAAAATAAAGTGATTGAAAAAATAACCAGGTGATTTCAAATCGGCAGGCATTTAGGTGACCGATTTAAAATCACAAAAATTCAAAAAGTTATGTGTGCAGAACACCTTTCTTGTATTTTCAATTCACTTTCACAAAAAGTGATTTTCAGAACATGCCTGATAATTATCAAGTTAACGCTGATACATTTAATTGCAATTTTAATACAATAGCGTACGTGACAAACTTTAAATGCTTATAAAATTTTTATTACACTAAATTGAGCAAAAATTTTGAACAATATTTATTTGCGACAATTATCCTGCTTTGAACTTTTATTTTGAAACAGTTGCGACCGGTCAAATTCAAATGATATAGAAATACGGTTTTTGCACCGCGTACGTGACATTAGAATAGCATCCAAAGCAAACCAAAAAAATACCGCTTATCGAACTCTAAATTTTCTCTTTCCTCATGGATCTTGTTCATTGTTGTTGTAACATTAATTTTAAAGTATAATTGTAATGTTACAAATACCTGAATCGAGTCGCTAGTTAAGAAAAAATAGGTGGTTGAAGTTTCTTAACATTAATCAAAGATATGGTCAGTTTAAACTGGTATTTTTGCTCTTGAAAAATTCCTATAAGCTATTAATACCTCTGCATAGTAAAATTTGAGTGATATTTTCCTCTTTGACATATTTTAAAAAAGATTTCAAGGTTTTTTAATTTTTCAGTCGTGGTTGTCATTTTCATGGAAATGCCGATATGTTTTTTAGATACAAAATTCATTTAAAAATATGGTAGTGCATTCATTACGATATACAAATTTAAATACCATATAAAAATTGTTAATTTTGTGTAAAAAAAGTAACCAAAATGGAAAAAAGTACACATTGGAAAAAAAGTAACCAATTTTGGTTACAAGTAACCAAAACGGCAATGCTGATCATAGCATACGCTGTCTACGAGACTGTAAAAAAACAAAATAATAAAAATCAAACATAAATACACACACGCATTCGCTCTCAGCAATGTGAGCGCAGCATACACTGCAGAAAGAAATGAGAGTGCGTACGCTGGACGGGTAGTACTGGAAATACCCGCCATAGAAAATTTTAGCTTGTATGCGATGCGCATTCTATATGATTTATATTCTTTGCTTTTACTAAGACCAACCAGAAGAAAATCGACCGAAAATTACAAAGTTATAAGCAATGGATTGAATAAATCCAAAGTAAAAATACATAAAAATAATAAATAACACAGGTCAACAAAATGAAATTTATTGTGTAAGGTCAAAGGTTTCATAGTAAATTTGTATATACTAAGTACTGTGTATAAATCCCTTTAAATTATTTTTTTTGAATTGACTCTGTATCTCGAGATTTTCCGTTATAAAAAAAGAGGATGCTGTATCACATAATTGGCATTAAATCGAGAACCACTTCTTCGATTCAATAAAATATTACACAGAAGGCTAGAAAACAAATTGACCTTTAAATTACGTCTTCATGAATTTTTTAACAGTCTTAAGGTAGAGGTCCATAGCTCGCTTTTTACGCGTTACACTTTCTATGCATCTGTCGAAAAAGTAGAATCAATATAATGTGACAAGTTACATTGCAAAAAACGCAGAACGTGTAGGCGCGTTCAAAGCGAAAAGTAGGTATACTTTCTACTTTTGTACGCGTGACAAGCACCATGAAAGAAAGTCAGCTGTTCTTGAAAGCTAAAGATGTTAAATAATACTTTGTTTCTTACGTTATCGATAAATATTATTATTTATATATTTCGTTTTTTTTCAATAAAAAAAATTTCTTAGTAAAAAAAATGTTTAATAAAATATGTGAATATTATATTAATGCGATGTATTTTAATTAACTTTTGAGCACACTTTTCTCAGTAACAAATTTTGCATATTAGTTATCGATTACTTTTACGTACTGAGTAGGGATGGGCAAAAAATATCGATTCCTTAAGTAACTTAAAAGTTTTGTCTTTGCGATATTCACACTTATTCCAGTTGCCAACATTGACAGTCCGTCAATACGATACCAAAAAATTGGGACTTGGCTACCCGTTGTCTAAAAGAACTGACAACCTCATGCTGTCAATTGTTCTAGGATGATTAAATATTTGTGTAAACTTTAACAAATGCTTATTGCGTACTAGAGACCTGTGTAAATAGTCTTGAAATGTAAATACGTCTTCTTTTTTAAATGTATTCTCGTGGCTGTAGAATGCTAAACCAAAATTATAAGCAAAGCACGATAGATGCATTGGTGTATGTGTATATGAGTGCTAACAAGCAATATCGTGAAGACTTCTTGTTATGAAAAAACAGTCAACAAAGTAGTGTTGATACGTGTATGCTTGTTATTTTCCATAATGTAAGTTTGAGTGTGTGTGTAATATGTATATGGTAAGCTATTATGTGTTTAAGGGAGATTTTTTAAAGCAAGCGCACAAAACTAATATCAATGCATGTGTGCGTTTGTGTGTTCGCAGAAAAATAAAAGAGCATACACACAACGCGTGTGTGTACGTACATGCATGACGCTTGTATACGCGCCCATGCGTAGAAAGAAGCAAGCATCACAAATTTTTCAGTCACGAAGTATTTTCTCCTTTATTCCTATACCTGTAATAGCTGAAACAAATTATTAGACACTGTGTTTTAGAAGATTTCTCTGTAGTAAAGCATTTGAAAACTCCCTCATGTCTTGAAAGTTCTTATAAATGGTCTTGTGCAGGACTTTAGTACATACACACGCACGTATTTGCTTACAGCATGTTTATAGAACCCAATATGTCTAAAATACGCGTATAAAACCTGACGTTTATCAAGTTTGGGGTTGTATAACGCGAAAGTCATTTTATTTACACACACAGTCTTTATTTTTATCGAAATATATAAAAATGTTTTAATCAGAAATAATTTCTTAATCAGGCTTAAGTTCAGTAATTTCAATTCTTATTGAATGAAATATTTTTAGTAATCAATGTGAGTATCTAAAGAAGAGAAGAAAAATTACACTAGACTTTATTAGCCGGGGGAAATACCGATATTTTTCTGTGCAGCCACGCACTTCATCAGCACCCGAGTCTATCTACTGGGGTAAAGATTACACTAGTTTACACTGAAAATGTACACTTGACGAAATGTGATTTTCCTTATGTATTTTCTTCTACTGAATTCGAAAATTAATGTTAAATTTTTTTTATGGACCAATTTTTGAGATATTGTGATTTTTTCAGTTTTTCGACCTTTTTTCACTTGACCCATCATATCTTGAGCTAGAACTGTCCGATTGGATCGTTCTTAGTATTCAAATGAAAGGTATTGAGTTGACAAATAAATATGTATAATCGGATCTTTAATTGGTATAGCGGTTCAAAATATATCGATGAAAATAGGGCACGTTTTCAAAAAAATCATATTTTACAGTGATTACACTATGCAACAAATTAAAAAAAAATCGTGGCATTGACTCAAAAATAGATTTTTAGTATGCACTGAGGCATACAGTTTCCTAAAATCAAAATCAAAAATTTTTTTATGGGTAATTTTTTTTTTTAATTTTTATTTAAAATTTTAACTTTCGTCGTCATTAATCATTAATTTGACTATAGTTCTCGAACAAGACATCCAAACAGTACATGTAATACACCAAATTAAACGCAATTACATGATCTACAAATATTTCTCACAGCATTTTTGAGTGGAAATAGTAACTTAGGAATAGTAGATAAAATTAAAAAAAAATGTTTTTTTTTTGTTGAAAAATTAATTTCTGTTGATACAATTTTTTTTTAATTGAAGAAAGAAGCATTTGGTAATTTTTTTTAAGTTGTTACTACATACAAGCGCACTGATGAAACTAAAATATATTTAAAAAAATCTATGGATAAATGTAGAAATTATAGTAATTTTTAGTGTTTTTATGGGAATTGTTAAAATTTAAGTTTAAAATTTTTAAACGCACTAATAATCCCAAATTATTATTTTACTTATTAAGTAAAATATTTTTTATTAAAAATACATTGAAATTGATTATTAAGGGGTTTAGCTGGATCCTATGCGCATTTCACTGTTGCTAATGCAGATCATCAGGGAACCTTTACCCAAATTTATATAGTAATTTTTGTAGAAGTACCACAATTTTAAAAAAATTGTCTATGTAGTTATTTTTTTTTTTTCAATATAACGATTTAATTTTTGCTCTTATTTTTTGGTAAACATTTTTGTTAATTTACACGAAAAAAGTAATTATGGCTTCTACTTTGACGTTTCTTGCTTTCGGATTCGGTTTCTCTAATGAGGAACCAAATATAATCTATAATTCTTTCATCCCAATGACCTTGATACCATCGTTCAATGGACTTCATATCTTGGTGAAACCTTTCGCCATGTTCATCACTTACGTCGCCGAGATTGTCAGGGAAGAAATCTAAATGCGAGTTCAAAAAATGAATTTTGAGAGACATATGTACACCTGTTGAAATATATAAAACAAAAAATTTGTTAGAGAAATAAATAATGTATAAAATTTTTTTAATTCTTACCAATTTTTTCATAATTTTTTATCAAGTCTTCAAAAATTGTTTTATAAATCGGACTTTTATTGCATCCAAGAAAGTTAGAAACTACAAGCTTAAACGACGTCCATGCTGCAATTTCATCCGATGACAAACAGGAATCGAAATATTCATCCTTTATCAGTTTCCTTATTTGTGGTCCATCAAAAACGCCTTCTTTGATTTTTTGGGCAGAAAGGTTTTTAAATCTGTTTCTTAAATAAGAGAAGGAGTTACCATCTGTACTCAAAGCATTGACAAAATTTTTGAAGAGTCCTAGCTTTATATGTAGAGGTGGTAAAATTATGTCTTTTGTCTGTACGAGAGGTATATATTTAATATTGTTTTCACCCAATACATTGTGCTCTCTTTTGGGCCATTCCTTCCTTGTATAATGATCTTCACGTGCACGGCTATCCCAGAGACATAAAAAACAGCAATATTTGGTATATCCGCCTTGAATTCCACATAACATGGCAACAACTTTTAAATCGCAACAAATTTTCCAATGATGCTCTTCATACTTGATGTATTTCAATAATTTCGCCATTGTTTCGTAGGATTCTTTAGTGTTAACAGCATGTGCGATAGGAATCGATGGTTTCTCATTTCCGTTATGCAAAAGTACTCCTTTTAAACTCTCTTTGCTGCTGTCAACAAAAAGCCGCCATTCCTTTGATATATATGGCTGATTAAGTTCCTTGAACAATTCTGGAATATCCTTGCAAAAGCATATGTTATCGATAGTCGTATAAAATTTTGTATAGGCCATATCGCGCACTCTGTAGCACGAAACATTAACATCTGGAGCCAAGTAGTTGTATTGTTTCATCCGAGATGCAAGTAATTCTGATTTATCTTTGGTCAGTTCCAAATCTCTCACCAAATCGTTAAGTTGAGCCTGAGTTAGATGATGTTGGGTTTGATTCGAACTTAAATAGCTGCGTGTAGAGTATTCCGATGAACTTGATGATGTTTTTTTATTTGAGTTGATATTTAAACTTGGACATTTAGGTATTGGTAGTTTTTCCGAATGTACAACTGGAAAGGTGACAGATTTTACTTCAGCGTACTTCCACCGATTACTCCTTCCTATTTCAATTTGTTTAGTTACACAAAAATAGCAATCCCTAGCATGATAGAATGGTTGCCTCCAAATCATTGGTATTCCAAATTTCAAGTGGTGCCTAAAATTAAAATGCGTTATTTCACGCAACAGTACAATAAATTTATCTCAAGGAACTTACCGTAAACTTCCACTTCGCCATCGAGTAAGATTATCGTGACATAATCTACACCACAAAGTACACCAGAGTTGAAGAAAGTGACTTATGAAAAAAGCTAAAATCATTTGTCGCGCAGATTCTGCGAGAAAGGGACAACTGCAGTATATTTATTATTTAAATGTTACCAAAAAATCAAAACAAACAAGAGAAAATGTGTACTTTGTGAAATAAACACGTGTACATACATACATACACATTTACAAAATTAAATTGAAGAATTTGTTGCATTTAATTAAAAAAACCGAATGTAAAAAAGATTATTTGTATTAAAAAGTTATTAAAATTGGTTTGCAAATGATTCCTGATTTAACTTTAAGCATTTTCATTGAAAATTTTTAATTTTTACCTTTTATTTACAAAAATCACTCAGCGAATAAGACCACAAAGTGTTAAACGAAAAACATTTCAACAAGTAAATAACACAGACAATTTTACACAATTAGATGAAAGAATTTGCTGTGTTGAATTAAGAAACAAAGTGCGAAATAGCTTATAACTATTAAAAATGCAATTAAAAATTGTTTTAAGATAATTGCAGATTTCATTTGAAGCATTTTCATTAAAAAATGTTAATTTTTATCATTTATTTACAAAAATCGTCAAGCGAATGAGGTTACAAAGTATAAATTGAAATTAAGCTACAAAATTCCACCACGAAAGAAGGTTAAAGAAGACGCAGTGACAGAGTGAGCGAAAGATCCGAAAACACAAATTTTCGTCCGTCTCGTGTCATCTCTGGTATACCCTGTGATCTACACAAAATACTAGGTGTCCAAGGTTCGTTTAGATTTTCAACTCGTATACCAAAATATTGAAGATAATTCTCTTCCATTTGCTTATTAAAAGTTCGTCGATCTTTTGCAATAATATATTTTCCACAAACATAACAAAAGTTGTCTGGGTCATTTAAATGTCTTCTGTCGCTTACTCATATTTTAAGAAATTAATTTGATAACACTATAACTGAATCAAATTTAGAAAAATTAAGAATTACTTATTAATTATTTTATACTTTCGTTATTGCGTCGCTATGTTTTGTCGTTATTCACTTTTAAAAACCGCAGAAAAATTCACTTGTACTTTCGCGTTCGTGGACACTTGTTGAATGACAAACATCGATCAATGAATTACTATAAATACTACGTACTTTTTAATATTTTACTGACAGGTACTTATGAATGGACGCATCCAAAACATCTGCACTCAACAATGCGGGTGGAATTTCTGTAAAAAATCATCCGTTACAGGTATTTAACGGAAGAACAGACATCATTAAAAAAGTGCAAGGCCCTTTTTCCCTTTAATTGAGTGAACGGAGTACCTGCCATAAAAAGAGCAAGCACTGGAATTCAGCGTCCACCCTCATTTATAAGCGTTTATTAGTTTGCTAACGCAATCATAAAAATGAAATAACCTTTTGTTTATTACTTTTTTTAATTCTGAGAATCATAAAAAGGTCAACAACGTTTTTTCCAAAGAATTTTGTAAATATCTCGAGCCTATTAAAAAGGAGGAAAAATCACAAAAACATGTTTTCTTGAATTTGTGTCACTTCTACAAAAAGCATCATAACTATATCATTTATCCACATATTTTCTGGAAATATATCTTGTTATCTTCTTAGGAATCACGCTATTCGAAAATAAAATAATTTTTATCGATTTGATTTCGATTTTTTTTTTATTTTTTTCGTGCAAACAAAAAAAATTTTTTTTGAAAAAAAAATATTTTTTAAGGTTTTTTACCATTGTTCTAAAACCGACACAGCTACGTAAACACAATATTTGTAAGATTAGTAGCTCTTGTAATTACCTTTTATTTAAGGTACATCATATATAGATTGGATGTTTCCTTCTAGTAACATATTTAAAATATTAAAATTAAAACGGACAAAAACTGAAATTTAAAAAAAAGATTTAAAAAAAATTAATCCATAGAATTTTTTTAAACCTTTTTTTCGTAATTAAGACCCCGAAACACGTTATAAAAAAATATCTACATGCCTTCGACAAAATGGCTGTTGCATAGTGTTATATGCTGACAGAAAAAAACCAATCGTTAAAAAGCGTCTGGTGTCTGTCCATGTACGTAAAGATATTACTTTTACCAAAAAATCTAAATTATAAAGAATGCGCATCTGAGCTAAAAAATGAAACATTTTTTGCTTACGCTTCTGATGAGGGGGGAAAGTATAAAGCGCAAGCAAACACGCAGAGAGAGCATTCGCTTCCAGATCAGCGATGCCAACTACTTATAACTCAAACGCGCTATACCCCTTCTCAAAACGCGCTAGATCGCGCTAAGTTACAGCATTATCAACAATTTATAGTCAAAACGCGCTATTTTCCTACGCGCTAAATTAAATTTTAATAAAGGTCGATGTATGTATTAGTAAATACGAGTACAATTAATTTTTTAGTAACTCTTTTTCAGATTATGCAATATTTCTTCTTCGAAATTAATCCTAAATAACTAAAATCATTTAATACAGAATCAGTCTCGCCTTCGAAATATTCGAAATTCTTAGTTTTTATTTTAATTTTATTTGTCAAACTTTGTAACAACTTATATAAATTGTCGAATAGTGCTGCGATTCAAATGCTTTTTGAAGTACATACAAAAAGAATAGTAGATGCTTAATAAGATATATACATTTTTTGGGCCACGAGTACGAGTACATATTTTTAACTGTGAAATTTCAAAATATTTGCCATATACAATATTAAAATGCGTTTTTAATTCTAACCACAGTCAAGGGAATTTTATTTGCAACATCTGAATCATTAACGAATTTAAACAAAAAGTTAAATTTTGTTAAATTTATACAAAAAAGTAAAAAGATATTGAACTCAAATGATATTTTTGACTTTAATCAAAACGCGCTAATTTAGCGCTTTTTTATTAAACGCGCTAAGACGAAAAAAAGCGCGTTTGGCATAGTTAAAACGCGCTAAAACTAGCGCGAAAGGCGCTAAATTGGCATCGCTGTTCCAGATTGAATGATGACATTTTTCAAAAAGTGGCACCAAATAGGGGAGGATTTATCAAAAAAAGGGACAACATTAAAAAAATCGTCACAACTACATTAAATTTCTTATTTTTAATGTATTATTATATAATTCACTTTAGAAAAAGGGGGACCAAAAGGAGGCAAGACAATCGAAAAACTGGCAATTTGCCACTTTAGTCGATCAAACGGTCACACTGTACGCTACAGCGACAGAGCTTCGCGTTCTTGATACAGCTTGTCGTCACTGTTGCCAGTTTTGCAGATTTCTCTGCATTTTGCTGATTTTTCAATGAAAAAATTATAAAATTAAATTTACAGATTTTCTAAAATGCTTGTGTAACATCAATATTTCGTGTTTTTCTTTACTCCGTAACAGAAATAACCATGTTGTCACTGTCAGAAACGTACAAATGAGAAACACTAAGAAATAAGTAGTGTTTGACGTTTAATTTTGCAGTAACCATACCACCAACATAACAATGGTAAAAAGAAACTAGCTAATCTGTGCAAAGATGTATGAATATACATACATACATACATGACGAACATATAACTTCCTCCTTAATTGAAGTCGGCTAATAATTCGAAAACAAAATGAAAAACAGTTCAAAATATAGGTGTTTTTATTGTTGCAGATTTTTTTTTCCGATTTTTTTAAATTATTTTGCAGATTTTTTAGCCAATTTTTCCAGATTTTTTGTAAAATGTTCTGGCACCAGTGCTTGACGTTGTAAACATTCACCCCTATCATGAATAAAATGTGAAATTTTTGAACCCATGAAATTTTCATTCCCCATGAGGAGAAATTTGCTATCGGGAACTTCATGGGAACGTTTGTTCCCGCTATCGAATCGCAGTGAATGTAAAAAACGGGAAGAAGGCTTGTAAAGTTTAAAAATTAATTGAAAATCAGACAAATTTATGTTTGATAGTGAGAAATACACAAATTTTTTGTTTCAGATGCAATGTTTTTAAGCTATTACATTTAAATTTGTAATTCAGTTTCATATTTGTATTGAGCCTTATTTATCAAATAATACAATATAACAAAAGAAAAAAGTTCTTTGTAATAAAAATAAAATGTAATTTTATAAATATTAAAATATACATATGTATGCAATATCGAGTTGGTGCTAACATCCAGCTTCCTATATTTTGTTTTGATAGCTACGAAAATATCCTTTCAGAAGCCGATGAGCTGTGTGGCAATCAATTCATGTGTTTATGTTTATGTTTGAAAACTTTTTCTCAAAATATTTCAATTTTATTTAAATTGAGAAAATCTGAGCAATTGCCACTAGCAATAGGATACAATTTCTTCTTCTTTATCATGTATTAAATTTGGAAACGACATCCACATATCAGCGTACGTGACATTTGCACGCCTACAAAGTGGAATAGATTCTAAAAAAATAGAGGTAACTCAAAAACATTTTGTTGTTATGTTCCATTCAGGCCGTACTATATGCGAAAAAAAATTTATTATATTTGGAACCCTGTTGTCCAAAATATCAAGGGAAATAAGGGCATAGCGTACGTGACATAAAACGGAACTGATATCAAGGTGCATGTAAAAGTATACGAAAATCTGCGAATTGTGAAGTTTTTTTTCTTGTTTTAAATTTCTTACACGAAGCCAACTATTTTTCCTTTATTATCAGTAATTTTTAAATAAAAAAGACTTTTGGCTGATTTTATAAGGAATGAAGTTTAATAGCGTACGTGACATAGCGTACGTGACGGATTTTTCTCTTATAATATTTTTATGCAAAAAATTTTTTTTTTAATCTGTGGAAATAAGTAATAATGGCTTGAGTCGAAATTTCGTGTTTTGAGATATTATGGGTTTTGTCTAAAATAAAATTTTGTTTGGTTTTTATATAAAATTTTTAGATACCGAAAAAAATGTACATTTATTTATAACAAAACTGTTAACTTTATAAAAAAAAAGAAACGATTTTATTAGTTATTATTCGTTTTTTTACTTAATATGTTATGAAAAAATCCATTGAAATCCTGAATAAGATAATTTTTTAAAAGCTTACCCCCCGTTGTCACATGCCAGTAATTACTTGCAAGTAGTGTACATATATTACTAATGAAAATCAGGAGAAATGTAAAAAACCTAAATAATTTTCGAGTGTGTACACAGCACAGTACAAGTTCATTTTTAAAATGTCGTCAGCAAGTAAAGTTCTAGCAGAATTGGAGTTAGTGCAGTGTTGCCAAGTATTCAATATTTTACTTTAATTGATTGTGAATATATTTCTTTCATTAAAACATGAAATTTATGATCAAACTTAGCTGTAAAAATAGCCTTTGTGTACTTTCTCAATATCATTTTTATATATACAAAAAATTAGCTATAATATTAACCTAAGAACATCCGAAGATATTGAATTTAACATTGGCAATCTTATCAAAAATATAAAACAGGCTGCTGAACATGCGACTACCTCCTACCCGCAGACTGGATTTAATAGAATTTATTCTACGGATATTGAACGTCTTGTAAGTGAAAAAAGAAGAGCTAGAAGGGAATGGCAACAGCACAGATCGCCCCAACATAAAATCAGATTTAAAGAGTGCACTAAACGACTCCAAGACTTGCTTGCATTTGAAAAAACTGCATCTTTTAAAAACTATCTGGAAGGTCTTGATGCCACACCAGCATCTAATTACTCCTTGTGGCGCGCTGCTAGAAAGCTTAAAACACCTGTTGCGTTTAAACCACCTCTGCGTACATCTACAGGGTGTTGGGCAAGAAGCGATACTGAAAAATGTAAACTATTTGCTGAGCATTTAAAATCAGTATTTACCCCTAACTCGTGTACTGGTGTTATTGATTTGCCGAATGTAGTGGCGCTACCCCCTCGACCCATAAAATTTAGAACGTGTGATGTACAAAAAGTAATTGCTGAACTTAACCCGAAGAAAGCTCCGGGTATTGATGGAATTAGTAACCAGATGCTAATAAAGTTGCCTCGTATTGCAATTAGAATCCTGTTATTTATTTTTAACGCCATTTTACGACTGGAGTATTATCCAAATAGCTGGAAGCTTGCCAAAGTTAAAATGATTCCAAAGCCGGGCAAAGACCTTACCAAGGCTGAGTCATACAGGCCAATAAGTCTGCTATCAACAATGTCAAAACTTTTCGAAAAACTGCTCATGACAAAATTGTCCCCAATTCTAGTTAGTAGTGGGTGCATACCAGACCATCAATTTGGTTTTAGAAGTCAGCATAGCACCATCGAACAAACTCATAGATTGGTTCAATTTATAAGAAGAACATTTGAAGAAAAGAAGTATTGTTCTGCGCTGTTTATCGACGTTTCTCAGGCATTTGATAAAGTGTGGCATGAAATTCTTATTTTAAAATTGAAATCATATTTACCAATAAATTTTCTGAAACTATTAGAAAGTTATATTACTACCCGGAAGTTTACGGTTGTGGAAGGAGACTTCATGAGTGTGCCTGAATCTATATCATCCGGTGTGCCACAGGGGAGCATACTGGGGCCGGTTTTGTATTTGATTTACACTTGTGATATGCCTTTGAGCAGCAATATCCATACATCTACGTTTGCCGATGATACAGCCTGCCTTAGTATGCACGAAAACCCTCACGAGGCTTCCCGATATCTACAAGAACAAATTACACAACTGGAACTATGGTTAAATTTATGGAGAATCAAAGTAAACGAGCAAAAGTGTGTCCAGGTAACATTTACCCTGCGAAGAGATACTTGTTCCCCAATTCGAATCAACAATCAAGTTGTTCTTCAACATACACACGTAAAATACCTTGGTATACACCTTGATCGACGGCTTACATGGAAGCCCCATATTGACTCAAAGCTAACACAAATGAAACTGAAATTAACTCAGATACATTGGCTGATTGGTAGAAATTCAACACTCAGTCTAGATTGTAAACTTTTAATATACAAGACGATTTTGAAACCAATATGGTGCTACGGAATACAGTTATGGGGCACTGCTTCAGCTTCTAATGTCGAGAGAATCCAACGAAGGCAAAACAAAATTTTACGCTTAATAACATTGGCTCCATGGTATATAAAAAATTCAAATATACATCGTGATTTAAATATGCCACTAGTGACTGAAGAAATTGCAAAATACGCTGGCAAATATTTAACAAAACTCGAATCACATCCTAATCCGCTTGCCCGTAATATTTTGAACTTTACTGGACACATCCGCCTAAAAAAGAGGGACACATGGGCTCTTATTCATAGCGCTCCAGATGGGACTTCTTGAAAATACTTTATTTTTTTCCTTTTGACTATCACTACTTATGTATTATATAACTATTACTAAGCTTATGTCCGACACTGGTCGGGCCTAATTATATTTTTTAGATTTAAGATTTGAATACTTATTGTTAGTTCATATATGAAGATACAATAAATAAAAAATCATGCATTAAAAAAAAAAAAAAAATAATATTAACCAAATTAATGAAATAACTCGTTACTCGGCAACACTGTTTTTCGTTTTGTCACTTTACTTGCAACAAATGTAAAAATTTACTTGCTACAATTTTTCATTGCAAGCTGACTCGCAAGTGGCAAAAGTGTGGCAGTGTTAGTAAAAAAATGTGAGTGTATTGAGTTTTTTTTCACTTGCACTTGCATGTGACAACGGAGGGTTATGTGCTGGTATGAAAATCACTCAAAAAGATGAGTGCTTTCCATACAAATTTTATACTCAAGTCAACCGTCTGCGTTGTAGAAACAGGTAGTAAGTTAAATATAACTCCCTGTTTCTACAACCCAGACGGTCGACTTGAGTATAAAATTTACATGGAAAGCACTCATTTTCTTGAGTGACTTTCATACAAATTTTCTAGACGAGTCGTTATTATTGTGTTATTGAACTCAAGTGTATACAAGTTTTGATGCTCAAATATTTTAATATTGATGTAGCTACCTTACAAAAATTAAGTTGAGTTAAGATGTTATGGCTTATGTATTATTTTCCAAGAAGACTTAAGTTAAAATATAAATGGGTATAGTTTAAATGATAGATCTTGAAGAAGAGAATAAGAATATGTAATAAAATGAAAAAGCACTTATGTATGTCAACTTAAGCCATTATTATATATTGCCACAGAAATTTATGCATACAAAAACTTAAAAACAAAACAAAAATATGTATTCAGTGAAAATAGCAATAAAACAAGAAAGAGTCAACTTCATTTCTTACTACATACTGTTTACTTGGGCGCTGAGTTTTCGCCGCCATCTTATACAGGCATGTTCTGGAAATCACAAGTTTTCAAATCACTTGTGATTTTAAAATCACAATTGTGATTTGATGGTGTTCTGAATATCACAAAA
This sequence comes from Tachina lurida, assembly GCA_944452675.1. NCBI lineage: Eukaryota > Metazoa > Arthropoda > Insecta > Diptera > Tachinidae > Tachina > Tachina lurida. The sequence continues at coordinate 110,608,021 of OX101753.1, read as the reverse complement.
GTTATAAATTTTCTGTGTGATTTTACCCTTTAAAAATAGAAGAAAACAGCTCACGTTTTGTTTTGTAAATGCAATATCACAAATGTAAATCACAAAGCAAATAACAACATTTTTGCAAAATTAAGAGTTTTAAATTTTTTTCATAATTTCATAAATTCTTTCGTAGAAAATTGATCATTTTACTATAAAAATCAATAAAGAAGATATTAAATTATTCATTTAATTAATCTATTGAGAATTTCAAAATAAAGTGATTGAAAAAATAACCAGGTGATTTCAAATCGGCAGGCACATAGGTGACCGATTTAAAATCACAAAAATTCAAAAAGTTATGTATGCAGAACACCTTTCTTGTATTTTCAATTCACTTTCACAAAAAGTGATTTTCAGAACATGCCTGATAATTATCAAGTTAACGCTGATACATTTAATTGCAATTTTAATACTTACAATAGCGTACGTGACAAACTTTAAATGCTTATAAAATTTTTATTACACTAAATTGAGCAAAAATTTTGAACAATATTTATTTGCGACAATTATCCTGCTTTGAACTTTTATTTTGAAACAGTTGCGACCGGTCAAATTCAAATGATATAGAAATACGGTTTTTGCACCGCGTACGTGACATTAGAATAGCATCCAAAGCAAACCAAAAAAATACCGCTTATCGAACTCTAAATTTTCTCTTTCCTCATGGATCTTGTTCATTGTTGTTGTAACATTAATTTTAAAGTATAATTGTAATGTTACAAATACCTGAATCGAGTCGCTAGTTAAGAAAAAATAGGTGATTGAAGTTTCTTAACATTAATCAAAGATATGGTCAGTTTAAACTGGTATTTTTGCTCTTGAAAAATTTCTATAAGCTATTAATACCTCTGCATAGTAAAATTTGAGTGATTTTTTCCTCTTTGACATATTTTAAAAAAGATTTCAAGGTTTTTTAATTTTTCAGTCGTGGTTGTCATTTTCATGGAAATGCCGATATGTTTTTTAGATACAAAATTCATTTAAAAATATGGTAGTGCATCACGATATACAAATTTAAATACCATATAAAAATTGTTAATTTTGTGTAAAAAAAAGTAACCAAAATGGAAAAAAGTACACATTGGAAAAAAAGTAACCAATTTTGGTTACAAGTAACCAAAACGGCAACGCTGATCATAGCATACGCTGTCTACGAGACTGTAAAAAAGCAAAATAATAAAAATCAAACATAAATACACACACGCATTCGCTCTCAGCAATGTGAGCGCAGCATACACTGCAGAAAGAAATGAGAGTGCGTACGCTGGACGGGTAGTACTGGAAATACCCGCCATAGAAAATTTTAGCTTGTATGCGATGCGCATTCTATATGATTTATATTCTTTGCTTTTACTAAGACCAACCAGAAGAAAATCGACCGAAAATTACAAAGTTATAAGCAATGGATTGAATAAATCCAAAGTAAAAATACATAAAAATAACAAATAACACAGGTCAACAAAATGAAATTTATTGTGTAAGGTCAAAGGTTTCATAGTAAATTTGTATATACTAAGTACTGTGTATAAATCCCTTTAAATTAGTTTTTTTGAATTGACTCTGTATCTCGAGATTTTCCGTTATAAAAAAAAGAGGATGCTGTATCACATAATTGGCATTAAATCGAGAACCACTTCTTCGATTCAATAAAATATTACACAGAAGGCTAGAAAACAAATTGACCTTTAAATTACGTCTTCATGAATTTTTTAACAGTCTTAAGGTAGAGGTCCATAGCTCGCTTTTTACGCGTTACGCTTTCTATGCATCTGTCGAAAAAGTAGAATCAATATAATGTGACAAGTTACATTGCAAAAAACGCAGAACGCGTAGGCGCGTTCAAAGCGAAAAGTAGGTATACTTTCTACTTTTGTACGCGTTACAAGCACCATGAAAGAAAGTCAGCTGTTCTTGAAAGCTAAAGATGTTAAATAATACTTTGTTTCTTACGTTATCGATAAATATTATTATTTATATATTTCGTTTTTTTTGCAATAAAAAAAATTTCTTAGTAAAAAAAAACTTGTTTAATAAAATATGTGAATATTATATTAATGCACAGAGAAAACAGATTCGTTGAGACAACCGAATTTGTTGCCAATCGAATTTTGGTGGTTGCACCAACTATATAGATTTCTGGTATAACGACTGCAATTTTCTTGTGGTACAACTATATTTTAATTATAACCCTTAAACAAATAGTTGCAGCAACAGAAAAAATTGGTTAAGAGTATGGAATTTGAAAAAAAGTTATTCTTTCTACCGAAAATGTGGTTAGTATAACTGAAACATTATCATAATTGATACCTGTGAAAGAAAAATTGGCCTTCCTTGCTGAAATAAAATAAGCAATAAACGCATATAAAAATATACAATTTAAGAAATTTATTATTTAACATATTGTCATAAGCTATTTTTAATTGAAATTTATTTATTTCAACCACACATTTTGAACAGCCACAAACCTGTTATCTTATGCACAGACCATTTGAGAATTCATAAATCATAATATCTTTGAAAGTCACAAAAGTTAATTTTTAATTTGCTGCAACGAGTATAAACTATGATAGTAAGCTCAACCTATAGTTAGTTGCAGCAACTGATAGAAAGTGTTTATTTTAACCTTAATATAGAACGACAATTTTTTAGTTGCCAATACCAAAAGTTGGTAGTAACATCCAATTCATAATATTTTATTCGGTTGTGTTAACCAATCAATGAATTAGTCATGGCAAAAGCATACGCTCGGTTGATGCAATCAATTTAAGAATTGTCAGAATCATATCTTTATTACAATTATGCCCTTATGGCAATAAACATGGATTGTTTTTTGGATTAACAGAAAATTGATTGTGTGAACTGAAATATAGTTTATGCAAATGATATTTTGTTGGCCTAACCATTTTCCAACCAATATTTTTTCTGGGTATGCGATGTATTTTAATTAACTTTTGGCCACACTTTTCTCAGTAACAAATTTTGTATATTAGTTATCGATTACTTTTACGTACTGAGTAGGGATGGGCAAAAAATATCGAAATATCGATATTTGAGAAAATAAATATCGATATATATCGCCGATATTTCAAAAACCTATATATCGATACATCGATTCTTATTTACGATTATTGGGTTTTGATACTTTTAAGAGCTATAGCCATTTTTTAACTGTGACCCAACTAAGGCAGGTGACTTTTTCGATTGTGTGGGTATAAGCCTAAAGGCAGAATTTGTTTTTACTTTCCTTTCTGTTACGAATCAGCTGACTCTTTTTGGTTTATAAAATGCATATACATATAATCCATTAGTTTTTCTCTCCTTAATTCTGTTATGTTGCGTACACATTCCTCGATGCATGTCGTTATTCACTTTATGAATGCGACGGTAGAACTTTAGCTAAAACTTAGCTACAATTACGCCCGGGAACTGAAATTGTATTATTTTTTTGGCATGTGTTTATAAACGTTAAAAACCGAAAAGTTGTTCCCACTTTCCCGGGAAATGAAAAAGTCCTGGAAAAGAAAAACTCTAATAACAATGGACGATGCAAAACTCATCACTTTAGTGGAAAACTGTGACCATTCTGGTCAGAAACAGCTGATTATTTATTACAGAAAAAGGAACTATTAAAATTTAGAAACAGAGCAGCACAGCACAGAGCAGCAACAGAATGTAAAGACTAATGAAGTCTTAAGGAGTTACAGTAGGTTACGTATAACTTAACATTCATATTCAGATTGCGGGATGCCTCATCAGGGTTTTTGTGAATACTCATACAGGCTGTATCATCGGCAAATGTAGAAGTGTGGATGTTATTGCTCACGGCATATCACAAGTATATATTAGATACAAGACTGGCCCCAGAATACTACCCTGTGGCACACAAGAATATATAGATTCGGGTACACTCATGAAGTCTGCTTCCACAACAGTAAACTTCAACAATATAACTTTCCAAAAGTTTTTCTATATTTATTGCAAATATGTCTTAAATTTTAAAAAGAGGCCTTCGTGCCATACTTTGTCAAATGCCTGAGAAACATCAATAAACAGCGCAGAACAATACTTTTTTTCCTCAAAAGTTCTTCTTATAAATTGAACCAATCTGTGAGTTTGTTCAATGGTGCTATGCTGAAACAGCGACTCTAGCCTCCATCCGTCTGAAGCTTCATATAGAAGCCGAAAAAAGGCTAAAGGATGGAGTGAAAGTGAAGCCTTCACTGGATTTTTAGATAAAATGACCTCAATTGCTGAAGCTCGCTTTGCCGTTCCAGCTCCAAAAGAAAATACAGCCCATGATGGGTTTTTTTGGAATGGTTCGCGAAATATTTAACGACATGCCAAGTGAAGATGTTGCCAACGCTAATTTTTTTATAAATTATTTGCGCGAACAAGTGGCAGCCAAAAAAAAGTAATGTTTACTGGTTTGTAAAACCAAAAGTATGTATATGCAATTGAATTTATATTGGTCGAATTCACACTGAATTTGTTATTTGTTTACTTGGTAGAATGGGATAATTTTCAGTATATTTTGCTGTTATAAAAGTTTCAAAAATAAAATTTTTAAATTTTGTAACAACAAAATGTATTGAAAATTTTTCCATTTTACCAAGTAAACAAATAACATATTCAGTTTGAATTCCACCATTGAAACCAGAAGCAAATGTTCATATTTTGTTGTCTATGTACATATGTATGTAAATGTTATTGCCTAGCTTTTGTGCAATCCATATGATAAAAATTATTTATTTATTTATTTATTAAACATACTATACAAGGTAAATTTGCATAGTATGGTGTTGCACGAATATGGGCGGAGTAACTAGACCATATGCCCAATATGTTATTAACAGTATTTTCAAAAAAGTTCCGTGACTGACTGTACGACCTATACACATAGGAAGTAGCAACGTGGGTTTTAAAGAAATTCCACAAAAAACCGCAAGATTATACGGTTATCCGTCTATTTTAAGTTTTTTGTTTTTTTTTTTTTTTTTGCTAGAAAATAACATGCTTTGTGAATATTTTTGTTTTTTATTGGAATATATTGTTATGTTATGATATTATGTTTATATACACATAGGAAGTAGCAACGTGGGTTTTAAAGAAATTCCACAAAAAACCGCAAGATTATACGGTTATCCGTCTATTTTAAGTTTTTTGTTTTTTTTTTTTTTTTTGCTAGAAAATAACATGCTTTGTGAATATTTTTGTTTTTTATTGGAATATATTGTTATGTTATGATATTATGTTTATATGTTAAAGTGCCTTTTGTACAAATTATATTTAGAAAAAAGTTAAAAATTAATACATGCAAAAGTGAGTTAATTTTTATTTTTTTTTTTTAATTTATCATGTCATTTTAAGCTCAATTTAGGAAAAGGTAGTCGCGTAAAATGTCTCTTTGTTGAAACGCACTCCTTGTCGAATTGTTAGATGAGAATTTAGGGCCTTTCTGCAATGTCTGTGTTTCTTGCCTCCATAGACCTTGTATAATAGAACCGTTTTCCTCTCGGTCCACAAATTCTGGCGGACAATAAGTTCCGTCATGCATTTTTAGAAAATTGTGAAGTAAAACTGTAGCGCAAACAACTTTTTCTGCGGATTCTGGAGCCATGTTTAAAGTTCCACGAAGTATTCTCCATCTTGCCGTCAAAATACCGAAAACGTTTTCAATAGTTCTGCGTGCTCTTGATAGTCGTTTGTTGAAGTTTTCTTTGCTTTCGCTTAATAACAGTCCAGGATACGGCCTCATAAGATAGGGTTTTAGAGAAAAGCAGCATCACCGACTAAATAATATGGAAATTTGACAGTACTATTTGGCAATACAGTGTCCGCCGGGAAATTAAGATTTTCCGACTGCAAAGTGAGAATTGCTTAGTACTCCCCCATCGCTTTGGGAGCCATAAGCTCCTACATCAACCGCAGTAAACGTATAATTTGCGTTACATGTTCCCAACTAGGGATGGGCAAATGAAAAAAATTTATCGATATATATCGTATCGATATTTTTTAACAGTATCGATATATATTTTTGGAAAACATCGATATATTGATATATCGATATTTTTTGCCAAAATATACCAAATCTAAAATAAATACACATACTAACATATCGTGCCATAAACACAAAAAAAAAATATAAATTTTGAACAAGCATTGAGACCTTATGGGTTTTTAAGGATTTAAAAAAAAGGTTAAGGCTTTAGAAAGCCTTAATAATTTGTATAAATAAGGATGTTAATCATTAATTAATGAATGCCCGTGTATATCAATTCAAAGTTCATCATTGCGGAATACGAGAAATATCCACTTTGCATCCAAAAAATAATAATTAAAGAAATCGCGAACAAATAACTTAAAACTTAATGAACTCCATGAGTGGAAATAAATTTATCCATACATCTGTATGTTTAATTTGTATTTTAAGATAATTTCTGAAAAACTACATTCATTTACAATGCATAATTAGTCACTTTAAGAAATTTAATACAAAGGAACTACGTATGTTAAGTTATACGTCACCTACTGTAGCTTCTTAAGGCTTCATTAGTTTTTATTTTATGTTGCTGTTCTGTGCTGTGACGTTCTATTTCTAAATTTTAATAGTTACTTTTTCTGTAATAAATTAGCAGTTTCCGACCAGAACGGTCATAGTTTTCCACTAAATTTATGAGTTTGGTATCGTCCATTGTTAATATTTCAATATAGTGTTTATGTTTTTCCGGTAAAAATTTATGTCTTTTAAATTCTAAAAGCACAATCACAATTATTTTAAAAAGTTTTTATTTAATTTATGCTGTCACTTGCAATTACTTAATAATTTTTTTGATTTTTACGGCTGAGCAGAAACAGAACATAACGAAACAGAAAAGCTAAGATTTCTATGAAGAAAACAGAGTCAGCTGTTTCGTAACAGAACAGAAAGTAAAAACTAACTCTGCCTTTACAATTACTTAACATTTTTTTGATATTCAGAGGTTGAACGGAAACAGAACAGAATGAAAGAGAAAAACTAACGGCTTTTATAAGATCTACATATCGTCGGTTGGTTTCTGGTTTGCTGCAGACATAATGGGTGGTATTATTGATTCCGCACGGAAAGGAAATTTCTACGGAAAGAACTATCGATCGATATGCAAATTGCAATTATTCATCCTGCGGTATACGCTTTCCGTGAAATTGATTTAATGTCCCTGTGTTTATTAATTCTGTAGTGGTGTAGTGTCGGCTGTTAAAAAAGCATTTTAAAAGATATACATACATACATACATACATACACGCATATGTAAATACATACAGATATAAAGAAAGAAGAGTTACAGATTAATCATATAGAGTAAGTTGGAATAAAGAAATTTTAATATGTATAAGTTAAATTAAATTAACAATTGCTTCTATTTGATTTTTTTTATTTTCTTATAAAAATAAAACAAACAAATTTAATTAAAATAAGCTTTAATTTGCAAATTTGTATATTTTTCTTACAATTTTGTTCCTTCCGTACGCCTTCCGTCAGAAAATTTGAGCGTAAGCAAAATAGAGAAAAAATCCGCAGCAACGGATGAATAATTGCACATTTTGCTTCCGCAAAAAAAATGCTTTCCGCAATCGCGGAACGGAATGAATAATTGGACCCAATGTATTTTGTATATACTGTGCCGCAAACCAGAAACCAACCGACGATATATATAAGGCAAAAAGAGTCAGCTATTTCGTAACAGAACAGAAAGTAAAAACTGCTTTTAGGCTTATACCCACACAATCCAAATTTGGCATTTAGCTTAGTTAACAAATAACAGTAATCTGGCTTAGTGGGGTCACTTTATAGATGCGCCTGTGCTGTTATGAAATTTCTCTTTTTTTCTTCGCATCACTAGTAGTGAAGCCAATATCGTAGTTAAAAACGGCTATAGCTCTTAAAAGTATCGAAACCCGATGCTCGTAAATAAGAATCGATGTATCGATATATCGGTTTTTGAAATATCGGCGATATATATCGATATTTATTTTCTCAAATTTCGATATATCGATATTTTTTGCCCATCCCTATTCCCAACAATACAATGCTGTATGTTCCTTGAAAATGATGGAAAAATTTTGTAAAAATTTAACATGATATTTTTCGAAATATACCTTTATAATTATAAAAGTTTAAGCCCGAATGTGCAGGGCATGTAATAGCGACGTGCTTTCCATCGATAGCTCCAACACAGTTCGGCAAATTCCACATGGTTTGAAATCCTCAGCTATTCGTTCCCACTCATGGGTATTTGGGTAAGACATGTAAATACCACTAAGCTGCTTCCATATAACTTCACACGTCTCCAAAACAATTCTTCACACAGCGGTCACCGACATTTTGAATGTTAGAAAGACGTATTGCCATGCGCTAAATAGCTGCTTAGAAAAGTTATTGCTTAAGCCAATAATGTGCATACATTTATATGTAATTTTCAATTTACTTACATTAAAGTCAAGAACAGCCGACAATCTGCTGGATTAGCCCTGGCCGAGCTCTTCTCGAGACTATCTTTTAAAATTCTGAATAAATAGTCAAAGACGTCAGCAGATATTCTTGTCGCGGTCCGAAATTGCTCACGGTCAGAAGTTTTAATTTTTTTTTAATGTTGTTTCAAAAAACCCACTTAATTTCCGTTCTAAATACAACGGCCGCACCCAAAACCTTTTCTTTTTTTTGAAATTGTTCATAGGCATTTTTTGCACATAAAATTAAATATACAAACTTGACTAACTCCACAAATTCTTTTAAAAACTCGATTTCACTCTCCATTTTTTCTTTATAAGTATTTATAAACAAACGCACACAGCTGATCAAAACAAAACTAAAATGGCGCATGAAAAGCAGTGCATGTAACTCAGCGCGAACAAAGTATAGACAGAAACAAGAGGATGAAACGCGTATAAAGCATAACGCGTAAAAAGCGAGCTATGGATAGTCTCAGATATATTCAGAAAGTTTTATACAAAACAAGTAAGAGTGCTATATTTGGACGTGCCGAATCTTATATACCCTTTACCAACGTACGTACATGTATATAGTTTACAGACACATATGTACATACATATTTGTTTTGTGAAAAAATTTATAGTTTTTTCTCTAAAACAATTAATAGTAAGTGACCTTTCAGTATTTTTCGATTAAAGAATTTGATTCAATTATTTTATTTTCGATATTAGCAATAGTTGAATATTTTACTCTACACTCTGTGGTTACGATATATTTTACATACACTCCTATTTCAGACAACATCGACGTCACGTCGATACAATACCAAAAAATTGGGGCTTGTTTACTTGCTCTCGAGATGTTCAAAAACCGTGCTGCTATTTAAAAATCTAAAATATTCTTAGTATTGCACCTCCATACCAAGTAAACTAACTTTTTCATATTTTCCCGTATTTAATAATCATTGGTGTTGCAAAACTGCTTAGTGTCTTGATTTAAAGTTCCCATTGCAAATAGTATACATCGTGGTATTACGTAAACGTTTTATTCCTACAGGATTTTTTTGAAATTTGTTCAGCAGAAAGGAAAGTTATCAGGAAAATGAAACGGAACATGTCCTTTAATTTATCTTTAGCAATAAATTTTAGTTTTATTTCCATTTACTAAAAATTAATAGTTTATATACTGAGAGCACAATAAGCACAAACATTCGTTTATACTTCAATTAGATTAGTTATCCATAAAAAAATTTAACATGTATAAAAAATCTTGAGTAATGATTTTCCTAAAACATGAAATATGTTTAACTGAAAAAAAAATATTTTTGGTTATTTTTTTTACCGAAACTTTTTCCAATCTCCAACACTTGAACCATATTTCTGAGTTTCTTAATACTAATTAAGTTCTTTATAAAATATAGAATATATTTAATTACCAAAGAAATAATTAGTCTTATATACCAGAAACAATTTAAGTTTTTCCAGCTCTGGAGCTATGTCTTTTATTTTTCTAATTTCTATGCCAAACTATTTCATTCTAAGTCAGAAAGTATATAAAACTTGTAAACAAAAAGAAAAAACTAATTTGACCTAGTTACTTTTGTAAAAAAAAAACAATAAATTTACCAACCATGGAATCAACCTTTTAGATTTTTCTGATTTAAAAAATTAATAAAGTGTGTTAAGTGAACAAAGAAATAAAAAAAATTAATTTTATACTTTAATATCAAAAAAATCAAAGTTTCTTATATTTTATACGCCAAACTTTTCTTTCAGAAACATAAAATATATAAAGAAAAACATTTTTAGACCTATTTAATTTTACATAGCACAAAAAGTGTAAGTTTTCCAACCTTGTTGTCATAATTTTGGATTTTTCTAATTATTGATACCAATAATTAATAATATTAATAATAATTAAAAAATACATAAAATATGTTAAGTGAACAAGGCAAAAACGAAATAAGAAAAAACTTAGTTTCATTTAATTCCTTTAATATTATAAAATTCAGTAACGTGAGGCTTTGAATCGCGCACGGTTGGCTTTTTTGAAGTTTTTTTCAGTTTAAACGATTTTTTCAGTTTTGCCGCTTTTTTTCGTTTGGCGATTTTTTTCTGTTTTTGGGGAAGTTTTTCATTTTGGCGATTTTTTACTGTTTTTGGGTTTTTTTCTTTTTGGCGATTTTATCCTGTTTTGGGGTTTTTTTCATTTTTGCGATTTTTTTCTGTTTTTTGTGGCTTTTTTTTCGTTATGGCGATTTTTTCATCTTAGTGATTTGTCCGGTTTTGGCGTTTTTTCATTTTGGTGATTTATTTTTACTTTGGCGATTTTTCCGGTTTTCGCAATTTATTTTAGTCTCAGAATTTTTTTTTAATTCGGCGCTTTTTTTTGTTTTGGCGATTTTTTGTTCCGTTTGGCGATTTTATAATATTTTGATTTTTTAGTTTTACCGTTTTTGAAAATTTCAAGAGTTTTGCTCTTAAGGTTTCCAAGATACAACAAGTTGTCAAAATTGCATAGTCAAAATTGCATAAACTGATGGAACACCCTTTATCTAATTTTTTTTAATTTTATTATTAATTGTTGTAGTCTGTATAATAATACACTAACCTCACAAATTTCAAGTGTATATACGTACATACAATTTTATGTATATTACATAGGATTTTAAAATTTTTCGTTGCTCGTTTTGGAACACCCTTTAACTTTTAACTCTCAGGTATTTGTTGTTGTAGCGGCCAAAGGTGTACACACTGTGTCCAAATTTCAAGTCCGTAGCTATTACGGTTCCCGAGAAAATACCCTGTGATAGAGAGACGGACAGTGTAGCTAAAATAATAGGGTTCCTTTTCACCTTTTGTGTACGGAACCCTAAAAAGTTTAAATTTGCCAGCTGTGCAACTGTAATTTTTATTTTTCTAATTTTCTATACCCATATTTTCTTTTTAAAACATAAAACATATATATAAATTAAAATATAAAAAAAAATTATTAGACCTAGTTTATTTTATATATCACAAATGTGTACGTTTCCCAACCCTGGAAATATAATTTAAAATTTTTCTTATTTCTTACACTAATTTATTTTGTTTAAGAATGTAACATATGTTGAATTTATAGATAAAAAGGAAAAATTAGTTTTAATAGGTTATTTTTATATAACAAAAAAATTTAAGTTCCCAACCCTGGAAACATCTTTTTTATTTTCTTTATGTTTTTTTATATTTTTAATACAAATTTTATTCGTACTGAAATATAAAATAAGTTTATTAAAAAAAATCAAAAATTTGTGTTATCTAGTTACTTTTATATGGCAAAATAAAGTTTAAGTTTTCCAGCTCTGAAACCGTCTGTCTGCTCGATTTTCAATACCAATCTAAGTTGGACCATTTCTGACACACCAGTCCAAGATCAAAGTCTCTGGCTTTTCTGGGAGCTTCGGAAAGCCGATTTCACGTACACCAGATGGACGGACGGACAGACGGACATCGCTTATTTATCTTCCCTATTCATAAGGACCCAGAATATATATTTTTTTTTGGTCGCAAATTAATATTATGGAAATTGCACACGGAATGACAAACCTATATGTACCCTTTTCCATTTTTGGTAAAGGGTATAACAATAGTTAATTAGAACCGAGTTCAATATTTAATAGTAATTAATTTTTGACTTACAATTATTTGCTTTACATATTGTCAAAATTATCATTTATTAATTAAAAAGAGAAAAACTGGACTTCACGACACAGAATTTGTATAAATAAAAAATAAATAAATAAATAAAAACAATACAACACAAATTTAATTCGTCAATCTTAACGCTAATATCACAGAACTTCAACTAAATCAAACTATTGCAGCAGAATATTGCAGTTTGGTGTTATCTTTATCTTCCTTTGTGTTCATTGTCCTTTGTATTTTTTGTTGTATCCGCAAACTTTCAAGAGTGTAACGTTTATTCTCTTCACACAGCCGTTAAAAATGAAACTAAATACGGCTACTAATTTCATCAAAAAATTTTGTGCTTAAGCGACAAAAGGTACAAAATACATAACATAGACACAATATGGAAAATACTGGGTAAAAACAACTATCCATCGTACCTAATAAATAATTTAATTAATAAAATTCTTAAAAACGAAAATAAAAATCCCACAAACCAAGGTGTATCTAACTAGGTGGCAGCGCTACTTCGGCTGATGATTTTTTGCTCTATGTGCCTTGTAGCTGAAGAATGTCAAAAACTTCGATTTTGTTTTGGTTTTGGTACAATTATTTTTGTGCTTTTGACATTCTTCGGTTCTTTACACAGCTATAGTTGCCGTATTTTTGTATAAGAAATCCTTACGCAGTCACCTGTATAATTACACCATGCCACAAACAATAGAGAAACCAGGGAAAACAAATTTTACAGTGTAGCTGTTCGGTTCAACTATGTGTTGTCAGAATATTTACAACTAACTTTGATGTTATTTGTTCATTAATTATTATCATATTTAATTTGGCTTAAAAAGCGATACGAGACGAGGGGAAAAGAAAATTGTATGTTCACCTCGTCTCTCTTTCCTACAAACTAATCAGCTTAGCAATAAGACTTGCTTAGTGTAAATTAGGACTAAAAGTGTGAGGCTCCTAATAGTTTCCTTTAAATATTTTGTATAGTTTTGATGGTTTAATTGATATATTTTTTTTAAATTGAGTATTTGAAAAATAAATTAATAAACTTGACAAAAATTTGATTTAAAAAGTTTCATAAAGAACGTGTCAGGAAAATTTATATTGGAAAAAAATGATTTGTATCAAAAATTTATTAAAATTAATTCAGATATTAATTATTGTGTATAATTTGCAATTTCGGGGAATTTAATTTAGCCAACATTCTCTTAAAGGCGTGTAAGCAAAGTGTTCAGCAAAACATCTTTGTTCCAATAGGAGCCAGAAAGGAAAGCATAAGCAATTTTATTGAACCACACGATGCTGCGAATAACATTTTGGCATTGTTAACGTCTATGTTTCGACAAATAAGTTTTAAGCGAATTGAAAATTTAATTTGCGCAATTCCAAGGGGGTTTAAACAACTGTTATCACTATAACGAAAATATATTCTTCAATCAAAATTCTCTTTACGGACCTCAAAAGAACTGCAATAATATTTGAGACTTGTTAAAGCATAATACATTTTTTTGGCTTCATCGAAAATAACTATCGCCATCGCTAAAGTCAGCATATAATTTTCTCGCTGTGTATTTGAGCTTATTTTCATCAGAATTACAATTCATTCACCATAGTAAATTTGCAAATCAATACATGCAATAACACAATTTTTTTTTATTATGTTGAAATTACATTTCTTTTCAACACTAGTAATAATTTCACTTTTAACATAACATTACTCGTATCATAGGTTAGGTTAGGTTAGTCTGGGTGGTCAAAGGACCTCGCATAGACCAAGATTGATCCTTAGCGATACCGAAATGTGACGAGAAATCTGCAAGTATGGCGGCCTAGTTCGCGGTGCCTGTATCGAATGACTCCCACACAGATTTAGCAAACTTTAGCAGCCTACACATTTCTATTCCCGATACAAGGTCAAGACTACGAAAAGTGTGATCACCAAGGCAGTCATACCTAGTGTGGTTTAGAGCCCGACGGTGGCACAGTAGATGTTCTACTGTCTCAATTACCCCGGGTTCCTTACATTTCCTGCAGGTGCCGTCAAGTATTTGTCCTATTTTGACGGCATATGAAGCCGTCCAGCAGTGTCCAGTTAATATCCCCACAAGAAGTCTACAGTTTCTTCTGGTTAGTGATAAAAGGAATTTAGTCGATTTAGGATCACAGGAACTCCACATGATCCTAGAAGTTTTGCAAGTTTTCGTCGCACGCCAACTTTCCTCCGCTTCTTCCTTCATCTTAGAGTCTAAGATCCATTTCACGTGCTGAATTGGTTTCCGAACATATACCATTTCTTCCACAGGTAATTGGATTCTCCTTTTGGCCAGTGTATCTGCCATTTCGTTTCCCTCAATCCCCATGTGTCCTCGTACCCAAAAAACATGTACTTGTCTGTCAGCGCATAACCTATTTAGGGCATTCCTACACATGAGCACAACCGAGGAGTAGTTACAGTCTGCTGAAATAGCCTTAATTGCTGCTTGACTGTCTATATATATATTCACACGCGCATTCATGGTTTGAGGGGTAAAAGCTAATTCTGCAGCCATTTTGGCTGCATAGATTTCTGCCTGGAATATGCTACAGTAATCAGGAAGTTTATAAGATTCCTCTATACTGAGCTCTGGGCAGTAAACCGCAGCTCCTACCCCTTCATCCATCTTTGAGCCATCAGTGAAGAAATTGAAACTATGCCCCCTATAGTTAAGACCTTCGAGATAGCTTTCTTCCCTTATAGTGATCTGAGTTTTTTCAAGAAAGTTAATTTCTGGAATGATGTAGTCTGAGCTACACTCCATGTCTTCCAGCAATTTACCGTGACCAAATGGTTTGTACGACATCTGTCGTGTTATTCTCAGTCGGATTACGGACTTGCATGCCGCGTTCAAAGCGGTTAGTTTTATTGGTTTAAGGTCCAACATAACATCTAAGGCTGCAGTAGGTATACTTTTCAGAGCTCCAGTGATGTAGAGTTCTGCCAGTCTCTGGGTGTTTTCTAACTTTTTTAGGTATGCTTTCGTCTCAGTCGCCCTCCACCATACAAGTATTCCGTAGAGTAGAATTGGTCTAGCTACCGCTGTGTAGGTCCAATATGTAAGATTAGGCGAAAGTCCCCATCTCTTTTCCAGCATCTTTTAACATGCGTACAGAGCAGTGGTTGCATTTTTGACTCTATCCTTTATATTGGGTTTCCACGTCAGTTTACTATCCAAAATAACTCCCAGATACTTTGTATGTGTTTTGAGCGAGAGTCATATACCATCCAATTTTGGTGTTCTCCATTCCGTAACTTTCTTTCTGGTAAAAAGTACGAGATCTGTTTTTTCAGGGTTCAAGTTCAGACCTACCTTGGCTGCCCATCTATGAATATCCTTTAAGGAGGACTCCATAATGGAGCTAATTGTGTCGAGGAACTTACCTGTTATGATAATGGCTATGTCGTCTGCATATGCCGTAATCCTAGCTGCTTTACCCTCGAATTCCATGAGAATGTCATTCACGACAAGTGTCCAAAGAAGAGGTGAAAGAACTCCTCCTTGGGGAGTTCCTCTATGAGCTTCCTTGTTTATAGTGGCATTGCCTAATTCTGCAGATATAATTCTACATTTTAAGAGATTGCCAATCCATTTCTTGAGTAATATGTGAGCACCAGACCGATTAACGCTTTCCGTAATTGCGTCCGTAGAGTTATTATTGAAAGCGCCTTCAATGTCTAGGAAGACCCCCATAGCATAGTCGTTATAGTGTAACGATTTCTCAATCAGCTCTACAACATTATGGAGTGCTGGTTCTACTGATCTACCCTTTGTATAGGCATGTTGGTTAGAAGACAGAATATTTGGGTATACATTTTCTTTTATGTGTATATCCAAGATTCTCTCTAGTGTTTTCAGCAGAAAGGATATTAGACTGATAGGCCTAAAGTCTTTTGGATACGTATGTTACTCCTACCTTCTTTTGGTATGAACACAACCTTAGCTGTCCTCCATGACCTTGGCACATAATTTAGTCGAAGACAGCCATTGAATATTCCTGTTAGCCAGAGAATTATCCTCTGTCCGCCATATTGAAGTAGGGCCGGAAAGATGCCGTCTGGCCCTGGTGATTTATAAGGTTCGAAAGAATTAATGGCCCATTCCACTTTACTAATGGAAATGACGTCACAGTTCTCAGTATCCAGTTCATTTGTATTTTCAGAGCGAGAGGAGATCTCCGTGCAGCCTGGGAAATGTGTGTTCAAGAGAACCTCCAACGTTTCCCGGCTGCAACTAGTCCAATCACCATTCACTTTACAGATCGTGCTAGGCAATGATGGGTTGCTAGCAAACAGCTTCCTTATTCTAGCCGTATCCGTAGTTTTTTCCATGTTGCCACAAAAATTCTTCCATGAATTTCTTTTGGCCTTTCTCACCTCTTTCTTAAAAGATTTCAGTGCTTTTTTGTAGTCCCTCCAGCACTCAGTTTGTTCTATGTATTTAGCCAATCTGAAGAACTCACGCAGTTCACGTCTCCGAACGTCTAATTTACTACTCCACCATGGAGGTTAAGACTTACGTTTAATGCACGAAAGGGGACAAGCTGATTCATATGACCTGGTTATAACTTTCGTTAAGCAGTTAACAGATCTTGCAATATCAGCTTCACTCCTAATTGGTTTAGCCTGATATAAGTTGTTTTCAATGTCCTTACTGTAACACTCCCACCTGGTATTACGTGGGTTTCTATACAATTTCCTAAGCTTTGAAAATTTAGACAAAATTTTGAACGCTATATAGCAATGATCAGAGAAGGACGGCCGTCTAAGCACCTTCCAGTCATTTACAACAATTTCTTCATTATTAACAAGTGTTAAGTCCAAGACGTTAGATGAGTTAGGACCTATATAAGTAGGCTCCTCACCTCTGTTCACAATTATAAGGTTAGTTTGAAGTATGAACTGAATAAGTGACTCACCTCTATCATTGATGTCCTTACTTCCCCATACTGTATGATGCGAGTTTGCATCTGTGTCTATTACCAATTTTAGCTTCTTGCCGTAGGCTTCTT
This sequence comes from Tachina lurida, assembly GCA_944452675.1. NCBI lineage: Eukaryota > Metazoa > Arthropoda > Insecta > Diptera > Tachinidae > Tachina > Tachina lurida. Next base: position 110,590,795 of record OX101753.1, on the reverse strand, counting down.
TAACGAGCCGTAGGAACTCCGCTGGGGTGCATCATCAGCGTATGGCATATAGCATGATGCAAGGAGTATAAGCACATCCTTGCTCTCATCTTCTGCCACAACCACTAAATCGTCAGTGCTGTAGTTATACAAAATATACGAATTCAAGCTCTTCTTAATTAGGATAGCTGATCGTATCTTGCTTACCAATTTTGAAAAGTATGTGTGGTAATTTCGTGACCTTAGCCCAGCAACCCTGTTTCCAGATGAGATCTATGGCTCGTGGACTAATGCCACGTCATAGTCGCCCTTCTCTAGAGTGAGGAGAAGCTCATTGGACGCTAGTTTACTGTGTTGGAGGTTTACCTGAAGTATCTTTAGCTCCATTGTCTAAATTCTCCTTTCTTGAGTCCATATCCAGGTATGGGACCTCCCGTACCGGTTCCTCCAACTTTAAGCCGGCCGTAGCAGCTGCCAATTCGCTCTCCAATTCTTCGGCTTCTATAGTATTTACGTTTTTGTCCTGTGGGTGTCTTTTCTTCAAACGGAGAAAACACTATCCACGCCCCATGACATCTTGCCATTCCGCTTGTACAGAATGTCCTCGGCATTCTTGTTAATTTGCAGGATATAACTTTAGCCCTCTGGTTTCGGTTTCGCAACATGCAACACCCTCCAGTCCTTTGTCGGAATATCCGGGTTTTGGTTTTGCAAAAGGCGAAGAGTGACATCCGGCTTGACCACTCGCGGAATTATGACCTTCGCCTTTGGTATGATGGGTATATTGTCCCTGCTCACAATCTCGAGCTGTGCACCAGGCCAAAGGTTTTTGAGCGTCGGAACAACTCCTTTCAACCAATCCATCGACTGTGTGTCTCTGCACTTGATGAGTTTAGCTCCATTGAACCAACTAGATCCTTCAAAAGAAGGCAGTGGTTTCTCCAGTTCCGTCTCCATCAGTGCAACAATTGCGTTGAATATAGCCGTTTCGACAACCTTCCACTGCTCCATTGTCACTTCTCCAAACGGTGCACTCTGTCGAGGAGTCCCACGATCAAGTGTCGTTTTGCAACCTCATTGACATTGCTCACCGCAGATGGTGCTTTGGATGCAGCTTAGGAAGTGGACGGTTTCTCTCCAAAGCTGTGTTTAGACTTCTTAGCAGTCGATTGTGAACCATCCACTGACCTGTGTCTCTTATCAGTTATCCGCCTCTTACCGGGCTTATCGATATTCTCTTCCAACCTTTTGAGCACGCCCTCCTCTATACTGGTCAGTGGCCTCAAAGCGTTTTTTGTTTGCGAAATGTTCTCGGCCTTTAGCCACTGCTACCTTAGCCCACTTAAGTCTGTCTGACTGTTCAGAAGACAGATCTTTTTGTGAGCCAAGTAGGTGTGCAATCCGAACCGCTGCCTTGTACTCTGAGAGAGCCTTAATATCCTCCTTGTTCCTCGGTGCTCTCTCCTTTTTAATAGGAGTTGAGGCGGAAGGACCTGGACACTTTAAGAACTCGATCTCTGTTTGCAAATTGACGCAGATAATACTTTCAATGTCCGATTCTGAGTCGATCGAGGCACTTGAGTGTTACGCGTGCTTAGCCGTTTTTGATGCTTATTCAGTAGCACTACAACTACTGTGACCTGTTACCATCACAGTAGAGGGTTGACCGCTGGCGACACGCAGAGGAACATTATTTCCCCCGTGCCAGCCGATGGATGCAGTCAATTCAGCCACCGACGTTTGGGCGTATATTACCACCCGCTTATTATCTTTATTACCGCTCATTCTCATCAAAAATTTTTTGCGTTTTATACATACCGCCATGTAAGTAAACCGCCGACCCTCTGGGTAACAGACACGGACCAGGACGCCGCCCAATATGGAACATACGCGCCTGGATTTTAATCGTCATCCCAAATCCAGTTATGGTCCACCCCTTATGAGAGAAAAACTCACAGATCGAATTGGAAATACGATTACCTCCTACCTATGATCAGAGCTCATTCCAATAATGTACGCAATAGGCATTACATTACGACACTATGTTCAAAACCCTGATCTTAGCCGTGCACACACTAGTACACGTTACCAGCCAGCACCCACGAGGAGGGTTCAGTGGAAGGGTTTCTTAGGCCGGCCATACTCGTATCATAACATTTTAACTGTTAACTTTACATAATTTTTTTTAATTATTTTTTTACCATCATCATAATTGTATTTAACTCGACCTTCAGGCCTGTCAACATCGTGAGAATTGATTTCTTATTTTGTTCTATATATACATATATATAAATTATATCATTTGTACCTAAAATCACTCAATTACAGAAAATTATTCAATTGTATTTTGTTTTAATATTTGAGTTAATTATTATCGCATTAAAAAATAAAAATAAAAAAGGAGAATATGACCATACAATTAATAATTATAATTTAATATTTTAAATTAAGTTGTTTTATGACCAATTATATGTTATTAAACTTTTTGTAACAGGGGTTACCTTCGGGCTAGTAATGGTCAATTCCAATTGTAAATAAAACAAATATATTTTATTTTATTTTTAAGTACCCAACGTTTCGTTTGTTTTTTTCAAACTTCTTCAGGGGTAGTTTTTATTCATAAGATCTAGCAAAAAAATAGTTCAATCAGATTTTGAATTCTACAATTAAATAGCAATTAATCTTTGACTTACAAATATTTGTTTTACATACTGTCACTATCAACTTATGAATTAAAAATAGAAAAACTGGACTTCACGACACAGAATTTGTATAAATAAAAAATAAATAAATAAGCAAACACAATACAAGACAAATTTATTCGTCAATCTTAACGCTTATATCACAGAACTTCAACTAAATCAGACTATTGCGGCAGAATATTGTAGTTTGGTATTATCTTTATCCTCCTTTGTGTTCATTGTCCTTTGTATTTTTTGTTGTATCCGCAAACTTTCAAGAGTGTAACGTTTATTCTCTTCACACAGCCGTTAAAAATGAAACTAAATACGGCTACTAATTTCATCAAAAAATTTTGTGCTTAAGCGACAAAAGGTACAAAAGACATAACATAGACACAATATGGAAAATACTGGGTAAAAACAACTATCCATCGTACCTAATAAATAATTTAATTAATAAAATTCTTAAAAACGAAAATAAAAATCCCACAAACCAAGGTGTATCTAACTAGGTGGCAGCGCTACTTCGGCTGATGATTTTTTGCTCTATGTGCCTTGTAGCTGAAGAATGTCAAAAACTTCGATTTTGTTTTGGTTTTGGTACAATTATTTTTGTGCTTTTGACATTCTTCGGTTCTTTACACAGCTATAGTTGCCGTATTTTTGTATAAGAAATCCTTACGCAGTCACCTGTATAATTACACCATGCCACAAACAATAGAGAAACCAGGGAAAACAAATTTTACAGTGTAGCTGTTCGATTCAACTATGTGTTGTCAGAATATTTACAACTAACTTTGATGTTATTTGTTCATTAATTATTATCACATTTAATTTGGCTTAAAAAGCGATACGAGACGAGGGGAAAAGAAAATTGTATGTTCACCTCGTCTCTCTTTCCTACAAACTAATCAGCTTAGCAATAAGACTTGCTTAGTGTAAATTAGGACTAAAAGTGTGAGGCTCCTAATAGTTTCCTTTAAATATTTTGTATAGTTTTGATGGTTTCATTGATATATTTTTTTTAAATTGAGTATTTGAAAAATAAATTAATAAACTTGACAAAAATTTGATTTAAAAAGTTTCATAAAGAACGTGTCAGGAAAATTTATATTGGAAAAAAAATGATTTGTATCAAAAATTTATTAAAATTAATTCAGATATTAATTATTGTGTATAATTTGCAATTTCGGGGAATTTAATTTAGCCAACATTCTCTTAAAGGCGTGTAAGCAAAGTGTTCAGCAAAACATCTTTGTTCCAATAGGAGCCAGAAAGGAAAGCATAAGCAATTTTATTGAACCACACGATGCTGCGAATAACATTTTGGCATTGTTAACGTCTATTGTTTCGACAAATAAGTTTTAAGCGAATTGAAAATTTAATTTGCGCAATTCCAAGGGGTTTAAACAACTGTTATCACTATAACGAAAATATATTCTTCAATCAAAATTCTCTTTACGGATCTCAAAAGAACTGCAATAATATTTGAGACTTGTTAAAGCATAATACATTTTTTTGGCTTCATCGAAAATAACTATCGCCAACGCTAAAGTCAGCATATAATTTTCTCGTTGTGTATTTGAGCTTATTTTCATCAGAATTACAATTCATTCACCATAGTAAATTTGCAAATCAATACATGCAATAACAAAATTTTTTTTTTATTATGTTGAAATTACATTTCTTTTCAACACTAGTCATAATTTCACTTTTAACATAACATTACTCGTATCATAGGTTAGGTTATGTTAGTCTGGGTGGTCAAAGGACCTCGCATAGACCAAGATTGATCCTTAGCAATACCGAAATGTGACGAGAAATCTGCAAGTATGGCGGCCTAGTTCGCGGTGCCTGTATCGAATGACTCCCACACAGATTTAGCAAACTTTAGCAGCCTACACATTTCTATTCCCGATACAAGGTCAAGACTACGAAAAGTGTGATCACCAAGGCAGTCATACCTAGTGTGGTTTAGAGCCTGACAGTGGCACAGTAGATGTTCTACTGTCTCAATTACCCCAGGTTCCTTACATTTCCTGCAGGTGCCGTCAAGTATTTGTCCTATTTTGACGGCATATGAAGCCGTCCAGCAGTGTCCAGTTAATATCCCCACAAGAAGTCTACAGTTTCTTCTGGTTAGTGATAAAAGAATTTAGTCGATTTAGGATCACAGGAACTCCACATGATCTTAGAAGTTTTGCAAGTTTTCGTCGCACGCCAACTTTCCTCCGCTTCTTCCTTCATCTTAGAGTCTAAGATCCATTTCACGTGCTGAATTGGTTTCCGAACATATACCATTTCTTCCACAGGTAATTGGATTCTCCTTTTGGCCAGTGTATCTGCCATTTCGTTTCCCTCAATCCCCATGTGTCCTCGTACCCAAAAAACATGTACTTGTCTGTCAGCGCATAACCTATTTAGGGCATTCCTACACATGAGCACAACCGAGGAGTAGTTACAGTCTGCTGAAATAGCCTTAATTGCTGCTTGACTGCCTATATATATATTCACACACGCATTCATGGTTTGAGGGGTAAAAGCTAATTCTGCAGCCATTTTGGCTGCATAGATTTCTGCCTGGAATATGCTACAGTAATCAGGAAGTTTATAAGATTCTTCTATACTGAGCTCTGGGCAGTAAACCGCAGCTCCTATCCCTTCATCCATCTTTGAGCCATCAGTGAAGAAATTGAAACTATGCCCCCTATAGTTAAGACCTTCGAGATAGCTTTCTTCCCTTATAGTGATCTGAGTTTTTTCAAGAAAGTTAATTTCTGGAATGATGTAGTCTGAGCTACACTCCATGTCTTCCAGCAATTTACCGTGACCAAATGGTTTGTACGACATCTGTCGTGTTATTCTCAGTCGGATTACGGACTTGCATGCCGCGTTCAAAGCGGTTAGTTTTATTGGTTTAAGGTCCAACATAACATCTAAGGCTGCAGTAGGTATACTTTTCAGAGCTCCAGTGATGTAGAGTTCTGCCAGTCTCTGGGTGTTTTCTAACTTTTTTAGGTATGCTTTCGTCTCAGTCGCCCTCCACCATACAAGTATTCCGTAGAGTAGAATTGGTCTAGCTACCGCTGTGTAGGTCCAATATGTAAGATTAGGCGAAAGTCCCCATCTCTTTTTCAGCATCTTTTAACATGCGTACAGAGCAGTGGTTGCATTTTTGACTCTATCCTTTATATTGGGTTTCCACGTCAGTTTACTATCCAAAATAACTCCCAGATACTTTGTATGTGTTTTGGGCGAGAGTCATATACCATCCAATTTTGGTGTTCTCCATTCCGTAACTTTCTTTCTGGTAAAAAGTACGAGATCTGTTTTTTCAGGGTTCAAGTTCAGACCTACCCTGGCTGCCCATCTATGAATATCCTTTAAGGAGGACTCCATAATGGAGCTAATTTTGTCGAGGAATTTACCTGTTATGATAATGGCTATGTCGTCTGCATATGCCGTAATTCTAGCTGCTTTACCATCGAATTCCATGAGAATGTCATTCACGACAAGCGTCCAAAGAAGAGGTGAAAGAACTCCTCCTTGGGGAGTTCCTCTATGAGCTTCCTTGTTTATAGTGGCATTGCCTAATTCTGCAGATATAATTCTACATTTTAAGAGATTGCCAATCCATTTCTTGAGTAATATGTGAGCACCAGACCGATTAACGCTTTCCGTAATTGCGTCCGTAGAGTTATTATTGAAAGCGCCTTCAATGTCTAGGAAGACCCCCATAGCATAGTCGTTATAGTGTAACGATTTCTCAATCAGCTCTACAACATTATGGAGTGCTGGTTCTACTGATCTACCCTTTGTATAGGCATGTTGGTTAGAAGACAGAATATTTGGGTATACATTTTCTTTTATGTGTATATCCAAGATTCTCTCTAGTGTTTTCAGCAGAAAGGATATTAGACTGATAGGCCTAAAGTCTTTTGGATACGTATGTTACTCCTACCTTCTTTTGGTATGAACACAACCTTAGCTGTCCTCCATGACCTTGGCACATAATTTAGTCGAAGACAGCCATTGAATATTCCTGTTAGCCAGAAAATTATCCTCTGTCCGCCATATTGAAGTAGGGCCGGAAAGATGCCGTCTGGCCCTGGTGATTTATAAGGTTCGAAAGAATTAATGGCCCATTCCACTTTACTAATGGAAATGACGTCACAGTTCTCAGTATCCAGTTTATTTGTATTTTCAGAGCGAGAGGAGATCTCCGTGCAGCCTGGGAAATGTGTGTTCAAGAGAACCTCCAACGTTTCCCGGCTGCAACTAATCCAATCACCATTCACTTTACAGATCGTGCTAGGCAATGATGGGTTGCTAGCAAACAGCTTCCTTATTCTAGCCGTATCCGTAGTTTTTTCCATGTTGCCACAAAAATTCTTCCATGAATTTCTTTTGGCCTTTCTCACCTCTTTCTTAAAAGATTTCAGTGATTTTTTGTAGTCCCTCCAGCACTCAGTTTGTTCTATGTATTTAGCCAATCTGAAGAACTCACGCAGTTCACGTCTCCGAACGTCTAATTTACTACTCCACCATGGAGGTTTAGACTTACGTTTAATGCACGAAAGGGGACAAGCTGATTCATATGACCTGGTTATAACTTTCGTTAAGCAGTTAACAGATCTTGCAATATCAGCTTCACTCCTAATTGGTTTAGCCTGATATAAGTTGTTTTCAATGTCCTTACTGTAACACTCCCACCTGGTATTACGTGGGTTTCTATACAATTTCCTAAGCTTTGAAAATTTAGACAAAATTTTGAACGCTATATAGCAATGATCAGAGAAGGACGGCCGTCTAAGCACCTTCCAGTCATTTACAACAATTTCTTCATTATTAACAAGTGTTAAGTCCAAGACGTTAGATGAGGTAGGACCTATATAAGTAGGCTCCTCACCTCTGTTCACAATTATAAGGTTAGTTTGAAGTATGAACTGAATAAGTGACTCACCTCTATCATTGATGTCCTTACTTCCCCATACTGTATGATGCGAGTTTGCATCTGTGTCTATTACCAATTTTAGCTTCTTGCCGTAGGCTTCTTTAACGAGCCGTAGGAACTCCGCTGGGGTGCATCATCAGCGTGTGGCATATAGCATGATGCAAGGAGTATAAGCACATCCTTGCTCTCATCTTCTGCCACAACCACTAAATCGTCAGTGCTGTAGTTATACAAAATATACGAATTCAAGCTCTTCTTAATTAGGATAGCTGATCGTATCTTGCTTACCAATTTTGAAAAGTATGTGTGGTAATTTCGTGACCTTAGCCCAGCAACCCTGTTTCTAGATGAGATCTATGGCTCGTGGACTAATGCCACGTCATAGTCGCCCTTCTCTAGAGTGAGGAGAAGCTCATTGGACGCTAGTTTACTGTGTTGGAGGTTTACCTGAAGTATCTTTAGCTCCATTGTCTAAATTCTCCTTTCTTGAGTCCATATCCAGGTATGGGACCTCCCGTACCGGTTCCTCCAACTTTAAGCCGGCTGTAGCAGCTGCCAATTCGCTCTCCAATTCTTCGGCTTCTATAGTATTTACATTTTTGTCCTGTGGGTGTCTTTTCTTCAAACGGAGAAAACACTACCCACGCCCCATGACATCTTGCCATTCCGCTTGTACAGAATGTCCTCGGCATTCTTGTTAATTTGCAGGATATAACTTTAGCCCTCTGGTTTCGGTTTCGCAACATGCAACACCCTCCAGTCCTTTGTCGGAATATCCGGGTTTTGGTTTTGCAAAAGGCGAAGACATCCGGCTTGACCACTCGCGGAATTATGACCTTCGCCTTTGGTATGATGGGTATATTGTCCCTGCTCACAATCTCGAGCTGTGCACCAGGCCAAAGGTTTTTGAGCGTCGGAACAACTCCTTTCAACCAATCCATCGACTGTGTGTCTCTGCACTTGATGAGTTTAGCTCCCGTCTCCATCAGTGCAACAATTGCGTTGAATATAGCCGTTTCGACAACCTTCCACTGCTCCATTGTCACTTCTCCAAACGGTGCACTTCTGTCGAGGAGTCCCACGATCAAGTGTCGTTTTGCAACCTCATTGACATTGGTGACCGCAGATGGTGCTTTGGATGCAGCTTAGGAAGTGGACGGTTTCTCTCCAAAGCTGTGTTTAGACTTCTTAGCAGTCGATTGTGAACCATCCACTGACCTGTGTCTCTTATCAGTTATCCGCCTCTTACCGGGCTTATCGATATTCTCTTCCAACCTTTTGAGCACGCCCTCCTCTATACTGGTCAGTGGCCTCAAAGCGTTTTTTGTTTGCGAAATGTTCTCGGCCTTTAGCCACTGCTACCTTAGCCCACTTAAGTCTGTCTGACTGTTCAGAAGACAGATCTTTTTGTGAGCCAAGTAGGTGTGCAATCCGAACCGCTGCCTTGTACTCTGAGAGAGCCTTAATATCCTCCTTGTTCCTCGGTGCTCTCTCCTTTTTAATAGGAGTTGAGGCGGAAGGACCTGGACACTTTAAGAACTCGATCTCTGTTTGCAAATTGACGCAGGTAACACTTTCAATGTCCGATTCTGAGTCGATCGAGGCACTTGAGTGTTACGCGTGCTTAGCCGTTTTTGATGCTTATTCAGTAGCACTACAACTACTGTGACCTGTTACCATCACAGTAGAGGCTTGACCGCTGGCGACACGCAGAGGAACATTATTTCCCCCGTGCCAGCCGGTGGATGCAGTCAATTCAGCCACCGACGTTTGGGCGTATATTACCACCCGCTTATTATCTTTATTACCGCTCATTCTCATCAAAAATTTTTTGCGTTTTATACATACCGCCATGTAAGTAAACCGCCGACCCTCTGGGTAACAGACACGGACCAGAACGCCGCCCAATATGGAACATACGCGCCTGGATTTTAATCGTCATCCCAAATCCAGTTATGGTCCACCCCTTATGAGAGAAAAACTCACAGATCGAATTGGAAATACGATTACCTCCTACCTATGATCAGAGCTCATTCCAATAATGTACGCAATAGGCATTACATTACGACACTATGTTCAAAACCCTGATCTTAGCCGTGCACACACTAGTACACGTTACCAGCCAGCACCCACGAGGAGGGTTCAGTGGAAGGGTTTCTTAGGCCGGCCATACTCGTATCATAACATTTTAACTGTTAACTTTACATAATTTTTTTTAATTATTTTTTTACCATCATCATAATCGTATTTAACTCGACCTTCAGGCCTGTCAACATCGTGAGAATTGATTTCTTATTTTGTTCTATATATACATATATATAAATTATATCATTTGTACCTAAAATCACTCAATTACAGAAAATTATTCAATTGTATTTTGTTTTAATATTTGAGTTAATTATTATCGCATTAAAAAATAAAAATAAAAAAGGAGAATATGACCATACAATTAATAATTATAATTTAATATTTTAAATTAAGTTGTTTTATGACCAATTATATGTTATTAAACTTTTTGTAACAGGGGTTACCTTCGGGCTAGTAATGGTCAATTCCAATTGTAAATAAAACAAATATATTTTATTTTATTTTTAAGTACCCAACGTTTCGTTTGTTTTTTTCAAACTTCTTCAGGGGTAGTTTTTATTCATAAGATCTACCAAAAAAATAGTTCAATCAGATTTTGAATTCTACAATTAAATAGCAATTAATCTTTGACTTACAAATATTTGTTTTACATACTGTCACTATCAACTTATGAATTAAAAATAGAAAAACTGGACTTCACGACACAAAATTTGTATAAATAAAAAATAAATAAATAAGCAAACACAATACAAGACAAATTTATTCGTCAATCTTAACGCTTATATCACAGAACTTCAACTAAATCAGACTATTGCGGCAGAATATTGTAGTTTGGTATTATCTTTATCCTCCTTTGTGTTCATTGTCCTTTGTATTTTTTGTTGTATCCGCAAACTTTCAAGAGTGTAACGTTTGTTCTCTTTCTTTTCTTTGTCCAATATTTTTATATTTTCTAAGTCCGCTACATTATTGCACTCTTTAACATGTAGTGATAAAGCTGTTGCTTCCTTTCCTTTTCTTATGTCTGCCTTGTGCTCATTAATTCTCGTCCCTAGCATTCTTTTTGTTGTGCCTATATAAACTAAATCACAGCTTTCTCTCTCGTTTCCATTACATTTTACTTCGTAAACAACATTGTTTGTTTTTAATTTGTCAATTTTTGTTTTGTTGTTTGTGAACAAGCTTCTTAAGGTTTTGTTCGATCTATGTGCAATTGTTATTGCTTTGTCTTCAATTATGTTATTTAAAGTTTTTGTTTTTGTGAGTTTTGGTATGTAGGGTGCACTGTAAAATTTTTTGGTTTCTCCGTCCCCCCCTTTTTTTGTGGAATTTTTATTTTCGTTTTTCAGAATTTTATTTATCAAATTATTTATTATATAGGATGGATTGTTATTTTTACCCAGTATTTTCCATATTGTGTGTATGTTATGTCTTTTATATTTTTTGTCGCTTAGGTGTAGAACTTTTTTAATAAAATTAGTAGCCGTATTCAGTTTCATTTGTAAGGGCTGAGTTGAATGAAAATTTATTATTCTTCCTGAAGAAGTAGGTTTTTTGTACCAATTTGTAATAATTTTGCCATTATCATTAATTATATATATGTCCAGGTAAAGAATTGCACTGTTTTGTTCTTTTTCTACAGTAAAATGTATTTTATTGTGGTACGCGTTGAGTGTTTTTAGTATAATTACTTCGTCCGATTTTTTTATCACAGCAAAAATGTCATCCACATATTTCGTAAAAAATTTAATTCTAAAACCCATTGATTCCAGTTCCTTGATTGCATCGTCCAACAGTGTGTCAAGTACAATATGGTGGGAGATAAAGGATTTCCCATGGGCATATCATATGTTTGATGGTAGAATTTATTGTCAAAATTAAAATAGTTGTTTTCGTTTAAGCAGAATTGTAAAATTTTGAGAAATAATCTTTTCTCTATCACAGTGTGTACCTTTAGGTGCTGCCATTTGTCCAATAATTAATTGCTAAGTGAAGCGGTATGTTGGAAAATAATGATACCACGTCGAAAGAAACCATGATTTCGCCTTCATTTATTGTTAAGTTTTGTAATTTTTGTTTAAGTTCCAACGACTTTTTTATGTTATATGTCGGTGCTATAATATTTTTTAGTATATTTCCTACGTATTTTGACAGGTTGTAACATGGCAAATTCACAGATGATGATATAGGTCTAAGTGGGATATGTTCCTTGTGTATTTTTGGTAAGCCATATAATTGGGGAGCACCTGCAGCGTGTGTTGTCATTCTATATTTTTAAAATTTTGTAATGATGTTCTTTTTATATTATTCTGTAATTATGTTATTTTTGCGTTTTTGAAGTTTCTCAGTTGGATCCGTTTCTATTTGCTTGTAAGTTTTCTTGTCACGTAAAATAGTGCTCATCTTATTTTTATAATCTGCTTTATACATAACTACCGTTTTGTTCCCTTTATCTGTTGTTGTTATTGTTATTTCATTTTCGTATTGTTTTATGTATTTCTTCGTTTCTTCATGTATATTGAGAATAAATTTTTCCTTTCCGCTTTTTTTTGTGCTTTTTTATAGTTTGCAATTCTATTGGCGATTTCTGACCTTGTCATATCCTTTTTCGTATCATCCTTTATGTTTTCTACCCACTGTTCTATGTCCGCAATTAGTGGGATTGGCGCGAAATTATTCTTGTTTACGGGCAAAGCAAATTTGTTTCCAAGCGATAATAGCTACTTGCTTTCTAAATCAAATTGTATATTTGTTAAGTTGACAAACCATTCCTCGTTAAAAATCATGTTGTATTCATTAAATTTATGTTTTTTTAATCTGTCTATTTTTAACAAGTTTGTTTAATTTTCGTTCTTATATTATAGAATTTTTTCCACTGTTCCCTTTTATATCTTACCAGTTCTGTTTCTTTCAGTGTAGCCTTTATTTTTGTTTCCATCTTTTTAATATTCTCTTGGATATGCACTGTGTTTATGTGTGTCTCTTTAATTTCTATGTTTAGTAATTTCATATAAATTATATAAAAAGAACATCATTACAAAATTTGAAAAATATAGAATGACAACACACGCTGCAGCTGCTCCCCAATTATATGGCTTACCAAAAATACACAAGGAACATATTCCACTTAGACCTATATCATCATCTTTGAATTTGCCATGTTACAACCTGTCAAAATACGTAAGAAATATAATAAAAAATATTATAGCACCGACATATAACATAAAAAAGTCGTTGGAACTTAAACCAAAATTACAAAACTTAACAATAAATAAAGGCGAAATCATGGTTTCTTTCGACGTGGTATCATTATTTACCAACATACCGATTCACTTAGCAATTAAGAACATATTGGACAAATGGCAGCACCTAAAGGTACACACTGTGATAGAGAAAAGATTATTTCTCAAAATTTTACAATTCTGCTTAAACGAAAACAACTATTTTAATTTTGACAATAAATTCTACCATCAAACATATGGTATGCCCATGGGAAATCCTTTATCCCCCACCATAGCAGATATTGTACTTGACACACTGTTGGACGATGCAATCAAGGAACTGGAATCAATGGGTTTTAGAATTAAATTTTTTACGAAATATGTGGATGACATTTTTGCTGTAATAAAAAAATCGGACGAAGTAATTATACTAAAAACACTCAACGCGTACCACAATAAAATACAGTTTACTGTAGAAAAAGAACAAAACAGTGCAATTCCTTACCTGGACATATATATAATTAATGATAATGGCAAAATTATTACAAATTGGTACAAAAAACCTACTTCTTCAGGAAGAATAATAAATTTTCATTCAACTCAGCCCTTACAAATGAAACTGAATACGGCAACTAATTTTATTAAAAAAGTTCTACACCTAAGCGACAAAAAATATAAAAGACATAACATACACACAATATGGAAAATACTGGGTAAAAATAACTATCCATCCTACATAATAAATAATTTGATAAATAAAATTCTGAAAAACGAAAATAAAAATTCCACAAAAAAAAGGGGGGGACGGAGAAACCAAAAAATTTTACAGTGCACCCTACATACCAAAACTCACAGAAACAAAAACTTTAAATAACATAGGGTAAGTTCGTAAATGCTGCAAATTTATGCATCAATGCGGCAGTTCTGCCAGGTTTTACTGCGTATGCGTGATTATCTCCTGCACATGCTTTGCAACTGCTCAACATCTGTGCTCAGTTGACATTTTTGAACAAACTGCAAAAAATTTTTAAATTGGCGGGTAATTTTATTTAAGAAAATAGTGATAATTTTCTTTTAAATTATAGTAAGCAAAAAATTTAAAAGAAAATCAAAGCGACAATTTCTTATGAGAACAGCACTGGCCTTAAAAAAATACAACTAAAATAAAAAAACTCCTTTGAAATAATAAAAAACTACCAAGATATGTGTTTCAAAGTTATTTTCGAGTTTATCAATCTCTTTTTTTGGTAAGATTCGAAACATGTAATTTAAACATCAAAATTCATAGATATATTCAACTTATTGTTCCACTGCAACTTCTTGCATCTGAAAATAATTTACTGCGCCATTTGCATAGATTTGCGGCAGGTATGCCGATTAAATGCATTAAAAAACATTTGACTCTAAACAGTGCTGCCAAGTTATGCATTTTTGAACGTTAGATGTTCGTGATGCTGCAGTCTGCAGACGTGCACTATAAATGCTTTTACGAACGTACCCATAATTGAAGACAAAGCAATAACAATTGCACATAGATCGAACAAAACCTTAAGAAGCTTGTTCACAAACAGCAAAACAAAAATTGACAAATTAAAAACAAACAATGTTGTTTACGAAGTAAAATGTAATGGAAACGAGAGAGAAAGCTGTGATTTAGTTTATATAGGCACAACAAGAAGAATGCTAGGGACGAGAATTAATGAGCACAAGGCAGACATAAGAAAAGGAAATTAAGCAACAGCTTTATCACTACATGTTAAAGAGTGCAATCATGTAGCGGACTTAGAAAATATAAAAATATTGGACAAAGAAAAGAAAGAGAACAAAAGTTACACTCTTGAAAGTTTGCGAAAACAACAAAAAATACAAAGGACAATGAACACAAAGGTGGATAAAGATAATACCAAACTACAATATTCTGCCGCAATAGCAAAAAGTAGACCAGAGTTGAAGAAAGTGACTTATGAAAAAAGCTAAAATCATTTGTCGCGCAGATTCTGCGAGAAAGGGACAACTGCAGTATATTTATTATTAAAATGTTACCAAAAAAATCAAAACAAACAAGAGAAAATGTGTACTTTGTGAAATAAACACGTGTACATACATACATACGTACATACACATTTACAAAATTAAATTGAAGAATTTGTTGCATTTAATTAATAAAACCGAATGTGAAAAGGATTATTTGTATTAAAAAGTAATTAACATTTGTTTGCAAATGATTCCTGATTTAACTTTAAGCATTTTCATTGAAAAATTTTAATTTTTACCTTTTATTTACAAAATTCACTCAGCGAATAATACCACAAAGTGTTAAACGAAAAACATTAAAACAAGTAAACAATTTTACAAAATTAGATTAAAGAATTTGTTGTGTTGAATTAAGAAACAAAGTGCGAAATAGCTTATAACTATTAAAAAGGCAATTAAAAATTGTTTTAAGATGATTGCATATTTCATTTGAAGCATTTTCATTAAAAAATATTAATTTTTATCATTTATTTACAAAAATCGTCAAGCGAATGAGGTTACAAAGTTTAAATTTAAATTAAGCTACAAAATTCCACCACGAAAGAAGGTTAAAGAAGACGCAGTGACAGAGTGAGCGAAAGATCCGAAAACACAAATTTTCTTCCGTCTCGTGTCATCTCTGGTATACCCTGTGGCAATAGTCTGATTTAGTTGAAGTTCTGTGATATTAGCGTTAAGATTGACGAATAAATTTGTGTTGTATTGTGTTTACTTATTTATTTATTTATACAAGTTCTGTGTCGTGAAGTCCAGTTTTTATATTTTTAATTAATAAGTTGATAGTGACAATATGTTTTTTTTTTATTTTTTTTAATGCATGATTTTTATTTATTGTATCTTCATATATGAACTAACAATAACTATTCAAATCTTAAATCTAAAAATATAATTAGGCCCGACCAGTGTCGGACATAAGCTTAGTAATAGTTATATATAATACATATGTAAGTAGTGATAATCAAAAGGAAAAAAATAAAAGTATTTTCAAGAAGTCCCATCTGGAGTGCTGTGAATAAGAGCCATTGTATCCCTCTTTTTAGGCGGATGTGTCCAGTAAAGTTCAAAATATTACGGGCAAGCGGATTAGGATGTGACTCGAGTTTTGTTAAATATTTGCCTGCCTATTTTGCAATTTCTTCAGTAACTAATGGCATATTTAAATCACGATGTATATTTGAATTTTTTATATACCATGGAGCCGATGTTATTAACCGTAAAATTTTGTTTTACCTTCGTTGGATTCTCTCGATATTAGCAGCTGAAGCAGTACCCCAAAGCTGAATTCCGTAGCACCATATAGGTTTTAAGAGCGACTTGTATATTAAAAGTTTACAATCTAGGGTGAGGGTTGAATTTCTACCAACCAGCCAATGTATCTGAGTTAGTTTAAGTTTCATTTGTGTTAGCTTCGAGTCAATGTGGTATTTCCATGTGAGCCTTCGATCAAGATGTATACCAAGGTATTTCACATGTAAGTTTTGAGGAACAATTTGATTATTGATTGTAATGGGGGAACAGGTGTCCTTTCTTAAGGTAAATGTTACCTGAGCACACTTCTGTTCGTTTACCTTTATTCTCCACATGTTTAACCATAGTTCTAGCTGAGTAATATTTTGCTGAAGATATCGGGATGCCTCGTGAGGGTTTTCATGCATACTAAGGCAGGCTGTATCATCGGCAAATGTAGATATGTGAATGTTACTGCTCAATGGCATATCACAAGTATAAATCAAATACAAAACTGGCCCCAGGATACTCCCCTGTGGCACACCGGATGAGATTATTTCAGGCGTAGTCATAAAGTTTCCTTCCACAACAGTGAACTTCCGGGCAATAATGTAACTTTTCAGCAGATTTAGAATGTTTACTGGTAGGTAAGTCTTTAATTTTAAAGTAAGGCCTTCATGCCACACTTTATCAAATGCCTGAGAAACGTCAATGAACAGCGCAGAGCAATACTTTTTTTCTTCAAAAGTTTTTCTTATAAATTGGACCAATCTATGAGTTTGTTCAATGGTGCTATGCTGACTTCTAAAACCAAATTGGTGGTCCGGTATGCACCCGCTACTAACTAGAATTGAGGACAATTTGGCATGAGCAGTTTTTCGAAAAGCTTTGACATTGTTGACAGTAAACTTATTGGCCTATATGACTCAGCTTTGGTAAGATCTTTGCCCGGCTTTGGAATCATTTTAACCTTGGCAAGCTTCCAGCTGTTTGGATAATACTCCAATCGTAAAATGGCATTAAAAATGAATAGCAGGATTCTAATAGCTATACGAGGCAACATTATCAGCATCTGGTTACTAATTTCATCAATACCCGGAGCTTTTTTCGGGTTGAGTTCTGCAATTAGTTTTTGTACATCACGCGTCTTAAATTTTATTTGTCGAGGGGGTAGCGCAACTACATTTGGCAAATCAACAGCACCAGAACATGTGTTTGGGGTAAATACGGATTTTAAATGCTCGCCAAATATTTTACCTTTTTCAGGATCGCTTCTTGCCCAACCTCCTGTAGATGTGCGCAGAGGTGGTTTAAACTCAACTGGTGTTTTAAGCTTTCTAGCAGCGCGCCACAAAGAGTAATTAGATGCTGGTGTGACATCAAGACCTTCTAAATAATTTTTAAGAGATGCAGTTTTTTCAAATGCAAGCAACTCTTGGAGTCGTTTAGTACACTCTTTAAATATGATTTTAAGTTGGGGTGATCTGTGCTGTTGCCATTCACTTCTAGCTCTTCTTTTTTCACATACGAGACGTTCAATATCCGTAGAATAAATTCTGTTTACCCTAGTCTGAGGATGGGTGGTAGTGGCATGTTTAGCAGCCTGTTTAATATTTTCATTAAGGTTGGCAATGTTAGATTCAATATCATCATGTGTTCTTAGCGTAATATTTTCCGTGCAATGACTACTAAGATATTTTTTAAATCGCAGCCAATTAACACGATTTATCAAATTCGCATATGGGTGGGGTAAGTCACTTCTTAATGGGCTACAAATTGTAACGATCGTGGGAGAGTGATCGGACGAGAGATCTAGAGAAGCTTCAATTTGAATTAAATCCCTAGAGATATTTTTCACAACGCCAAAATCTATTACATCCGGAATTTTGTGCATGTCAGTAGGCCAATAAGTGACAATATGTAAAACAAATATTTGTAAGTCAAAAATTAATTGCTATTTAATTGTAGAATTCAAAATCTGATAGAACTATTTTTTTGCATCATCTTATGAATAAAAATTTTCCTTGAAGAAGTTTGAAAAAAACAAACGAAACGTTGGGTACTTAAAAATAAAATAAAATATATTTGTTTTATTTACAATTGGAATTGACCATTACTAGCCCGAAGGTAACCCCTGTTACAAAAAGTTTAATATTTTAATGTTGTTCATTATTCATTTAAAAAAATATTCTTATTTATGCAATTTTGCAAATTAATATGAATTGCTAATTTGAATTTTTTGTTATTCCACAAACAGTTAAGGTAAACTAGGAACAAAACATATTTTGGGCTATTATGAGATTTATATAATAGCATGAAAGGGTGGGGAATCGAAAATACAAGGAGATAATCCATTCAAATCTCTTTGTCGTGCGACAGCCTCATAAAAAAAAGATACTATTTATTTTTTATGTTTTTATTATTTTTCTTTTAATCGGTAAAGGAATGAAGCTACCTTTCTTTATCTTTATGAATGGATCCTACGTTATTAAGATTTATAGAGAAAAGAACACCCCTCATTTTCCCTGAGCACAGTCGAGTTATATTAGGTAGCAGATAATCTATAAAGTTAAGGAAACAATATACGGATCGTTACATAAAATAAATGGCGCACAACGTGGGGCATTAGCTTTAGCATTTGGTTTTGTCGAAGAGATAGTTTGATGTAAAACATCAATAATTGTATTTAACACCTGCTGATGTCTCACGAGAATATCTGACAAGATATCGGTTTTGTTAATTTTGTTTTTTTTTTGTTTTACATAGTTTATTTAACATACTCGTATTAGATTTCTAACTTACCAGGTTGTACCAAATGTAAAGTTCATAATTTTTTTAAGTTAACGCAGTTGCTGAGAATTTTAATCTTAATGTAAATATTGAGAATATACTTGCAAACTTTAAAATAATATTATTAATATTTTTTTTTTTTTTTTGTTCTCCAAATTGTTCTTTGTTTAGTGTATGGTTGCGATTTTTGTGTTATACTTAATTGTAAATATGTAAACTTCTATATATTATCATTAAGTTTACTATTTTTTTTTTTTGTTTGAACTGAATACTTTTTAGCTGGTGTTTTTTTTGGCAATATACTCAGTTCATAATTCATTACAATTTCCATTATTTTATCACAAATTGTTTTATTTTCTGCTTTATTTACTGAGGTTTACGAAAGACATTATTTCAGCCTAGTTTTACCTTAACATAGTAGTGAAATATTTATTTTAAAGAACTTTATTGATTTATATTAAGTTTTTATACGAGAAGGAGAAAAGAAAAAGGAAAAAATGCCAGTCACTAGGGGTAGAGAGGATTTGTTGAATTTAGAAGAAGCCGCGAATGTTAGCTTTACTGTTGATGTAGGTCCTTCTACTTCAGGGACGTTCACAAGGGCGAAATAGACGCAAACCTGCTAGCAACAATATTGATATAAATAATGATACTATGTACTAGTAATCGAACTAAGGAAGTAATTAGCGAATCGTTGACTTCATTTCATGCGGAAATGTTGTCTATAATGACTAATGAGTTTTCGAATATGTTAAGACAAATTAAAATACCTGCTACAACAAATACTCAGACTTCCAATAACGAGAATGTATGACATGCTTCTTCTATTTCCTCTTTTCCACCTCCACAGGATCCTTTTTATGCAGAAAAGGCTCCGAATATTATTCGTAACTGGAGAATTAAGTTCTCTGGACATAATAATGAAATGTCAATGCCCGAGTTTATTTATCGGAGATACCACCGGAACAATGACGACAACAATTGGACAAGCTTAATCCCAGCATTACAAAAACAGACTACAATGATTTTGACATTCTTGAGGATATACGACGCCGAAAACAAAAGTCAAACGAGACTTTCGATGATTATTTTGATATCATATCATATTTGACAGACAAATTAAAACAACCGATTACTGATTACGATCTGTGTGAAACTATTTTGAGGAATTTGAGGGCAGAGATAAGACACGAATTGCTTCATTTGGACATTTCTGGTGTATCGCAGCTTAGAAAAGAAGTTAGAAAGCACGAGAAATTTGTTAAGGATTATAATGTTTTTCAATTTTTAGAAGACAACAAAAGTACGTTTGGGGGAGGTAACTTCAGAATCGGCAAATCAATTAGATAAAACTAACATTGACGATACGGACATTTGCTCAATTCAACATGTTATTGTTTGCTGGAATTGCTATGGCTGTGGAGCCAAGGACGTGTACAAGCCCACTTGTTCCAAGTGCAATAAAAAACTTCAGGGAAACGGACAGAAGGATGTCCGTCAAGCCTAAAGCGAACATCCGATAAAGGTAAGCCTATTATTTCAGAGTCCAGGATTAACGGAGATTTGGACATAAACAAAGAAGACAGTACAACTCTTGGTGAACATCTATTAATGAGACCCTTTCACATCAGGATGGCTGAATACAAAAAGGCTAGAGCGCGAATATTTAGTGAAAGTATAAAAATGAAAAGATCATCTAGGCGTATTAGATACTATTACCGCAGATTGAAATTTTTTTAAACTTGTGTTATATCTCCAATTCTTACACCTGAATTGGATAGTAGACCTTACATAAATTTGAAAGTCAATGGAGAGCTCTGTATGGCTTTGTTAGACAGTGGAGCTAACAAGAGTGTCGTTGGTGGTACGTTAGCACAGAAAATGAAGACTAATCTAATGTTTCGTAAATGTAACGGTAATGTACGTACAGCAGATGGGACGAAACAAAATGTTTTAGGTACGGTATCATTAAACGTAACATTTCAAGGCCAAACGAAACTTTTCGAATTTTTGATTGTGCCAACTATAACACAAGACTTAATTTGCGGTTTTGATTTCTGGTCAGAATTCGGACTCAAAATTTCTATGCCTATTATCGGTGAAGTGGATTGTATAGAATCGGACCCGGACAAGATTATTTTGACATATGAACAGAGACAAAGATTAAACAAAATTGTTGCAGCGTTTCCAAATTCTGAGACAGAGGGATTAGGCTGCACATCTTTAATTAATCACTAAATTGATGTTAAGGCCATCAAGCAACGCTATTATCCAATTTCACCAGCAGTTGAGAAACAGATCTGTGGTGAATTGGATAGAATGTTATCCCTTGGTGTGATAGAAGAAGCACCTCATTCGCCGTGATCATCTCCGACTATAGTTGTTGTGAAACCAGGAAAAATAAGAATGTGTGTGGACTGTAGAAAATTTAATTCCGTGACAGTAAAACACGCGTACCCAATACCGAACATTGACGGACTTTTAGCAAGACTTCGTCCTGTTTACTTTATTTCAAAAATAGACTTAAAAGACGCTTTTTGGCAAATTAAACTGGAGCAAGGTTCAAGACCAAATACAGCATTTACAGTCCCTAATCGGCCATTGTATCAATTTACAAGAATGCCGTTTGGACTGTGTAACGCACCACAAACGTTGTGCAGACTTATGGACATATTTATTCCGTATAAACTTAAGACACATGTATTTGTTTATTTGGATGACCTTTTAGTAGTTTCACGAGACTTTGACGAACATTTAACACATCTACTGGAAGTAGCAACTCAACTGAGGAAGGCAGGTTTGACCATAAATGTGAACAAAAGTACTTTTGATTTAAGTAAAGTAAAATATTTAGTTTACATTGTAGGAAATGGGACGTTGCAGACAGATGATGACAAAGTTAAGGCAATACGAGACTTTCTTGTACCAAAATCTATTAAACACTTACGGAAATTCTTAGGAATGACTGATTGGTACAGACGATTTTTAAAAGACTATTCAATACTGACTTTTCCTCCGACAGAACTTTTGACTAAAAAGAAAATTTTTGTTTGTTTTAATATTAAGCTAACTTCTGCACCTTTACTCTGTAATAATGATAAATAAATTATTAGTTTGTACGGGCGCTGATGCAACCGTATTGTTGTTCTTTTATTGACTCAATGAGTTTTTATTTCTAATTTACTTAAAGCTAACTTAACTAGCTGTGGGAACATGCTAACTCAGTAGTACCCACATTTAAAGTTTGGCTGTGTGGACAAATAACTCAAACAAAGTATTGAGTTTCAGTTGTATACAGAAGGTATATCAACTGCGGCTAGTCAAACACACTACACCTCCCTTTTTCAAAAGAATAACCACTGCATAGATGTGATTATTCTAGACTTACAATTACTATTTATTATTAATTTAATTTATAATAATTCACTTAACACAATTTCAATACAAAATACAAATTTAAACCTAACGTACAATTGAACCATAACTGTAACCATGTTGTATGATACGCATGCATAGTCAAAAACCTGATTAAGCAAATTTTCACATTCAATGCACTTGTTGGGTTGTATCCCCATTATGTTATAAAAAATTAAACAAAAAAAGATAATAATAATGAAAGAAATCGTATCCGAAATATCTTGATATTCAAACTTACAAGAAAAAACTTAAGCTTTATCTAAAATGATAAAAGAAAAAAAAAACACATTTTTAAACTTAAATTGTAGCAATTCCCAAAAATAAAACACTAATTATTAACTTGACTGCACCAGGTCAAAAATACTTGTGTGGCAACACTTTATTCTTACATAGCTGTTGTTGCTATTTACATTTATTTTCTTTACATACTTTTTACAACTACAACTAGAGCTGAAAAAAAGTCAGCCAATGTAGTAAAGTGAGGCCCAATTCATACGAGGATTTAAAAATCTTGTTATACTCTTTACCAAAAATGGAAAAGGGTATATATGTATAGGTTTGTCATTCCGTGTGTAATTTCCATAATATTCATATGCGACCCATAAAATGTATATATTCTGGGTCCTTATGAATAGGGAAGACGAATAAGCGATGTCCGTCTGTCCGTCCGTCCATCTGGTGTACGTGAAATCGGTTTTCCGAAGCTCCCAGAAAAGCTAGAGCCTTCGTTCTTGGACTGGTGTGTCAGAAATGGTCAAACTTAGATTGGTATTGAAAATCAGCTAAATCGAACAGACGGTTTCAGAGCTGGAAAACTTAAACTTTATTTTGCCATATAAAAGTAACTAGATAACACAATTTTTTTAATTTTTTTGTTAAATAAACTTATTTTATATTTTAGTACGAATGAAATTTGTATTAAAAATATGAAAAAATTAAAAAGAAATCAAAAAGACGTTTCCAGAGATGGGGAGTTTGTTATATAAAAATAACCTACTAAAACTAATTTTTCCTTTTTATCTATAAATTTAAAATATCTTAAATTCTTAAAAGAAAAAGATTGGTGTAAGAAATCAGAAAAATTTTAAATTATGATTCCAGGGTTGGGAAACGTACACTTTTTGTGATATACAAAATTAACTAGGTATAATAATTTTTTTTTATATTTTCATTAATAAATATATTTTATGTTTTCGAAAGAAAACTTAGGTATAAAAAATTAGAAAAATAATAACCACAGCTCCACAGCTGGAAAATTTAACCTTTTTAGGGTTCCGTACAGCAAAGGTGAAAAGGAACCCTATTGTTTTCGCTACGCTGTCCGTCTGTCCACCTGTCCACCTATCACCCCCCAGGGGAGTCAAATTGACGACGGGTGTGGCAATCCCGGGGCCCCAGCTAAGGGTAATGAAGTTTTTTCTGCTGGCGGACCTTTGGCTTATTACCCGTAAAACTTATGTGTTACTACCCGATCTCTGAAATAACAGAGCAAAGGATGTGCATGTATTTATAAAAGGAAAACAAATAATGAAGGACCGTTGTTGTCAGTTAGGTGCATGATCACCTAGAACTGCCCCTGAGTTCAAAAGATAGTAGTAGTGAAGCCTTTATTAATAAAGGTGGATCTGCGAGGTCTGACCAGAGGCTACTTCTGGTGCTACGGGTGCCGGTTGTCCGACAGCTGAGATAAAAGCATTGCGGCTATCAAAATCCTGTGCTCAAAAGGTTGCACGCCCTGGATATGACCCCAGGGCACGGACATTCGTGTCTGATCGTAATAGGCACAGGATTTTGGTGGCGTCAGCTTGCTTTCTTCTCGCGAGGGTGGTTCAGCTGTGCCGGCAATGGTTGAGGAATTCTCTTGGGGACCTCGCTATTGGTGTATACACAACACCATAGCGTGGAAGCCTGAGAATTATCGTAGTGGCTGTGGTTGCTACCAAAATCGCTGGGAGAATAGTCTTGGCTTCCCAGTGTTAAATCAATGCTAGTGATTGGTATGACGCGGTCAGCCAGACACTATTCTAGGTGCTGTTGCCAATTAACAGAAAGTTGTTATGGCATGAACATAGCAACTGATACGAGTTTAGATAGCTCAATTACCTAAGCAAGGTAATTAAATATAGTACAGGGATAACTATATATAAGGTTTGCAACCTGTGGTCCCTTGAGGCGCACCTATGTATTGCATAGGTGTGAACTGTAAGGGTTCACGGGGGCGTTGGTCTGGCGTCCCCAAACCGGACTCGGTGCTTTGGCACCCGTGAGATAGGCCGTAAGGCAGGTGCTCACGCAAAGCCATTGCACATCTGTCCACCTATCACAGGGAATTTTCTCGGGAACCGTAAGAGCTACGAACCTGAAATTTGGACACAGTATGTACACCTTTGGCCGCTACAACAACAAATACATGAGAATTGGAAATTAAAGGGTGTTCCAAAACCAGCATCAAAAAACTTTAAAATCCCATGTAATATACATACAGTTGTATGTATATACACTTGAAATTTGTAAAGTTATTGTATTTTTATACAGACTACAAAAATTAACACTAAAATTTCAAAAAATTTAAATTAAAGGGCATTCCATCAGTTAATGCAATTTTGACTATGCAATTTTGACAACTTGCTGTATCTTGGAAACCGTAAGAGCAAAACTCTTGAAAACGTTAAAACTAAAAAATCAAAAAATTATAAAATCGCCAAACCCAAAAAAATTCGCCAAAAAACAAAAAAAAAAATCGCCACTAAATTTCTAAGACTTAAATAAATCGCGAAAAACCGGAAAAATCGCCAAAATAAAAAAAATGCCGAAATGAAAAAACCAAAAAACAAATCGCCAAAATAAAAAAAACCCAAAAAACAGAAAAAAGTCTCCAAATGAAAAAAAAATCGCCAAAATGAAAAAAATTGCCCAAAAAATATCCGTAAATCGGAAAAAATTGCCAAAATAAAAAAATTGCCACAAATAAAAAAAACCCCAAAAACAGAAAAAAGCGTCTAAATGAAAAAAATAGCCAAAATGAAAAATAAATCCCTAAAAACAGAAAAAAATCGACAAAACGAGAAAAAAGCGACAAACTTTAAAAAATCGTTTAAACTGAAAAAAAAACTTCAAAAAACCAAAACCGCCACATTAAAAAAATTTGTACGCGAGTCAAAGTCGCACTTTACTGAATTAATTTTGATGTTAAAGTAACTAAATAAAACTAGTATTTTCCTTATTTCTTTTTTTCTTTGTTCACTTAACATATTTTATATATTTTTTGAAGAACAAGATTGTTATAAGGAACCACAAAAATATAAAATGATTATTCCAGGATTGGGAAAAGTACACTTTTTTACATATAAAAATAACTAAATAAAGCTAGTTATTTCTTTGATAATTAAATATATTCTATATTTTAGAAAGAAATAGATTAGTACTCGTATTAAAACCAGAAAAATTTAAGTTATGGTTCCAAGGCTGGAAATTAAAAAAAAACAATTGGGTAAAAAAAAACCAAAAATATTTATTTTTTCTGTTTCATATTTTAGGAAGATCTTTACTCAAGCAAATTCTTTAGTCGAAAAAAACCAAGAGGTCACTTACTAAAAAATTGTACCATAACAAAAAATTAAATGAGACATTATTAGATTTAATTGAACTATAGTGAATTTTTAATCAGAAATAATTTATTAATCAGGCTTGAGTTCAGTAATTTCAATTCTTATGAATGAAATATTTTTATTAATTAATGTGAGTATCTAAAGAATAGAAGAAAAATTAAACTAGACACTATTAGCTGGGGGAAATACCGATATTTTTCTGTGCAGCCACGCACTTCATCAGCACCCATGTCTATCTACTGGGGTAGAGATTATTATTAACATCAGCTATTAAACTTAAATTTCTATGAAATGGAATATGAGAATTGATTGTGTATACAATTATTGATTTGCCTTTGGCAAACACATTTGTAAGTATCACTATTCATTTTCTGTTTTTCCATTTTCTATTTAGGTTAGCACGAAGTTATATCACTCTACCTATGTATGTTTAACTATTCTTACTTATCTTTTACGATCATCACATTAATTATTTTTACTTATTCGATGCACCATCGGTACATACATATAAGTATTATTGTAGTGGCTTTATGTTACTTTGTTTTTGCTTTCTACAGTTGACTTAGCTTTCCAGCATTCTGAAGCAGTTCTGGCCAAGTGAACAGTGATCGCCAAGTGAACATATTTTTGTCACGTGCCCATGATGAATTAAATGAGACATTATTAGATTTAATTGAACTATAGTGAATTTTTAATCAGAAATAATTTATTAATCAGGCTTGAGTTCAGTAATTTCAATTCTTATGAATGAAATATTTTTATTAATTAATGTGAGTATCTAAAGAATAGAAGAAAAATTAAACTAGACACTATTAGCTGGGGGAAATACCGATATTTTTCTGTGCAGCCACGCACTTCATCAGCACCCATGTCTATCTACTGGGGTAGAGATTATTATTAACATCAGCTATTAAACTTAAATTTCTATGAAATGGAATATGAGAATTGATTGTGTATACAATTATTGATTTGCCTTTGGCAAACACATTTGTAAGTATCACTATTCATTTTCTGTTTTTCCATTTTCTATTTAGGTTAGCACGAAGTTATATCACTCTACCTATGTATGTTTAACTATTCTTACTTATCTTTTACGATCATCACATTAATTATTTTTACTTATTCGATGCACCATCGGTACATACATATAAGTATTATTGTAGTGGCTTTATGTTACTTTGTTTTTGCTTTCTACAGTTGACTTAGCTTTCCAGCATTCTGAAGCAGTTCTGGCCAAGTGAACAGTGATCGCCAAGTGAACATATTTTTGTCACGTGCCCATGATGAATTAAATGAGACATTATTAGATTTAATTGAACTATAGTGAATTTTTAATCAGAAATAATTTATTAATCAGGCTTGAGTTCAGTAATTTCAATTCTTATGAATGAAATATTTTTATTAATTAATGTGAGTATCTAAAGAATAGAAGAAAAATTAAACTAGACACTATTAGCTGGGGGAAATACCGATATTTTTCTGTGCAGCCACGCACTTCATCAGCACCCGAGTCTATCTACTGGGGTAAAGATTACACTAGTTTACACTGAAAATGTACACTTGACGAAATGTGATTTTCCTTATGTATTTTCTTCTACTGAATTCGAAAATTAATGTTAAATTTTTTTTATGGACCAATTTTTGAGATATTGTGATTTTTTCAGTTTTTCGACCTTTTTTCACTTGACCCATCATATCTTGAGCTAGAACTGTCCGATTGGATCGTTCTTAGTATTCAAATGAAAGGTATTGAGTTGACAAATAAATATGTATAATCGGATCTTTAATTGGTATAGCGGTTCAAAATATATCGATGAAAATAGGGCACGTTTTCAAAAAAATCATATTTTACAGTGATTACACTATGCAACAAATTAAAAAAAAATCGTGGCATTGACTCAAAAATAGATTTTTAGTATGCACTGAGGCATACAGTTTCCTAAAATCAAAATCAAAAATTTTTTTATGGGTAATTTTTTTTTTTTAATTTTTATTTAAAATTTTAACTTTCGTCGTCATTAATCATTAATTTGACTATAGTTCTCGAACAAGACATCCAAACAGTACATGTAATACACCAAATTAAACGCAATTACATGATCTACAAATATTTCTCACAGCATTTTTGAGTGGAAATAGTAACTTAGGAATAGTAGATAAAATTAAAAAAAAATGTTTTTTTTTTGTTGAAAAATTAATTTCTGTTGATACAATTTTTTTTTAATTGAAGAAAGAAGCATTTGGTAATTTTTTTTAAGTTGTTACTACATACAAGCGCACTGATGAAACTAAAATATATTTAAAAAAATCTATGGATAAATGTAGAAATTATAGTAATTTTTAGTGTTTTTATGGGAATTGTTAAAATTTAAGTTTAAAATTTTTAAACGCACTAATAATCCCAAATTATTATTTTACTTATTAAGTAAAATAAAGCTAAGTCAACTGTAGAAAGCAAAAACAAAGTAACATAAAGCCACTACAATAATACTTATATGTATGTACCGATGGTGCACCGAATAAGTAAAAATAATTAATGTGATGATCGTAAAAGATAAGTAAGAATAGTTAAACATACATAGGTAGAGTGATATAACTTCGTGCTAACCTAAATAGAAAATGGAAAAACAGAAAATGAATAGTGATACTTACAAATGTGTTTGCCAAAGGCAAATCAATAATTGTATACACAATCAATTCTCATATTCCATTTCATAGAAATTTAAGTTTAATAGCTGATGTTAATAATAATCTCTACCCCAGTAGATAGACATGGGTGCTGATGAAGTGCGTGGCTGCACAGAAAAATATCGGTATTTCCCCCAGCTAATAGTGTCTAGTTTAATTTTTCTTCTATTCTTTAGATACTCACATTAATTAATAAAAATATTTCATTCATAAGAATTGAAATTACTGAACTCAAGCCTGATTAATAAATTATTTCTGATTAAAAATTCACTATAGTTCAATTAAATCTAATAATGTCTCATTTAATTCATCATGGGCACGTGACAAAAATATGTTCACTTGGCGATCACTGTTCACTTGGCCGGAACTGCTTCAGAATGCTGGAAAGCTAAGTCAACTGTAGAAAGCAAAAACAAAGTAACATAAAGCCACTACAATAATACTTATATGTATGTACCGATGGTGCATCGAATAAGTAAAAATAATTAATGTGATGATCGTAAAAGATAAGTAAGAATAGTTAAACATACATAGGTAGAGTGATATAACTTCGTGCTAACCTAAATAGAAAATGGAAAAACAGAAAATGAATAGTGATACTTACAAATGTGTTTGCCAAAGGCAAATCAATAATTGTATACACAATCAATTCTCATATTCCATTTCATAGAAATTTAAGTTTAATAGCTGATGTTAATAATAATCTCTACCCCAGTAGATAGACATGGGTGCTGATGAAGTGCGTGGCTGCACAGAAAAATATCGGTATTTCCCCCAGCTAATAGTGTCTAGTTTAATTTTTCTTCTATTCTTTAGATACTCACATTAATTAATAAAAATATTTCATTCATAAGAATTGAAATTACTGAACTCAAGCCTGATTAATAAATTATTTCTGATTAACAAAAAATTATAAATTTTCCCCCCTGTTCTGAAAATCACAGTGATTTCAAATCACGTGATTTAAAAAGTAAACTATTAATAGCTGCCTTGGTAATGAGATTTTATTGCGTTTTAAGTTTTTTTCATTTATAATAGTATATTTTCTTCCAAAGCTATAAAACGTAAAATTTACAAAATCAATGATTTAGCTTTTATTAATTTTTAGAAATCACCGTGATTTGGCATGTCGTGATTTGCAGAACAGGCCCGTTTATCACAAAACAAATATGTACGTATGTACTTATGTATGTATGCATTTGTATACTACATATACATACGTTGGAAAAGGGTATATAATATTCGGCACAGCCAAATATAGCACTTTTACTTGTTTTATTTTAAATTCTCTTTAAAAGTTGCTTCCAAAAACATTGTACATTCATACGATGATTTTTTCCATGTTTCTAGGTTTGATTTTTTTGCCTTCAAGAATGGTATCAGTGTTGCCGGTAGATTTTAAAAAATCCATTTCCCCTACATGTTAAAAAAATGTTCCCATACGAAAATCTACAAATTTCATTAAGTTTAATTTAAAAAAAGATTAATTAAAAACATTTAAGTCCTCATTTTGACATACATATGTAGTTCTTGTGTATTAAAATATTTAAAGTGACTTCTTCTGCGTTCGAAATTAATGCATACTTCTCTACAGATTTTCAGAAATTGTCTTATATATAATACAAATTTAACATAAAGCTGCATTTGAGATTTCTCCATTAATGGAGTTTATTAAGATTTAAGATAGATAGATGTAAGTGTAATTTCTTTAATTATTAAATCATTGTTTAATTGATGCCCATATTCTATTTCCTGAAGTGCCTGCCATTAGATAAAAGCCTGTGTAATTTCGAGCAAAAACAAATTTTGAAACGGTTTATGAGCAAAAATATATTTTAATTATAGTTTTTTTTGTATTTATATAAAAAAAATGCAATCTGAGTATAAAAAATACCTACGTTTTGTCAAAGTTAATTAATACTTATAAATAAAGAAACGTTTTGCCCAAAATAAAATATTTGTCCGATATTCCCTATACTCGTATATTAGCGACAAAATAACCTACAGGTAACACTGTTTTCTATTATAAAAAGCTGTTGTCGCATTGAATGAAAAAATAAAATAAAGCAACATACCAAAAATTAAAATATGTGTAAAGAAAATTTTAAAAAAAACCCGGAAAACGGAAAATGTGATTTTTTTTCTACCCCCTTTGCTTTTCTACACCGTTCGCCTACAAACTACAAAAATCGTGTTTTAAAAAATCATTGAAAAATCAACGTGTGAATTAGGTGATACATAGTACATACATATATTCATAACAAATAAGGATTTATTATTATTATTATTATTATTATTTTGTTTTCCTCTCTTTCCTATTAGATATGTTAAGTGAAGCAAAAAAAATATATATAGGGGGTATTGTAGTATATCTCGTGTATTATGAAATGGTTACACTCCTTTAAAGTACTTACTTCATTTTTTTTGTGCTTGCGTATGATTTCATATTCTGTTACATACCACATTTATTTAATATCTGCATAAAATGTAATTCGAAATAAAAAATAAGAATATACGCATTGACAGTTATGTATATAAGTATAAAACCAGTATTTATATTTTACATACTATACTCTTGATTAATTATGAACACTAAACTATACTCTCTAAAAAACTAGCAAAGAATTCAGACGTTAATTGATTAAAATAAATATATTATTATCCTATAATACTAAGCCTGGTTGTTTTATTGAGTATATCACAGATATCAAAACAATTTTTTGTTTTATATGAATTATAATGAAGTTTTCTTTCAAAAACATCAAAACATACTGATTTTTGCCAAGTAATAAAGAAGTTATGTACTAACGAATAAAAAAAGTCAGGGCCAAAAATTAAAAAATAAATTTTACAAGTCAATTAACTTGGAAACTGAAAGAGATAAAATGGTACTGTAAGCATGTTTTATTTTTATTTCTTAACGTAGATTGTCCCGCTGAAAAAATTATTGAAATCGGTCCCTATTTACAAAAGTTACAAGCTCCGAAAAAATTTCGATACCCGCACTTTCCCACTTTGAGGCTGTTTGGAGCTACCCTGTCTTACAACAGGGTGCCTCAAAATATGAGATCTAAAAATTTCAACACTTCTACTTTCCAAAACAGTTGGTTTCATCGAAATCGGTTAACTATGTAGCTCAAAAGTTGCGGACTTTTTACCCATTTTTTTTAATTCACGCCACTGTGGCGAAGTAATAGAATAATAGATAGCGAGTCCCAAATTGCAATAAAATTGCATCTGCTCCAAAGATGTCTAGAGATAACAGCGCATCCTCTACTAATTGGCAAAACCGTTTTAAAATATTGCAAGATGACAATGACAAACCCGCTGAATCTGCAAACAAAACCTCCAAGCGGCCACCAATCTATTTAAGAGAAAAAAACTGAAACGCTCTTATTAAAAACAAATTTCGGTCATTGGTGAGAATAAATTTCACATTGTGCCAATAAAACGTGGTAATATTGATGAAACTAAAATTCAAATTTATGAAGACCAAGATTTTCGCAAAATGGTTACTCAATTTGAAAAAAGTAAAACAAATTTCTACATATATCAACTCAAGAATGCTAAAGGTCTGCAGATTGTATTGAAGGGCATAGATTCCTATGTTTCTCCCGAAGAAATAAGAGATGCACTCGTCCTCCAGGGATTTAAGGTAAAAAATGTATCTAACATAATAAATAGGGAGAAGATTCCTCAACCTCGATTTCGTGTCGAACTTGAGCCAAACGATATAAAATTGAAAAAAAATGAGACTCATACAATTTATAATTTAAATAATCTCTTATACAGGAAAATAACAGTTGAAGAACCACAAAAGCGTTCTAGACCCGTGCAGTGCCATAATTGTCAAGAATATGGCCACACAAAAACTAACTGCAACTTACCTTCAATTTGTGTTATATGCGGTGAATTGCACGGTACTGCTGGTTGTACTAAACCTAAAGATCTAGCAGAAAAAAATTTAGTAATTGTGGAGGTAATCACACCGCTAACTACAGAGGATGTCCTGTATATTCTTTCGTTAAACAGACTATGGGTCTAAGACCTAAATTAGCTCCAGCACAAACAGCAAACGCTTACTCCGCCACTTTTGCTCAAATGAGCCAACCAGTCAGTTCAGGTGTATCGTATGCCGATACAGCTAAGATTTGTTCTATTCCTACACAAAATGTTCCATCTAAATATAATTCCACAAATGCAAACTCAAGCTTTAAGTTTAGTCACCTTGAAGCTACTATTGAGAATCTGGTGCTAACTATAAATAATTTTACAACAAATATGACTAGCATGATGCAAGAAATGCTTAGAATGCAGAATACTTTGTTTTAAGCATTAGTTAACAAGCCATGAACACGTTAACAATATGTTTCTGGAACGCAAACGGCATTCGCCAACATAAAAATGAACTGAGCACTTCCTCAGGGAACAAAATATTGATATAATGTTGGTATCAGACTCTTTTGACTTCAAGAAGTCTATTAAAAATTAATGGATACAATTTATATGATTTAAAGGACGCAAGAGGAAGAGCTTTCGGGGGATCAGCAATTTTAATAAAGCCAAGACTAAAGCATTATATAATTGACAACATTTGTGAAGAACATTTACAAGCAAAGAATATTTGTGTAGAAAATTTTTGCTCTAATTTTGTCATATCATCAATTTACTCCTAGATTCGCAATTATTACTGATTACTGATCAATACGAGGATTTCTACAAATCTCTCGGCCCTTGTGTCGTAGCAGCTGGCGACTATAATGCTAAACATACGTTCTGGGGTTCGCGTCTTATTACACCCAGAGGTCGAGCGTTGTACAATACAATTTCCAAAATGGGATTGGACGTCATTTCGAGTGGGGAGCCCACTTATTGGCCTACAGACATACATAAAATTCCGGATGTTATAGATTTTGGGGTCATGAAAAATATTTCTAGGGAATTAATTCACGTTGAAGCTTCCCTAGATTTATCGTCCGATCACTCTCCCACGATCGTTACGGGATGTAGCCCACTGAGAAATGCTCTAGCTCACTTATATCTGAAGATGGTCAGTCGTGTTAATTGTCTGCGATTCAAAGAATATTTCAGTAGTCATTGCACGGAAAACATTACGTTGAGAACACCCGAAGATATTGAAGCTAACATTGCCAATCTTAACGAAATTATTAAGCAGGCTGCTGAACATGCCACTACCTGCCATCCGCAGACTGGGGTTAATATAATTTATTCTAGAGATATTGATCATCTCGTACGTGAAAAAAGAAGTGCTTGAAGGGAATGGCAACAGCACAGATCATCCCAAAATAAAATTAAATTGAAAGAGTGCACTAAAAGATTTCAAAAGCTTCTTGCATATGAAAAAACAGCATCTCTTAAAAACTATCAGGAAAATCTCGATGTCACACCAGCATCTAATTACTCTTTGTGGCGAGCTGCGAAAAGGATTAAAACACACGTTGAGTTTAAACCACCTCTGCGCACATCTACCGGAGGTTGGGCAAGGAGTGATACTGAAAAAGGTAATTTGTTTGCAAAGCATTAAATTAAATTTTTCGTATTTACCACAAACACATGTAGTGGTGTTGTTGATTTGCCGAATGTAGTTGCGCTACCCCCTCGACCCATAAACTTTAAGACGTGTGATGTACAAACACTAATTGCTGAACTCAACCCGAAGAAAACTCCAGGTATTGATGGAATTAGTAACCAAATGCTGATTGAATTGCCTGGTATTGCAATTAGAATCCTGTTATTCATTTTTAATGCCATTTTACGACGGGAGTTTACATCATGATTTAAATATACCACTAGTGATTGAAGAAATTGCAAAATACGCAGGCAAATACTTAACAAAACTCGAGTCACATTCTAATCCGCTTGCTCGTAATATTCTGATCTTTACTGGACACATCCGCCTAAAAAAGAGGGATACAAGGGCTCTTCTTCTCAACACTCCAGATGGGACTTCTTGAAAAAACTTTTTTTCCTTTTTGATTGTCACTACATATGTATTATTTATAACTACCACTAAGTTTATGTCCGACACTGGTCGGGCCTAATAATTATATTTTAGATTTAAGATTCGAGTACTTATTGTTAGTTCATGTTTGAAGATACAATAAATAAATAAAAGCATTTTGATATTTGCTCAAGTACAGTGAACTTGTGTAGTGTATCTTGCAAACGCTCAGCTGTTTCGTGATTTTTTAAGAGTTCACAACAAGAAATGTGCGCAGAACAAATATTCTGGACAGAGTTCCTAGAATTATACAAAGAATCACCAGCATTATGGCGAATTAAAATAAAAAATGCACAGTTTACTTGTATAATGTGTGCCACAATCTCAGTTTACGCAGTGCCAGACTGGAGCACTGAACTTGTGTAGTGTATGGCCGGCATAAGGACAAGAATTTTTGCCAAAAAGGCATACGTAGCTAGCATAATATTGAATCTAGCATTTCATTTTAAATTTATTCCAAAATTAGTTACCTTATTTATTTGAAGTACTTATTTAAAGGAAAAAATATGTAATATGTATTTAAAATAAAAAAAAGGTGTATTTAAATTTCTTTTATTAACAATACCTGTGAATCAAAGCCAAATTTTATGTTAATTTTTATTTACAAAAACGGACATGTGGACGGGTGAAGCTGCCCAAGCTCCTTATAACCAAATTGTAGATTATAAACACGAGTATAAGGATTTTAGAATACAATTATTATTTATTGCCTTGTACTTCAATGTTAAAATTCCTAGAATATAATTCACAACTATTATAAAGAAAACTTATATACTATGAATGTGGATACTGACTTTTCATGTATGGCTACTCGGAGCGAAACTTCTCGATCTTATCAATTCGGATGATTATGTTATAAGAATAAAATATGATTTGTTCGTAAAAAATATGGCTGGCTATTTAAACCGCGTGGAATGATAAAAGAAAAATTGCATTTGACAGTTTAATCGATAACAATAAATAGCGATAAAAAATGATGCACTTGCAGCGATTTCTTAGTGGCGGTAACACTCCCCCACAGTATGGCGAGCTTGCCGATGACTTACTCCCTCAGCTTTTCTTCCGCTACGTCTAGAATCGCTAGTTTTGCAGCTGGTCTTTCTAAAATGCCACAAACTGTCAGAACCTTCGCCCTCCGTACTTGGTCATCCTCCGATGTCTTAACTTCTATGAACCTTCCTTTTGGCCACACGTTTCGTGGATTATTCGGGTCAACCACCACCACCAAACTACCAACAGATATTGGTTTGGCCTTCTCAAACCATTTTGTTCTACAAGTTAAAGTAGGCAAGTACTCCGTCACCCACCTCTTCCAAAAGAGCTCCGCATATTGTTGTGAACGCAACCAACTTTCCCTCAGCACAACATCATCGTTATCAAAAGAGGCTAATGGTTTTAGGCCGCTTGAGTTGCCTAGTAGAAAATGATTTGGTGTGATAGCTTCTGCATTCTCGTTTTCTACTGGAATATACGTAAGGGGACGGGAATTGATAATATTTTCGACCTCCGCCATCATGCTCTGTAATATTTCATCGCTCGGTGAGCTCTGGATTTTAATATTGCAGAGTACAGTCTTTACTGATCGGACTAGTCTTTCCCACGCACCTCCCATGTGGGGCGCAGAAGGCGGCTTAAAGTTCCATTTTGTGAATGTAAAGCTTCGCACCAGTTCGTTCTTGTCTACTTCCCACAATGCCTCACGTAGCTCTCTATCAGCGCCAATAAAGTTGGTCGCGTTGTCGCTAAAAAATTCCCGTGGTTGTCCTCGTCGTGCGATAAATTTACGTATTGCCATTTGCGGGAACGCTGGCAACGCAGTTTTAATTTTGCATAGCTGACACTGTTTAATGACGGACTTACAAACCGTTCGCAACTTCGGAATGTAAAACCGTTGTCGTAGTTCATTAACTACAGTTTCATGGCTACTATGACGATATAAGTTATGGTAACGCCATATTAAGAGTGTTAGGTTAGGTTAGGTTAGGTTAGCAGGCTGCTAGTGAAGAATGAAAATATAGGAGTCTAGCTCACTTGGGTCCAATACGATGATCCCTTTGTGCTGCCTGTAAGTTGAAAGTATAAGAATAAGGGGGGAGACCGGAAGTATAGGGAGAATATAGATGGAGAGGATATAGATGGAGAATAGAGTAGAGAAGAAGTGAAAAGTGGGACAAGGAGAGGGCCTAGTACATACACATGCCGTGAAGGCTAGCGGCCATACCAGCCGCTGCTCCTAATGTATAGACTTAGGTTTCTAAGTCCTATTTCCGATAACTCGGACAAGCTATTGAAGGATATTCTGCCAAGGAAGTGCAGACGGAGATCCTCCAAAGCAGGACAGAAGCAGAGAAGATGCGAAATGCTTTCCTCCTCTTCCTCATCATTGCAGCTGTAACAGTAGTCATTATACGGGAGACCCATACGTTTAGCGTGGGTTCCGAAAGTGCAGTGGCCTGTAAGTGTGGCCATGAGATTCCTCAGATGCTTTCTGGTAAAGCTAATGAGGTTTCTGGTTCTTTTAGTATCTAGACGAGGCCAAAGGATTCTCGATATAACGCAGGTAGGCTCATTACGCCATCTTTCCTGAGCTGAATTAAGAAAGGCAGTATCGAAGCGTCTCCAGCAAGACGACACAGGGAGCCCACAGAGATTGTCATCGACTTCCCCGAGTAGGGTTCCTCTCTTTGCTAGTTCATCCGCAACTATATTGCCTGAAGTAGTCCCGTCTCCACGCACCCAGTATAGTGTGATGGTTGTGTGCTGCGCCAGTTCATCCAGGACTGTGCGGCATTCTTGGACAAGTAATGATGTAGAATATACACCTGCAAGGGTTTTGATCGCGGGTTGGCTGTCCGTTATTATCTGGATATTACTATTGTGTATCCGATAATAACTCAACCAGTGTGTTGCTCTTTTTATGGCGGATATTTCTGCCTGTAATATGCTACATTCGTCCGGGAGTCTGAAGGATATTTCAATTCCAAAATCTGGAATATATATCCCCCCTCCAACTCTTCCCCTTCGTATAGAGCCGTCCGTGAAAACCTGCACGGCTCTGTCCACTGGGGAGAACCCTTCTGTCAAAGAGATATTGAAATTCCTATTGAAGTAGGGTTTGGGAGTGCAGTAGTCAATGGGTTTAGGTATATTGTTTGCTGTATTTAGGATGCTAGCGTGACCCCATGGTCTATAGT
Organism: Tachina lurida; assembly: GCA_944452675.1. Classification (NCBI taxonomy): domain Eukaryota; kingdom Metazoa; phylum Arthropoda; class Insecta; order Diptera; family Tachinidae; genus Tachina; species Tachina lurida. Next base: position 110,552,892 of record OX101753.1, on the reverse strand, counting down.
TCCATACGCCTATTGCGTTCAGCCTAACGGCCGTATGTAGGGCCAGTTTTCTAGCCATTAAGTCCACAGGAAGCCAACAAAGCATAGCGAAGAGTGCCTTTGTCGGCGTGGATCTAAGGGCACCTGTTATCATAAGTGCCGCTTTGCGTAGAATACCTTCTATACGGGTCTGGTTTCCCGCTGATTCTAGTGCTTTCCACCAGACCGAGACCCCATAAAATAGGATAGGTTTTACGACCATCTCTAGTATCCAACCGACTCCTTTGGGGTTTATTCCCCAAGTAGAGCCAATTGCTTTCCTACAGATGTACATTGCCATAGCGGCTTTCTCTATCCTCACCTGAAGATTTTCCCTTCAGGAGAGTTTACTATCTAGAACAACACCTAGATATTTGGCACTTTTCGAAATGGTAAGTACAGTACCATTCAATGCCGGGGGTATGAATTGTGGAACTTTGTATCTCCTGGTGAAGAGTACTAGTTCCGTTTTGGTCGGGTTGACACTCAGGCCGCAACTAGAGCACCAAGCATTAACCTCATTTAGTGCTGTTTCTAGCCTTTGCGATATCGTATCTAAGTGAAATCCTGATATTGCTATCGCTACATCATCTGCGTATGCAACGGTTTTAATGCTCAAGGATTCCAATTTTCTAAGCAGATTGTTGATTGTCACATTCCACAGTAGTGGTGACAGCACACCACCCTGAGGTGTACCTCTGTGGGCCTGCCTTGTGATGGTGGCTGCTCCCATGGTGGAAGTGATGGTTCTGCATAGAAGCAGATTTTCAATGAGCCGATAAATCCCTCGGTCAATCCCCAGCTCCCTGAGAGACTGAATGATTACCGTTGGATCAATGTTATTAAAGGCACCCTCAATGTCCATGAAGGCTGCCAAGGTATAGTTTTTATGCTCGAGTGATTTCTCTATGTAACCTACAAGCGAATGTAAAGCGGTCTCAACCGATTTGCCCTTAGTGTAAGCGTGTTGAGAGACTGAGATTAGAGAGCTGTTTATGGAAGTTCTAATGTGTACATCCAACACTCTCTCAAGAGTTTTCAGAAGGAAGGAAGTTAAGCTTATGGGTCTAAAATCCTTCGCTTTAGTATGTGATGCTTTTCCTCCTTTGGGAATAAAGATCACTTTACTTCTAGTCCATGCAATTGGAATATATGACCATACGAAGCAGGCCTTATATATGGTAAGTAACCATGGGATTACAAGTTCTACGTTATGTTGTAGATCCGCTGGGATAATGCCATCCGGTCCTGGTGATTTGAACGGATGGAAGCTTTTAATTGCCCATTTAACTTTCTCCACCGTTAAGTCGATGGATATATGTGATTGAGCATGTAAGGGATACGCCCGTGGCATAACGCTACAAGGTTGACATCCCGGAAAATGGGTGTCCATTAGAATCTTTAGGGAATCAATACTGTTAGTGGTCCAGTTTCCATCATTATTTTGGATGTAGCTGGGTATCGGTGGCTTTTTCGCAAGGATTTTACGCATTCTGCTAGTCTCGGAGTAAGTTTCTACATTACTGCAGAATTCTCTCCAAGTTTTGCGTTTTGCGTTCCTGACTTCATTCTTGAATCTATTTAATGCAGCTTTGTAGAGTGACCAATTTCCTGTCCTTTTTGCTTCATTGAAAAGTCTCCTGCAGTTTTTCCTAGTTTCTGCTATGTCTCCAGACCACCAAGGTAGCCTTCTTATCGGGCGCTGTACAGATGCCCTACAGGATGTGCCTGTGGCTGCTTTGAACGCATTTGTTAGCATGTCCACGGCTAAATGAATATCCGCAGCCCCCTCTATATTTGGTGGACGTGCAATTAAGTCGGTTAGGATTTGGTTTTGCATCACCCAGTCCGTCTTCCGTCTATTAACATATAATGTCGAATGCCTATTTGATATGTTGACTGTGAATAGCAAATAGCGATGATCAGAGAATGAGCAGTCTGAAGAGACCCTCCATTCACGTATCAGATGAGCGTGTCTCGCACTGACTAGAGTTATGTCTAACACCTCCTGTCTGTTGGAGACTATGAAAGTGGGTTCTGAACCCTGATTGGATACTACTAAGTTATTTTCCATAATAAAATCAAAAATACACTCACCCCTTTCATTATTACCTGAGCTTCCCCAGATTCGATGATGTGCGTTGGCGTCGGCACCTATTATTAGAGGCGTGCCGCGTCTATTGGCCTCTTTGGCTAAATCCCGGACCATTGTACCAGGAGGTGGGTCTGTGCCGCCGTGAGCCATGTAGCAGGAAAGAGTCCATATAGTGGATTCCCCTGTCTCCCACGCCGCCGCTACCGTATCTTCATTGCTAAAATTAGATAGAATGAAGATATTTAAGTTGGTTTTAACCATAATACAGGATCTAATGTTTTTGTCATTGTTACCTGAACTGTTTACATACAATAATTTGTAACCTTTTGCGCCAAGTCCAAGTATTTTGCCGTTGACAGTCCACGGCTCTTGGATAAGCGCCATATCCACTCCTCCCTCAACGAGTCGGTTGGTTAATGCCGCTGAGGCTGATTTCAAATGATGAAGATTAATTTGTATTATCTTCGCCATCCTCAGATATCTGGGTCATAATTGATAACGATGTCTGCGTCTTCTGGATTTGGGTCCAGGAGAGCGTTTTCATCGTCCACGAAGTCGAGTCTGTCCAGGAGGTCCCCAATCAGACAAGAGTCTGTTTGGGAACATCCCGAAGCGACTGAGTTCGCCGGTTCAACTATGGCCTTCGAATTGGCATTGGCCTCTTTACCAATCGCTAGCCCTTGCGACCCCTCTACTGCAGCAGGGGTTTCGGGATCGGGTTTGTCGTCACCCCGGTAGATGCGTAGTCTGATGCCCATAAAACCGTAGTACACCAGACCTTATTTCTCCCGGAGTAGGGACAACGTCTCCTTATTAAGGACCACGATCGCCTTCCTACGGGCACCAACCGGTTCGTAAACCTTTACTACCTTCCAGTCATTGGTTGGTAGGTCCGGGTTTCCTTTCCGGAAGATGTCCAGGATCTTCGCTGGGTCATGTGGTTCCGCCGGAATGATAGCAATTGCTCTCGGTCTGCGAGGTATCTCACTGACCGCGACTAATTCCAGTCTCGCGCCGGGCCACACTTCCCCTAGGGATAGGATGATATCCTTTAATTTGGACGCTGATAGCTCGTCCATGCAGGAGACCAGTTTCACGTGTCCTTGAAACCAGCCTGAGTCCATGAATAGTGGCGAATGCCCTTTACTCATGTCAGTATCTTGCAGGTAAATATCCAATAACTTTTGACAGATCAATCCCCATTTATCATTGTCGATTGCTCCGTCGCAGTTACTACGGTCAAGAACAGCCCTCACCAGTGTGTTTCTTGCAACCTCACTGTAAGGTCTGTTTATGACTCCAGAATCCACCTGCTTATGTCGCTTGCTGGATGGCTGTGCCCTTGGCAGCGATGATGGCTCCTCCCCTGAGCGTTGCCTTTTAGGCGCAATGGCTGCAGGTGTTTTTGCAGCCACTTCAGGGTTGGAGCCATCATGTGCCGCCAAGTGAGCCTTTGCCCATGCCAGCGAGGATTTCTCCTTACTGCTTAGGTCCTTAGACGGCTTTTTGCCCAACTGCTCGATATAGCGTCGAGCAGCCCGTAATTCACCGGTGGCTTTGCGCGTCAGGAAGCTACGTTCTTGTGTATTCCGTGCACTCGATCCAGATGCAGTTGGCACTGTCGGCTTTACGCTGACTGGCGCATCCTTCTCGAGCTCGGTATTAATGGGTGCAATTGGCACGGCTGGTTTTATTCCAGCTGGCGCACCTTTCAGTTGTTTATTGGGTGCAGTTGGCACTACCGAGGATTTCCCGGTTGGCACACCCAGAGTTTTCTTGGCTGATTTCTCAGCTCTAATTTTGGCTGTAGCAGATGTGCTTGGACTACAGTCCAAGGACACGCTACGAGTTAACCTTGCCTTTCCTAGTGGAATGGCAAGGTTTGGTTTTTGTTGTTTTTTATTTTTGTTCTCAATTTTGTTCCCACGAGTATGCGCGTAAGGGGTTGGACCACCCATGCAGGGACGGCGTACATGGGCTAGGCAATCACGTTTTAACCGACCCGTGCCCTGGCGTCGGCGTGGAGCTGTTAGCGACTAGTCTTCTTTAACCACTAACTAGCCATTCAGGTTCTCGGCACTGCTACCATCCACCTTAACCTTACAAGTGGTTTAGTTTTGGTCCGCGGGCTCCATGCATAGAGAAACTACACCATAAAGAGGAGCCACAACTTGAAAACTAAGCTGGCCTCATGACCTCCTATGGGAGTATCATGTGACCCTCTTAGATTTCATTAGGAGTAACTGCCCAACACGATTCCCTTCAAAGTTGGAAGGTCAATTCATGTTGGATAGCATCTCCCCATCATAATAATAAACATGGGTGGAATATTTCTCATGATCGGGAGTCTCCATTTGCGGTTTCCTCCCCCATGGTACACCCAACCCTGGCGCCTCTTTTCCAGGGTACGCCATTGTCGGTGAGATACCAGAGGTGCATTTCGCCAGCACACAGCCTGGCCATGACAACGATCCTACGCATCCTAAAAAGAGTAATCCGTAGATTCGTGCCAGACCCGAGACATGACAGAAACACAGATGACCACTTGTGCAGTGTGTCAGGAGGGTTACTGATAATGTCTCTCCCCTATCCGCCGCCTGGGGACGCGCCCGACAGGAGACTACTACTCCTACAGCATAGCTAGGTGCTAAACTAGCGCTGTTGTTCGGGATATTAAGAGTGTTGCTAGCCGGCATTGTTTCGGCAAAACAGCCGGATGTTTTAGTTCCTCAGGGACGTTGGCATAATCAAGTCGTCCACCTACTCTCAAAACTCCCTCGTCGTCCAAGTAGGGTGACAATTTATACAAGAAATTTGTTTTGCTTAATTTATTATTTCGTAATAAACAATTAATTTCATGTTGGAAATATATACTCTGAGTATCTTTAATTATAGTTGTTTCTGCTTTACGTAACTCAGTTTGGGTGAGTTCTTCCTCCCTAAAAGATTTGGTTTTATTTATAAGGCGATAACAAAATCGGATAACAAATGCTGTTGATTTCAATGCTCTGCACCATCGAGAAAACCTTTGGATGTTTATAAGTAGTTCTATATTTTCTGCAACAAAATTGCACTCTTTTAATTCGAGCTTTGATTCCTGAAAATTTTCATCCGTGATTGGCCATTCATTCTCTGGCAGTCTTAAAAATTCTGGGCCATTAAACCAGCGCCCTGTTGGGGATAAATCAGGTTTAGTTAAGCATTTCGTTGCTTCATCAGCCACATTTGATTTTCCTAGTATCCAGAACCACTCGTTCATCTCTGAACTATCTAAAATTTCACTCACACGAACAGCTACGAACTGGTGATATTTCCTGTGGTCTGAACGAATCCAACTTATAACTGTTCGTGAATCCGACGAACAGTTATAATAATATAATCCAACTTATAACTGTTCGTGAATCCGACCAGAACATTTTGCGGCTAATTTTCACTGTATGATTATCTGCAATATAGTTAGCGTATCGAGCCCCAATAACTGCAGCCATCAGCTCTAGACGGGGAATTGATACAACCTTTAGTGGTGCTACTCTGGTTTTGGATCCCAGTAATGAAATAGTAACTTCCTCTCCACAGCGAATTCTGAAATATGACACAGCAGCATAACCGCTTTCGCTCACATCCACAAATGTGTGCAATTGTACGTCTAGACCGTTATAATTTTTGAAATTTTTTAAATATCATCGAGGTATATTTACCTCACTTAAATTTGGTAGAAAAGCTAACCAGTTTTTCCACTTTACTTGCTGTTTTTCCAAAATAGGCTGGTCCCAGTCGACACCGCTGCGCCAAATTTCTTGCAGTACTATCTTTAGATACATAAGGAAATTTCCTACGAGCCCTAAAGGGTCATATATGCTCATTAGAATTTTTAAAATTTCCCGCTTGGTCGGAGTTTTTCCGCCTAAGAGGAGCTCGGTGTCTAAGACAGACTTTGACAGTTTAAATGTTATATTGTCTTGTGCTGGATTCCAAAATATACCAAGTACCTTTTCCGTTTCTACGCCTGCACTAACATTAAGGCAAATATTGTTCGAAGGGTTGGAAAAACTCAATTCTTTCAAAACGTAATCGCTATTCGAACACCAGTTCCTAATTTTAAAGCCACCTTGACTATGAACAAGCCGCACACTTTTGGCGAGTTCAGTGGCTTCTTGAGGTGTGTCTGTTGAAGCGAGAAAATCATCAACGTAGTGGCTATCTCTTATAGCAGCTGCGGCTAGAGGGTATTTACCTTCAAACTTTGTCGCGTTAAGATTTTTCACATATTGCGATATACAGGGGGCACAGGAGGCACCGAATATCATTACCCTCATAACATATATATCGGGTGCCCTGCTATCGTCACAGCTACGCCATAAAAACCTTTGAAAATGGCAATCTTCATCCCGTATGTAGATCTGGTGGAACATTTGTTCTATATCACCACAAATCGCGATTTTTCTTTGGCGAAAACGGAAAAGAATGGTCGCAAGAGATGACAGCAAATCTGGCCCCTTAAGCAGCATAGAGTTGAGTGATATGCCATTCACCTTCGCTGCCGCATCCCAGACTATGCGGGTTTTATTTAGCTTATTTTTATTAAATACTGGAAACATCGGCAAATACCACACGTTGTGTTTATTAATTTGATTATCGTCAATTTTGGCTATGTAATTTTTCTGTAAATATTCTGATATGGTTTTCTCAAAATGATCAAGTAAGCTTTTATTGTTTCTTAATGATTTTTCAAGACAAATCAGTCTCCTTTTCGCCATTTCGTAGCTTGGTGGCATTGTAATGTCGTCGTACCGCCACAATAAAGCTGTCTCGTAATGGCCATCATGTTTTTGTTTCGTGTATTTTTCTAATAATTTTACAGCCCTCTGATCATTTGTGCCCAGAGCTGGGGTGTAATTACTTATCCCAGTTGATTCATTTGTATAAAACTGTTTGACTAAGCGGTTAAGAATTTGGTCATTTTCTCGTTGACATTCACACAAATGAAAATTATATTGGGCTTGAGCTCTTTTCCCAACACTGGAGCCACCACATATAAGCCAGCCGAGGCGATTTCGTATAGCAACAGGCTCGTTGTTTTCACCCTCTTTAATACTAGTTGAAATACATATCTTTAAGTTATTTAGACCAAGCAGTACATCCGGTACAGCGTTCTTAAAATCATTGATAGGTAGCCCTTTAAGATGCGGAAACTTTGCGCTTAAATTTTTGTAATTAAGGCTTTGGCTCGGAAGCGATAGTTGCTTAACCGTGCGGACAGATATTTTAAATTTTGTTTTATTTGTACCAGAGACTTGCATTGAGATTTTTTTTGAGTCTTCTTCTTGGCGACCTATTTCCCCCGTCCATTTCAGACATAAAGGTTGTAATTCACCAGTTAAATCTAATTTATTAACAATTTGTTCATTTATTAAACTTACCGACGAACCTTCATCTATAAATGCGAAGGTTTTTAAAATTTTGTCATTATTTCCATATAATGTAATGGGTATAATTTTAAACAACATTTGATTGCTTTCATTACCATTGTGCGCTGCATGTAGATTTTCTGTTTTGGTTTTATTTTCGTTTTCATTTTTTAAGTTTTTTTCTCTTTCATCAGCTGTCGGCTTATGTAGCAATGTTTTATGTTTTATTTGACAATATTTTTCTCTGCAAACGACTCTGCTATTACAAATTCCATTATGACGTCGAAGACACAATTTGCATAAATTATATTTTCGCAGCAAATTCCATCTTTCGCTTCTTGTTGCAGTCAAGAATTTTGTACATTTCTCAACGCTATCGCAGTTGCCAAAACATACTACGCATGTTCTTCTGCTTCTTTCATCGTGCGCGTTGATATAGGCATCTTTTAATTTACGTGAATGTTGCTCTGCTGCTTTTGATATGTTGTTGTCAGTTTCTAGGTTTATGCTGCTTGCTGAAATGCCGACTTCGTAAATCCAATTTGAGAAATCTGTCAGATTTACCTTTTTGTTTTGTTTTGCTAGTCTTATTTTGTGCTCACCCCAGTTAAGCTGAAAATTAGATGGCATTTTTATTATTAACTCGTGTAATAAAGATGAATTATTCAACTCATCTACTAAACCGCAGGCTTTAATCGTAGTTTCCAAGCCTTTAACTTCAACAGCAAAAGAGGTAATTGTTTGTAATTTATTTGTATTAAGACCTGGTAATGTTTTTATTTTATTTTTAAGCGAGTTTAGTATTTTCTCTGGTTGGCCGAAAAGCAGCTTCAGTGTTGATAAAGCACACGGTACACCAGATGGATGTATCAAAATATGCTTTACGGAGCGTAATGCTTCGCCTTTTAGTGCCTTTTGAAGTCTGACAAGATTTTCAGCGTCAGTAAAACCGCAGACTGCTGTCGACCAGTCGTATGTGGCGCTAAACAATGGCCATTCTTCAGGTATGCCGGTAAAAATGGGCAATTCTTTGGGCACTGACTGACGCGAACTTATTTGTTGCTGTGAAAGTCCTTGAGAAGGTACGATGACCGATGGAAGGTTTGGCGGATGCATGGAGAACGTTGAATCCATATAGCCAAATTGGATTAATGTTTCTAATCCGTGATTATCAACATTTGTGTCATTTAAATTGTTATTTATGTTTGCAGCTGCTGAGTGCTGACAAATTGTTGTTGGATTATTAATAAATGAAGACATATGCGCAAATGACGTTGTTGTACATGTAGGTGGCGCTATTGTTGTTGTTGTATAAATTAAATTGTTACTTACATTTTGCCCATATGTGGCTGTTGAGCTAGATGTTTGTTGCATTGTCACTGCGTGTGGTGCAAATACATAACGGGACGATTCATGTTGGGATACTTCGGGCGTTGTGCTGAGTCTAACTGACTTAGGCACTTGTATGCCGGCAGATTGCTTATCTAACCACTCGTGCACTGATCTGTTAGATGGTTGTCTATCCGCTGATTGCGTGTCATTGAAATCGTCTATTTCTTGTTCAAGAATCTGGTATTTATTTTTTATAAAGTCTCTTTCTAGTTGCGTTTCCTCATGCAAGCGTTGCAGCTCCAGAGCTTGTCGGCGAGCGGCGACCGAGGAGGCACTATGAATGGAGGAAACTGAGTCCATAACTATTTGTTGTTGTAACGAACAGTTTTGGCAATGCCAAGTTGGTGATTGTTGGTTGCAATCAAGGTTGGCACACGCTAAATGGAAATTAAAGCGGCATTTGTGACATCTAGTAGAATTTACGCTGTCTGCGGATTTGTTGCAGATGTGACAATTGTTCGCTGTAGAATTCGACTCAGTTTCTTGTTGGCAATTTGGTGGTTGACCCTGTAAGGAGGTAGAAGATTCCATATTGTTAGGACTTACGTATTAGCAGCCGTAGTAGTTTCTTCAAATATCCAGTTGGGTGACCGATGAAAAGAATTTTAATGTGGACGGGTGAAGCTGCCCAAGCTCCTTATAACCAAATTGTAGATTATAAACACGAGTATAAGGATTTTAGAATACAATTATTATTTATTGCCTTGTACTTCAATGTTAAAATTCCTAGAATATAATTCACAACTATTATAAAGAAAACTTATATACTATGAATGTGGATACTGACTTTTCATGTATGGCTACTCGGAGCGAAACTTCTCGATCTTATCAATTCGGATGATTATGTTATAAGAATAAAATATGATTTGTTCGTAAAAAATATGGCTGGCTATTTAAACCGCGTGGAATGATAAAAGAAAAATTGCATTTGACAGTTTAATCGATAACAATAAATAGCGATAAAAAATGATGCACTTGCAGCGATTTCTTAGTGGCGGTAACAGGACATTTATTAAACCAAAAATTTACTAAAATACTTATAATTATTATTTGAAACAGTTAAGATAACAAACTTAATTTACATTTATTAAAAAAATATTCATAGTTATGTAGTTATAGCAATGTAAATGTGATATTCATTGATTCGACGAAATTTAACCATAAAGAAGTAAATTTAAGTATACCAATCTAGGGCTAACTAAGTTAAAAATAAACCGATTTTATATTTATAAACGGATACAGAAAGAAGAGACTAAGACCTTTCGAACCATATACATACTAGTGATGTAACGAATGTCAATTTTTGATGTTCGTGAATACGAGTAGTAATACGAATATTTGAAACGATATTCGCGAATACGAATATTGTATGTGAAATTTTTAGACGTTAAATTGGGGTTCTATTTACGTCTACAATGTGAAATACTAAAAAATTGTTATGAAAAAGGACCTCATACCAGTGTTGCCGATGATGAATTTGGAAATTACACATCACTGTTTCCAATATTACACATCTGAAGAAAAATTACACATGATTTTTTTTTTATACATATGTACTATATTCAACCAAAAAATAAAACAAAAAACAACACTTTTATATCAATTAATTATATTTTTTCTATAAAATGTATGTAAGTCATAATTTTGTAAAACGCTACGCAGCAGTCAGAATTTTTGTAACAGAAAATAACAAATTTGAAAATATTTTAAATAGTTGTTGGTTTGTACATACAGACATATGGATGTAAATTTAAAATTTAAATTTCATATAAAATGCTCCATTGTTTTTGGGATTGAAAAGTTTAAAATTTTTAACAAAGAAAATTAATCATTTCAAATTTGTTATTGTTTTTCGTTGCGTTGTGCAAAATTATGCCCATTATGTTTTAAAATGTTTAATTTTTACAAAATCAATTTTTCCAATTTGGCTTATTATACATAGTTTCCGTATGTTCGAAGTTTTCATTTTCACTTCTCCGAATTCCTTCTTTGGTAAAAAAATTGCCGCAATTGTTTCTGAAGATAACTTATTTCTTAAATCTGTTTTACAATTTTTTAAATTACTAAATATTCTTTCAGCGGATGCATTTGAAAATGGTAATATCAAGTGGGGAGCCCACTTATTGGCCTACTGACATACATAAAATTCCGGATGTAATAGACTTTGGCGTTATGAAAAATATCTCTAGGTATTTAATTCAAATTGAAGCTTCTCTAGATCTCTCGTCCGATCACTCTCCCACGATCGTTACAATTTGTAGCCCATTAAGAAGTGATTTACCTCACCCATATGCCAATTTGATAAATCGTGTAAATTGGCTGCGATTCAAAAAATATCTTAGTAGTCATTGCACGGAAAACATTACACTAAGAACACCTGATGATGTTGAATCTAACATTGCCAATCTTAACGAAAATATTAAGCAGGCTGCTAAACATGCCACTACCTCCTATCTGCAGACTGGGTTTAATAGACTATATTCTACAGATATTGAACGTCTCGTATGTGAAAAAAGAAGAGCTAGAAGAGAATGGCAACAGCACAGATCACCCCAGAATAAAATTAGATTTAAAGAGTGCACTAAACGACTCCAAGAGCTGCTTGCACATGAAAAAACTGCATCTCAAATTTATTTATAATAAAAAACCAAAAACTTTACAAAACGACCGTGCAATTTTTTTGCCACATCCGAAAATCGGATTTTTTGAAAAAAAATTGTTAGTTTTCGACCAATGCTGAATGTAGGGTGCACCAACAACAATCTCCAAAATTTATTTCACAGCCTTTCTCAATGTCTCCTTACTCAGAAACAATCAAAGTTTTTATCAAATACTTAATAATTTTTTAAAATATTCCAAAAAAATTAAGAATACTTTTTTCACAAAATATACCAAATTTTTTCATAATTTTTAAAAATCCAAATTGCAAAATTATTCCTTGCTACAATTTTTGTATTTAGTATATCTCGTGTATTATGAAATGGTTACACTCCTTTAAAGTACTTACTTCATTTTTTTTGTGCTTGCGTATGATTTCATATTCTGTTACATACCACATTTATTTAATATCTGCATAAAATGTAATTCGAAATAAAAAATAAGAATATACGCATTGACAGTTATGTATATAAGTATAAAACCAGTATTTATATTTTACATACTATACTCTTGATTACTTATGAACACTAAACTTTACTCTCTAAAAAACTAGCAAAGAATTCAGACGTTAATTGATTAAAATAAATATATTATTATCCTATAATACTAAGCCTGGTTGTTTTATTGAGTATATCACAGTGGCGACGAGGATAACAATATTATAATTCAATGGCTACCAATAATAATAATTCAGTGGTTACTGCAATTTTCGGTAAAGTACCTTTTTTTGATCACACGCAAAAAAATTGGAGTGTGTTTCAAATGCAGTTAGACCAATTTTTAATAGCTAACGACATAAAAGTTGAAGCAAGGAAGAAAGGCATCCTTTTAACGTCTTTGTGCGAAACGTCTTATTTGCTATTGCAAAATTTGGTGAATCCGGCTAAAGTACAAGATGAAACGACAACTTATGAGAGTTGTCTGGCCGTCATGAATAAGCATTTCAAGAATGCTACTTCTGGTTTTGCTGAACGATACAAATTTTATAACGCAACCAAATCATCCACGGAAACGATAAATGAATGGGCTGTGCGTGTAAGATCGTTAGCTGTATATTGTGAATTCGGAGCAAATTTGGAATCGGCGATCCGAGATAAGTTTGTAATGGGTTTGGAAAAGGGTCCAGCCCGAGATAAAATTTTTCTGGAATCGGTCGACTGCTCTTTAGACAAGGTAATTGAAATTGCCAATAATGTGGAGTACACCAAACACCAGTACGATCTTGCACATGATATTAAGGAAGAGAATATTCACTTCATTAAAAAAGGTAAAAGTAAACAGCAACAACAACTCCAAAATCAGCAGCAGAACAGTAAGGTAAATCAACAACATTGTAAAGTATGTGGATTTAATAATCACAAGAGCGAGGGCTGTAAATTTAAAAATTACAAGTGCAAGCAATGCAACCAAAAAGGGCATTTAAAAAAGATGTGCAAATTTAAAAATTGTAATTATATAGATAATTCGGAATTAAGTTTATTTTCTATATCGAGCAATAATGATGGTCCTATAAAAGTTAAGATAATTATTAGTGAAAAAACTTTTGAAATGGAGTTAGATACAGGGTCGGAATATAGTGTAATTTCTACTGATTATTATAAGGCCTTCTTTCAGAATCGTAAGCTGGAACAAGTAGATATGGTGTTAAAAACCTATAATGGCAAGAATATAATTCCTATTGGGTTATTACGTGTTAAAGTGCAGTACGGTAATATAACTAGAGTAATTCCTTTTATAGTCATTGAACGGGGTGGCCCGCCACTATTAGGAAGAAATTTTCTAAAAACATTTGAAATAAAAATTGGAAATTTAAATTATTTGTTACCCATACCAGCAACACAAAAAGTGATTAGTAAATTTGGCAGCCTTTTTGATGGTAGTTTGGGACAATTTAGAGGTGGATTGGCAAGCTTAAAAGTTAAGTAGGGTACAATTCCAAAATTTTTCAGGCCAAGACCTTTACCTTTGACTATTAAAGACAAAGTAGAAAAAGAAATAGATTTTTTGGTAGAAATGAAAATTTTGCAGCCGGTAGGTTATTGTGAGTGGGGCACACCAAGAGTTCCAGTGGTAAAGAAAAACGGAGGTATCAGAATATGTGGGGACTTTAAAGTTACTCTTAACCCTTATTTGAATGTTGAAAAATATCCACTACCGCGGATTGAAGATATATTTTCAAAATTGCACGGTGGAGAAGAATTCACCAAATTAGATTTGAGCATGGCGTATCAGCAAATTCCATTAGATGAAAACTCGAGAAAGTATACCACCATTTCAACGTCAAAAGGACTTTTCCAATACACTAGATTAATTTATGGGTTAGCTTCGGCACCTGTCATTTTCCAAAAAATTATGGACTCTCTGTTGGCAGGCTTAGACGGAGTGGTTGTGTTTTTAGACGACATTTTGATTAGTGCACCAAATAGAAAATTGCACTTTGAAAGGATTGAGCGAGTTCTTAGCATTTTGAGCAAAGCGGGTTTCAAATTATCTGTGGACAAGTGTGAGTTTTTTTCTAAGAAGATACAGTACCTAGGGCATATCATTGACAAAAATGGACTGCACATGAATCCCGAAAAAAAACCAAATCATCCACGGAAACGATAAATGAATGGGCTGTGCGTGTAAGATCGTTAGCTGTATATTGTGAATTCGGAGCAAATTTGGAATCGGCGATCCGAGATAAGTTTGTAATGGGTTTGGAAAAGGGTCCAGCCCGAGATAAAATTTTTCTGGAATCGGTCGACTGCTCTTTAGACAAGGTAATTGAAATTGCCAATAATGTGGAGTACACCAAACACCAGTACGATCTTGCACATGATATTAAGGAAGAGAATATTCACTTCATTAAAAAAGGTAAAAGTAAACAGCAACAACAACTCCAAAATCAGCAGCAGAACAGTAAGGTAAATCAACAACATTGTAAAGTATGTGGATTTAATAATCACAAGAGCGAGGGCTGTAAATTTAAAAATTACAAGTGCAAGCAATGCAACCAAAAAGGGCATTTAAAAAAGATGTGCAAATTTAAAAATTGTAATTATATAGATAATTCGGAATTAAGTTTATTTTCTATATCGAGCAATAATGATGGTCCTATAAAAGTTAAGATAATTATTAGTGAAAAAACTTTTGAAATGGAGTTAGATACAGGGTCGGAATATAGTGTAATTTCTACTGATTATTATAAGGCCTTCTTTCAGAATCGTAAGCTGGAACAAGTAGATATGGTGTTAAAAACCTATAATGGCAAGAATATAATTCCTATTGGGTTATTACGTGTTAAAGTGCAGTACGGTAATATAACTAGAGTAATTCCTTTTATAGTCATTGAACGGGGTGGCCCGCCACTATTAGGAAGAAATTTTCTAAAAACATTTGAAATAAAAATTGGAAATTTAAATTATTTGTTACCCATACCAGCAACACAAAAAGTGATTAGTAAATTTGGCAGCCTTTTTGATGGTAGTTTGGGACAATTTAGAGGTGGATTGGCAAGCTTAAAAGTTAAGTAGGGTACAATTCCAAAATTTTTCAGGCCAAGACCTTTACCTTTGACTATTAAAGACAAAGTAGAAAAAGAAATAGATTTTTTGGTAGAAATGAAAATTTTGCAGCCGGTAGGTTATTGTGAGTGGGGCACACCAAGAGTTCCAGTGGTAAAGAAAAACGGAGGTATCAGAATATGTGGGGACTTTAAAGTTACTCTTAACCCTTATTTGAATGTTGAAAAATATCCACTACCGCGGATTGAAGATATATTTTCAAAATTGCACGGTGGAGAAGAATTCACCAAATTAGATTTGAGCATGGCGTATCAGCAAATTCCATTAGATGAAAACTCGAGAAAGTATACCACCATTTCAACGTCAAAAGGACTTTTCCAATACACTAGATTAATTTATGGGTTAGCTTCGGCACCTGCCATTTTCCAAAAAATTATGGACTCTCTGTTGGCAGGCTTAGACGGAGTGGTTGTGTTTTTAGACGACATTTTGATTAGTGCACCAAATAGAAAATTGCACTTTGAAAGGATTGAGCGAGTTCTTAGCATTTTGAGCAAAGCGGGTTTCAAATTATCTGTGGACAAGTGTGAGTTTTTTTCTAAGAAGATACAGTACCTAGGGCATATCATTGACAAAAATGGACTGCACATGAATCCCGAAAAAAAACCAAATCATCCACGGAAACGATAAATGAATGGGCTGTGCGTGTAAGATCGTTAGCTGTATATTGTGAATTCGGAGCAAATTTGGAATCGGCGATCCGAGATAAGTTTGTAATGGGTTTGGAAAAGGGTCCAGCCCGAGATAAAATTTTTCTGGAATCGGTCGACTGCTCTTTAGACAAGGTAATTGAAATTGCCAATAATGTGGAGTACACCAAACACCAGTACGATCTTGCACATGATATTAAGGAAGAGAATATTCACTTCATTAAAAAAGGTAAAAGTAAACAGCAACAACAACTCCAAAATCAGCAGCAGAACAGTAAGGTAAATCAACAACATTGTAAAGTATGTGGATTTAATAATCACAAGAGCGAGGGCTGTAAATTTAAAAATTACAAGTGCAAGCAATGCAACCAAAAAGGGCATTTAAAAAAGATGTGCAAATTTAAAAATTGTAATTATATAGATAATTCGGAATTAAGTTTATTTTCTATATCGAGCAATAATGATGGTCCTATAAAAGTTAAGATAATTATTAGTGAAAAAACTTTTGAAATGGAGTTAGATACAGGGTCGGAATATAGTGTAATTTCTACTGATTATTATAAGGCCTTCTTTCAGAATCGTAAGCTGGAACAAGTAGATATGGTGTTAAAAACCTATAATGGCAAGAATATAATTCCTATTGGGTTATTACGTGTTAAAGTGCAGTACGGTAATATAACTAGAGTAATTCCTTTTATAGTCATTGAACGGGGTGGCCCGCCACTATTAGGAAGAAATTTTCTAAAAACATTTGAAATAAAAATTGGAAATTTAAATTATTTGTTACCCATACCAGCAACACAAAAAGTGATTAGTAAATTTGGCAGCCTTTTTGATGGTAGTTTGGGACAATTTAGAGGTGGATTGGCAAGCTTAAAAGTTAAGTAGGGTACAATTCCAAAATTTTTCAGGCCAAGACCTTTACCTTTGACTATTAAAGACAAAGTAGAAAAAGAAATAGATTTTTTGGTAGAAATGAAAATTTTGCAGCCGGTAGGTTATTGTGAGTGGGGCACACCAAGAGTTCCAGTGGTAAAGAAAAACGGAGGTATCAGAATATGTGGGGACTTTAAAGTTACTCTTAACCCTTATTTGAATGTTGAAAAATATCCACTACCGCGGATTGAAGATATATTTTCAAAATTGCACGGTGGAGAAGAATTCACCAAATTAGATTTGAGCATGGCGTATCAGCAAATTCCATTAGATGAAAACTCGAGAAAGTATACCACCATTTCAACGTCAAAAGGACTTTTCCAATACACTAGATTAATTTATGGGTTAGCTTCGGCACCTGCCATTTTCCAAAAAATTATGGACTCTCTGTTGGCAGGCTTAGACGGAGTGGTTGTGTTTTTAGACGACATTTTGATTAGTGCACCAAATAGAAAATTGCACTTTGAAAGGATTGAGCGAGTTCTTAGCATTTTGAGCAAAGCGGGTTTCAAATTATCTGTGGACAAGTGTGAGTTTTTTTCTAAGAAGATACAGTACCTAGGGCATATCATTGACAAAAATGGACTGCACATGAATCCCGAAAAAATTAGTGAAATCAATAATATACCTTATCCCACAAATATAAAAGAGCTGCAGGCATTTTTAGGTTTGGTAAATTTTTATAGACGTTTTATACCTGACGTCTCGACCTTGTTACACCCATTGCACAACTTGCTACGTGCCGATACCAAATTCCATTGGAATGATAGTTGTTCAGCGGCTATCGATAAACTTAAATCTTTATTGTTAGATGATAAGTGCTTAGCGCATTTCAACAAAAATTTGAGTACTAGATTGACGGTGGATGCCAGCCCAGTGGGTGTGGGTGCCGTTTTGTCACAAATTGATGACAAAGGCGTAGAGCGTCCAATAGAGTTTGCTTCTAAGTCTTTAACAGACACGCAAAAGAGGTATTCACAACTAGACCGGGAAGCAGTAGCAATTTTATTTGGAGTAAAAAAATTCCATCATTATTTATATGGTCGTTATTTTACATTAGTAACTGACAATAAGCCACTGCATCATATTTTTAATCCCAAAAAAGGAATACCCTTAATGGCTTCGAGCCGACTTCAGCGTATTGCACTGACTCTATCAGGATACCAGTTTGATATTTGTTACATCAAGTCAAAAAACAATGTTGCCGATTATTTTTCGAGGTATCCAAAAAGTTCGAAATTTCTCTTAGAAGATTTCCCAAGAAATGTTTACGTTAATTATTTACGAAACCTAAACGACGAGAAGTTGTTGGATTTTAAGGCGATCGGTAATGAGACCATGAATGATACTTTGTTGATGAAAGTAAAAAAATTTATTAAACAAGGATGGCCAACGAAATGTAGGGATTCTGAATTGCTTCCATATTTCCTAAAACAAATTGAATTATCGGAAGAAAAAAATTGTTTGTTTTGGGGTTATCGAATAATTATACCAAGAAAATTAACAAGGGATTTAGTAAATGTTTTACACGCTTCCCATATGGGAATAGTGAAGATGAAGTCAATGGCGAGAGAGTGCTGTTGGTGGCCGGGACAAGGTCGAGATTTAGAAAACGTTGTGAAATCTTGTGAAGCTTGTGTAATGACTCGTCCGAGTCCACCACAACAAGAGTTGATAACGTGGCCTAGACCTGATGAAATTTGGTCTAGACTACACATAGATTTTTTCGGTCCATTTCTGAAACGATGGTGTTTAGTGATTGTCGATAGTAATAGTAAATGGTTAGATATGGGTACAAATACAACTAGTGACGCCGTCATAGCCGTTTTATGCGAACTTTTCGCACGGTTTGGATTACCCAAGAGTATAGTTTCAGATAATGGAACTTCTTTTGTTTCTAACAAGTTTAGAAATTTTTTGCAAATGAACGGAATTGAACAATTAACAACGCCAGTAGGACACCCATCCACTAACGGGCAAGCAGAAAATGCCGTAAAAATAGTAAAAAACGCTTTAAGACGTAATTTAAAAGATACCCCATTAAAAGAATTTAACAGTGCTTTATGTCGCTTTTTGTTTGACTATAGAAATACCACACACTCCAGTCTTGGGGTTTCCCCCAGTTACATAATGTTTAACAAAAGAAAACTAAGAACTAGGTTGGATCTCATTAATCCAAAAAGAAAACTTGAACGGGTAAGTACAAAGGAAATCAAAGATTTTGTAAAAATCAAACAAAAAAATCAAAAGAAATACCATAAAGGTGTAAAAAATAATAAATTTAATGAAAACGATGAGGTTATGGTCAAATACTACTCTGTTCCAGGAAAAGTTTCATGGAAGCATGGTATCATTTTTAAAATTGTTGGCAAACAAACTTATTTAGTAAAAGTAGATTCTAGTAAAATATGGAAACGACATGCTAATCAGATAATATATTGCAATAACACTAAGGATTCAGATATTCCTAGTACTGTATCTGATCCATTTCAAAAAATGAATGTTTACCATGCAGAAAATTACAACAACCCTGTAAAGGAGATCATTAAAAGCAACAATATTGTCCATGTAGATAATGAACATGAAGAAAATAATATTTTACATATTTTCGATGAGAACCAAAATACAGTATGCGAAACTACTAACAATAATACTGAAGGTATTAAGTATAATCTAAGAAAAAGAAAAAAAAAATTAAAAAAACATATACTTACATAGGCCCAATTCATACGAGGATTTAAAAATCTTGTTTTATTTTAAATTCTCTTTAAAAGTTGCTTCCAAAAACATTGTACATTCATACGATGATTTTTTCCATGTTTCTAGGTTTGTTTTTTTTTCCCTCAAAAATGGTATCAGTGTTGCCAGTAGATTTTAAAAAATCCATTTCCCCTACATGTTAAAAAAATGTTCCCATACGAATATCTACAAATTTCATTAATTTTAATTTAAAAAAGATTAATTAAAAAAATTTAAATCCTCATTTTGACATACATATGTAGTTCTTGTGTATTAAAATATTTAAAGTGACTACTTCTGCGTTCGAAATTAATGCATACTTCTCTACAGATTTTCAGAAATTATTTTATTTATAATACAAATTTAACATAAGGCTGCATTTGAGATTTCTCCATTAATGGAGTTTATTAAGATTTAAGAGAGATAGATGTAAGTGTAATTTCTTTAATTATTAAATCATTGTTTAATTGATGCCCATATTCTATTTCCTGAGGTGCCTGTCATTAAATAAAAGCATGTGTAATTTCGAGCAAAAACAAATTTTGAACCGATTATGAGCAAAAATATATTTTAATTATAGTTATTTTTTTATTTATATACAAAAAATGCAATCTGAGTATAAAAAATTTCTACGTTTTGTCAAAGTATTATTAATACTTATAAATAAAGAAACGTTTTGGCCAAAATAAAATATTTGTCCGATATTCCCTATACTCCTATATTAGCGACAAAATAACCTACATGTAACACTGTTTTCTATTATAAAAAGCTGTTGTCGCATTGAATGAAAAAATAAAATAAAGCAACATACCAAAAATTAAAATATGTGTAAAGAAAATTTTAAAAGAAAACTCGGAAAACGGAAAATGTGATTTTTTTTCTACCCCTTTGCTTTTCTATACCGTTCGCCTACAAACTACAAAAATCGTGTTTCAAAAAATCATTGAAAAATCAACGTGTGAATTAGGTGTAAGAAAATGAAAAACATGTAGATTATTGAGTTCTTGTTTCAACTTTGTTATTTGTTGGACTCATTTGTTTAAATGAAAGTTTATAACATAATGACTCTAGTTGTTCTGGGATTTTTGGGTAGAGGTTCCCTGATGATCTGCATTGGCAGCAGTGAGATGCGCATAGGATCCAGCTAGGCCCCTCAATAATCAATTTCAATGTATTTTTAATAAAAAAGTTATTTTACTAATTAAGTAAAATAATAATTTGGGACTATTAGTGCGTTGATAAATGTTAAACTTAAATTGTAGCAATTCCCAAAAATAAAACACTAATTAAAACAAATTTTTGTTAAACAAAAATTTAAATAAATTAATAGTTTGTTGACTGAAGGTGCAGAGACTACGATTGGCAAACCACAGACTTTGATTGTGTCGCCCACACGTGAACTGGTCATACAAATCTGGAATGAAGCGCGTAAATTTGCAATCGGTTTTTATTTGAACATACGCATTGTGTACGGTGGCACATCGTCTAAACATCAGGGCGAAAATATTGGCCGACGTGGCAGTCATATTTTAATTTGCACCCCAGGCCGCTTATTAGATTTTGTGGAAAAGGGTTTCATATCATTCGAGGATACACGTTTTGTTGTACTGGATGAGCCTGATCGTATGTTGGATATGGGCTTTAAAGAAAGTATGGCCACCATAATGAACCACCCGACAATACGCGCCATGGAAGAACGATAGAATCTTATGTTCTCTGCCACTTTTCCAGCAGAAATTCAGCGCATGGCTGGCGAATATTTGAATGAGTACATTTTTACAGCGGTTGGCGTTGTGGGCGGAGCATGTTCGGACGTTACGCAGAATATCTATGAAGTGAAGAAACACTGTCAAATTTATGTCCGGCTTCCTTGCGGACTAATACGAGATCATTGAGGACTACTTCAGTGGGGTTCGCCCTTTCATTGGAACTTTGTTGCCTCTCAAACTTAGCATTTTCTATGATACTTGCAGCTCTTCGTTGCGCCACTTGAAGTATAAATTTAACTTCTTTTTGGTATGAATCAATATTGTACAATGGTTCTACAATGTTTTCTTTTGTACAATTAAGAGTAAATCAACTCGAATGGACAATAACCATGAGCTGTAGATGGGGTGGTATTGTAACAATATGCAAAATATTTTAACCACAAGTCCCAATCTGATTTATCGGATGAGATGTATGTTCTTAGGTATTCATTAAATCTTCTGTGAGATCTCTCAACAGTACTCAATGTCTGATGATGATATGGAGTGGAATTGAGTTTCTCTATATTCATCATTGAACATAACTCTGATAAAACTTGATTCATATATTCTGTACCCATGTCCGTAAGGATTGTATTCATTGGACCATAAGTCAAAATAAAACCTTCCATAATAGCTTTTGCTACATTTTTGGCTGATTTATTTTGTATGGGTATTTCGACTAAGTATTTTGTAAGGTCGCATATCATAGTGACAGCATATTCATTTAATGATTCGGACGGTGGTAATGGTCCTATGGTGTCAATTATTATTATGTCAAATGCTTTTAAAGAGGTAGGCGTTAGAATGAATCGCTCTTTACCATGGACAACAGTTTTATTTATTTGGCATGTTTTGCACCGTTTAACACATCGGGCTATATCTCGGGTCATGCCTTTCCAATGATATTGAAGTCTAATTTTTTTTTATCATGCGTGTTGTTCCTGGATGTCCTCCCGATATAGGATCATCATGATATTTAGTTTATCAGTATCGGTGAAAATTTTTATTAACTTTGGTGTGAGCACAATTGTTAAATTAGTATCTTGTAGTATTTCATTGCCTTTATTCTTAAAGGTTTCAACATTGGTTCCTAGGAATTTAAGCAGACTATCATCGAAGTGTCGCATGGTTGTTAGACCCATGTTATCAGCTATTTTTTTAAGCTTTAGAAAGAGTAGACCTAAGTCTACATTTCCATTAATAACCGTGTCTTTCAACATAAATTTGGAAAGAGTTTGCTTTCCTTTTCTAATTATAACTTTATTTTTGGTAAAATGCAATTGTGGCATTTTACTGTGCTCTTGGGTATTAATTGCCTCATATACTTTTAGTTCAACCGATTTAGTATTAGACTGTATGCTGTTATTGTCATTACAGTTATTATATTTCGTCTGAAGTCTTGTTACCTTCAGTACTGTGTTGACTTCAATATTTTTGATCTCATCGATGCTTATACGTGACAGCGCATCCGCGGCGTAATTTTCTCTACCCCTAATATAGTCAACCACAAAGTCATATTCTTCTAAGTCCAGCCTCATACGGGTTAATTTTGATGACGGATTTTTCAATGAAAATAAATAAGCTAGGGGTCTGTGATCGCTTTTAATTACAAACTTTCTGCCGTAAACATATGGTCGGAAATATTGTATTGCCCAATGAATTGCAGTTAATTCCTGCTCTATTGTTGATTTATTGCTTTTACCTTTTGTGAAAGATCTGGATGCGTAAGCAATTGCTAACTGAATACTCTTCTTTTCTTGGCTTAAAACAGCCCCACAGGTATGTTTACCTGCGTCTGTGGTTATGCAGAATTCTTTAAAAAAAATCTGGATATTAGAGAATTTTTGGACTCAGCAATTGATTTTTAAGATATTGGAATGCTTTTTCACATTGTTGAGTCCATTCATATTGAAAATTTTTTCTAGATAATCTAGTAATATGTCGTGACGATTCAGCAAAATGTGGGATGAACCTTCTGTAATAGTTACAGAATGCTACGAAGCGTTTAGCTTCATCACCATTGGTGTTGGATAGTTTTCTATAATGGCAAATTTGCTGTCGTCAGGTAAAATACCTTTATCAGTGCATTTATGACCTAAAAATGTCACCTCACGATAAAAAAATTTACATTTATCTGGATGGAGTTTGAGATTGTATTTTCTGCAAGTATTAAACACTTGTTTTAAGTTTTGTAGCATGTGTCCTGAAGAACAACCTATTACTACTAAGTCATCCATGTATACAAAGGGTTGGGTTGGAGATAACCCTGGAAAAGCCAATGACATCATTCTTTGGAATGAATTTGGGGCAATTTTAATACCATATGGCAGTCTTTTAAAGCGAAAAGTACCTTTTTATGTGGAAAAAGACATAATGTTTATAGAGTCTTGTTCCAATTCTATTTGATGAAATCTCGACATTAAAACCAGGCATGAAAAGAACTTCGCTCTTCCTAACTGATCAAGAATGTCATCTATACGAGGTAATGGGAATTTATCAGCTATCAGTTTTTTATTTATTCCTCTATAATCTACGTCCAATTTCCACCTTTTTTGTGTCGAACCGGGTAATGGCTTTTTGGATACTATTAGAATAGGGCTATTATATTGCGAGATACATGGTTCTATTATATCATCATTTATTAATTTATCCACTTGTTTGTTAACCTCATCTTTTTGAGCATGAGGGATTCTGTAATTTTTTATGTACAACGGTTGTGTATCATTTAGCCGTAATTTTTGTTTATAGGAATTATTGGTACTGATTTTATCGGTTTCCTAAGCAAAAATGTCTATAAAATCTGAGCATAATTTTCGAAAATTTGTATGCGCATAATCGGGAAAATTCTTTGTTAGTTTTTCTTTATTTTGCTTTGCATTAGTACTGGAATTGGTAAGACCAATTTTATAGTCGTTTAGACTTTCTGATTCTACTTGAATATTATTAATTACTATGTCTTTATTTGTGGTATTGATGATTTTTACTAAAGGCTGTGATTTAGTAGTTATAGTGTTGGCAACATAAACGCCGTTTCGAATAATTTGTTGCGGTATTAATACCTCTTCCTCAGCAGACACTAAATTTATTGGTCTTATTACTTCAGACCTTGCTGGAAGTGATATGGAATTAATATTTGGACCATTCCTTAAAGGGATTGCTATATCATACGGATCGTCATTAGTTCTTAAGGTAATCCAAATCTTCATCACCTTCATACTGTAAAACGCATTTGTATTTTCGAATAAAATCCATACCTATTATACCGTCGACTTCAATCGGAAAAGCATCCCTTACGACATGAAAATCGTGAGCTATAAGCAGATCTTCTTGTTTTAAATTAGCTTTAACTTTGCCTATTGTAGTTATTATACTCTGTCCTATACCATTTATACTTGTTTGTTTAGTAAGATCTATGGGTTCAAATAGAACCTGGTGATTTTTTACGACTGATATGTCTGCACCTGTATCTACTAAGAATGTGGACCTATTGTCATTTAGAGTGGTTCTGGAGGCTAGATAACTGTATAAATTTGTATTTATGTTGTGGATTTTACAGTCTATTGAGTACTTAGGGATGTTAGTTCGTTTCCCGAACTATTGTCATTTATGCAACGTATATTATTATTTCTATTCACGTTGCGGTTGTTACTGTAGTAACGGTTATTATTGTTATTGAATTCATTCCTAACTTCGCTATTATTGAAGCTTCTAGGTGCATACCTAACGTGACCAGAAGCTTTTTACAAAAAGCGGGACACGATCGTTCAAAAAGCGGGATTTTGACGAAAATACGGCCAAAAAGCAGGATTTTTAAATAAACAACTATTTGAAAGCGGGATGTGTAATACGCACATAAAAAGTTTCGTATGTACTTAGGAAACACAGTTTTTAACTCAAAAGAATCGATTTTAAATAAACAAAAGTTTTTATTAACAAAAATTTTTATTTAGTAACGTAAAATAAATAAAATTAAAGATTTTTTGACTTCATTTACAAAACAAAATACGATTTTTATACAAAACAATGTACAAAAACTTAAGGCGAATGATAGCAAGTGGCCCTGTTAGTCCATATTATCATCAACTGACTACACCAATGTGTCAAACTCTTTATAAAAAAATAAGCAAGAACTTTTTATTTTATTATTGACAGTTTGGTGAATGTCAGTTGTTATTCTCCTAATAAGCCCTCTTGGTAATAAATTCCTAAAGCAGCAGAATGTCTGCACATATAAAGCACTGTAACAAAAGGATCTTTGAGTGTGTACGTTTGTATTTTTATTTTTTTCATTTGAGGAGCTGCCAGATGCAAAAAAAATAAACAATAAATACACTAAAAAATATTTGGAATAAATTTTTATCAGTTACATATTAATAAAAATATATTAAGAGATAAGAAATTTCAAAACTCTAAAAAGCGGGATAAAGCGGGATAAAAATTCAAGGCGGGATCAACCTCAGAAAAGCGGGATGTCTGGTCAGGTTATGCATACCGGTCACTTGTAATCCTGTTATTGGGATTCCTGTTACCATTATTCTGATTATGGGAATCAGGGGCCCTATTAGTTATTGTGTCTGTTACCAATATTTCTAGAGTAACGATGTCTACTATTAGAGAAATTAGGAAAATTATTGTTGTAATTGTTTTGGAAAGTTAATATAGCATTAGGTTGTCCGTATGCGTCCGTACAACTGCTTATAAATTTTGTTTTACCATATTTAGGAACGTTCCTGATTTCATGATGAGTTTTACTCGTTCGTTGGATGCATTTTTTATTATTGCTGAAACTGCTGCACGTGTTGCGTACTTGTTTGCAGTTTTGTTTGGGAGGCCGTCAGATATGTAAGCGGTCTCCAATTTTTTTGCAAGTTCATCGATTTCCTTAACTTAGGCATTGGCACTTTTGCCCGTTTGTCTTATATTCATTAAGTTTGCATTGATGACGTCAACGGATTCACCTTTAACAGTCGATTTGAGTTTAAGTATTATCGCTGAAATGGTCGATTCCGTTGTTACTATATGCCTGGTAGTGCCTTTTAGTTTTGTTTTAATAAGGCTTACCGCCTAGCCTCATGTGTACTCTTTATGCTTTCCACAAGTGTCAAAGCATCAATGAAGCTTTGTAGGTTTTCTGGACTTCCGTCGAAGTCAGGTAGTAGTTTAGCTGCTGTGTTTAGGAATTCTATATTTGTTTCTGACATGTTGGAAGAGGCTCTATTTGTACTTCATAGTACATGTTGGGTTTAAAACTAGTTCTGGTAGATATTTAAAATTTGTTTCCTCATGTAAAGAGTTAGGTACATTTAGTACGATACCTTTTTTTAAGGATATCGTTATTAATTTATCTCTTATGTCAGCGAAGAAAGCTTCAGCTGCTGCTTTATGAGCGTGAGTTAATCTGTTATAATTAACATTAAGGAGTGCTCTAACGTGTTCGAATCTGCGCACGAGATTATTTATGTGCTTATTAATTGTTTCGGGTTTTATCTCTCCATTGAGATTGATACACTTATATGATTTGAGGAATTCTTCCTTTATTGCTCTGGCCTTATTCACTATTATTTCCCATTCCGTGGGGTTTAAATTCTGAATAAGGAGAGACAAAAATTGAGATTTTATGGAATTTAAGAAATGTATTCTTTAGGGCTATTTAAAACGGAAATTCAACAATTAGACTTGGTCTAAATTTCTTGCTAAAGATGCTGCGCGCATGTAATTTTTTCGTAATGATCTCTTATGAAGCTGGTAGACCGTTATAAGGATCTGCAGCGCCAGTAAGGAAATGATAATTACTAAATATATGATTGGATATTCTACTTTCACCGTAATGTCGTTGATAACGTTAGCATTAGGGTTTTCTATTTTCGATTCACGGCCAGCCATGGTGCCCAAGTTATTTTAAGATATTTAAATTTGTATTAATGAAGTGGATTCTGTGAGGAGCCGTGGAAGTTCTACGCTTGCTGCACCCAGTATCAAGATTATAAACATTGACCCAATCATATAGATTACAAGTGTCATGTACGTATTTCGAGTAACTGTTTACATAAACAAAATGCAAGTTTACAATATCTTACTTAAAAATAAATTTATACAGTCACACGAATGTTAGCCCTAATTCACACGTTGATTTTTCAATGATTTTTTGAAACACGATTTTTGTAGTTTGTAGGCGAACGGTATAGAAAAGCAAAGGGGGTAGAAAAAAATCACATTTTCCGTTCTCCGAGTTTTTTTTCAAATTTTCTTTACACATATTTTAATTTTTGATATGTTGCTTTATTTTATTTTTTTATTTAATGTGACAACAGCTTTTTTTAATAGAAAACAGTGTTGCCTGTAGGTATTTTTGTCGTTAATATAGGAGTATAGGGAATATCGGACAAACATTTTATTTTGGCCAAAATGTAGGTATTTTGTATACTCATATTGCATTTTTGTGCATAAATGTAAAAATAACTATACGCAAAATATATTTTTGGTCCGTTTAAAATTTTTTTGTTGTTCGTAGTTACATAGACTTTAATCTCATTATTTTGGTGTCGCAGTGCCTGTATTTGGATAGAATCTTCCCTCTATTCTTTTAATGGCAAGCACCCCAGGAAATAGGAAATGAGCATCTATTAAACAATGATTTAATAATTAAGGATATTACTTACAACTATTTAACTTAAATCTTAATAAACTCCATGATTGGAGAAAACCCAAATATAGATATGTGTTATATTTGTATTATAAGATAATTTCTGAAAAACTGTACAAAAGTATGCATTAATTTCAAAGGCAGAAGTAGTCACTTTGAATAATTTAATACAAAGGAATTACATACATATATACATACATATGTCAAGTTTTAAGTTACCTACTGTAGCTCCAAATATTCAAAAGAAATAATTTTGGTTTACAAAAGGTTTACAAAACAAATTTTTTAACATGTAGGGAAAAAACGATTTTTTTTTAATCTAATGGCAACACTGATACAATTTTTGGAAGAAAAAAAATTAAAACTAGAAACATGGAAAAAATCATCGTATGAATTTAAAATGTTTTTGAAAGCATCTTTTAAAGAGAATCAAAAATAAAACAAGATTTTTAAATCCTCGTATGAATTGGGCCTAAATGTGTCAATAAAAGTCAAGGACGTGTTAGTTAAAAAAATGGTGCTTATGTCACGGATGCCGTGACCATTTTTTGATGGTCAATAGAGTACAGTGACATAAACCAGATATCGCCAATTGATATCTGAATTAGGCTCTTAATTCTTTAATATTATACCACTGGAGGGACACGTATGTATCACAGTAGTAAGTTATTTGTTAGTATATACTTATCTTTATGTTTTTTTTTAAAGGAATGTAAAAGTTTATCTCTCTTATATAACAATCAAACAACTATAAATTCAAATTTATATCTTGTTTCACTAAATAAATATCAAGGTTACCATTACAAAACTTTTAGCGAGATCCAGTGTGCAAAGCATGCGCTCTGTTAACATCCTTTTTATAGGGTTGCCGATGTTGTTTTGTTGCTGTTGTTGTTATTGCTGGTGCTGCTGTTGTTGAGCATGCTGATGTAAATGCTGCTGCTGTTGCTGCAGTTGGTGCGGATTATGCTGCGTATGTTGTTGGGCATTATTTACTGCCGCTGTTGTTTTAATGGGTTAGGTCGGTGTTGTCATCAGAAATTGCTGATGCTGATGATGGTGATGTTAAATCTTCATCAAATTTATATTTATTGTTTTCAGTTTTAGATGCTTCTATCAGTATAGACGATAATGGCGAGTTTGATGATAATGACGATGACGGTGAATTATAATTTTGTCGGAGACTGAAGTCAACAGTTAAGAAAAGAACCGATATCAGGGAAATTGGGATATTGTTTCCATTTTTCTGTGTACAATTTAAAAAAATGTATATGGCATTATATCGTCATTCCCAAGTGGCATATTATATCAAATTTTTCACCATCACTATGGTTTTCTGCTGTTCAAGTTACTTTACTTTTTCTTGGCTTCAATAATAATATATCTTTTATATTTGCACAACACTTCTTTCTTATGTATAAGCAATTTTAAATTGATTTTAACTTTTGCACTGCAATTTTATTTCATCACATTTTGGCAGGATCGCCATGTAATAATGATAAATAAATTATTAGTTTGTACGGCCGCTGATGCAACCGTCTTGTTGTTCTTTTATTGACTCAATGAATTCTTAATTCTAATTTACTTAAAGCTAACTTAACTAGCTGTGGGAACATGCTAACTCAGTAGTACCCACATTTAAAGTTTGGCTGTGTGGACAAATAACTCAAACAAAGTATTGAGTTTCAGTTGTATACAGAAGGTATATCAACTGCGGCTAGTCGAACACACTACAACTCATTCATCCAGATTGCACGATGCAAAAACATTTGGAGTGGGTGCGGTGTTAGCACAAACGGACGAGGACGGGTCGGAAAAGCCGATTGCATTTATGTCGCATAAACTGAATAGAGCACAACGGAATTATACCATTACTGAATTGGAATGGTTAGCAGTGGTCGTGGCAATAAAAAATTCATCTGAAATGGTTAATGGGTCAAAAGGATTTATCAGGTCGTTTAGCAAGATGGTCCAACTGCAATGTTTTAATTTCACTATTGAACACCGTAAAGGTAAGGATAATACTATATTAAATATCTCGAGGATTTGAGGATGACAACTTTGTGGATTCAATAGATCTGGAGAATGTTATTGTCATTGACTTGAACTCTGGAGCATTTGACTCATCTGAATAATGTAAGTTACGTAGGGAATATGCGGATTCGAATTTACCGGATTATAAGGTTGTAGATAAGTATATTTATAAACGGGAACATTTTTCCAATGGTGATAAGGATGAGTCAGAATGTTACAAACTCTACGTACGTGATGAACTACGCTCAAGTGTGATTTATGCTGCCCATGATGTGCTTATATCTTCTCATGGAGGAATAGCTAAACCCTTGGAGAGAATAAGACGGAATTTTTTCTGGCCGCTACTTGTGATGGATGTAAAGACTACATAAGGCAGTGCGATTTAGGTAAAACTTCCAAAACGCCTACTACTATTTTAAGACCACCTTTGGGACAGGTGGTAAAAACGGACTGAACTTTTTAAAGACTTTATGTTGACATCATAGGACCGTTACCCAGGACAAAGACGCCGCATATTGGGATTTTAATAGTTTTATACCACTTTTCCAAATTTACTTTTTTGAAGCCATTGAATAAATTTGTATCTGGACATATTATAGAGTACTTACGAACTACAATATTTAATTGTTTTGGTGTACCTGAAGTCATTGTGGACAATGGATCACAATTTAAAAGTCGTGAATTTTTGAAATTTCTTTCGATGTATGGTGTTCAAGATCTATTAACGGCAGTTTGCAGTCCACAGGCGAATGGTAGCGAGCGAGTGAATCGTTGTATTAATGAAGCATTAAGATCATATGTTCGAAAGTATTAGCGTCTATCGGATTTCTATATTGACAGTGTTAACTGCGCATTAAGGAACAGTACCCATCAATCTATTTGTAGGACTCCTTACGAAGTAGTTTTCGGACAGACAAAGTAGTTTTTGGTGACAAACGGACAATACTAAAAAATTTTAGAAACACTAAATCTTTTGACGGAAGTTGATGCAAAGATTGAAAGACAGGACGAATTTACAATTATACGAGACTCAATAAGAACCTTGATGAAGGATGCTTATGAAAAGAATGCTAGGACGTACAACTTACGATCTCGTATTAAGGACTTTAAAGTGGGACATACCCTTTAAAGGAAATTATTTAAACAGAGTTCGAAAATTAATAATTATAATTCAAAATTAGCTCCGGTCTGCGTAAAGGCTTCAGTTTTGCGTAAAATTGGACAGCTTAATTTCGAACAACAGGATATAGACATAGAAAATATAGCAGTTTATAATGCGAAAGATATATGAACGTAATAATTGTTTAATAATTATACTTTTGTAAAGTTTTTTTTGCTTGCCTTTTCCAGCTTCCAATTCAAGTGCAAGTCTTTAATTATTATCTGTTTTCCCATTTTCCCTGAGCACAGTCGAGTTATATTAGGTAGCACATACTCTATAAAGTTAAGGAAACAATATACGGATCGTTACAAAAGTTAGTACGGTTTAATTTTAAATTAAAAAAAGGATAAATACGAGTGATGGCACTTTCTTTAGAGATGATACAGTGACTAATTCACTTTCGGCATCCCATACATTTGTTGGATGGTCTAACGTATATACATACATATGTACGTTTCTTTTTCTGTCATATGAAGCTATAAAATTAAATATTTTGCAATAATATCAACATTGGTGCATAATCCTATACATTTTTTTATTTTGGGTTTCGATTAGCGTTTTAACCGGCAAATTTTATTCAGTTATATTTAACAGCAACTTTTCTGTTAAATGGTGTCGGTTAAGTGATAATCCTACATTGTGAAAAACATTTTTGGCTAAATGGTAGTTAAAGTTCTAAACTACTATTAATCGGACATTGTGAAAATGGTCGTTAGTGAGTTCTGTATACTAAAAGAAGTTTAAATTTTCTAGCCCTGGAATTTCCTTTTCTATTTCGCAGATTTTCAATACTAACCTTTTTCATTCTAAAACGTGAAATGTTTAATTAACGTGTGGTTTGGCAAGAATACAATGAAATAATATTTCTTAGAATTTTATTAATTTATGAACGAATTAGCTTCATAAGCTGCATAGAATGCGCAGTTCCGGAAACACGTTTTAGATACATATGTATACATGTAGATAATACGTAAACCTAGGCTTTTGCTTATCAAGTTAAATGAAAAGGTTGTAGCTGGTTTTTACCGAGAAGAAAATTTATTTTGTTTATTTTATACTTTCTCAACAGAATTTGCCATATTCGCCTCTCTAGGCATTTTCTTACATCAAATTAAATATTTACAAATATAAATAAATAGATAAAAATATATATTCAAAAATAGATTAACAACTTTTTAAATAAAATTTCAACTAAGCATCTATTTAGAAATTCCTTTTTCGATTGCACTCATTGAATAAACACTCACATTGTCTAGTTTCTTTTTGACAGTTTGACCAGCCAAAACCTGAAGCATTTTCGAGTAGACTAATTTTCTAACATTCAGAGCCCATAAAAAATCCATATGGTTAAACTCCTTTTGCGGTACCAAATATTTGCCTGCGGGATGACCTAAGTCTTTGTACATGTCCTCGACATCTCCAGGATGACAGAGTAAATCATTTTCAGAATAGTACACATAAGTTGGTACCGTAACAGCTGACAGGTTATAGCGTGGTGGCTCACGTTCCTTATATATCAGCATATTTTTATTAGCACTATAACTATAAGGAGCAAATTTCCCTGTTTTGATAATTTGTATGAAATGTTTCACCTGCTTAGCAGCCACACCGGCGGGATAATGGCCCAATATGACTGGAAACATTTTCTGAAGCAAAATAAATACAATGTTTGAACGACTATTTGAACAAAAACAGCGCTTACCCTATTAAATTCATTCCAATTGCGACCCACTATACCAAATACAGCTTCTATACACAACCTCTCAGTCTCGTCTGTCATGCGGCAAAGAAAACGGAACTCACCGTTAAACATCTCCGTTATCGAACTGCCAACTAAACTCTTTAAAAATTTTTCGATTTTATATTAATTTCATTATCCGTCATACATAGTATTTATATTCATATGTACTAAATACATACTGATGTACATCAAAGCTGCCCAAAGTAGCACCAGAGTGCCGAACATCAATCAGCTTCTTATACAAATGAATACACATACGCATATATGTACATACATTTCTATCGTGTTTCTCTCGGTGGCTAGCTCTGATGTAGACTTGGGTCGAACTCGTTCAGTAGTTCAGTTTTGCCACAAACCAATGATCAAACCCATGTAATTTAAATGTGTTTGCTCATTGGTTTGTGGCAAAAATGAACTAGTGAACGAGTTCGACCCAAGTCTACTCTGATGTACATACATATGTATGTATGTATTTTACACTTACATTGAAATATAAACTAATGGCTCTTATATAGGGATGATCTTCCGTTTCTCTAGCATATACTGCCGGTGCCATGGCTTGCATCATTAGAACTTTTTTGTTGTATTCTGGTCTCATGGAGCACATGACAAAAAATGCGGTGCAACCTTGGGAATGCCCAGCGTATTGTATTTGCTTATATCCAGTAGTCTTGAGAACGTAATCAATCATGGCTGGCAGATCATAGATACCAATTTCATGCCAGCTAAATTCCCAAAATTTTTCGCCATCTGGATCTAAAGTAGTGTGACTGCGAGAGTACCGGTTACCGCGCGCGTTGCCCATCCAAACATCGTAGTTCTTGTCTGCAAGAAGATAGGCTAAAATAATAAAATCGCAATTAATTTTCGAACGAATTAAGAATTTTAACTATTTGCTATGAATTAAATTCAAACAACTTTAATATCATGACAAAAACATGAATGTGGTAAAAGACCGAATCCCTATCTAAATAACAAAAATTAAGCATTTAAAACACCCACGAATATATCTAGAGCAATGTCGGGCGTTTCTTTAACACAATTGTGAAGAGAGCATTCACACGTATTCTTATGCTAGGAACACAACTGGGACGAATTTTTTTATTTTTTTTTTTTTTTAATACATATTTTTATTTATTGTATCTTCAAATATGAACTAACAATAAGTATTCAAATCTTAAATCTAAAATATAATTATTAGGCCCGACCACTGTCGGACATAAATTTAGAGATAGTTATAAATAATACATAAGTAGTGATAATCAAAAGGAAGAAAAAATAAAATAAAATAAAATAAAAAGTATTTTCAAGCAGTCCCATCTGGAGTGTTGAGTATAAGAGCACTTGTATCCCTCTTTTTTAGGCGGACGTGTCCAGTAAAGTTCAAAATATTACGAGCAAGCAGATTAGGATGTGACTCGAGTTTTGTTAAATATTTGCCTGCATATTTTGCAATTTCTTCAACCACTAGTGGCATATTCAAATCACGATGTATATTTGAGTTTTTTATATACCATGGAGCCGATGTTATTAATCGCAAAATTTTATTTTGCCTTCGTTGGATTCTCTCGACATTGGAAGCTGAAGCAGTGCCCCATAGTTGAATTCCGTAGCACCATATGGGTTTCAAAATAGACTTGTATATCAAAAGTTTGCAATCTAGACTGAGGGTTGAATTTCTACCAATCAGCCAATGTACCTGAGTTAATTTTAGTTTCATTTGGGTTAACTTAGAGTCAATATGGTGTTTCCAAGTAAGCCGTCGATCAAGGTGTATACCAAGATATTTCACATGAGTATGTTGAGGGACAACTTGATTGTTAATCCGAATGGGTAAACACGTATGTCTTCGTAATGTATATGTTACTTGAACACACTTTTGTTCGTTTACCTTAATTCTCCATAAGTTTAACCATAGTTCCAGCTGGGTAATGTGTTCTTGAAGATATCGGGATGCCTCGTAAGGATTTTCATGCATACTAAGGCAGGCTGTATCATCAGCAAATGTGGAAGTGTGGATATTGCTGCTCAGAGGCATATCACAAGTATAAATCAAATACAAAACTGGCCCCAGTATACTCCCCTGTGGCACACCGGATGAGATAGTTTCAGGCATGCTCATAAAGTCTCCTTCCACAACAGTGAACTTCCGGGCAGTAATGTAACTTTTCAAAAGACTTACAACGTTTATTGGCAGGTATGTTTTTAATTTTAAAATTAGGCCTTCATGCCACACTTTATCAAATGCCTGAGAAACGTCGATAAACAGCGCAGAACAATACTTTTTTTCTTCAAATGTTCTTCTTATCAATTGGACCAATCTATGAGTTTGTTCAATGGTGCTATGCTGACTTCTAAAACCAAATTGATGGTCCGGTATGCACCCACTATTAACTAGAATTGGGGACAATTTTGTCATGAGCAGTTTTTCGAAAAGCTTTGACATTGTTGATAGGAGACTTATAGGCCTATATGACTCAGCCTTGGTAAGGTCTTTGCCCGGCTTTGGAATCATTTTAACTTTGGCAAGCTTCCAGCTATTTGGATAATACTGCAGTCGTAAAATGGCGTTAAAAATAAATAACAGTATTCTAATTGCAATACGAGGCAACTTTATTAGCATCTGGTTACTAATTCCATCAAAACCCGGAGCTTTCTTTGGGTTGAGTTCAGAAATTAGTTTTTGCACATCACGCGTATTAAACTTTATTTGTTGAGGGGGTAGAGCGACTACATTTGGCAAATCAATTACACCAGTACATGTGTTTGGGGTAAATACGTATTTTAAATGGGCTGCAAATATGTTACCTTTTTCAGTATCGCTTCTTGCCCAACCTCCGGTAGATGTGCGCAGAGGTGGTTTAAACTCAACGGGTGTTTTAAGCTTTCTAGCAGCACGCCATAAAGAGTAATCAGATGCTGGTGTGACATCAAGATTTTCCAGATAGTTTTTAAGAGATGCAGTTTTTTCATGTGCAAGCAGCTCTTGGAGTCGTTTAGTGCACTCTTTAAATCTAATTTTATTCTGGGGTGATCTGTGCTGTTGCCATTCTCTTCTAGCTCTTCTTTTTTCACATACGAGACGTTCAATATCTGTAGAATATAGTCTATTAAACCCAGTCTGCAGATAGGAGGTAGTGGCATGTTTAGCAGCCTGCTTAATATTTTCGTTAAGATTGGCAATGTTAGATTCAACATCATCAGGTGTTCTTAGTGTAATGTTTTCCGTGCAATGACTACTAAGATATTTTTTGAATCGCAGCCAATTTACACGATTTATCAAATTGGCATATGGGTGAGGTAAATCACTTCTTAATGGGCTACAAATTGTAACGATCGTGGGAGAGTGATCGGACGAGAGATCTAGAGAAGCTTCAATTTGAATTAAATACCTAGAGATATTTTTCATAACGCCAAAGTCTATTACATCCGGAATTTTATGTATGTCAGTAGGCCAATAAGTGGGCTCCCCACTTGATATTACCATTTTCAAATGCATCCGCTGAAAGAATATTTAGTAATTTAAAAAATTGTAAAACAGATTTAAGAAATAAGTTATCTTCAGAAACAATTGCGGCAATTTTTTTACCAAAGAAGGAATTCGGAGAAGTGAAAATGAAAACTTCGAACATACGGAAACTATGTATAATAAGCCAAATTGGAAAAATTGATTTTGTAAAAATTAAACATTTTAAAACATAATGGGCATAATTTTGCACAACGCAACGAAAAACAATAACAAATTTGAAATGATTAATTTTCTTTGTTAAAAATTTTAAACTTTTCAATCCCAAAAACAATGGAGCATTTTATATGAAATTTAAATTTTAAATTTACATCCATATGTCTGTATGTACAAACCAACAACTATTTAAAATATTTTCAAATTTGTTATTTTCTGTTACAAAAATTCTGACTGCTGCGTAGCGTTTTACAAAATTATGACTTACATACATTTTATAGAAAAAATATAATTAATTGATATAAAAGTGTTGTTTTTTGTTTTATTTTTTGGTTGAATATAGTACATATGTATAAAAAAAAAATCATGTGTAATTTTTCTTCAGATGTGTAATATTGGAAACAGTGATGTGTAATTTCCAAATTCATCATCGGCAACACTGGTATGAGGTCCTTTTTCATAACAATTTTTTAGTATTTCACATTGTAGACGTAAATAGAACCCCAATTTAACGTCTAAAAATTTCACATACAATATTCGTATTCGCGAATATCGTTTCAAATATTCGTATTACTACTCGTATTCACGAACATCAAAAATTGACATTCGTTACATCACTAGTATGTATATGGTTCGAAAGGTCTTAGTCTCTTCTTTCTGTATCCGTTTATAAATATAAAATCGGTTTATTTTTAACTTAGTTAGCCCTAGATTGGTATACTTAAATTTACTTCTTTATGGTTAAATTTCGTCGAATCAATGAATATCACATTTACATTGCTATAACTACATAACTATGAATATTTTTTTAATAAATGTAAATTAAGTTTGTTATCTTAACTGTTTCAAATAATAATTATAAGTATTTTAGTAAATTTTTGGTTTAATAAATGTCCTGTTACCGCCACTAAGAAATCGCTGCAAGTGCATCATTTTTTATCGCTATTTATTGTTATCGATTAAACTGTCAAATGCAATTTTTCTTTTATCATTCCACGCGGTTTAAATAGCCAGCCATATTTTTTACGAACAAATCATATTTTATTCTTATAACATAATCATCCGAATTGATAAGATCGAGAAGTTTCGCTCCGAGTAGCCATACATGAAAAGTCAGTATCCACATTCATAGTATATAAGTTTTCTTTATAATAGTTGTGAATTATATTCTAGGAATTTTAACATTGAAGTACAAGGCAATAAATAATAATTGTATTCTAAAATCCTTATACTCGTGTTTATAATCTACAATTTGGTTATAAGGAGCTTGGGCAGCTTCACCCGTCCACATTAAAATTCTTTTCATCGGTCACCCAACTGGATATTTGAAGAAACTACTACGGCTGCTAATACGTAAGTCCTAACAATATGGAATCTTCTACCTCCTTACAGGGTCAACCACCAAATTGCCAACAAGAAACTGAGTCGAATTCTACAGCGAACAATTGTCACATCTGCAACAAATCCGCAGACAGCGTAAATTCTACTAGATGTCACAAATGCCGCTTTAATTTCCATTTAGCGTGTGCCAACCTTGATTGCAACCAACAATCACCAACTTGGCATTGCCAAAACTGTTCGTTACAACAACAAATAGTTATGGACTCAGTTTCCTCCATTCATAGTGCCTCCTCGGTCGCCGCTCGCCGACAAGCTCTGGAGCTGCAACGCTTGCATGAGGAAACGCAACTAGAAAGAGACTTTATAAAAAATAAATACCAGATTCTTGAACAAGAAATAGACGATTTCAATGACACGCAATCAGCGGATAGACAACCATCTAACAGATCAGTGCACGAGTGGTTAGATAAGCAATCTGCCGGCATACAAGTGCCTAAGTCAGTTAGACTCAGCACAACGCCCGAAGTATCCCAACATGAATCGTCCCGTTATGTATTTGCACCACACGCAGTGACAATGCAACAAACATCTAGCTCAACAGCCACATATGGGCAAAATGTAAGTAACAATTTAATTTATACAACAACAACAATAGCGCCACCTACATGTACAACAACGTCATTTGCGCATATGTCTTCATTTATTAATAATCCAACAACAATTTGTCAGCACTCAGCAGCTGCAAACATAAATAACAATTTAAATGACACAAATGTTGATAATCACGGATTAGAAACATTAATCCAATTTGGCTATATGGATTCAACGTTCTCCATGCATCCGCCAAACCTTCCATCGGTCATCGTACCTTCTCAAGGACTTTCACAGCAACAAATAAGTTCGCGTCAGTCAGTGCCCAAAGAATTGCCCATTTTTACCGGCATACCTGAAGAATGGCCATTGTTTAGCGCCACATACGACTGGTCGACAGCAGTCTGCGGTTTTACTGACGCTGAAAATCTTGTCAGACTTCAAAAGGCACTAAAAGGCGAAGCATTACGCTCCGTAAAGCATATTTTGATACATCCATCTGGTGTACCGTGTGCTTTATCAACACTGAAGCTGCTTTTCGGCCAACCAGAGAAAATACTAAACTCGCTTAAAAATAAAATAAAAACATTACCAGGTCTTAATACAAATAAATTACAAACAATTACCTCTTTTGCTGTTGAAGTTAAAGGCTTGGAAACTACGATTAAAGCCTGCGGTTTAGTAGATGAGTTGAATAATTCATCTTTATTACACGAGTTAATAATAAAAATGCCATCTAATTTTCAGCTTAACTGGGGTGAGCACAAAATAAGACTAGCAAAACAAAACAAAAAGGTAAATCTGACAGATTTCTCAAATTGGATTTACGAAGTCGGCATTTCAGCAAGCAGCATAAACCTAGAAACTGACAACAACATATCAAAAGCAGCAGAGCAACATTCACGTAAATTAAAAGATGCCTATATCAACGCGCACGATGAAAGAAGCAGAAGAACATGCGTAGTATGTTTTGGCAACTGCGATAGCGTTGAGAAATGTACAAAATTCTTGACTGCAACAAGAAGCGAAAGATGGAATTTGCTGCGAAAATATAATTTATGCAAATTGTGTCTTCGACGTCATAATGGAATTTGTAATAGCAGAGTCGTTTGCAGAGAAAAATATTGTCAAATAAAACATAAAACATTGCTACATAAGCCGACAGCTGATGAAAGAGAAAAAAACTTAAAAAATGAAAACGAAAATAAAACCAAAACAGAAAATCTACATGCAGCGCACAATGGTAATGAAAGCAATCAAATGTTGTTTAAAATTATACCCATTACATTATATGGAAATAATGACAAAATTTTAAAAACCTTCGCATTTATAGATGAAGGTTCGTCGGTAAGTTTAATAAATGAACAAATTGTTAATAAATTAGATTTAACTGGTGAATTACAACCTTTATGTCTGAAATGGACGGGGGAAATAGGTCGCCAAGAAGAAGACTCAAAAAAAATCTCAATGCAAGTCTCTGGTACAAATAAAACAAAATTTAAAATATCTGTCCGCACGGTTAAGCAACTATCGCTTCCGAGCCAAAGCCTTAATTACAAAAATTTAAGCGCAAAGTTTCCGCATCTTAAAGGGCTACCTATCAATGATTTTAAGAACGCTGTACCGGATGTACTGCTTGGTCTAAATAACTTAAAGATATGTATTTCAACTAGTATTAAAGAGGGTGAAAACAACGAGCCTGTTGCTATACGAAATCGCCTCGGCTGGCTTATATGTGGTGGCTCCAGTGTTGGGAAAAGAGCTCAAGCCCAATATAATTTTCATTTGTGTGAATGTCAACGAGAAAATGACCAAATTCTTAACCGCTTAGTCAAACAGTTTTATACAAATGAATCAACTGGGATAAGTAATTACACCCCAGCTCTGGGCACAAATGATCAGAGGGCTGTAAAATTATTAGAAAAATACACGAAACAAAAACATGATGGCCATTACGAGACAGCTTTATTGTGGCGGTACGACGACATTACAATGCCACCAAGCTACGAAATGGCGAAAAGGAGACTGATTTGTCTTGAAAAATCATTAAGAAACAATAAAAGCTTACTTGATCATTTTGAGAAAACCATATCAGAATATTTACAGAAAAATTACATAGCCAAAATTGACGATAATCAAATTAATAAACACAACGTGTGGTATTTGCCGATGTTTCCAGTATTTAATAAAAATAAGCCAAATAAAACCCGCATAGTCTGGGATGCGGCAGCGAAGGTGAATGGCATATCACTCAACTCTATGCTGCTTAAGGGGCCAGATTTGCTGTCATCTCTTGCGACCATTCTTTTCCGTTTTCGCCAAAGAAAAATCGCGATTTGTGGTGATATAGAACAAATGTTCCACCAGATCTACATACGGGATGAAGATTGCCATTTTCAAAGGTTTTTATGGCGTAGCTGTGACGATAGCAGGGCACCCGATATATATGTTATGAGGGTAATGATATTCGGTGCCTCCTGTGCCCCCTGTATATCGCAATATGTGAAAAATCTTAACGCGACAAAGTTTGAAGGTAAATACCCTCTAGCCGCAGCTGCTATAAGAGATAGCCACTACGTTGATGATTTTCTCGCTTCAACAGACACACCTCAAGAAGCCACTGAACTCGCCAAAAGTGTGCGGCTTGTTCATAGTCAAGGTGGCTTTAAAATTAGGAACTGGTGTTCGAATAGCGATTACGTTTTGAAAGAATTGAGTTTTTCCAACCCTTCGAACAATATTTGCCTTAATGTTAGTGCAGGCGTAGAAACGGAAAAGGTACTTGGTATATTTTGGAATCCAGCACAAGACAATATAACATTTAAACTGTCAAAGTCTGTCTTAGACACCGAGCTCCTCTTAGGCGGAAAAACTCCGACCAAGCGGGAAATTTTAAAAATTCTAATGAGCATATATGACCCTTTAGGGCTCGTAGGAAATTTCCTTATGTATCTAAAGATAGTACTGCAAGAAATTTGGCGCAGCGGTGTCGACTGGGACCAGCCTATTTTGGAAAAACAGCAAGTAAAGTGGAAAAACTGGTTAGCTTTTCTACCAAATTTAAGTGAGGTAAATATACCTCGATGATATTTAAAAAATTTCAAAAATTATAACGGTCTAGACGTACAATTGCACACATTTGTGGATGTGAGCGAAAGCGGTTATGCTGCTGTGTCATATTTCAGAATTCGCTGTGGAGAGGAAGTTACTATTTCATTACTGGGATCCAAAACCAGAGTAGCACCACTAAAGGTTGTATCAATTCCCCGTCTAGAGCTGATGGCTGCAGTTATTGGGGCTCGATACGCTAACTATATTGCAGATAATCATACAGTGAAAATTAGCCGCAAAATGTTCTGGTCGGATTCACGAACAGTTATAAGTTGGATTATATTATTATAACTGTTCGTCGGATTCACGAACAGTTATAAGTTGGATTCGTTCAGACCACAGGAAATATCACCAGTTCGTAGCTGTTCGTGTGAGTGAAATTTTAGATAGTTCAGAGATGAACGAGTGGTTCTGGATACTAGGAAAATCAAATGTGGCTGATGAAGCAACGAAATGCTTAACTAAACCTGATTTATCCCCAACAGGGCGCTGGTTTAATGGCCCAGAATTTTTAAGACTGCCAGAGAATGAATGGCCAATCACGGATGAAAATTTTCAGGAATCAAAGCTCGAATTAAAAGAGTGCAATTTTGTTGCAGAAAATATAGAACTACTTATAAACATCCAAAGGTTTTCTCGATGGTGCAGAGCATTGAAATCAACAGCATTTGTTA
Source organism: Tachina lurida (assembly GCA_944452675.1). Taxonomy (NCBI): domain Eukaryota; kingdom Metazoa; phylum Arthropoda; class Insecta; order Diptera; family Tachinidae; genus Tachina; species Tachina lurida. The sequence goes on along the minus strand of OX101753.1, from coordinate 110,510,703 downwards.
TCCGATTTTGTTATCGCCTTATAAATAAAACCAAATCTTTTAGGGAGGAAGAACTCACCCAAACTGAGTTACGTAAAGCAGAAACAACTATAATTAAAGATACTCAGAGTATATATTTCCAACATGAAATTAATTGTTTATTACGAAATAATAAATTAAGCAAAACAAATTTCTTGTATAAATTGTCACCCTACTTGGACGACGAGGGAGTTTTGAGAGTAGGTGGACGACTTGATTATGCCAACGTCCCTGAGGAACTAAAACATCCGGCTGTTTTGCCGAAACAATGCCGGCTAGCAACACTCTTAATATCCCGAACAACAGCGCTAGTTTAGCACCTAGCTATGCTGTAGGAGTAGTAGTCTCCTGTCGGGCGCGTCCCCAGGCGGCGGATAGGGGAGAGACATTATCAGTAACCCTCCTGACACACTGCACAAGTGGTCATCTGTGTTTCTGTCATGTCTCGGGTCTGGCACGAATCTACGGATTACTCTTTTTAGGATGCGTAGGATCGTTGTCATGGCCAGGCTGTGTGCTGGCGAAATGCACCTCTGGTATCTCACCGACAATGGCGTACCCTGGAAAAGAGGCGCCAGGGTTGGGTGTACCATGGGGGAGGAAACCGCAAATGGAGACTCCCGATCATGAGAAATATTCCACCCATGTTTATTATTATGATGGGGAGATGCTATCCAACATGAATTGACCTTCCAACTTTGAAGGGAATCGTGTTGGGCAGTTACTCCTAATGAAATCTAAGAGGGTCACATGATACTCCCATAGGAGGTCATGAGGCCAGCTTAGTTTTCAAGTTGTGGCTCCTCTTTATGGTGTAGTTTCTCTATGCATGGAGCCCGCGGACCAAAACTAAACCACTTGTAAGGTTAAGGTGGATGGTAGCAGTGCCGAGAACCTGAATGGCTAGTTAGTGGTTAAAGAAGACTAGTCGCTAACAGCTCCACGCCGACGCCAGGGCACGGGTCGGTTAAAACGTGATTGCCTAGCCCATGTACGCCGTCCCTGCATGGGTGGTCCAACCCCTTACGCGCATACTCGTGGGAACAAAATTGAGAACAAAAATAAAAAACAACAAAAACCAAACCTTGCCATTCCACTAGGAAAGGCAAGGTTAACTCGTAGCGTGTCCTTGGACTGTAGTCCAAGCACATCTGCTACAGCCAAAATTAGAGCTGAGAAATCAGCCAAGAAAACTCTGGGTGTGCCAACCGGGAAATCCTCGGTAGTGCCAACTGCACCCAATAAACAACTGAAAGGTGCGCCAGCTGGAATAAAACCAGCCGTGCCAATTGCACCCATTAATACCGAGCTCGAGAAGGATGCGCCAGTCAGCGTAAAGCCGACAGTGCCAACTGCATCTGGATCGAGTGCACGGAATACACAAGAACGTAGCTTCCTGACGCGCAAAGCCACCGGTGAATTACGGGCTGCTCGACGCTATATCGAGCAGTTGGGCAAAAAGCCGTCTAAGGACCTAAGCAGTAAGGAGAAATCCTCGCTGGCATGGGCAAAGGCTCACTTGGCGGCACATGATGGCTCCAACCCTGAAGTGGCTGCAAAAACACCTGCAGCCATTGCGCCTAAAAGGCAACGCTCAGGGGAGGAGCCATCATCGCTGCCAAGGGCACAGCCATCCAGCAAGCGACATAAGCAGGTGGATTCTGGAGTCATAAACAGACCTTACAGTGAGGTTGCAAGAAACACACTGGTGAGGGCTGTTCTTGACCGTAGTAACTGCGACGGAGCAATCGACAATGATAAATGGGGATTGATCTGTCAAAAGTTATTGGATATTTACCTGCAAGATACTGACATGAGTAAAGGGCATTCGCCACTATTCATGGACTCAGGCTGGTTTCAAGGACACGTGAAACTGGTCTCCTGCATGGACGAGCTATCAGCGTCCAAATTAAAGGATATCATCCTATCCCTAGGGGAAGTGTGGCCCGGCGCGAGACTGGAATTAGTCGCGGTCAGTGAGATACCTCGCAGACCGAGAGCAATTGCTATCATTCCGGCGGAACCACATGACCCAGCGAAGATCCTGGACATCTTCCGGAAAGGAAACCCGGACCTACCAACCAATGACTGGAAGGTAGTAAAGGTTTACGAACCGGTTGGTGCCCGTAGGAAGGCGATCGTGGTCCTTAATAAGGAGACGTTGTCCCTACTCCGGGAGAAACAAGGTCTGGTGTACTACGGTTTTATGGGCATCAGACTACGCATCTACCGGGGTGACGACAAACCCGATCCCGAAACCCCTGCTGCAGTAGAGGGGTCGCAAGGGCTAGCGATTGGTAAAGAGGCCAATGCCAATTCGAAGGCCATAGTTGAACCGGCGAACTCAGTCGCTTCGGGATGTTCCCAAACAGACTCTTGTCTGATTGGGGACCTCCTGGACAGACTCGACTTCGTGGACGATGAAAACGCTCTCCTGGACCCAAATCCAGAAGACGCAGACATCGTTATCAATTATGACCCAGATATCTGAGGATGGCGAAGATAATACAAATTAATCTTCATCATTTGAAATCAGCCTCAGCGGCATTAACCAACCGACTCGTTGAGGGAGGAGTGGATATGGCGCTTATCCAAGAGCCGTGGACTGTCAACGGCAAAATACTTGGACTTGGCGCAAAAGGTTACAAATTATTGTATGTAAACAGTTCAGGTAACAATGACAAAAACATTAGATCCTGTATTATGGTTAAAACCAACTTAAATATCTTCATTCTATCTAATTTTAGCAATGAAGATACGGTAGCGGCGGCGTGGGAGACAGGGGAATCCACTATATGGACTCTTTCCTGCTACATGGCTCACGGCGGCACAGACCCACCTCCTGGTACAATGGTCCGGGATTTAGCCAAAGAGGCCAATAGACGCGGCACGCCTCTAATAATAGGTGCCGACGCCAACGCACATCATCGAATCTGGGGAAGCTCAGGTAATAATGAAAGGGGTGAGTGTATTTTTGATTTTATTATGGAAAATAACTTAGTAGTATCCAATCAGGGTTCAGAACCCACTTTCATAGTCTCCAACAGACAGGAGGTGTTAGACATAACTCTAGTCAGTGCGAGACACGCTCATCTGATACGTGAATGGAGGGTCTCTTCAGACTGCTCATTCTCTGATCATCGCTATTTGCTATTCACAGTCAACATATCAAATAGGCATTCGACATTATATGTTAATAGACGGAAGACGGACTGGGTGATGCAAAACCAAATCCTAACCGACTTAATTGCACGTCCACCAAATATAGAGGGGGCTGCGGATATTCATTTAGCCGTGGACATGCTAACAAATGCGTTCAAAGCAGCCACAGGCACATCCTGTAGGGCATCTGTACAGCGCCCGATAAGAAGGCTACCTTGGTGGTCTGGAGACATAGCAGAAACTAGGAAAAACTGCAGGAGACTTTTCAATGAAGCAAAAAGGACAGGAAATTGGTCACTCTACAAAGCTGCATTAAATAGATTCAAGAATGAAGTCAGGAACGCAAAACGCAAAACTTGGAGAGAATTCTGCAGTAATGTAGAAACTTACTCCGAGACTAGCAGAATGCGTAAAATCCTTGCGAAAAAGCCACCGATACCCAGCTACATCCAAAATAATGATGGAAACTGGACCACTAACAGTATTGATTCCCTAAAGATTCTAATGGACACCCATTTTCCGGGATGTCAACCTTGTAGCGTTATGCCACGGGCGTATCCCTTACATGCTCAATCACATATATCCATCGACTTAACGGTGGAGAAAGTTAAATGGGCAATTAAAAGCTTCCATCCGTTCAAATCACCAGGACCGGATGGCATTATCCCAGCGGATCTACAACATAACGTAGAACTTGTAATCCCATGGTTACTTACCATATATAAGGCCTGCTTCGTATGGTCATATATTCCAATTGCATGGACTAGAAGTAAAGTGATCTTTATTCCCAAAGGAGGAAAAGCATCACATACTAAAGCGAAGGATTTTAGACCCATAAGCTTAACTTCCTTCCTTCTGAAAACTCTTGAGAGAGTGTTGGATGTACACATTAGAACTTCCATAAACAGCTCTCTAATCTCAGTCTCTCAACACGCTTACACTAAGGGCAAATCGGTTGAGACCGCTTTACATTCGCTTGTAGGTTACATAGAGAAATCACTCGAGCATAAAAACTATACCTTGGCAGCCTTCATGGACATTGAGGGTGCCTTTAATAACATTGATCCAACGGTAATCATTCAGTCTCTCAGGGAGCTGGGGATTGACCGAGGGATTTATCGGCTCATTGAAAATCTGCTTCTATGCAGAACCATCACTTCCACCATGGGAGCAGCCACCATCACAAGGCAGGCCCACAGAGGTACACCTCAGGGTGGTGTGCTGTCACCACTACTGTGGAATGTGACAATCAACAATCTGCTTAGAAAATTGGAATCCTTGAGCATTAAAACCGTTGCATACGCAGATGATGTAGCGATAGCAATATCAGGATTTCACTTAGATACGATATCGCAAAGGCTAGAAACAGCACTAAATGAGGTTAATGCTTGGTGCTCTAGTTGCGGCCTGAGTGTCAACCCGACCAAAACGGAACTAGTACTCTTCACCAGGAGATACAAAGTTCCACAATTCATACCCCCGGCATTGAATGGTACTGTACTTACCATTTCGAAAAGTGCCAAATATCTAGGTGTTGTTCTAGATAGTAAACTCTCCTGAAGGGAAAATCTTCAGGTGAGGATAGAGAAAGCCGCTATGGCAATGTACATCTGTAGAAAAGCAATTGGCTCTACTTGGGGAATAAACCCCAAAGGAGTCGGTTGGATACTAGAGATGGTCGTAAAACCTATCCTATTTTATGGGGTCTCGGTCTGGTGGAAAGCACTAGAATCAGCGGGAAACCAGACCCGTATAGAAGGTATTCTACGCAAAGCGGCACTTATGATAACAGGTGCCCTTAGATCCACGCCGACAAAGGCACTCTTCGCTATGCTTTGTTGGCTTCCTGTGGACTTAATGGCTAGAAAACTGGCCCTACATACGGCCGTTAGGCTGAACGCAATAGGCGTATGGAACTATAGACCATGGGGTCACGCTAGCATCCTAAATACAGCAAACAATATACCTAAACCCATTGACTACTGCACTCCCAAACCCTACTTCAATAGGAATTTCAATATCTCTTTGACAGAAGGGTTCTCCCCAGTGGACAGAGCCGTGCAGGTTTTCACGGACGGCTCTATACGAAGGGGAAGAGTTGGAGGGGGGATATATATTCCAGATTTTGGAATTGAAATATCCTTCAGACTCCCGGACGAATGTAGCATATTACAGGCAGAAATATCCGCCATAAAAAGAGCAACACACTGGTTGAGTTATTATCGGATACACAATAGTAATATCCAGATAATAACGGACAGCCAACCCGCGATCAAAACCCTTGCAGGTGTATATTCTACATCATTACTTGTCCAAGAATGCCGCACAGTCCTGGATGAACTGGCGCAGCACACAACCATCACACTATACTGGGTGCGTGGAGACGGGACTACTTCAGGCAATATAGTTGCGGATGAACTAGCAAAGAGAGGAACCCTACTCGGGGAAGTCGATGACAATCTCTGTGGGCTCCCTGTGTCGTCTTGCTGGAGACGCTTCGATACTGCCTTTCTTAATTCAGCTCAGGAAAGATGGCGTAATGAGCCTACCTGCGTTATATCGAGAATCCTTTGGCCTCGTCTAGATACTAAAAGAACCAGAAACTTCATTAGCTTTACCAGAAAGCATCTGAGGAATCTCATGGCCACACTTACAGGCCACTGCACTTTCGGAACCCACGCTAAACGTATGGGTCTCCCGTATAATGACTACTGTTACAGCTGCAATGATGAGGAAGAGGAGGAAAGCATTTCGCATCTTCTCTGCTTCTGTCCTGCTTTGGAGGATCTCCGTCTGCACTTCCTTGGCAGAATATCCTTCAATAGCTTGTCCGAGTTATCGGAAATAGGACTTAGAAACCTAAGTCTATACATTAGGAGCAGCGGCTGGTATGGCCGCTAGCCTTCACGGCATGTGTATGTACTAGGCCCTCTCCTTGTCCCACTTTTCACTTCTTCTCTACTCTATTCTCCATCTATATCCTCTCCATCTATATTCTCCCTATACTTCCGGTCTCCCCCCTTATTCTTATACTTTCAACTTACAGGCAGCACAAAGGGATCATCGTATTGGACCCAAGTGAGCTAGACTCCTATATTTTCATTCTTCACTAGCAGCCTGCTAACCTAACCTAACCTAACCTAACACTCTTAATATGGCGTTACCATAACTTATATCGTCATAGTAGCCATGAAACTGTAGTTAATGAACTACGACAACGGTTTTACATTCCGAAGTTGCGAACGGTTTGTAAGTCCGTCATTAAACAGTGTCAGCTATGCAAAATTAAAACTGCGTTGCCAGCGTTCCCGCAAATGGCAATACGTAAATTTATCGCACGACGAGGACAACCACGGGAATTTTTTAGCGACAACGCGACCAACTTTATTGGCGCTGATAGAGAGCTACGTGAGGCATTGTGGGAAGTAGACAAGAACGAACTGGTGCGAAGCTTTACATTCACAAAATGGAACTTTAAGCCGCCTTCTGCGCCCCACATGGGAGGTGCGTGGGAAAGACTAGTCCGATCAGTAAAGACTGTACTCTGCAATATTAAAATCCAGAGCTCACCGAGCGATGAAATATTACAGAGCATGATGGCGGAGGTCGAAAATATTATCAATTCCCGTCCCCTTACGTATATTCCAGTAGAAAACGAGAATGCAGAAGCTATCACACCAAATCATTTTCTACTAGGCAACTCAAGCGGCCTAAAACCATTAGCCTCTTTTGATAACGATGATGTTGTGCTGAGGGAAAGTTGGTTGCGTTCACAACAATATGCGGAGCTCTTTTGGAAGAGGTGGGTGACGGAGTACTTGCCTACTTTAACTTGTAGAACAAAATGGTTTGAGAAGGCCAAACCAATATCTGTTGGTAGTTTGGTGGTGGTGGTTGACCCGAATAATCCACGAAACGTGTGGCCAAAAGGAAGGTTCATAGAAGTTAAGACATCGGAGGATGACCAAGTACGGAGGGCGAAGGTTCTGACAGTTTGTGGCATTTTAGAAAGACCAGCTGCAAAACTAGCGATTCTAGACGTAGCGGAAGAAAAGCTGAGGGAGTAAGTCATCGGCAAGCTCGCCATACTGTGGGGGAGTGTTACCGCCACTAAGAAATCGCTGCAAGTGCATCATTTTTTATCGCTATTTATTGTTATCGATTAAACTGTCAAATGCAATTTTTCTTTTATCATTCCACGCGGTTTAAATAGCCAGCCATATTTTTTACGAACAAATCATATTTTATTCTTATAACATAATCATCCGAATTGATAAGATCGAGAAGTTTCGCTCCGAGTAGCCATACATGAAAAGTCAGTATCCACATTCATAGTATATAAGTTTTCTTTATAATAGTTGTGAATTATATTCTAGGAATTTTAACATTGAAGTACAAGGCAATAAATAATAATTGTATTCTAAAATCCTTATACTCGTGTTTATAATCTACAATTTGGTTATAAGGAGCTTGGGCAGCTTCACCCGTCCACATGTCCGTTTTTGTAAATAAAAATTAACATAAAATTTGGCTTTGATTCACAGGTATTGTTAATAAAAGAAATTTAAATACACCTTTTTTTTATTTTAAATACATATTACATATTTTTTCCTTTAAATAAGTACTTCAAATAAATAAGGTAACTAATTTTGGAATAAATTTAAAATGAAATGCTAGATTCAATATTATGCTAGCTACGTATGCCTTTTTGGCAAAAATTCTTGTCCTTATGCCGGCCATACACTACACAAGTTCAGTGCTCCAGTCTGGCACTGCGTAAACTGAGATTGTGGCACACATTATACAAGTAAACTGTGCATTTTTTATTTTAATTCGCCATAATGCTGGTGATTCTTTGTATAATTCTAGGAACTCTGTCCAGAATATTTGTTCTGCGCACATTTCTTGTTGTGAACTCTTAAAAAATCACGAAACAGCTGAGCGTTTGCAAGATACACTACACAAGTTCACTGTACTTGAGCAAATATCAAAATGCTTTTATTTATTTATTGTATCTTCAAACATGAACTAACAATAAGTACTCGAATCTTAAATCTAAAATATAATTATTAGGCCCGACCAGTGTCGGACATAAACTTAGTGGTAGTTATAAATAATACATATGTAGTGACAATCAAAAAGGAAAAAAAGTTTTTTCAAGAAGTCCCATCTGGAGTGTTGAGAAGAAGAGCCCTTGTATCCCTCTTTTTTAGGCGGATGTGTCCAGTAAAGATCAGAATATTACGAGCAAGCGGATTAGAATGTGACTCGAGTTTTGTTAAGTATTTGCCTGCGTATTTTGCAATTTCTTCAATCACTAGTGGTATATTTAAATCATGATGTAAACTCCCGTCGTAAAATGGCATTAAAAATGAATAACAGGATTCTAATTGCAATACCAGGCAATTCAATCAGCATTTGGTTACTAATTCCATCAATACCTGGAGTTTTCTTCGGGTTGAGTTCAGCAATTAGTGTTTGTACATCACACGTCTTAAAGTTTATGGGTCGAGGGGGTAGCGCAACTACATTCGGCAAATCAACAACACCACTACATGTGTTTGTGGTAAATACGAAAAATTTAATTTAATGCTTTGCAAACAAATTACCTTTTTCAGTATCACTCCTTGCCCAACCTCCGGTAGATGTGCGCAGAGGTGGTTTAAACTCAACGTGTGTTTTAATCCTTTTCGCAGCTCGCCACAAAGAGTAATTAGATGCTGGTGTGACATCGAGATTTTCCTGATAGTTTTTAAGAGATGCTGTTTTTTCATATGCAAGAAGCTTTTGAAATCTTTTAGTGCACTCTTTCAATTTAATTTTATTTTGGGATGATCTGTGCTGTTGCCATTCCCTTCAAGCACTTCTTTTTTCACGTACGAGATGATCAATATCTCTAGAATAAATTATATTAACCCCAGTCTGCGGATGGCAGGTAGTGGCATGTTCAGCAGCCTGCTTAATAATTTCGTTAAGATTGGCAATGTTAGCTTCAATATCTTCGGGTGTTCTCAACGTAATGTTTTCCGTGCAATGACTACTGAAATATTCTTTGAATCGCAGACAATTAACACGACTGACCATCTTCAGATATAAGTGAGCTAGAGCATTTCTCAGTGGGCTACATCCCGTAACGATCGTGGGAGAGTGATCGGACGATAAATCTAGGGAAGCTTCAACGTGAATTAATTCCCTAGAAATATTTTTCATGACCCCAAAATCTATAACATCCGGAATTTTATGTATGTCTGTAGGCCAATAAGTGGGCTCCCCACTCGAAATGACGTCCAATCCCATTTTGGAAATTGTATTGTACAACGCTCGACCTCTGGGTGTAATAAGACGCGAACCCCAGAACGTATGTTTAGCATTATAGTCGCCAGCTGCTACGACACAAGGGCCGAGAGATTTGTAGAAATCCTCGTATTGATCAGTAATCAGTAATAATTGCGAATCTAGGAGTAAATTGATGATATGACAAAATTAGAGCAAAAATTTTCTACACAAATATTCTTTGCTTGTAAATGTTCTTCACAAATGTTGTCAATTATATAATGCTTTAGTCTTGGCTTTATTAAAATTGCTGATCCCCCGAAAGCTCTTCCTCTTGCGTCCTTTAAATCATATAAATTGTATCCATTAATTTTTAATAGACTTCTTGAAGTCAAAAGAGTCTGATACCAACATTATATCAATATTTTGTTCCCTGAGGAAGTGCTCAGTTCATTTTTATGTTGGCGAATGCCGTTTGCGTTCCAGAAACATATTGTTAACGTGTTCATGGCTTGTTAACTAATGCTTAAAGCAAAGTATTCTGCATTCTAAGCATTTCTTGCATCATGCTAGTCATATTTGTTGTAAAATTATTTATAGTTAGCACCAGATTCTCAATAGTAGCTTCAAGGTGACTAAACTTAAAGCTTGAGTTTGCATTTGTGGAATTATATTTAGATGGAACATTTTGTGTAGGAATAGAACAAATCTTAGCTGTATCGGCATACGATACACCTGAACTGACTGGTTGGCTCATTTGAGCAAAAGTGGCGGAGTAAGCGTTTGCTGTTTGTGCTGGAGCTAATTTAGGTCTTAGACCCATAGTCTGTTTAACGAAAGAATATACAGGACATCCTCTGTAGTTAGCGGTGTGATTACCTCCACAATTACTAAATTTTTTTCTGCTAGATCTTTAGGTTTAGTACAACCAGCAGTACCGTGCAATTCACCGCATATAACACAAATTGAAGGTAAGTTGCAGTTAGTTTTTGTGTGGCCATATTCTTGACAATTATGGCACTGCACGGGTCTAGAACGCTTTTGTGGTTCTTCAACTGTTATTTTCCTGTATAAGAGATTATTTAAATTATAAATTGTATGAGTCTCATTTTTTTTCAATTTTATATCGTTTGGCTCAAGTTCGACACGAAATCGAGGTTGAGGAATCTTCTCCCTATTTATTATGTTAGATACATTTTTTACCTTAAATCCCTGGAGGACGAGTGCATCTCTTATTTCTTCGGGAGAAACATAGGAATCTATGCCCTTCAATACAATCTGCAGACCTTTAGCATTCTTGAGTTGATATATGTAGAAATTTGTTTTACTTTTTTCAAATTGAGTAACCATTTTGCGAAAATCTTGGTCTTCATAAATTTGAATTTTAGTTTCATCAATATTACCACGTTTTATTGGCACAATGTGAAATTTATTCTCACCAATGACCGAAATTTGTTTTTAATAAGAGCGTTTCAGTTTTTTTCTCTTAAATAGATTGGTGGCCGCTTGGAGGTTTTGTTTGCAGATTCAGCGGGTTTGTCATTGTCATCTTGCAATATTTTAAAACGGTTTTGCCAATTAGTAGAGGATGCGCTGTTATCTCTAGACATCTTTGGAGCAGATGCAATTTTATTGCAATTTGGGACTCGCTATCTATTATTCTATTACTTCGCCACAGTGGCGTGAATTAAAAAAAATGGGTAAAAAGTCCGCAACTTTTGAGCTACATAGTTAACCGATTTCGATGAAACCAACTGTTTTGGAAAGTAGAAGTGTTGAAATTTTTAGATCTCATATTTTGAGGCACCCTGTTGTAAGACAGGGTAGCTCCAAACAGCCTCAAAGTGGGAAAGTGCGGGTATCGAAATTTTTTCGGAGCTTGTAACTTTTGTAAATAGGGACCGATTTCAATAATTTTTTCAGCGGGACAATCTACGTTAAGAAATAAAAATAAAACATGCTTACAGTACCATTTTATCTCTTTCAGTTTCCAAGTTAATTGACTTGTAAAATTTATTTTTTAATTTTTGGCCCTGACTTTTTTTATTCGTTAGTACATAACTTCTTTATTACTTGGCAAAAATCAGTATGTTTTGATGTTTTTGAAAGAAAATTTCATTATAATTCATATAAAACAAAAAATTGTTTTGATATCTGTGATATACTCAATAAAACAACCAGGCTTAGTATTATAGGATAATAATATATTTATTTTAATCAATTAACGTCTGAATTCTTTGCTAGTTTTTTAGAGAGTATAGTTTAGTGTTCATAATTAATCAAGAGTATAGTATGTAAAATATAAATACTGGTTTTATACTTATATACATAACTGTCAATGCGTATATTCTTATTTTTTATTTCGAATTACATTTTATGCAGATATTAAATAAATGTGGTATGTAACAGAATATGAAATCATACGCAAGCACAAAAAAAATGAAGTAAGTACTTTAAAGGAGTGTAACCATTTCATAATACACGAGATATACTACAATACCCCCTATATATATTTTTTTTGCTTCACTTAACATATCTAATAGGAAAGAGAGGAAAACAAAATAATAATAATAATAATAATAATAAATCCTTATTTGTTATGAATATATGTATGTACTATGTATCACCTAATTCACACGTTGATTTTTCAATGATTTTTTAAAACACGATTTTTGTAGTTTGTAGGCGAACGGTGTAGAAAAGCAAAGGGGGTAGAAAAAAAATCACATTTTCCGTTTTCCGGGTTTTTTTTAAAATTTTCTTTACACATATTTTAATTTTTGGTATGTTGCTTTATTTTATTTTTTCATTCAATGCGACAACAGCTTTTTATAATAGAAAACAGTGTTACCTGTAGGTTATTTTGTCGCTAATATACGAGTATAGGGAATATCGGACAAATATTTTATTTTGGGCAAAACGTTTCTTTATTTATAAGTATTAATTAACTTTGACAAAACGTAGGTATTTTTTATACTCAGATTGCATTTTTTTTATATAAATACAAAAAAAACTATAATTAAAATATATTTTTGCTCATAAACCGTTTCAAAATTTGTTTTTGCTCGAAATTACACAGGCTTTTATCTAATGGCAGGCACTTCAGGAAATAGAATATGGGCATCAATTAAACAATGATTTAATAATTAAAGAAATTACACTTACATCTATCTATCTTAAATCTTAATAAACTCCATTAATGGAGAAATCTCAAATGCAGCTTTATGTTAAATTTGTATTATATATAAGACAATTTCTGAAAATCTGTAGAGAAGTATGCATTAATTTCGAACGCAGAAGAAGTCACTTTAAATATTTTAATACACAAGAACTACATATGTATGTCAAAATGAGGATTTAAATTTTTTTAATTAATCTTTTTTAAATTAAAATTAATGAAATTTGTAGATATTCGTATGGGAACATTTTTTTAACATGTAGGGGAAATGGATTTTTTAAAATCTACTGGCAACACTGATACCATTTTTGAGGGAAAAAAAAACAAACCTAGAAACATGGAAAAAATCATCGTATGAATGTACAATGTTTTTGGAAGCAACTTTTAAAGAGAATTTAAAATAAAACAAGATTTTTAAATCCTCGTATGAATTGGGCCTATGTAAGAATATGTTTTTTTAATTTTTTTTTTCTTTTTCTTAGATTATACTTAATACCTTCAGTATTATTGTTAGTAGTTTCGCATACTGTATTTTGGTTCTCATCGAAAATATGTAAAATATTATTTTCTTCATGTTCATTATCTACATGGACAATATTGTTGCTTTTAATGATCTCCTTTACAGGGTTGTTGTAATTTTCTGCATGGTAAACATTCATTTTTTGAAATGGATCAGATACAGTACTAGGAATATCTGAATCCTTAGTGTTATTGCAATATATTATCTGATTAGCATGTCGTTTCCATATTTTACTAGAATCTACTTTTACTAAATAAGTTTGTTTGCCAACAATTTTAAAAATGATACCATGCTTCCATGAAACTTTTCCTGGAACAGAGTAGTATTTGACCATAACCTCATCGTTTTCATTAAATTTATTATTTTTTACACCTTTATGGTATTTCTTTTGATTTTTTTGTTTGATTTTTACAAAATCTTTGATTTCCTTTGTACTTACCCGTTCAAGTTTTCTTTTTGGATTAATGAGATCCAACCTAGTTCTTAGTTTTCTTTTGTTAAACATTATGTAACTGGGGGAAACCCCAAGACTGGAGTGTGTGGTATTTCTATAGTCAAACAAAAAGCGACATAAAGCACTGTTAAATTCTTTTAATGGGGTATCTTTTAAATTACGTCTTAAAGCGTTTTTTACTATTTTTACGGCATTTTCTGCTTGCCCGTTAGTGGATGGGTGTCCTACTGGCGTTGTTAATTGTTCAATTCCGTTCATTTGCAAAAAATTTCTAAACTTGTTAGAAACAAAAGAAGTTCCATTATCTGAAACTATACTCTTGGGTAATCCAAACCGTGCGAAAAGTTCGCATAAAACGGCTATGACGGCGTCACTAGTTGTATTTGTACCCATATCTAACCATTTACTATTACTATCGACAATCACTAAACACCATCGTTTCAGAAATGGACCGAAAAAATCTATGTGTAGTCTAGACCAAATTTCATCAGGTCTAGGCCACGTTATCAACTCTTGTTGTGGTGGACTCGGACGAGTCATTACACAAGCTTCACAAGATTTCACAACGTTTTCTAAATCTCGACCTTGTCCCGGCCACCAACAGCACTCTCTCGCCATTGACTTCATCTTCACTATTCCCATATGGGAAGCGTGTAAAACATTTACTAAATCCCTTGTTAATTTTCTTGGTATAATTATTCGATAACCCCAAAACAAACAATTTTTTTCTTCCGATAATTCAATTTGTTTTAGGAAATATGGAAGCAATTCAGAATCCCTACATTTCGTTGGCCATCCTTGTTTAATAAATTTTTTTACTTTCATCAACAAAGTATCATTCATGGTCTCATTACCGATCGCCTTAAAATCCAACAACTTCTCGTCGTTTAGGTTTCGTAAATAATTAACGTAAACATTTCTTGGGAAATCTTCTAAGAGAAATTTCGAACTTTTTGGATACCTCGAAAAATAATCGGCAACATTGTTTTTTGACTTGATGTAACAAATATCAAACTGGTATCCTGATAGAGTCAGTGCAATACGCTGAAGTCGGCTCGAAGCCATTAAGGGTATTCCTTTTTTGGGATTAAAAATATGATGCAGTGGCTTATTGTCAGTTACTAATGTAAAATAACGACCATATAAATAATGATGGAATTTTTTTACTCCAAATAAAATTGCTACTGCTTCCCGGTCTAGTTGTGAATACCTCTTTTGCGTGTCTGTTAAAGACTTAGAAGCAAACTCTATTGGACGCTCTACGCCTTTGTCATCAATTTGTGACAAAACGGCACCCACACCCACTGGGCTGGCATCCACCGTCAATCTAGTACTCAAATTTTTGTTGAAATGCGCTAAGCACTTATCATCTAACAATAAAGATTTAAGTTTATCGATAGCCGCTGAACAACTATCATTCCAATGGAATTTGGTATCGGCACGTAGCAAGTTGTGCAATGGGTGTAACAAGGTCGAGACGTCAGGTATAAAACGTCTATAAAAATTTACCAAACCTAAAAATGCCTGCAGCTCTTTTATATTTGTGGGATAAGGTATATTATTGATTTCACTAATTTTTTCGGGATTCATGTGCAGTCCATTTTTGTCAATGATATGCCCTAGGTACTGTATCTTCTTAGAAAAAAACTCACACTTGTCCACAGATAATTTGAAACCCGCTTTGCTCAAAATGCTAAGAACTCGCTCAATCCTTTCAAAGTGCAATTTTCTATTTGGTGCACTAATCAAAATGTCGTCTAAAAACACAACCACTCCGTCTAAGCCTGCCAACAGAGAGTCCATAATTTTTTGGAAAATGGCAGGTGCCGAAGCTAACCCATAAATTAATCTAGTGTATTGGAAAAGTCCTTTTGACGTTGAAATGGTGGTATACTTTCTCGAGTTTTCATCTAATGGAATTTGCTGATACGCCATGCTCAAATCTAATTTGGTGAATTCTTCTCCACCGTGCAATTTTGAAAATATATCTTCAATCCGCGGTAGTGGATATTTTTCAACATTCAAATAAGGGTTAAGAGTAACTTTAAAGTCCCCACATATTCTGATACCTCCGTTTTTCTTTACCACTGGAACTCTTGGTGTGCCCCACTCACAATAACCTACCGGCTGCAAAATTTTCATTTCTACCAAAAAATCTATTTCTTTTTCTACTTTGTCTTTAATAGTCAAAGGTAAAGGTCTTGGCCTGAAAAATTTTGGAATTGTACCCTACTTAACTTTTAAGCTTGCCAATCCACCTCTAAATTGTCCCAAACTACCATCAAAAAGGCTGCCAAATTTACTAATCACTTTTTGTGTTGCTGGTATGGGTAACAAATAATTTAAATTTCCAATTTTTATTTCAAATGTTTTTAGAAAATTTCTTCCTAATAGTGGCGGGCCACCCCGTTCAATGACTATAAAAGGAATTACTCTAGTTATATTACCGTACTGCACTTTAACACGTAATAACCCAATAGGAATTATATTCTTGCCATTATAGGTTTTTAACACCATATCTACTTGTTCCAGCTTACGATTCTGAAAGAAGGCCTTATAATAATCAGTAGAAATTACACTATATTCCGACCCTGTATCTAACTCCATTTCAAAAGTTTTTTCACTAATAATTATCTTAACTTTTATAGGACCATCATTATTGCTCGATATAGAAAATAAACTTAATTCCGAATTATCTATATAATTACAATTTTTAAATTTGCACATCTTTTTTAAATGCCCTTTTTGGTTGCATTGCTTGCACTTGTAATTTTTAAATTTACAGCCCTCGCTCTTGTGATTATTAAATCCACATACTTTACAATGTTGTTGATTTACCTTACTGTTCTGCTGCTGATTTTGGAGTTGTTGTTGCTGTTTACTTTTACCTTTTTTAATGAAGTGAATATTCTCTTCCTTAATATCATGTGCAAGATCGTACTGGTGTTTGGTGTACTCCACATTATTGGCAATTTCAATTACCTTGTCTAAAGAGCAGTCGACCGATTCCAGAAAAATTTTATCTCGGGCTGGACCCTTTTCCAAACCCATTACAAACTTATCTCGGATCGCCGATTCCAAATTTGCTCCGAATTCACAATATACAGCTAACGATCTTACACGCACAGCCCATTCATTTATCGTTTCCGTGGATGATTTGGTTTTTTTTCGGGATTCATGTGCAGTCCATTTTTGTCAATGATATGCCCTAGGTACTGTATCTTCTTAGAAAAAAACTCACACTTGTCCACAGATAATTTGAAACCCGCTTTGCTCAAAATGCTAAGAACTCGCTCAATCCTTTCAAAGTGCAATTTTCTATTTGGTGCACTAATCAAAATGTCGTCTAAAAACACAACCACTCCGTCTAAGCCTGCCAACAGAGAGTCCATAATTTTTTGGAAAATGGCAGGTGCCGAAGCTAACCCATAAATTAATCTAGTGTATTGGAAAAGTCCTTTTGACGTTGAAATGGTGGTATACTTTCTCGAGTTTTCATCTAATGGAATTTGCTGATACGCCATGCTCAAATCTAATTTGGTGAATTCTTCTCCACCGTGCAATTTTGAAAATATATCTTCAATCCGCGGTAGTGGATATTTTTCAACATTCAAATAAGGGTTAAGAGTAACTTTAAAGTCCCCACATATTCTGATACCTCCGTTTTTCTTTACCACTGGAACTCTTGGTGTGCCCCACTCACAATAACCTACCGGCTGCAAAATTTTCATTTCTACCAAAAAATCTATTTCTTTTTCTACTTTGTCTTTAATAGTCAAAGGTAAAGGTCTTGGCCTGAAAAATTTTGGAATTGTACCCTACTTAACTTTTAAGCTTGCCAATCCACCTCTAAATTGTCCCAAACTACCATCAAAAAGGCTGCCAAATTTACTAATCACTTTTTGTGTTGCTGGTATGGGTAACAAATAATTTAAATTTCCAATTTTTATTTCAAATGTTTTTAGAAAATTTCTTCCTAATAGTGGCGGGCCACCCCGTTCAATGACTATAAAAGGAATTACTCTAGTTATATTACCGTACTGCACTTTAACACGTAATAACCCAATAGGAATTATATTCTTGCCATTATAGGTTTTTAACACCATATCTACTTGTTCCAGCTTACGATTCTGAAAGAAGGCCTTATAATAATCAGTAGAAATTACACTATATTCCGACCCTGTATCTAACTCCATTTCAAAAGTTTTTTCACTAATAATTATCTTAACTTTTATAGGACCATCATTATTGCTCGATATAGAAAATAAACTTAATTCCGAATTATCTATATAATTACAATTTTTAAATTTGCACATCTTTTTTAAATGCCCTTTTTGGTTGCATTGCTTGCACTTGTAATTTTTAAATTTACAGCCCTCGCTCTTGTGATTATTAAATCCACATACTTTACAATGTTGTTGATTTACCTTACTGTTCTGCTGCTGATTTTGGAGTTGTTGTTGCTGTTTACTTTTACCTTTTTTAATGAAGTGAATATTCTCTTCCTTAATATCATGTGCAAGATCGTACTGGTGTTTGGTGTACTCCACATTATTGGCAATTTCAATTACCTTGTCTAAAGAGCAGTCGACCGATTCCAGAAAAATTTTATCTCGGGCTGGACCCTTTTCCAAACCCATTACAAACTTATCTCGGATCGCCGATTCCAAATTTGCTCCGAATTCACAATATACAGCTAACGATCTTACACGCACAGCCCATTCATTTATCGTTTCCGTGGATGATTTGGTTGCGTTATAAAATTTGTATCGTTCAGCAAAACCAGAAGTAGCATTCTTGAAATGCTTATTCATGACGGCCAGACAACTCTCATAAGTTGTCGTTTCATCTTGTACTTTAGCCGGATTCACCAAATTTTGCAATAGCAAATAAGACGTTTCGCACAAAGACGTTAAAAGGATGCCTTTCTTCCTTGCTTCAACTTTTATGTCGTTAGCTATTAAAAATTGGTCTAACTGCATTTGAAACACACTCCAATTTTTTTGCGTGTGATCAAAAAAAGGTACTTTACCGAAAATTGCAGTAACCACTGAATTATTATTATTGGTAGCCATTGAATTATAATATTGTTATCCTCGTCGCCACTGTGATATACTCAATAAAACAACCAGGCTTAGTATTATAGGATAATAATATATTTATTTTAATCAATTAACGTCTGAATTCTTTGCTAGTTTTTTAGAGAGTAAAGTTTAGTGTTCATAAGTAATCAAGAGTATAGTATGTAAAATATAAATACTGGTTTTATACTTATATACATAACTGTCAATGCGTATATTCTTATTTTTTATTTCGAATTACATTTTATGCAGATATTAAATAAATGTGGTATGTAACAGAATATGAAATCATACGCAAGCACAAAAAAAATGAAGTAAGTACTTTAAAGGAGTGTAACCATTTCATAATACACGAGATATACTAAATACAAAAATTGTAGCAAGGAATAATTTTGCAATTTGGATTTTTAAAAATTATGAAAAAATTTGGTATATTTTGTGAAAAAAGTATTCTTAATTTTTTTGGAATATTTTAAAAAATTATTAAGTATTTGATAAAAACTTTGATTGTTTCTGAGTAAGGAGACATTGAGAAAGGCTGTGAAATAAATTTTGGAGATTGTTGTTGGTGCACCCTACATTCAGCATTGGTCGAAAACTAACAATTTTTTTTCAAAAAATCCGATTTTCGGATGTGGCAAAAAAATTGCACGGTCGTTTTGTAAAGTTTTTGGTTTTTTATTATAAATAAATTTGTTGTAAGTAACTTGTAAGAAACTCTTGACATCCTACACATAAATGTAGGCGGAGAGGAGATTTTCTAAAAATTCTAAAATTTTTCTAACAAATTTTTCCCAATAAGAAAAAAGTATTTTAAAATTATAAATTGGGAAACATTTTAATTTTTATCAATAGTATACATTTAACTTTGCAAACTGAAAAAAAATTATTCTTCTACCTTCAATACTTTTTGAAATATTCGAAATCCAATTTTGATTAAAAATTTTAATTTTCTACATTTTTTATTTTTGTCTAAATTATTGATCTTATTTTCTTTACTGCAAATGTTTCTTAATTTTTTCTATGTTATTACAATAGTAGATATAATTGTCTATTCAACGGTATATAATATGTATTCCTTTGCCATTATATCAGTCTTAAAATGTATACACAAATATAACACCTCAGGTAATGACCCAGCAAAAAAAGTTCAAGATTTTTTAATGGGTAGTACTCTTTTAATGGCTTACAAAGTAATGAGAGGTACATATTTATCAAATTATTTTATGTGTATAATATTGACTATCCTGTAATGAATAGAATAACAACTTATTTATATCCTTACGTGAAAGGACTTATTGTAGTACTTTCCCGTTAATAATAAATATCAAGACAAAAATTTCGAAAACAATAAAATAACTTTGGTTTACTATAATTTTTATTACAAAATTTAAGTATTTTCGCATATTCTTCAATACCCATATTCACATATTTTCTTTCTAAAATTATGATTTTTAACAATCTCAGAAAAGGTATAAGTTTTATAGTAATTTTGTTGCAAAATCCTACTTATTTTTTTTAGAAAAATTGCCAATTAACTTTCAAATAATTTTATGCAAAAATTAATCTACAAAATTTTGCATATTTGTAATCAAAAAAAATAACCCATTAAATTTTTAATACTTTTAGGCAATCAGTAATTATTAACTTTTGTATGTTTGTAGGCAAAAAGTATAGGGTACCGCATACTTTTTCAACATCTCAAACAAAAATAATGGGTTATTCAGTCAAATTGTAAGTACTTACGGCTGGGGAGTACATACACTTTTTTGCATTCTAGTAGACAAAGTTTTTTGCTGGGGAATGACCACATACAACGAGATAAAGACTATCGGCAAGAGCTGTAGAGCAAATCTTAGCGTAACTCAAGATTTTTGAGGTGTCTGGAAAATTTCAAATACAGATTTTTGTTATACTCAACAATACCCAGCAGAAAAATAGTAACACGTCCTAGGTATTTCGATTTCATCAATATTTGTCACACAGTGTAATTTATCAGTATAGACTAAACTTATATTTTTACTATTTTGTTTAATTAACCAAAATGTATACTTTTTATACAGTGATGGTATTTTGGTGCGTTTCGGGTATTTTTTGGTGCTTTTTGCCTCTTCATAAACGCGAAATTTTGGCCATTACCCTATTCTAAAAAGCGGGTATTTATAGTGCTTTTTAGCAATTTCTCACAGTGCTTTTGGTGCTTTTTTGTGAAATTTTTTTTTTTAATGCATGATTTTTATTTATTGTATCTTCATATATGAACTAACAATAAGTATTCAAATCTTAAATCTAAAAATATAATTAGGCCCAACCAGTGTCGGACATAAGCTTAGTAATAGTTATATATAATACATAAGTAGTGATAGTCAAAAGGAAAAAAATAAAAGTATTTTCAAGAAGTCCCATCTGGAGTGCTATGAATAAGAGCCCTTGTGTCCCTCTTTTTTAGGCGGATGTGTCCAGTAAAGTTCAAAATATTACGGGCAAGCGGATTAGGATGTGACTCGAGTTTTGTTAAATATTTGCCAGCGTATTTTGCAATTTCTTCAGTCACTAGTGGCATATTTAAATCACGATGTATATTTGAATTTTTTATATACCATGGAGCCAATGTTATTAACCGTAAAATTTTGTTTTGCCTTCGTTGGATTCTCTCGACATTAGAAGCTGAAGCAGTGCCCCATAACTGTATTTCGTAGCACCATATTGGTTTCAAAATCGACTTGTATATTAAAAGTTTACAATCCAGACTGAGTGTTGAATTTCTACCAATCAGCCAATGTATCTGAGTTAATTTCAGTTTCATTTGTGTTAGCTTTGAGTCAATATGGGACTTCCATGTAAGCCGTCGATCAAGGTGTATACCAAGGTATTTTACGTGTGAATATTGAAGAACAACTTGATTGTTGATTCGAATTGGCGAACAAGTATCTCTTCGCAGGGTAAATGTTACATGGACACACTTTTACTCGTTTACTTTGATTCTCCATAAATTTAACCATAGTTCCAGTTTGTAATATGATCTTGTAGATATCGAGAAGCCTCGTGATGGTTTTCGTGCATACTAAGGCAGGCTGTATCATCGGCAAACGTAGATGTATGGATATTGCTGCTCAAAGGCATATCACAAGTGTAAATCAAATACAAAACCGGCCCCAGTATGCTCCCCTGTGGCACACCGGATGATATAGATTCAGGCACACTCATGAAGTCTCCTTCCACAACCGTAAACTTCCGGGTAGTAATATAACTTTCTAATAGTTTCAGAAAATTTATTGGTAAATATGATTTCAATTTTAAAATAAGAATTTCATGCCACACTTTATCAAATGCCTGAGAAACGTCGATAAACAGCGCAGAACAATACTTCTTTTCTTCAAATGTTCTTCTTATAAATTGGACCAATCTATGAGTTTGTTCAATGGTGCTATGCTGACTTCTAAAACCAAATTGATGGTCCAGTATGCACCCACTATTAACTAGAATTGGGGACAATTTTGTCATGAGCAGTTTTTCAAAAAGTTTTGACATTGTTGATAGCAGACTTATTGGCCTCTATGATTCAGCCTTGGTAAGGTCTTTACCCGGCTTTGGAATTATTTTAACTTTGGCAAGCTTCCAGCTATTTGGATAATACTCCAGTCGTAAAATGGCGTTAAAAATAAATAACAGGATTCTAATTGCAATACGAGGCAACTTTATTAGCATCTGGTTACTAATTCCATCAATACCCGTAGCTTTCTTCGGGTTAAGTTCAGCAATTAGTTTTTGTACATCACACGTTCTAAATTTTATGGGTCGAGGGGGTAGCGCCACTACTTTCGGCAAATCAATAACACCAGTACATGAGTTAGGGGTAAATACTGATTTTAAATGCTCAGCAAATATTTTACCTTTTTCAGTATCGCTTCTTGCCCAACCCCCTGTAGATGTACGCAGAGGTGGTTTAAACGCAACAGGTGTTTTAAGCTTTCTAGCAGCGCGCCACAAAGAGTAATTAGATGCTGGTGTGGCATCAAGACCTTCCAGATAGTTTTTAAAAGATGCAGTTTTTTCAAATGCAAGCAAGTCTTGGAGTCGTTTAGTGCACTCTTTAAATCTGATTTTATGTTTGGGTGATCTGTGCTGTTGCCATTCCCTTCTAGCTCTTCTTTTTTCACTTACGAGACGTTCAATATCCGTAGAATAAATTCTATTAAATCCAGTCTGCGGGTAGGAGGTAGTCGCATGTTCAGCAGCCTGTTTTATATTTTTGATAAGATTGCCAATGTTAAATTCAATATCTTCGGATGTTCTTAGAGTAATGTTTTCCGTACAATGAGTACTGAGATATTTTCTGAACCCCAGCCAATTAACACGGTTGATCGTCTTCACATACGGGTGAGGTAAGTCACTACTTAGTGGGCTACAAATTGTAACGATCGTGGGAGAGTGATCGGAGGAAAGATCTTGAGACGCTTCAACATGAACTAATTCCCTAGAAATATTTTTCATGACTCCAAAATCTATAACATCCGGAATTTTTTGTATGTCCGTAGGCCAATAAGTGGGCTCCCCACTCGAAATGACATCCAAGCCCATTTTTGAAATTGTGTTGAACAATGCCCGACCTCTAGGTGTAATAAGACGCGAACCCCAGAACGTATGTTTTGCATTGTAGTCGCCAGCTGCTGCGAAGCAATGGCCAAGGGATTTTTAGAAATCCTCGTATTGGTCCTCAGTAATTGCGAATCTAGGAGGGGAGTAAATTGATGATATGACAAAATTAGTGCAAAAATTTTCGACACAAATATTCGTTGCTTGTAAATGTTCTTCGCAAATATTGTCAATAATATAATGCTTGAGTCTTGACTTTATAAAAATTGCTGATCCACCGCATGCTCTTCCTCTCGGGTCCTTTGAATCATATAAGGTGTAGCCATAAATTTTAAAAAGGCTTCTCGAAGTCAAATGAGTCTCAGAGACCAACATTATATCAATATTTTTTTCCGTGAGGAAGTACTCAAGTTCATTTTTCTGTTGGCGAATGCCGTTTGCGTTCCAGAAACATATTTTTAACGTGTTCATGGTTTGTTAACTAAAGCTTGAAGCAATGTATTCTGCATTCGCAGCACATCTTGCATCATGCTAGTCATATTTGTTGTAAAATTGTTTATAGTTTGCACCAGATTTTCAATAGTAGCTTCAAGGCGATTAAAATTAAAGCCTGAGTTTTTATTTGTTGAAGTATTTGGCCGTGAAACATTTTGTGTGGGAATAGAGCTTGTCTTTGCAGCATCGGCATACGATACACGTGAATTAACTGGTTGGCTCACTTGGGCAAGAGTGGCGGAGTAAGTGTTTGCTGTTTGTGCTGGAGCTACTTTAGGTTTTTGCCCCATAGTCTTTTTAACGAAGGAATATACAGGACATCCTCTATAGTTAGCGGTGTGAATACCTCCACAATTACTACATTTTTTTCTGCTTGATCTTTTGGTTTAGTACAACTAGCAGTACCGTGCAATTCACCGCAAATAACACAAACTGTAGGTAATTTGCAGTAATTTTTTTTGTGGCCATATTCTTGACAATTATGGCACTGTACGGGTCCAGAACGCTTGTGTGGTTCTTCAACTGTTATTTTTCGTTATAAAAGATATTTTAAATTATAAATTGGGTGCGTCTCATTTTTTCTCAATTTTATATCATTTGGCTCAAGCTCAACGCGAAATAGAGGCTGGGGGATCTTCTCCCTATTTATTATATTTGAAACATTTTTTACCTTGAATCCCTGGAGGACGAGTGCGTCTTTTATTTCTTCGGGAACAACATAAGAATCTATGCCCTTCAATACGATCTGCAGGCCTTTAGCACTCTTGAGCTGGTATGTGTAGAAACTTGTTTTATTTTTTTCAAATTCAGAAACCATTTTGCGGAAATCTGTTTCGTCATAAATTTGAATTTTCGTTTCATCGATATTGCCACGTTTTATTGGAACAATGTGAAATTTATTCTCACCAATGACCGAAATTAATTTCTTAATAAGAGCGTTTGAATTTTTTTCTCTCAAATATATTGGTGGCGGCTTGGAGGTTTTGTTCGCGGATATATCAGGTGTGTCTTTGTCATCTTGCAATATTTGAAAACGATTAGTGGAGGATGCGCTGTTATCCCTAGATACCTTTGAAGCAAATGCAATTTTAGTAGAATTTGGGCTTTGCCCGCGCTTTCCCACAATTATATATCGGTCCATTCCGACTTGGACCTTGGGTTTTGGACTACTCTTACTTATAGTGACAAATTGGGTAAGTGATGAACACGAGCCTGAATCGGATGATATCGCTGATTTAAATGACGAAGCAGTAGGCAACTGTAATGTTAACGAATCACTAGCTGGCATTGGACAAAGCGAAGTTGATCGCTGACGAAAAATTGGCTTAGCCGTTAAAAAAAGTCTATCATTAGGGTTTTTATTTATTTTATTTAAATTAAGATCATCAGAACTCACAGTAAGTCTATTATCAGGTTTTTTATTTTTATCATTAAGATCATCAGAGCTCACAGTAAGATAGGCATTTCTACCGTTATAACTCACTTCACAATTATTTGTTTTTGAGGTACTCATATAGAGTATTCCTCAAGGGCACTTTGTTAGTGTATTCCTTAAATGCACTTTGAGTTATTTTGTTTACGGTTGTTTTTGTTTTTTTTGTTGTTTTAGTTATTACTGTCTATGTAAAAAATATTAGCAAAGCAAAAAAGGTTGTTTATCAAAGTTAATGTACAACAAATACTATGTACTACAAATATTTTTTGTAGAGTTTTGTTTTGTTTGTATGTAAAAAAAAAATTCCGCTAATACGTCTGTTCACTATGAAGGTACAACGAGAACTGCTTTTTGTGAAATAAAAATATTTTTAACGTTTATTATCGTACTAATAATCCCAAATTATTATTTTACTTAATTAGTAAAATAACTCTTTTATTAAAAATACATTGAAATTGATTATTGAGGGGTTTAGCTGGATCCTATGCGCATTTCACTGTTGCTAATGCAGATCATAAGGGAACCTTTACCCAAATTTCTTATAACAACTAGAGTTATTATGTTATAAACTTTCATTTAGACAAATGAGAAGTTCAACAAATAACAAAGTTGAAAAAAGAACTCAATAATCAACATGTTTTTTATTTTCTTACTTTACTACATTGGCTCACTTTTTTTCAGCTCTAGTTAATAGTTGTTAGCAACAGCGAAACGCGCATAGGATCCAGCTAAACCAATAAATCAATTTCAATGTATTTTTAATAAAAAAGTTATTTTACTAATTAAGTAAAATAATAATTTGGGATTATTAGTGCGTTAATAAACGTTAAACTTAAATTGTAGCAATTCCCAAAAATAAAACAAAAATATTTTTAGTTTACAAACCTAATGTACTCTTAAGAGCTAATAGCAGCATCTTTTGACTGAGCCTTCTTAAATTGTTTTTAATGACAATAATAGTGTTTTCACACTGCAAGTTAAAACCTGGTTTTAACGTTAAAACCATAAACAGCTGATTTTGCATTCACACTGCAAGTTTCTTAAATTCAGGTTTTAACTCACAGACTGTCTAATAACTTTGCTCAAAATAAAATAAATCTCCTGCAGAAATGCGTGTGTTTGTTGCTGTATTTTTGTCTGCTTTTTATAACACTTATTTGACAAACTGTACAGTTGTTTTTATTTGTATGAAAAACTAAGAAACTTTACAATGCGCTCTAAAATGGAAATTATTGTATATTTTGTAAGTTAATATTTTAAAATTATGGCACTAGTAATACAAAGTAAAGAAGTGCTTGGAAATCAAGTTATTGTACATAAAAAATTCACAAATAAATCACAAAATAAAACTTTTTTATCGGTGGATCGATATGTCATATCGTTTATTTTCACTTTCCAGAGGTCAATGAAAATATTTTTGATGTTTTCCTTTCAAAAAACTCTTATTTTTCCTTAATTTTTTACTTATTGTTGCTGCTGCATCCATTTTTAAGTTGAAAATCTTGCCAGCGACATCTCTTGTTATTCACTGGCATAGACATTATCAGCTGCTTCCGGTCATTTTAACTTGGCAGCACTGAATTTACAACAGCGAAAACAGGGTTTCATTTCATAAAACCAAAATAAAACCAATTCAGAAATGATTGGATTAAACAAAAACAATATGTATGGTAAAACCAGGTTTTAACAGTTGGTTTTAACATTAAAACCAACTTTTATTAAAACCAATTCAGTGTGAAAACACTATAACGGAAACTATGTTAAAAACAATTTAGAAACATTTTCATAATTGGGATCAGCGTGACCGTTTGACCGACTAAAGTGGCAAATTGCCACTTTCTGTCCCTCTTTTTTATAGTGAATTATATAAAAATACATTAAAAATTAAAAGTTTAGTGTAGTTTTCCCGTTTTTTTTAATTTTGCCCCTTTTTTTGATAAATCCCCTATGTGGTGCCACTTTTTGAAAAATGTCATCGGTCACCCTGATTGGGATTAACAAATTAAAATTCTTCTTGCAAAATAGAAAACGGAAGTATTTGGAAAGTACCACATAATTCTCTGCATAATAATTTATTGATAGTAGTACGCAATAAAGTCCTGCACAAGACCATTTATAAGAACTTTCAAGACATGAGGGAGTTTTTAAATGCTTTACTACAGACAAATCTTCTAAAACAAACGCTACACAACACTGTTTGCAATAATTTGTTTCAGCTATTGCAGGTATAGGAATAAAGAAAAAAATACTTCGTGACTGAAAAATTTGTGATGCTTGCTTCTTTCTACGCATGGGCGCGTATACAAGCGTCATGCATGTACATACACACACACGTTGTGTGTATGCTCTTTTATTTTTCTGCGAACACACAAACGCACACATGCATTGACATTAGTTTTGTGCGCTTGCTTTAAAAAAATCTCCCTTAAACACATAATAGCTTACCATATACATATTACACACACACTCAAACATACATTATGGAAAATAACAAGCATTCACGTATCAACACTACTTTGTTGACTGTTTGTTCATAACAAGAAGTCTTCACGATATTGCTTGTTAGCACTCATATACACATACACCAATGCATCTATCGTGCTTTGCTTATAATGCGACAGCATTTATTATTGGTTTAGCATTCTACATCCACGAGAATACATTTAAAAAAGAAGACGTATTTACATTTCAAGACTATTTACACAGGTCTCTAGTACGCAATGAGCATTTGTTAAAGTTTACACAAATATTTAATCATCCTAGAACAATTGACAGCATGAGGTTGTCAGCTCTTTTAGACAACGGGTAGCCAAGTCCCAATTTTTTGGTATCGTATTGACGGACTGTCAATGTTGGCAACTGAAATAAGTGTGAATATCCCAAAGACAAAACTTTTAAGTTACTTAAGGAAAAAAGTAATGCTTTTAATGCTTTTCTATGCTTAAAATATTTTTCAGTACTAAATAACTAAAACCGATCATATAACTACTAACATTTTGAAAAATTAATAAGGGTTTTCATGAGAACTCTTAAAATTGTGATTTGTGCAATTGGGCAAATACGCGAGACTTGTTTCATGAAGCTCCTTTAACTTTTTAAGGCAATTTGATGGAAATGTCAAAAAAAATTAGTTTAATAAAAATAACACAAGCAAATTTCAAGCAGTTTTTAATTTCATATACATATTTAATATTTTGAGGCAAAAACTTGAAATTATATTATGATGTCTTACACTCCAAACTCTCCTTTTTTTGAATGGCTTAATGTATGAAAATTAGGAAAAAATTTGGTGCTTTTTTACCCTCTTTTTCGTATTTTTTTGCGCTTTTTACCCTTTTTGCAACAGCTTAATGTGCGTTTGCTCTTCGTAGAGATACCAATACTGTTTATATATGTAAAGCTTGAACTGCAGTCTCCTTGTGTCACTTTTTTAATACACATATTATTGTTTAATAATAAAATAAAACATATATAGAAACAAATAAGTTTATATGCTTTTATACATATCGCACACTAAATCATACAGTTACAACTCAAAATGATAAAAGTTCTTTTGCTTTTTTATAAACCGGCTAATTGAAGAAATCTATAACGACCTCAACAATTTCTTTTGCAATAAAGTCTTCTTGAAG
Organism: Tachina lurida; assembly: GCA_944452675.1. Lineage (NCBI taxonomy): Eukaryota > Metazoa > Arthropoda > Insecta > Diptera > Tachinidae > Tachina > Tachina lurida. The sequence continues at coordinate 110,481,859 of OX101753.1, read as the reverse complement.
AATATAAAATACCGTTATGCATGTTGTTTGCAACTACTCAGCATCTGAGTAGTTTTGAGTTGTGACTCTTTATGATTTAGTGTACGATATGTTAATGTCAAAATACTCCCTTTTTGCCTGAAATAATAAATTTGTCAGTAATATCGGTATACCGAGTTCAAAGAGTTTAGAAATTCTGTAGGAAAATGAACAGCTTCTTCGAAATCGAGAACAGTACTAACCGAGTAATATATTTTCGACGGCCCATCAATCTTTGAACGAATCAATTTATTTACCTTATGTACTTATTCGTTAGTTGGTGAAAGAATCGCTCATTCTTTAAACCAAGATATTGTCTTATAACTTATGTTATAAATGTCAAGATAGACATTGTTGACTAACTCTTGGATGTTGTCTATCAAAACACAAAAGTTTCTAGGTTAATCCTTCCCTCACCTTGTGTTAACTCTCCATTGCCAACTTTTAGCAGCATCTATGGAAATAGCCTGTTCTCACGCGAATATGACGAAACCCCCATATTAGTTTTAAGCTCTAATTTATTGACATGTCGCGAAAGGTTGGATCTTTTTAAGGAAGCATTTATTTCGTCAGCACGTGTTTCTCGAGTCACAACTGGTAGAATTTGACGGAAATCTCCTGAGAACAGAATTATACATCCACCCAGAGCTGAATTTTCGTTGCGCAAATCGCGCATTGTCCTATCCAGTGCTTCCACAGACATCTTGTTTCACATGGTAACTTCGTCCCAGACTATTAATGAGCAGTCACGCATCAATTTTCCTGTATTGCTCTGCTTAGAAATACTACAGATGCTGTTATTGTCATCGGTGGCGATTTTCAGCGGGAGTTGAATGAAAAATTGGCGGTTCGGCCTCCTTCCAAAAGCGTAGCGGCAATGCCGGATAACGCAACTGTTAACGCAATTTTTCCGATAAATCTCACTTTTTTATCCTTAGCTGTGCAAAGGATGTAGGGCCTTTTACAATATGCAGTAACATTCTATATGAAATCAACAATGTATTTAAGGTATTTAATTAGATAAGGATTAATGCTGTACTGGTTAAAATCGCTTCGAAAATTAGCCATTATTTGTCGAAAAAAGTAAATGAAAAAATAATTCTGGCAAAAAAACTGACTCCAATACTAAGAATCAATCCAAAAGATTACAAAACGGACGCAAATATGAAAATGATATTGAAACAAAAAGAAAAGAATTTTAAAAATCAGTCCATAAATAGAGAAGTTATGTAATCATCAATAAAATTTTTTTGGTGGGTTGAGGGGGGGCTCAAAATATCCCAACGAAATTTGTTCTAACTTCAAGCAAAATTCTTTCAAACCAAAAAAGAGTTTTGAAATCGGTTCACAAATAGCAGAGTTATGGAATAGGGGAGGAAATTTTCCCTGCAGATTTAAAAAAATAAAATTAGCGGACCTAACTGCAGGCAAACCCTTTCAAACAAAAAAAGAATTTCGAAAATCGGTTTAAAAATGACCGAGTTAGGCGTGTACGAACATAAAAAAAGTAAAAAAAAAGTATACACGAATTGATAACATCCTTCTTTATTGAAGTCGGTTAAAAATGTTATTGTGCGATATCCATAAGAGATAGACATATACCATAGCGGAGTTTCCTGTAGACCTTTTCAATATGTACAATACGAGTACTTAGCACATTATTTGGATAAATCTCGTAGGGTTCAGCCTGTGTTTGCAATGTAAGCGGAAAAAATGTAATTATTTACGACATCACATTAGAAACCTCAAAAATAACAGTATTATTGTACATATAACCTTCTTATTCAATCACTCTATCTATTAAAAGAAAACCGGATCAAAATCCGTTGCGTAGTTTTAAAGATTTAAGCATACATGGGGATATAGGGACAGAAAAAGCGACTTTGTTCTATACTATGTAGTGATAAATTGCCAGAATAATTATTTTAAACTCTTAAAAAGGGTTGTAACCAACAAGCAGTTCATTTAATTGGAATGTCTCTAACTGGCGAGCTTAGTAACAATAATTAATAATTTTTGGTGAAGATAAACACATCTGTACCAGCCAAAGGAAAAAGTGTAAAGCATTATTCACATGATTCATACTTTTTCAGTCAGTAGTTATGCACTTTATTAAAAATTAATAGGACAACATGTAAATAAAACTAAAATTAAAATTAATTCTTACCAAGACTTATGTTTGGACCCATTATAACATAACCAGCTGAGCTGTCAACAAGACCATGTTGCAAGAAAAATGGTTGAGCACCTTTTTTGCCACGTATACGGTGCATAGTTAAGATATAACCATCATCCGTGGTGACATTGTGAACTTCAGATGGATAGCCATACTTAGCAATTAATTTTTCCTTGATGTTATTTTTTCAGTTTTTATTATTATTTATTTTAAAGCATCAAAGTTGAAGTATTTGTAGCGATGATTTGAAAAGAAAGAAAAAAAGGAATTATTGAAATAATTGTACTTTACTGAGGACTTAAATATATAAACCAGCTCACGAAGTGTGTTCAATTATATGGGAAACAAATACCATGGTACCATAATACAGGTAGTATCAAAACGCCAGGTGATAGATTATTTTATTTGCTTGTTTCGTGATACAATCTATCAAATGTTGTTTCTATTTTACCAATACACGCGCATAGTGCCTATTAAAATTAAAATTGTACTAATACAAACAAGCTTTGCAAATACATGAAAAATTACAAATATGTATGTATATCATGCCACAGCCGCCGAAAAACTTAAAGGTGCAATCAGACGTGCCATAACCATAGCCATAGAAAACAGCCGCTCGAACCAAAGTAATTGGCAACACTATACTTGATTATAGGTGACTCGCGATAACGCCATATCCATTACCATAGAAACCAATTGAATTTTAGTTTGGTTATGGCTATGGCACTTCTACTTGTACCTTAAACGGCATAATTTTCGAGTTTCTATTTTTTTTACCAACATCGATTACACTGCGGAGCAAAATTTCAACAAAGTCGTGACCAAATGAATTTGACAGATGATCTTAATGTAGAATTTTTCACCGAATACGAATTTGAAGTCAAAATGGTCAAATGGTACAAAAAACAGATTTCGAAATATTGCAAAACTACCGTTATTTGGGTTTTTAAAAAAGATGATATCACTATAATAAAAGAATCTTGTTAAGTATTCGATAGATTTTTTATTTCTTTCTTCTACTTGAAAGAATATAAAATTACACTAGTTTACACTGAAAATGTACACTAGACGAGAGGTGATTTTACTTATGTATTTTCTTCCGCTGAATTCGAAAATCAATGTTAATTTTTTTTAATTGAACAGTTTTTGAGATATTGTGATTTTTTCAGTTTTTCGACCTTTTTTCACTTGACCCATCATATCTCGTATGCTAGCACTTAATTGTAAATAAATTCAGAATTAATGGAATGATTTTTAATAAATTTGGGTCGTTTTATTTATAACATATAAAGGTATCACAATTAATAATAAAATATAAAATTTTCTTCAGTTTAAAATTTTTATGAGTCTTTTAAGAAACAAACGATTTTCTAAATTTTTTTGAAATAATTTTTTTTTTGTATAAAATTTTCTGAATATCTCTAAAAATATAATACTGTTGAAAAATTCATGAAGACGTAATTTAAAGGTCAATTTGTTTCCTAGGCTTCTGTGTAATTTTTTATTGAATCGAAGAACTGGTTCTCGATTTAAGGCAAATTATGTGATACAGCATCCTCTATTTTTTATAACGGAAAATCTCGAGATACAGAGTCAATTCAAAAAAACTAATTTAAAGGGATTGATTCAAAGTACCTACTATATACAAATTGACCATGAAACCTTTGACCTTACATAATAAATTTCATTTTGTTGACCTGTGTTATTTGTTATTTTTTGTATTTTTACTTTGGATTTATTCAATCCATTGCTTATAAATTTGTAATTTTTCGGTCGATTTTCTTCTAGTTGGTCTTAGTTCTTACGTAGGAGTATTATCTTTACGTTCATCAACAGAAACCAGACGTTTTTTTTAACGATTTGTACTTTTCTGTCAGCATATAATCACTGTAAAATATGATTTTTTTGAAAATGTGACCTATTTGCATCGATATATTTTGAACCGCTTTACCAATTAAAGATCCGATTATACATATATATTTGTCATCTCAATAACTTTCATTTGAATACCAAGAACGATCCAATCGGACAGTTCTAGCTCAAGATATGATGGGTCAAGTGAAAAAAGGTCGAAAAACTGAAAGAATCACAATATCTCAAAAACTGGCCCATAAAAAAATTTTGCATTGAATTTCGAATTCAGCGGAAAAAAGTACATAAGGAATTCTATGTCTCATCAAATGTACATGAAAAATTGTGAATTATAATAAATACTCATTTATAATTCTTTTAAATCGTGAAAATCACTCTGTTAGTACCAAAATTTGTTCACGTAACCTTAGAATCGTCGACTTCAATTTCATAAAACGCGCATATCTCTGGGAGGGAACACTTTTGGGGCATGAGAGCGGTCTCATTCGATGCTCAGGTGTTGTCCACATCAAAACAAAAAAAAAAGTGAAAATTTATTTTTCTACCCTTAGGCCACTTTCTCTATCCGCTGTCACATATAGGTAACAATGACATCAGAAAGGGCTTACAACCAGCGTTGCCACAACCAAAATATATTGGTAACCAAAATATGAAAAAAAAAGTAACCAAAGGAGAAAAAAGTCACCAAAATTTGTATGTATTTAATATATGAGTACTTACTTATTTGTGCTTTAGTTGAGAAAGATATCTGCGACAGTATGGAATAATCGCTTAAGTCCTCTTAATCACAGGACTGTTTTCGGGACGTTTTCACGCAAAACTATTAAAAGGCTCCAACGCAAGATTAAACTCGTGTGTGATCCTCTCTTTGCACATGTAGGTATTGTAACCACTACAACTTTCATCGCTTATTCAACCCATATATTGAGTACCCGTTTTTTACACCCATTTTCAAACAAAATTCCACGCTTAATTAACTTTCGCTCAAGTACCCAGAAATATTTTACCCTAAAATGAAATTTCCCCTATAATCTCCTCGATTATTTACCCAAAACTTCCTAACTACATACTTATTAGAGACCTGCGTAAATAGTCTTGAAATGTAAATATGTCTTGTTTTTTACATGTATTCTCGTGGCTGTAGAATGCTAAACCAATAATAAATGCTGCCGTATTATAAGCAAAGCACGATAGATGCATTGGTGTATGTGTATATGAGTGCTAACAAGCAATGTCGTGAAGACGTCTTGTCATGAACAAACAATCAACAAAGTAGTATTGATACGTGTATGCTTGTTATTTTCCATATTGTACGTTTGAGTGTGTGTGTAATATGTATATGGTAAGCTCCCTGCAGAAAATGCGAATATTGAAATTGTAGTGATTTGCTAGTGACATTGTCAGTAGTACTACTGACCAGATTTACCTTAGCCAATGTTATTATCTACTGACATTTAACATTAGCTTGTCATTGAAAATCAGTGTTCGAAAATAAACATTATTTAATGTACTTTAATGTTCTGTAAGGTACAACCTCACACGCACAAGCGCTAATAATGTACGTATACCGAGTACATTAAAATTATAAGTACTTACAATCTTAGTTAACTTGTGCCCAACGAGAATCGTTATTTAACCTAATCAAAATGATGATGATCAACACTACGTTTTGTAATGTTAAAGACATTATTATTAATGTACATTTAATGCATGCAGGTTAAACTCAAAAAAGTTTTACAATAACTGAATATACAAGAAGTTTCTGTTAACTAAAATTAAAGTAAATCTTACAGGTAGGTAAATTTTTACCAAGGTATTTGTATGTAAAATCTTTTTTGTTTATTGTTTAATAAGCAAACCACAATATATTGATGATTTTCTGTGCACTCAATATAATAAATTATTTAGAAAAACAGTGGTATACATGCCACACCTGCTTAAGTTGAAATTTTGAATAAACAAATTAATACTTGTGTCCCAAATTAGAAGAAAAATATTTTGAAACACGATTTAAAATCAATACTTTTAATTATGTGCAGGTTGTTTTTAGCTATTGAAAATAAAATAAAAAAATCTTTTTTACTGAAATTTGAAATTAAAATAAATTGAAAATCATTCGGTTCGCATGAAAAAAAGCCTGTTGTAATCGGCAAATAAAAAAACACGTGCGCATGTAGCTTGGGCGTAATATTGACGTCACTATGAAGCTGCATATGCTACATACCACGTAGTTGTGTCAAAATAATAAACATAGCCTGAGAATGTATTATTATTTCATGACTTTTTTGTTTGAGCAGATCTTCACATGTATGTATGTACACACAAGTGCTCCCTACAGTTGGATTTTGACACAAAAGTACTATCAAAATTTTACGCCGCTAATGCAACCAATGTGTTGGAAATTCTCCTGGCGTCATAAGTGTATTTCTACATGTCGTGTACCATAGGGTTAGTAGAGCGGTTTTTAAATCAAAATAATATTGTTTGAAATGGTGTTTTATTTGAATTTACTAACAGCATATTTTGAGTGTAAAATGTATCAAGAGCTGTTGTGTCCGCACATACACTATCTTATTCTTTGTTAGTATATGTGCTTCGCGGCAGTATGGATAGGCTGAGAGCATCACTCATTATACTCGCTTTGCAATGTTGTCAGCTTTTAAAATTTTAAACGCGAAAAAATATGAAGATACTTCTAGTGCTCAGTGGTTTTTAAATTAGTTTTTAATTTTTTTTGCTTAAGAGCTCTAAACTCAAAATTTCAAATCAAATTTGTTTTGAGCATGCTTGTCATTTAAAAATTTAAATTGTGCATTTCAAGATGTTTTTTGTATTGTTAGAAGATTGATTCAAGGAATACGCGCTATATCAAACTCTGACTTTAATATTTAATTTAATTAATGTAAAAAGTGTTTTGTCTAACAAGAGATAATTATAATGGCATCAGCATTCCAAATAGAGTCGAATAGCGAAATTTGGTCTGTTATAGACAATATACGGAATATGATTCATTTAATACAATTATATTGAGAAACATTGAGTCTTTATGGATTCAGTTGATATAAACCTATTTGAGAAATTAGTAAAAATTGCCATACAAGTTCTGTCACATCCATATTAACATGTAGAAATAGAATGGGTTTTAAGCTCTATAAATTTTTTAAGGTTTACCACAATATTTTTGCACACGTTTAACGCTTTCATATAACAAAGGTCTGAAACGATAAAATTTTTGTTGTGAAATCAATGAAATAACAAATAATAACGATTTTTATATAAATAGCAATGTAATGCATATAACCTTAAAGTTAAAAAAAAAACTATGTTATGCTCAGGTGATCGGGTATGTTCTGTAAACCGAATCGTTTTCAAATAAAACTTGATGTGTCATACATTCACCCATTTACAGGTTTCAAAATAACACAGTTTTTTTGCTCTCCTGAAAACAAACTTGATTTTGTCGCAGAAACGATGATATCTATATCTCTTTAGTACTTTAAACTTATTTTTTACTTATTGTAATAGACATTTTTCTATTTTTTATAATTTTTTTATATCAGTTTTTTTGTTAAATAAGTTCTTTTTTCAAATAGGGACTGTGATAGTTTTATGAAATGAAACCTTGTTATGTTCGATCTTTTTTTGTCTTTGCTATATACATGTTCCTTAATATTTGATTTTTTTAATATATGAGTGGGTTTCATAAAAGTTAAACATATTGGGCCTGATAACGAGTATAGTATTTCGACTACGACTACGAAGATTTCGTAATAGATTGAAGAAACTTGCAATGTTCCTTAGTCTACTACAAAATCGTCGTAGCCGAAGTCGTAATACGACACTCGAAATAAGGCCCAATTACATTGAGTACATCTGTTTATATAAATTAAGTGCTTTTCATAGTTGCAGTGCTTTTCGAAATTTAAAAGTTGATAACACTGTCCCAATTATAGAAAATTGAGAGTATGACCACCGCCAGTGCTGTCGGATGTAACGATTTGTCACTAAAATCGCCAAAAGCTTTTGTTCATTTATATATTTCAACTCATTTGCGATTATTTTAAACACACATGACAAATTTTACACAAGGAAGGTTTTCTACAACATAAAATAATTAATGAAAAGAGATTTGTTTTCTATATCTAAAGTGTGGTTTTTATAAAACATAGTGGGGAAAACTTCCTTTTATTAATTTGGAACTAGCATTTTGGATAATGATGCATCAATAGCCTTATGCATCATGATAAGGATATAAATAACTGAAAATAAGATTCATATTGATGTAATTCATTTTTAGTATGTTTTATACTCCAGTATGTTTGTATGTATGTCTGTTTTATAAATGAAATACACTCCAAAATATTCCATGCTTAAAAATACGAAACACTTTTTCGTAATTTAATTTTTGTACAATAAACTAAAAATTTTTAAATTTTACTAAAATATTTGTAGCTTTGCAGGATAAAGGCCATTTCTCACTATAATACAAAGTCATGCGATCTACGAAAAAAGTACAACCCTTGTGTGATGAATTCTTGTCTTTTGAAATATTTTATAAACTCCATCATATCAGGGTTGTATTTATTCGTAAATCGCACGACTTTGTATGATAGTGTATCACGTCCTTAACAAGTTTCATAATTTTACGAATGTCGTTAAGTTACAAAAACGATTTCCTACAATTATTTTCGTATATAGTACCACATTTTTCGTTTATTTCATTGAATTTAGGAAGAAATAAAACATTTTCACAAAATTGGAAATTTCGTGAAATAAATAAATTTTGTTTTGTTATCATTTTGTTTACAGTACAAAATTATTATTAAACCTACACAAGTTTCATGAATGTTACAAAAAACAATTTAAACATATAATAAAAACTGTTGGTTTGTTTTACTTTTTATTATATGCCAGATTTATTTTCCTGTTATTGTATAAAAAATTATTGTAATAAACAATTTGTTTTTAGTTCATGCTAGGAACTAGGGATGGGCAAAAAATATCGATATATCGATATTTGAAAAAATAAATATCGATATATATCGCCGATATTTCAAAAACCGATATATCGATACATCGATTCTAATTTACGAGTATCGGGTTTCGATATTTTTAAGAGCTCTATAAATTTTAAAGCTAAGATGTTGGCATGACTGCTAGTGATGCGAACCAAAAATATAGAAATTTCATAACAGAAAAGACGCATCTATAAGGTGACCCCACTAATCCAGCTGACGTTTATTTATTAACTAAGCTAAATGTCAAATTTGGTGTGGGTATAAAGGTAGAAGTAGTAAAATCGTATCGTTCTACTTTACAGCTTGCCGTATCGTTCAGCTTTGTGTACAAGTTATAGAAAATGTAACAGTTTGCATAGCACATTTTTTTTTGTCTGGCTTTTAATGCGGCTTTTTTGACATTTGCTACAGAAAAATCGGTTTTCTGTAGATTTCTACGTCAGCAGTGCTACCACCACATATTTTATAACTAGTAACATGCATTGCATATCGTACGGCTTTTGTCAGCTGACACGCAACTTCACGATACGATTTTACTAATTCTACCTTAAGTCTCAAGGCAGAATTAGTTTTTACTTTCTGTTCTGTTACTAATCAGATGACTCTTTTTTTATAGAAATCTTATACAAGCCGTTAGTTTTTCTCTTTCGTTATATTCTGTTTCGGCTCAACCTGTGAAAATCAAAAAACTATTAAGTAGTGTAATGTATGTAGGTGTCAGCATAAGTAAAATAAAAACCTTTCGAAAGGTTTAGGAATTTAGGAATTTGCAAAAAATTAAATTTTTACCAGAAAAACATAAAACTATATTGAAACATATCAATGGACGATGCAAAACTCATCACTTAAGTTTCAAATTTATTACAGAAAAAGTAACAATTAAAACTTAGACACAGAACGGCAACAGAAAGTAAAGACTAATGAAGCCTTAAGGAGCTCAATATCAACTTTGGTTTTCTTCACTATTAGAGTTCATTAAAATTTAAGTTAGATAGTTTTTCGCGATTTCTCTAATTATTAAATCATTATTTAATGGATGCCCAGTACATATTTCTCGTATTCTGCAATGATGAAGTTTGAAGTGTTCAACACTGAGCATTCATAAAACAATTATTAAGAGCCTTATTTATAAAAATTATTAAGGCTTTCTAAAGGCTTAATAAGGAAAATTTTTTATGGAAATCTGTTTTAAAAAGCTTTGCAAAGCCTCAATAATTTGTATAAATAAGCATGTTAACATTTAAAATCGCTAACAAAATATTAAGTTCTCAAAATGATGTCGTTTAAACTTTTTTGGCGGTTATGGCGCGATATTTTAGTATGTGTATTTATTTTAAACTTAAAAGATTTTTGCAACATTTGTGGGCAAAAAATATCGGTATATCGAAATATCGATGTTTTAAAAAAATATATATCGATGCTGTTCAAAAATATCGATGCGATATATATCGATACATTTTTTCCATTTGCCCATCCCTACTAGGAACACAACTGGTACGAACGACGAATTTCGTCCACGCAGAGTTTGCTGCGTAAATTCGTCGTGTGAAACACAACAACGACGAATTTACTCAACGAATTCAGCTGTTATAATTTATAAAGTTGTTTGAAGCATTTACAAAGCCAGAGAGAGAAAATTTGTATTACATAGTTCGTCGGTGTACAAAATAGAAATAAATCTATCGCAGAGCTCATCACGCTCTACAAATTTCGTTTTATGGAGGCGTTGTGTTAATTTTAATATGAACAAATATATTTTATTTTCCATGACAAAAGTTCGCAACGAAAACTTCGTCTTCGTCCCAATTGTGTTCCCAGTTTGATTCGTGAGTTTCATTGCAAAATATTCATGTATGTATGTGATGTGTGAGGAATGCAGAGGCTGTAACAACTTCCCTTAAGTTATCTTTTTATTTTCATAATTATTACAACCTTCAATTCTAGGAATTAAAGATTAATAAACTATTTTCCAAGAATATATAAATTTTTTGAAGATTTTTATATTCCACGATTTTAATTTTATACAAAATTTCGCATATAACACAAACTTGCTTTTCATGATTCACTAATTTATTTTGTATTATTAACATTGTGTTTCTTATATTTACGAAAAAAATTTGAAATACAAAATTTTGTTTGCAGACAACAAATATTTCGTAAAATAAAGAAATATCACATCTACTATATATCTACGAAGCATTTCGTACCCTAAAATTAACGAATATTTCCTAAAATGAACCACATTTTTCTAAAAACCTAAAATATGTATATAAAATTATATTTTAAATAAAAAATGTTGTGTAGCTAACTAATATTTAATGTTGTATAATATTGACGATAAACGACAAATGTGTCAGCGCTGTGGCTAAAAATCAATCTGACAGCACTGGTTAGCATCTATCAGGTATGATACAGATATGTATGTATGCATCTTTTAAAGGATTACGGTACTTGTTGACGCATAATGCATTGCTATTGGCTGAAAAATATAAGGAAAAAAACAAGCAAAAAAACTGGGAAAACATCACAGTGGAACAAATTATAATTTTTCTCCATAAATTTTGAAAGCGAAAAATTAAATTTTTTTAATTATTGTCTAAATTTGTGAATGCTAATGAAAATATAAAAAATATAATATATAAAAATATATAAGACCTTTAGTTTTAACGAATTTTACGGTTTGCTTATTAATCCACCTTCACTCATATGATTAATAAATATTTTTAATTTATAACAATAATAGCCGACTGAATTCTACACACCTTCATACTGCAAATCTTCTAACTCGTTGCCTATATATATATATTTTGAAGCATATCGTCAATGCTATTAATACTTTTAAGTAGATACATATGTATATATGCATATTACCAAGATAGCCACAACTGATATTAAACACTGTATTGTTTAAAATCGTTTGCTTACATGTGTCGGCTATACGAATTATTAACATATTATCAATTTCTACTTTTGAATAAGAACTTGAAACCCCAAAATGTCATTAGTTTCAACTTTCTGATTTTATATTATTTTCAATATCTGCCTTTTGAAAACAAATTCTCTAATTTTAAGAATCTACGGCATATCTTTGATTGCAACAATTTCCAATTTCCAAAAATACGTGCGTATGTACATATGTACAGTGAACAAAGAAAAAACTTGTACAGCAAACGCTCCGCTCTTCTAATCAAAATATCTCTGTTGCTTTGTAAGATTTTAAGATAAAACCAAAAGCGATTCCAAGGAAAATTAATCAGCTTTCTATGAAAATCTTTAATTTTATTAACAAATTTATTTTAATGCGAAAAAAATAACCTAAAATATAATAACACTATTTTCCAGAGCCAAAAAAAAACTTGTACACTAACTCTTCTTTCAGGAAGGAGCTATGAAATAAGGAATACACTTAAAATTAGTACTAAATGTGGCCACGTCTAGCATCTAATAGATTATTTTCATAGAATGAACTGGGTTTTCGGTAATTTTGGGAGCTATATGGTCCAATATGCCCTGGAGAGCACTTTTGAGTTAATTTTTACACATAATCTACAGCTCGCGTAATTTTTTGTTCACATACGCCCACAGAATTTCATTTGTACTGAGGCCAAGGATCTAAGGAAGCCATTCTCTTATTATTGAAGACGAAAGTTTCGGGTATTTAACTCTAACTAATCAATAGTCTCCACTTACATTTAATTTGGCAGCTAACTGTGCTAAATTATCTCTTAGTATTTTTAAATAATTCATTTTATTTATTGTACGTTCTATAAAAACCCGATTTCATACACCACTCGATCCCATTGGGCCCCATACCATCATATTACACCCCCCATGCTTCACCGTGTTATTCAGGTTATTATCGTTAAGGCTGGAGCTTTTCTTTGCCACGCAAAGAAAGATTATATTAATCACTATGATGACTTTTGGGACACTGCTGAATCCAAATTTAATATATTTGGATGTTATCGTTGTAGATTTTTGTGGCGAAGAGGAATTCCAGCATTAGTGATAAAAACCTGAATAGCACGGTGAAGCATGGGGGGTGTAATATGATGGTATGGGGCCCAATGGGATCGAGTGGTGTATGAAATCCGCTTTTTATGGAACGTACAATAAATAAAATGAATTATTTAAAAATAATAAGAGATAATTTAGCACAGTTAGCTGCCAAATTAAATGTAAGTGGAGACTATTGATTAGTTAGAGTTAAATACCCGAAACTTTCGTCTTCAATAATAAGAGAATGGCTTCCATTCAATGGAAAAAAATTGCAGGCACATCCTCCCTAGATCCTTGGCCTTAGTACAAATGAAATTCTGTGGGCGTATGTGAACAAAAAATTACGCGAGCTGTAGATTATGTGTAAAAATTAACTCAAAAGTGCTCTCCAGGGCATATTGGACCATATAGCTCCCAAAATTGCCAAAAACCCAGTTCATTCTATGAAAATAATCTATTAGATGCTAGACGTGGCCACATTTAGTACTAATTTTTAGTGTATTCCTTATTTCATAGCTTCTTCCTGAAAGAAGAGTTAGTGTACAAGTTTTTTTTTTGGCTCTTGAAAATAGTGTTATTTTATGTTAAGTTATTTTTTTAGTATTAAAATAAATTTCTTAATAAAATTAAAGATTTCTATAGAAAGCTTATTAATTTGTCTTGAAACTGCTTTTGGTTTTATCTTAAAATCTTACAAAGCAACAGAGATATTTTGATTAGAAGAGCGGAGCGTTTGCTGTACAAGTTATTTCTTTGTTCACTGTATGTATGTATTTATTAAAAAAAAACGAAAAGTCTTAGTTATCCGTACAATTTCGCTCTTATTTTTTGCTTTTAACTGCCCACTGTTCACTTCATATATAGATTTTTTTTTACTACAGGACTGCCAACCTTTTTCTTGCTAAGTTAGTACAAAAAGGGAAGACAAGAATTAATCCTAATTTTTTGTATATATGGCCTATTTCCGAACTGCGAAATAAAACTTTCGACTTACAATTTGTATTGAAAACAACAATGATATATGAAAATTTGTTTTTGTTTTTTCAATATAAATTGTAAGTCGAATGTTTTCTTTACCATTATACTCTTTGCTTTTAAGAGTAATTGGGTACTTAAATTTTATGCATTTACAATGGGCTGTGGGATTTTCCAAAGTTTTATGGTTTCTTTTTTATTAATAATAATAATGCGTGTGTGTTGTTAGCAGGTAACGAACAAGATTTGTAACCACTTTTTTTCATCGAAAATTTTAAAATGTTTATTTTAAATACAATAAATAATTGAAAGCTATACCTTAAAGCCATGTTTGTGTGTATGTATATAGTATATATTTACATATACATATAAGTATGTACCTTAGAGTGTTTTAAGTACTTTAGTGTTTTAGGTACTTTATTACAACAAAAAACAATGCATTTAAGTTCCAAATATTGAAATATGTATGTATATTAGGGTAACAGCTTTTTTTTAGTAATTTTGCAAAAATGAAATTTTACACGGCCTGGCGCACATCGTTATAAAAAAATATTAAGAAACGCCAAACTACTTGAGTCATTGTTAACTTATTTCTGTTGAAAGGTCTTGAGGGAATTTTTTGGGAAAACTTTTAACAGAAACAATGACTCAAATGAGTCAAATAATAGCTAAAGAAATTATAGAATTTATTTTAATATAAGTAGCACAGGCTATAACGATGCTTAAAGATCGTAGTTTTAATGGAATAATACATTGCTGATGGTACGAACAGTAAAGTTAAATGCACCATTGAACGCGGCTTGAAAAATCAATCAGATGAAGTATCTTTTTTTAATTATTTGCCTTGCGAAAAAATACGTAAGTATTCCAAAAAAATATATAAAAATTTACCTATTTTAGACACGGTCCTATACGTGAACGGTTATCTCTAGATCCCTTAATTGTTTTGGGAATCCTCTTTAAAAAATATCGATCTTTAGTTTCAGAGGGGTAATAAAATATTTTTATTTAGTGATTAGCTTTAATTGACATATGTTTACATATATGTATGTATGTATATATACAAGTGTATGTATTTGTGTAAAACACATAAGTTTTAATATATAAAATAAGCTAAAAAATGCATTGTTTAGTCAACAAAACAAGCAAAAATATAATTTTAACTTTTTTATTAAACTTTTACCAAATTAAATAAACGCATTTCAATGAATTTAAATATTTATATGAAAGAGATTTTCTTTAAATTTTAACTAAAGAATAAAAATGATATTTAATTTTGAAATAAATACTTTAGAAACCATAATATTGTCTGATTTTTAACGTCAAATTGCTTAAAAATACCTTGCTTATCGCATTTGTATGTGTGTGTGTGTAATTTGACATTTTCAATGGCAAAATTGGTTACGAGTAGATTTCTTTACTTCCTGACTATAAAATGTAGTAAAATAAAGCTCGTTAGAATACATTGGCAACAATTTGCAAATGAATAACATAAAATTCCGCAATTACCGCTAAAATTCAAGAAGGGATAAATACAACAAAAACAATATTCTTTTGTTATCTACGTACATATGTACATACATATGTAAACAGGTTAAAAAAATTGTAGAAATTTTTATCCACACTTTATTGCCAAACTTAATACAAGAAGAACGGTTTTACATTACTTTTGTAAAAGTTGGCAATCCTGGCTTAAAATCATCAATAGATAAGTATAAAGAGTGCATGGCGTCGTCCGTCTGCAATGTTCTTGGGTTGGTTTAATCTTGTATTCTATTCAGTGTTGCCGGAATCGTAATTCATTTTACAGGGATAAAACTAATCCAAATTTTAGATATTACGCAAACAAAATTTTTTGTAATTTTATTTACGGCGCTCTATTCCTAAATACATATGTACATAAGTATGTACATTACTTGCATGTATATAAATAAATCACCATAGCAGTGACTTCTGACAAATAACAAGCAAATTGCTCAATGATTACTGAAAATTACATTAAACCTTGGAGGGAGTTCCAAAACTCTTTTTTTTGCATTGTGTAGTGAGAATAAAACTTCTTGCTTACATGGAACAGAACAAAACTCGTCCCTTGCACCATAACCAGCCTAATGTGTAACTTTTGTTTTTGCTTTGTGTAGTTGTCGTACTTTCCGTTGCCAAGTAGTGCTGCTATACATATGTATATGGTTAAACCATAAAAATATTTTTTTGCAAAAATTTACTATGTATGTACCTATCCAACAAAATAACGAAAATACATAACTGTAAATTACACACTTGCTTTATTAAGTCCTAATTTACACTCAGCAAGTCTTATTGCTAAGCTGATTAGTTTTTTAGGAAAGAGAGACGAGGGGAAAAGAAACTTATATGTTTCCCTCGTATCACTCTCCGACAAACTAATCAGCTTAGCAATAAGACTTGCTTAGTGTAAATTAGGACTAAACGTTTTTTAACCTTGCATGTAGCGAGTTTTGAAATTCAATTCTACATATACGTGCAAGACAAACAATTATTTAAATACATAAATGCTTCCATACATGTACATATAACTTTATTTGGACGTAATTCTCCCAATGATTTATCTTGCGGGCAATATTATTTTAGTAATAAAAATAAAATGTAAAAAGTTATAACTAGGGACATAACAATTATAGGAGAAATGACAAAAAGGTTATATTATCCTTAAAATTGATTAATTCAAATAGTGGTTACAATCAACGATTATCGTAAGATATCGTCGCAAACTGCAAACCTGCTAACTCACTTCAATAAAATTTTACAGGAGAGACAAAATACTGTTAACATTTTCTATACATTGGTTAAGAAATTAACCTAATACGTCAAGTTTTTTCGACATGTGGAGTTTCTAATTAAAACAAATATTTCGGGCAATCGATGCGGTATGTTTTTCTCTATCGAACGACATTAAAATGTCATATCTTATAAAAAGTGTCATTTATGAAATTTTGATGAGCCTGTGTAAGATTTTATCAGTTAAAGGTTTGCCACACGTTTAGTTCCATACTTAAGTGTTTGACTTTACTAATTCAACGAAACATTTAATTTATTATTTACATGTATTTAATATATCGCATACTAAATCATAAAGAGTCACAACTCAAAATTATAGAAGTGACTTTTCTTTTTTAGGAACCAGTTAATTGAAGAAATCTATAACGACCTCAACAATTTCTTTTGCAATACAGTCTTCTTGAAGAATATAAAATATCGTTATGCTTGTTTTTATGTCACATGCTTGCGTCATTTGTACAGTATCAACAGTTGTTTGCAACTACTCAGCATTTGACTCTTTATGATTTAGTGTGCGATATATAAATGGCAAACAAAATACTTTTTATATAAATTTTTAATATAACACGAAATGTGTCAAAATATTTATGCATGCAACGTGATTATCAAAACTGTAAACTATAATATTCTTTCCACTGAATAATTCTAGCAAAATTATATTAAAATTACATATATATTTTGTAATTCAAATATAGTTGTGGAAAAATTGGTTTGTTCCATGTATAGATAATATCGCAGAATTCGGCAACACTGATGTTTTGTCGTCGGTTGGCTATTGGTTTGCGGCACGGTATATTCAAAATACAATCTATTTGCAGCAAACCAGAAACCAACCGACGATGTGTTGCTTTATACCAAGGTTGGAAACCGAAACAAATAACGGTATCGGTATTGATACCGGTACAATTATTTTTTAAATTTCGGTATCGGTATCGGTATTTTTTTTATTTCGGTATCGGTATTACCGGTACATACCGTTATCGAGGTTATAATACCGGTATACCGATATTACTGACAAATTTATTATTTCAGGCAGTGGACATAGCAAAAAAACTTTTTTTTTATTAAATTACTTCAAAAAGGGAGTATTTTTACATTAACATATGTATGTATAAAAGCATATAAACTTATTTGTTTCTATATATGTATAATTTTATACTATTACTAAACAATAATTTATTAAAAAAGTGAAACAAGGAGACTGCAGTTCAAACTTTACATAGATAAAGTCTATTCTGATAAATTATACTGTGTGACAAATTTTAATGAAATCTAAATACCTGTGAAGTGTTACTATTTTTCTGCTAGGTATTGTCGAGTATAAAAATTTTCCAGACATCTCCAAAATCTTGAGTTAAGCCTGATACTCTGTTCACAATTTCGTGCGAAATGCTGTCAAACTACATATAAAAGTATGTATTTGGTATGAAATATTTGCGAAATAAATTCGCAAGAGTAGTAAGTACTCTGTTCTTGGTGTGAAAAACACGGAAAATCATGTCTTTCCATGCAAAATTAATCTGGTATCATTTTAGTTTAGCTGCGAAACAACATGAGCAGTGCTTTTTTCGCACGGAATTTTAGCAATGTTGCATACTTACAAGCAAAAAAATGCGAGAAATTTATAAAAATAACCGCGAGTTGGGCTACATTTAGTACATGTCAAATTTTTCACGCGAAATAACCAATTGCACTGAAAATTTTTCTCAACTTCGAACAGAGTATCAGCCTTTACGGGTAAAAAACCGCTTTTTCGTACCCGTAGGCACTTATAAACCTCTAACTAAGTTAAATATCAACTGATTTTAAATTTATAAACGGATACAGAAAGAAGAGACTAAGGCCTTTTGAACCATATATGTACATATGTATATCTTGTTTCAGTAAATTTCAAATATATGTCCGTATTTTTCACCAAATATAATTTTTTGGGTTTTTTTTTCGACACTTTTATACTTTGGACACGTTCCTAGGCAAAATTTTTGTACTGGACCCATATTGTTTATAACTTTCTCGCCAAATTCAGACGAAACGAACATTGGAATATTTCAATTCAAAGAATAAATAATATTCTTTCAGCCAGCTTAAAAACAAAGAAAACTATCTTCTTGTACAATTAACATTTAAAAATTTAAAGCAGGCACTTTTCTTCACCTCAAGAGAGGAATCTTTAACTTCAAATATAAAAGTTTAGAGGTTTTTTCTCTAAGCCAAAGAAAGAAAGTTAATTGATATATATTTTTTAAATTTTTGACCATATTACGGTTTACAGCTCAACTAAGTTGGATTGAAACTGAAACAACTTAACTTTTGGTATTATGAATAAAAACTAATTTTAGTTGTCTTCGAATAAATGCTCGAAAAACAAAGGTTCTTATCTATGCTATGTTTTTTGAAACCATAGTATCTATCACAAAACATTTTAAATATTTTTAGTTCTGGCTTTGCTCTTTTTTCTTGAGATTCTATGTTTTATAAACGTGGCAATAATATTGGCTGACAAATGGGATTGGTTGGCTTCTGGAATAATAAAGCAAAACGAATGCAATGGTCGAAATATAAACCAAAATGTCTCATGGTGAAAAAAGTTGTAACCCATATAATAAAAATTTGGCAACTACAACTCTCTTATCATTTATTTTTTGGCCGGAATCGGTATACCGGTACGTACCGGTATAGACGTAAACGGTAGCCTGGATACCGGTATTTTCTAACCGAAATGGATTTCGGTATCGGTAACGATACCGGTATCTAATTATAGCGGTATTTGAATCGGTATCGGTATTTTTACGATACCGTTTGCCAACCTTGCTTTATACTCTCAATAATTTTCTCTCTTAGTTACTTTGCTCCCACCGAAAACCAATTTTTTTTTTAAATTTCACATTTTTATATGAACATCCATTCATACATGCATGCATGAATGGATGTACATATCTTTACAGGGTTTGCTTATGAAGCACTAACACTTTGGCAAAGAACACTAAAATATAATTAATTTGCACATAGATGTACACAACAATTTTAATTTACATGCTATGACCGTCAAGCAGAGTGCTTTATAAAGTATTTTACTTGAGTTGAAAAATCATTGTGATTCTAATCGCGTAGTGTACATGTAAACATACACAAAGAAGAAAGTTGTCATATCTTACCCTTTGTATAATACATTAAATAATGTACAGTTTATTTTCGAACACTGTTGAAAATCCACCACTAGACTGTAGCAATTATGACTAAGTAGTTCTTTTGGGACCACATGGAGACATTGGCTCCAAGGATTCACTTATAAATTTTAGCGACTCTAGTCTACAATACCGATATTTCCTCGCTCGATGTTAATAGTAAAATTGTAGTAATTTACTAGTGACATTGTTAATAGTAAAAGTGAATAGGTGTATCGCAGCCAATGTAATCGACCATATCGAGCCATAACCGCTAAAATAGCTTAAGCGACACATTTTTTGGACTTCGTTTTTTTTTGACGAAAATCGACTATTTACGATCGCAAATAATCGATTTTGGTCAAAAAATGAAGTTAGAAAATTATGACGCTTAAGCTATTTTGGCGGTTATCGCACGATTTGGAGACATTTCAACTAAAGATTCACTAGTACATTTTAGTGACCTTCGTCTACAATTTTATAAGGGTTGGGCAACAAACTTAAATACATACATACATACATATGTATGTACGTAAGTTTTTAACATTATTGCATAGCATAATAAAAAAGAATCAGTTCTCGTTGTACCTTCATAGTGAACAGACGTAATAGCGGAATTTTTCTTACATACAAACTAAACAAATAAAAGCATACAAAAAATATTCGTAGTACATATTAACTTTGATAAATAAGCCTTTTTTGCTTTGATAATATTTTTACATATTGAAATAACAAAAACAAAAAAAAACCGTAAACAAAAAAACATACAAAGTACCCTTGAGGAATACTCTATATGAGTACCCCAAAGGAAAAAAGTAGTGAAGTGAGTTCAAACGG
Organism: Tachina lurida; assembly: GCA_944452675.1. Taxonomy (NCBI): domain Eukaryota; kingdom Metazoa; phylum Arthropoda; class Insecta; order Diptera; family Tachinidae; genus Tachina; species Tachina lurida. The sequence goes on along the minus strand of OX101753.1, from coordinate 110,460,983 downwards.
CAGAAATGCCTATTTTACTGTGAGTTTTGATGCTCATAATGATAACAGTAAAAATAAAAAATCTGATAATAGACTTGGTGTGAGTTCTGAAGCTCTTAATAAAAATCAAAAATCTGATAATAGACTTTTTCTAACGGCAAAACCACAGTTTCGTCAGCGATCAACTTTGCTTTGTCCAATGCCAACTAGTGAATCGTTGACATTATTACCTAGTACTTCTACATTTAACTCAGCGATATCATCCGCTTCGGGCTCGTGGTCATCACTTAAACAAGTTGTCACTGAAGATAAGAGCAGCCCAAAACCCAAGGTCCAAGTCGGAATGGACAGATACATTACAATTTTAAAGTGCGGGCGAAGCCCAAATTCTACTAAAATTGCATCTGCTCCAAAGATGTCTAGGGATAACAGCGCATCCTCTACTAATCGGCAAAACCGTTTTAAAATATTGCAAGATGACAATGACAAACGCGGTGAATCTGCGAATAAAACCTCCAAGCCGCCACCAATCTATTTAAGAGAAAAAAACTCAAGCTCTCTTATTAAAAAATTAATTTCGGTCATTGGTGTGAATAAATTTCACATTGTTCCAATAAAACGTGGTAATATTGATGAAACGAAAATTAAAATTTATGAAGAAAGAGATTTTCCCAAAATGGTCTCTGAATTTGAAAAAAGTAAAACAAATTTCTACACATATCAGCTCAAGAGTGCTAAAGGTATGCAGATTCTGTTGAAGGGCATAGACTCCTATGCTCCTCCCGAAGAAGTAAAAGATGCTCTCGTCCTCCAGGGTTTTAAAGTAAAAAATTTATCGAACATAATGAATAGGGAAAAGATCCCTCAACCTCTTTTTCGGGTTGAACTTGAGCCAAATGATATAAAATTGAAACAAAATGTGACCCATCCAATATATAATTTAAAATATCTCTTACATCGAAAAATAACCATTGAAGAACCACACAAGCGTTCAGGACCCGTACAGTGACATAACTGTCAAGAATATGGCCATACTAAAACTTACTGCAAATTACCTACTGTTTGTGTTGTGTGCGGTGAATTACACGGCACTGTTAGTTGCAATAAACCAAAAGATCAAAGTGACAGAAAATGCAGTAATTGTGGAGGTAATCACACTGCTAACTACAGAGGTTGTCCTGTGTACTCTTTCGTCAAACAGACTATGAAGCAAACACCTAAATTAGCCCCAGCCCAATCAGCAAACGCTTTATCTGCCACTATTGCGCAAGTGAGCCAACCAGTTAGTTCCCGTGTATCGTATGCCGATGCTGCTAAGACAAATTCTATTCATACACAAAATGTTTCCCCACCAAATAATTCAACAAATACAAACTCGAACTTTAATTTCAATCGTCTTGAAGCTACTATTGATAATCTGGTGCAAACTATAAATAATTTTACAACAAATATGACTAGCATGATGCAAGAAATGCTGCGAATGCAGAATACTCTGCTTCAAGCTTTAGTTAACAAACCATGAACACGTTAAAAATATGTTTCTGGAACGCAAACGGCATTCGCCAACATAAAAATGAACTTGAGCACTTCCTCACGGAAAAAATATTGATATAATGTTGGTCTCTGAGACTCATTTGACTTCGAGAAGCCTTTTTAAAATTTATGGCTACACCTTATATGATTCAAAGGACCCGAGAGGAAGAGCATGCGGTGGATCAGCAATTTTAATAAAGTCAAGACTCAAGCATTATATTATTGATAACATTTGTGAAGAACATTTACAAGCAACGAATATTTGTGTCGAAAATTTTTGCACTAATTTTGTCATATCATCAATTTACTCCCCTCCTAGATTCGCAATTACTGAGGATCAATATGAGGATTTTTACAAATCTCTGGGCCCTTGTGTCGTAGCAGCTGGCGACTATAATGCTAAACATACGTTCTGGGGTTCGCATCTTGTTACACCCAGAGGTCGAGCGTTGTTCAATACAATTTCCAAAATGGGCTTGGATGTCATTTCGAGTGGGGAGCCCACTTATTGGCCTACTGACATACATAAAATTCCGGATGTTATAGATTTTGGCGTCATAAAAAATATTTCTAGGGAATTAATTCACGTAGAAGCTTACCTAGATCTATCGTCCGATCACTCTCCCACGATCGTTACAATCTGTAGCCCACTGAGAATTGGTCTACCTTACTCATATGTGAAGTTGGCCAGTCGTGTAAATTGGCTGCGATTTAAAAAATATCTTAGTAGTCATTGCACGGAAAATATTACGCTAAGAACACCTGATGATGTTGAATCTAACATTGTAAATCTTAACGAAAATATTAAGCAGGCTGCTGTTGTGAATCATACTTGAGCAACCCTCGTATTCAAACATTGCACTAATTGGTTGACGCAGCAGAAACTAGTTCATTGACTCAGTTACTTCTTATTTTTGTTGGCGCTGGCAAATTGTGCAATATCGATATTTTGTAATTGGGTCAAGAGCTAAGTAATACTTATGAAATAAGTTATTGTCTAGTTAGCATAAGAAAATTAATTGTAAGTAAAATATTGAAAAAATATATATTTTGTATAAATAGCAGATAGAAAAATAAAAGAGAGACAATCTGCAAGTGTGCAAGCAGCGACAGCAACAAGAATTGTTATTAATAAAAATACCTATACTTGCGATTCCCAAGGGACCCTCCAAGTAAAAGATAGAAATACACCATAACATATTTTGGCGCAGCCGGTAAAGCTTTGCATGCTATTACTCCGCTTGTTTCTGGCTTGGAAAGTTTCTGTTGGTACAGCTTTTATAGCTCGCCTTAGAAGCAGGGAAAAGCAAGTGCAGTCGGTTTAGTGGCCGCAAAATTGATCCTTGCTACCATGTAATTTCGTCTGTTTCTGACTTGGAAAGTCTCTGTTGGTACAGCTTTTATAGCTCGCCTTAGAGGCTGTGAAAAGAAAGTGCAGTCGACTTTGTGGACGCATATAGATCCTTATTACAATAATAATACAATAAAAATAAAAGTGTATTTCTCAATTAAACCTTGCACTGTTGAAATTTTTTTTTTTGTATTTATAAATTTTTGTGCCACGAAACACTACAATGTCCGGGTTTGGTCAAGTCGTAAGGATGGTAAGTATAAATTTAATTAAATGGACAGTCCACAAAAACAAACGGACAAACTAATACTACAATTAAACGACTACAACATTAACGTTGATAGTCTTCAAGTGCATGTATGGTCGGAATTAAAAGCCTTTAATCATTGGAAAGAACTCATAGACCTTTGGCAGAGTATTTGAGAAGTTTCGTTAAGATGGAGGGCACTAATTGGGATGAATGGTTACATCATGCTATGCATGTACACAATAATACGAGGCATATGTCTACCAAACAAACACCTAATAGAATCCTATATGGATTCGAGTTTGAAGTACCTATTAAACTAAAAGAAAAACCGTCACCAGTATATAATGCAGATAATTTTAGTAAGATCCTAAAATACCAGATACAACGAAGCTATCAACTAGTAAAACAAAATCAAGATCAAGCCAAGGCCAACTCCAAGAAACATTACGACAAGGGGACAAGGACATTCAAGGTAGGACAACAAGTATGGCTGAAAAACCAAGCACGGAAGAACAAATTTTCACCCATTTGGTTAGGACCTTATGAAGTTTTACAAGTTCCAACACCTGTAAATGTTAAGTTAAAAATTAGAAATTCCGAGAAGGTTTACCATAACAATTTGGTAAAACCATGTGTAGGTTAATTATTTAGGTGTCTTAATAGTGGTAAACCCGCAGAAAGACCTGCCACTCCAGGGAAGATGACATGAATGTAGATGGAAAAACAAAAGATTCCAAAATAAGGAGAAAACAAAAGGGACGACATTTGACAAGACACAGTAGAAGTTATGAAACATGAAACAGAACACAAAACAACAACAGATATAGAATACATTAACAAGCAACCTCTTCTAAACTGAATTAATAAAAAAGAGATGCTAAAAGAAAATGAAAACTCTAAAACTAAAAGAACTAAGGATATCAGCTACTCAGGAATAGCTTAGAACTAGTTCAAAAGAAGACCTATCACTTTATTTCCAACCTTAGTGAACTTTGGCTCGAAACCAAATGTTCAAGGCGAAATAGAAGTGCAAGGCAATGTAACAATAATAATGAAGAAAAGCAGAAATTTAAAGTTGCAAAAAATACATATGCAGGCGCATATAAGAAGAAAAAGAGAAGAAGATAAGAAAATAAATAAATATGGAGGATATTCAAGCTCCAAGGAAGACCTTTTATTCCATTTCCAACCTTAGTGAACTTTGGCTCGAAACCAAATGTTCAAGGCGAAATGGAAGTACAAGGCGTTATAAGAACATAACAAGAAAGAAGAACATTAAAATATAAATCACACATATGCAGGCGCATATAAGAAGAAAAAGAGAAGAAGATAAGAAAATAAATAAATATGGAGGATATTCAAGCTCCAAGGAAGACCTTTATTTCATTTCCAACCTTAGTGAACTTTGGCTCGAAACCAAATGTTCAAGGCAAAATGGAAGTACAAGGCGTTATAGGAAAATAACAAGAAAGAAGAAAATTCAAATATAAATCACACATATTCAGGCGCATATAAGAGAAATAAGGAGGAAAATACAATGTTAATTAACTAAAATCATGATCACTGGTTTACAGCAAGGGAAGAGCAATGCAAACACTGTAGGAAGATGAAACTAAATTTTTTTTTAAATCACAAATATACAGACAAGTTGTATGTTAGTGTTTAGTAATACGTTAATGATTGTCTTATATTACAGAAAAAGAGGTCACAATGATTTAAATGCATACTATTAAACTTTCATTCACTGATTGTCTTGCATTATTAAAAAAAAAAAAAGGTTTAAATAATTTTCATAGAGATCATTAAACTTTCATGGCTTCATATTTGAAATTAAATTTAATTTTTGTGTTTTGTTTTATTTGTTAAAGAATAAAAAAAAAAAGTTAACATCTATATATATATACCATCTTCTATATATATTACCATCTTCTATATATATTACAACAGTCTTACCATTGTCGTTTTGTTCCTTACTAACTATACACATGTTTGTTAATTTGCTTATTTTTGTTCTACTTAAGACAAACTTTTTTGGTTTGTTACTATTAAGTATATTTTTATTTTTAGTTTTTGCCACAAGCCAATGACTATTAATTAGTTAATTTAATTATTATTTTTCGAACTGTATTTGTTTCTATATTCTTATGAATTGAATAGGCTAAAGTTCGTAACGCTTTTTAAGCCAAATTACATGTGATAATTATTAATGAACAAATAACATCAAAGTTAGTTGTGTTGTTGTCAGAATATTTACAACTAACTTTGATGTTATTTGTTCATTAATAATTATCACATGTAATTTGGCTTAAAAAGCGTTACGAACTTTAGCCTATTCAATTCATAAGAATATAGAAACAAATACAGTTAGAAAAATAATAATTAAATTAAAATTGTTGTCTTTCGTCATATTCAAAAGTAGAACATTATTTTGCAACTACAACAAAATTACGGGCACTAAAAAAAAATAAAAATAAAAAAAAAATACAAAAATAAACCAAAACATTAAAAGCTTGCTACGTAAGCATAACATAAATACGATACGTACATGCATACATATGTATATGTGAATGCATTTTTTTATTTATTCAAAACAAATTAATTGTAATTTTTATTAAGTAATTTGAGTTTTCACGGTTGAAAAATCTTAGGCTAGGTCAGTAAATTTTACACTGAAATTTCAAATTTAATTTGCCATAAAAATCTTGAAGTTTTCAAATGCAGAAAAAAATAAATTTGTATTGTAAACTATAATGTTTTTCAAATTTATAATTTTAGTAAGAATTGTCTTTGTAAGTACACACTAGACTGCCCGTAATTTTTTTTTTTAGAAATTTAAATTTTATTTTTTCTTAAAATGTTTGTTTTGATATAAAAACAAACTCCAGAAATTTTCAGCCAAATCCGATGATGCCTAGTAGTGCCTAGTTGACCTTGAAGTTTACAATATGTGCATTATAGGGTAACCTACATAAAGAAATAACGTTTTCACCAATAAACGGTAGATTTTAGAAATATGTATTTATTTGAGTTATGTATATTAAAATACCTGGTTTACAAGGGAGCTTTTCGTGTGAGACGGATATATTTTCCTATAATGTTCCACCACTTGCAACAGATATTGCTTGTCTTCCTCGTCATACGTTAGCGCTCGATTAAACTCTGTTATCAATTTAACTCCCCTTTCGGCTGCATCGTTGACAACGGCCAAATTTTCGCAAATAATTTTTCCAGCGCAAAAATCATCATTTCATCATTTCCACGTTACCGGATCCGAATGCAAGAAACTCCAATCAATTTGCAATCGAGTGAAGAATCTTTTTGTTTTTGCAGACACGAAATCGCTCAAATTTTTTTCAGTATACGCTCTGACATCTTCTATTGTAGTTTTAATTTTTTTCGAAATATCTTCTTCATATAATTCTGCAATGTTACCAAGGGCATTAACCATTTTTAGTTTTATATCGTAAGAGATTTGGTCATCAAAGAAAGACAGAGCAACAGCTTCTTCACTCAAATACCATAAATGATTGATAATTTTTTTTAACAAAATGATGGAAATATTTGTATCATAATATGCAGTTACATCATTTATAAGTTGCAAATCTAATCTTGGTGCATTCACAGATTTGACACATCCAAACCAATACGGAACGTAAATTCGCGTCAAAAATACACAAATGTTACGAAAGCTATTTAATTCCGCTGTCGTTAGTTTAAATTGCTCACGAAACGGAAACACTTTAAAGCAGTATATATTTTTCGACATAAATCGAGCATGCGTTGTTGCACCAGGTGCACGGATTCCCGAAAAGCCTGGTGCTTTTTCACCAATAAAAAGCAATGAAAGTTGCAATACTTCTTTATAGTCTGCCCGAACGTATTGAGATTTCAATGCCTCAAGGCAAAATATTTTGTGGTATTCTAATTCACCCACCGTAAAAACTTTTCTACATCCTCATCCGATATTCCACTCTTAAAATTAATTTGGTTAATATTTGGCCAAAACTTGGAGAAGCGATTAAAAATAAGAACTTCTGGTGCAGCAGTTTTACCAAAATTTAGTTCGAAGACAGCTCTTATCAACAATTCAATAATGTGATGACGACATGGAAGAAACAGCAAGTCCCTTTTTAATTTCTTTTCTAATAAGTAGGCTGCACCCTTATTAATGCCAGTGTTACTTGCTGTTGTGTCAAAAGATATTATTTCGACTAAATTGTCCATTTTCCATTTTATCAAGAAGTTAAAGGTTGTATCAGCTATACTTTCACCAGAGGAGTCTTGCATTTTTGGAATTCCAAGCAGTTTCTCCACATTTTTGCCAGTCACAACTAGAGCTAGTCGCTCTGATTTTTCTTTGCCTTTTACTTCTGGAAGTAGTTTGCCATCCCAATGAAGGACAAATACTTCAGGTATCTTGAATCAGAAAAATTAAAAAAAAATATTATTTTTATACAACTAGTCACAAAAATAGATTTTTTAGTATTTACATTGAAACTTTCCAGAATCTGCTGAGCTTGTTTGCGGCGATAATCCCTCCTCATCGCCTGAATAGTGGTTCGATTGAGGACTAAACCGTCCAATTTTATTGCTGTGGAAGTTGGATTGACTCCCTCAATTTTTCGTAGTAGTGCAGCTGCTGTTGCAGTAATTAAATGCATGGCATCTCTCGTACTAATTTTGCATTTGTCCATACTTGCCAGCATTCTATCATCAATAAAATGGATATTTCCACGCGATTGTTGACCTTGTGTTACGACGGTCGGTTCATCGTCTGCTATATCAATTGATACATTTTGATCAACCACAGAATACGCCATTTCGCTACTTTCAGTACTACCTGAAATATCCATAGCAGATATTTGCTCTGATATTTCAAGAAAAAATAAATAAACTAATTTGCATGATAATTCAATAAAAATCTCAATTACCTAAATAAACATTTTTCTCGCGATACGTTTCAACGCGCATTTTTAATATATCAGAACGCTTTTCTTTTCGTTTCTGTTTTTCCAACATTTTTACATCTACACCAGACATACTTCCTGGTCGACCTCTTTGCCTTTGAAGAACAAGAAAGTCTTTATCCTGTTGGATCTTCATTACCGCAAGTGCATCTGACGTTGCAATGTCAAATATATAATTTTCAATGCGATCCACAAATTCCTCTTCGTTTTTCCGGTGCTTCTCATACTTGGACTTGGCATTCTTCTGCAAATTTCTCCATTTCTCATATATTCTCTCCAAGGCTTTAATAGAGTTTTGTTCTGACATTATCGGAATGTTGGCTCTTTTCCAAAAATCAGAAACAACTGCAATTGTCAATTTTGCACTGCTTTTTAAAGAATAGTTTTCCATACGTATTTTATAAAAAAAAAATTGAAGAACCTGCTTCACTGACGGTAATTTTGCACCCAAAATTTCATTTTTACATTTTTTTATGAACAATACTAAATCATCTCCAGATCTCAGTTGTTTTTTTAATGCCATTATTTGTTATTTTTTTTATTCTTTACTATTTTTTTTAATTTTCACTTATATTCACTGTCACTTAACAGACTCTACTTAGTAATGAAACGCAAAGCTTACATGCTTGTTAAGATCATCTAAATAACGGTAATCAGTTCTTTTAGACTTTGTATTTCTTTTTTGCAGCATGTTTCTCATCATCTCAACTTGCTTTAATGTCCCGTTAGATTTGCTCTTCTGTAGCATGTAGCAATTGTATCAAATAAGTTTTTAAGCAAATAATTTTTTTTTAACAATTATGTATTATTTTTTTTGAAGCGAAAGAGAGAGTAATGTAAAGAGAATAGAAAAAAGCTATTCCTTGAATGAATTATATGTATATAACAAATTTAATAGTAATAATATAATAAAATTAAATCTGTTGCACATTTTTTTAGTCAAAGTAGAACAAACTTTGTGCAACGCATAAGAAAAAAAACTTTTTGGCGTAGTAAACTTCAAGGTCAACTAGGCACCACTAGGCATCATAGGATTTGGCTGAAAATTTCTGGAGTTTGTTTTTATATCAAAACAAACATTTTAAGAAAAAATAAAATTTTATTTTCCAAAAACAAAAACAAGCCACACATCGTACGGCCAGTCTAGTACACACATATACATATATATGTATATAAAAAACACATTAATATAACAAGTAGAGCTATAAAAGGGTTATAACATCATATAAATAACTAACTGGTTTTATACGAATTAAGCATATATTTGAAAGAAAGAAAACCAATAATAAAAACAAATGAGTAAATAATAATATTCAACTTTTTAAATTTTGCTATTAAAATTATAGGTTAAGAAAAGAATAAAACATATGTATAAGAAAAAATTTATGTCATACTATATGTGTTTGAGTACACATCCAATAACAATTATTAAGTAAGTTTGGAATAATTGGTCCACAATTGAAATTAAACGTAACAAGCGCACAAATTGTCACAATTAACGAGTACTCCAGCACAGCTTTTAAAAGTGAAATTTTAGTTTTTGGCATTAAATTAATAGTAAATTGAAATATATAAATAATGATTACGTATAGAAAAAAAAAATAATAAACACTAAATAAATTGTTGATATTTGAAACATAAGCACACAAATTAATTTTATTGTTAGCCGATTCCCTTGGCAGTCAGTGTTATCAATATATATATTAATGTTATATTTCAAATAATTTTAATAATAAATAAGTAATTTTATTGTATGCTAATACTAAACCAAGATAAGTGCAACCGCGGCTCAACTACAATCCCCAGAACTAGAAAGTTGGCATACAGTGAAGACAACAAACGTAACAACAACATCAAAACAACAAGAGAAATTGCAACCATCATCTAAATTTAACAACACAAGGCGTATAGTCTCTTGCAGCCAAAAGTTAAGTAATATCTGAAGCGATAACTTTACCTCAGCAATAACAACATAACCGATGAATTTTTAAATCAAAAGCCTGCAACACACACCATAAAACCAGCAGCTGAAACATCAAGTAATACTCTTATCTAACGAGTGTAGTACATTGAGATGAATTATTGTAGCCACAACAGGACTCCCAATAATATGCACGATCAGATTATTCCGGGAAGTCAAGGCCCAGCAACACTTAAAAAAATCTTTGTATAGATTACAACCCTTTGAAATCAACTATACCGCATTGACATTTCTCTATCCATCCACACGAAGTGGGATGGTTCCGTTGCTATCATCAATACTATACACGGTTTGAGTACAGCTTAACAGCTTACATGCGGATTTGTAATCCAATAAACTAAGTGATAGTTCTTCGTACTGTTATCCAAAAATTTTAAAAAGTGTATTGTATTCGTTCCACGATGGGTGTCACGTTGTGATACCGATGGCCGTCATTTTACATATGAACTGGCCATCTTTATACAAGTCGTAGTCTTTGACCATTAACACATCTCAGCTGGTTTCTTGATACACCCTTACTCAGCCGAAGACATTAGTTCGTGATGGTTGTGATTTGTTTTTTTTTTAAACCACAAGCAACTACGTCCCTGCATAAAGGAGAAAATCACTGAATACATAAAGGTGCCACAAATTTCAACACATAAGGATAAACAAAACCACGTCAACCTAACTTAGATGTCAAGAATCAAAACATCAACAGAAAATGCGGCACATTTTCTTTCCGCCAAGAGGGGAGGTATCTTAGGAGTCGGAGGCACTTACTTATATATTTTTTTTTTATATAATGGAACATTTATTTATACTTCATATATTAAGATTACTTATATATTTTTTATATAATGGAACATTTATTTATACTTCTTATATTAAGATTTAAGCATTTGATCCAATTACTATATTTAGAAAACATCTATAGCTAGATGTTTTCTTGTGCCGAGTGGGGAGGGATGTTGTGAATCATACTTGAGCAACCCTCGTATTCAAACATTGCACTAATTGGTTGACGCAGCAGAAACTAGTTCATTGACTCAGTTACTTCTTATTTTTGTTGGCGCTGGCAAATTGTGCAATATCGATATTTTGTAATTGGGTCAAAAGCTAAGTAATACTTATGAAATAAGTTATTGTCTAGTTAGCATAAGAAAATTAATTGTAAGTAAAATATTGAAAAAATATATATTTTGTATAAATAGCAGATAGAAAAATAAAAGAGAGACAGTCTGCAAGTGTGCAAGCAGCGACAGCAACAAGAATTGTTATTAATAAAAATACCTATACTTGCGATTCCCAAGGGACCCTCCAAGTAAAAGATAGAAATACACCATAACACTGCTAAGCATGCCACTACCTCCCATCCGCAGACTGGGTTTATTAGACTATATTCTACAGATATTGAACGTCTCGTATGTGAAAAAAGAAGAGCTAGAAGGGAATGGCAACAGCACAGATCACCTCAACATAAAACTAGATTTAAAGAGTGCACTAAACGACTCCAAGAGCTGCTTGCACATGAAAAAACTGCATCTCTTAAAAACTATCTGGAAAATCTTGATGTCACACCAGCATCTAATTACTCTTTATGGCGCGCTGCTAGAAAGCTTAAAACACCTGTTGAGTTTAAACCACCTCTGCGCACATCTACCGGAGGTTGGGCAAGAAGCGATACTGAAAAAGGTAAAATATTTGCTGACCATTTAAAATACGTATTTACCCCAAACACATGTACTGGTGTAATTGATTTGCCAAATGTAGTCGCTCTACCCCCTCAACAAATAAAGTTTAAGACGCGTGATGTGCAAAAACTAATTGCTGAACTCAACCCGAAGAAAGCTCCGGGTTTTGATGGAATTAGTAACCAGATGCTGATGAAGTTGCCTCGTATTGCACTTAGAATACTGTTATTTATTTTTAACGCCATTTTACGACTGGAGTATTATCCACACAGCTGGAAACTTGCCAAAGTTAAAATGATTCCAAAGCCGGGCAAAGATCTTACCAAGGCTGAGTCATATAGGCCAATAAGTTTACTGTCAACAATGTCAAAGCTTTTCGAAAAACTGCTCATGACAAAATTGTTCCCAATTCTAGTTAGTAGTGGGTGCATACCGGACCATCAATTTGGTTTTAGAAGTCAGCATAGCACCATTGAACAAACTCATACATTGGTCCAATTTATAAGACGAACATTTGAAGAAAAGAAGTATTGATCTGCGCTGTTTATGGACGTTTCTCAGGCATTTGATAAAGTGTGGCATGAAGGCCTAATTCTAAAATTAAAAACATACCTGCCAATAAACGTAGTAAGTCTTTCGGAAAGTTACATTACTGCCCGGAAGTTCACTGTTGTGGAAGGAGACTTTATGAGCATGCCTGAAACTATCTCATCCGGTGTGCCACAGGGGAGTATATTGGGGCCAGTTTTGTATTTGATTTATACTTGTGATATGCCTCTGAGCAGCAATATCCACACTTCCACATTTGCTGATGATACAGCCTGTCTTAGTATGCATGAAAATCCTTACGAGGCATCCCGATATCTTCAAGAACACATTACCCAGCTGGAACTATGGTTAAACTTATGGAGAATTAAGGTAAACGAACAAAATTGTGTTCAAGTAACATATACATTACGAAGAGATACTTGTTCACCCATTCGGATTAACAATCAAGTTGTCCCTCAACATACTCATGTGAAATATCTTGGTATACACCTTGATTGACGGCTTACTTGGAAACACCACATTGACTCTAAGTTAACCCAAATGAAACTGAAATTAACTCAGGTACATTGGCTGATTGGTAGATATTCAACCATCAGTCTAGATTGCAAACTTTTGATATACAAGTCACTTTTGAAACCTATATGGTGCTACGGAATTCAACTATGGGGCACTGCTTCAGCTTCCAATGTCGAGAGAATCCAACGAAGGCAAAGTAAAATTTTGCGATTAATAACATCGGCTCCATGGTATATAAAAAACTCAAATATACATCGTGATTTAAACATGCCACTAGTGATTGAAGAAATTGCAAAATATGCAGGCAAATATTTAACAAACCTCGAGCCACATCCTAATCCGCTTGCTCGTAATACTTTGAACTTTACTGGACACATCCGCCTAAAAAAGAGGGATACAAGTGCTCTTATACTCAACACTCCAGATGGGACTACTTGAAAATAATTTTTATTTTTTATTTATTTTTTCTTCCTTTTGATTATCACTACTTATGTATTATTTATAACTATCTCTAAATTTATGTCCGACAGTGGTCGGGCCTAATAATTTTATTTTAGATTTAAGATTTGAATACTTATTGTTAGTTCATGTTTGAAGATACAATAAATAAAAAATATGTATTAAAAAAAAAAAAAAAATTATTGCATAGCATAATAAAAAAGAAAAACAAACTATTGACGCGTTCATTGACAATGTCACCAGAAATGCATGAGAACTGTTGTCGCTAACGTATCTCTACTCGCGCATAAAAGGAAAGTTGTCGACATTTCAACTAGTGCAATTGTCGGTAGAAAAAAGAGTGTTGACATAGAAACATATGGTTCTAGGTTGACTAGAGGGCTATTATGTGTTTAAGGGAGGGTTTTTTAAAGCAAGCGCACACAACTAATGTCAATGCATGTGTGCGTTTGTGTGTGCGCAGAAAAATAAAAGATCATACACACAACGCGTGTGTGTATGTACATGCATGACGCTTGTACACGCGCCCATTCGTAGAAAGAAGCAAGCATCACAAGCGGAAACAAATTATTGCAAACAGTGTTGTTTAGCTTTTGTTTTAGAGGATTTCTCTGTTGTAAAGCATTTGAAAACTCCCTCATGTCTTGAAAGTTCTTATAAATGGTCTTGTCCAGGACTTTAATACTTATGCAATTCTGTAATCGAATATACGCACCTGATGTATTTATTTTTAGTAATATGAACTGTTTTTGTTATTTAATAAAATATTTGTTCCAAGTAATAATGTACTAAGTACCATTGTGTTCGGATAAATGCATTTCTAAAGGTATTTAAGCTTATTCTCATAATTGCCTATATGAGATAATTAAACGTCTTCGCTTTAATACCTTGCCCGTATAATCACACCAAAAGTCATGACATTTTTGATGAGGCAATTAGCCGCGGTTTACTGTATAATCATTATGAAATCATATATTACCTATTACATGTAAATGTTTAATTCAGTTTCATAATTGTATTGTGCCTTATGTGCGATACTTATCGTAAGTGACATCATTAAAATAATCAAAAATATATTTTGTTATTTAAATTAAAATTTTATGGGCCTATCCATACCCAGTAAAAAAAATTGGAAGTCATTCTAAAGGAAGTACATTTTCATTGCTTCCAAAAAATCGATATTTTTAATTTGCCGATAGTTAGCAGAAAACCAAGTAGAAGTTTATTTTAGTCATACAAAACCTTGTAATTCCTCTGTAGTTTTAAAAATTACTCACCAGAATTTTTAAAAAATTTATTTTTTGAAGAAACTTATGAACTATTTTTGGTCTAAAATTTTAAAGTTATTTGCTTAAATTTACATTAAATTACTGTTTCGCGTTTAAATTATTATTATTAGCCATTTTTCCTAGATGAAAATATTATCATAGAACACAAAAAAGGACATTTTTCTTAAAATCGCTTCCAATTCGGTGACCAGGCAGCGAAAAAGAGAACTTCTTGCAATGACAACCCTATGTAAAAATCATTAGATCGGATCGAAATTTGCACTACTTCCAGATCGCAAACTCTACATTTTCATGACTTTTTTGGAGTGTCTTTTTTTACTGGGTAGTTTAGAACTATCAAAATTTTAAAAAATTTTATAGTAAAATTTTATCGTAAGCGAAAATTTACGAATGTTAACAAATTTGAATATTATAAAAATAATCTCCTGAAAACTAGAAACTAACTAGTAAAAAATTATTTGAATTCTGTAAATATTAGTCGGCTGGAAAATATTAGTCGGCTAGAAAATATTAGTTGGCTGGAAATATTAGTCGACTTTCACTTGTTAATCGGCTGCAATTATTAGCCGATGTGAGCCGTCTAATTCGGCGGCGGCTCGAGCCCAAAAATAATGTCAGCGGCTTTGCGCCGCCGGCTGTGAGCCGCGCGACTTGGACCTCTGCCTCGTGACTGAAAAATTTGTGATGCTTGTTTCTTTCTACGCATGGGCGCGTATACAAGCGTCATGCATGTACATACACACACGCGTTGTGTGTATGCTCTTTTATTTTTCTGCGAACACACAAACGCACACATGTATTGACATTAGTTTTGTGCGCTTGCTTTAAAAAAACCTCCCTTAAACACATAATAGCTTATAGTGTTTTCACACTGACTTGGTTTTAATAAAAATTGGTTTTAATGTTAAAACCAACTGTTAAAACCTGGTTTTACCATACAAATTGCTTTTGTTAAATCCAACTTAAAACCATTTCTGAATTGGTTTTATTTTGGTTTTATGAAATGCAACCCTGTTTTCGCTGTGGTAAATTCAGTGCTGCCAAGTTAAAATGACCGGTAGCAGCTGATAATGTTTATGCCAGTGAATAACAAGAGATGTTGCTTGAAAGATCTTAAACTTAAAAATGGATGCAGAAGCAACAATAAGTAAAAAATTATGGAAAAATAAGTTTTTTGGAAGGAAAATAACAAAAATATTTTTATTGACCTCTGGAAAGTGAAATTAAACGATATGACATATTGATCCACTGATAAAAAAGTTGTATTTTGTGATTTATTTGTGCATTTTTTATATACAATAACTTGATTTCCAAGCACTTCTTCACTTTTTATTACTAGTTCCATAGGTTTAAAATATTAATTTACAAGATATAAAATAATTTCAATTTTAGAGCGCATTGTAAAGTTTCTTAGTTTTTGATACAAACAAAAACAGTTGTACAGTTTGTCAAATAAGTGTTATAAAAAGCAGAAAAAAATACAACAACAAACACACGCATTTCTGCAGGAGATTTATTTTGAGCAAATTTATTAGACAGTCTGTGAGTTAAAACCTGAATTTAACAAATTGTAGTGTGAATGCAAAATCAGCTGTTTATGGTTTTAACGTTAAAACCAGGTTTTAACTTGCAGTGTGAAAACACTATTACCTTATACATATTAAAGGGTTGCACAGTTGGAACTGTTCACAACAGTTTTGCGTGTGTATTGGTTCTGATATGTTTAGCTATATTAATTAGCGTTTCTGTCTCTAGTAGGTATGGTTGTTTTTCAAAACTGTTGTTGTGTGGTTGTATAATGAGCAAATGAGAATAACATGTTTGTTTGGATCTGTTTTTTTGAAACCAATCAAATACGTAAAACTGATTTTAACATAAGTAACACATGGTGTGTTGAAAAAAAAAACGATTATTGATGAATGAAAGACTGCTTTATGCTACTTTGATTTTTTTTCATAACGTTTATTTAATATAATTTGTTTAAAAAAACTAATTGAGTGCTTTGAAGTTAAACACAAATATCTTAAATAAAAATAATGTGTTTTTTTTTAATTTAAGTAAAAAGCAAATGCTTTTGTTATTCAACTTACCCATTAAATAAAAAACTCATATATCATTCAATAATGAGTTTCACAAAAAAATTTAAATAATTTAATAAAATAAGGTAACAAAAATTATTCTTTTTTGTACTTACATATATAAAAAATAAATATACACAGGTACATACGAATTTAAAAAAAAACTCAGGTAACAATAATTATTGTCTTTTGAATTTTAACATACTTTATGTAATAAAAAATCAATTATTCTATAATAATATAACAAAAATTAATGTGATATAATTAAAAAATTAAGCAACAAAAACTATTAAATTTTTTTAATTTAGGCATAGGTACATCATTAAATTAAAAAATCAATTATTCAAGATAAGCATATAATATAAAGTAGATTAATTACGCAATACAAAAATATATGTATGTACATACATATATCTACATATGCATATCCATACATATATATATGCATATATGTACATATATATTATATCGAGTTTCTTGTATGCATATTTCATAGAAGAACATCTAATGAATCGCAAAATTCAAGTCTCGTTTGCAAAAATGAGTTAGAGCTTTCTACATTAAGGTATCGGTATGTATGTACATATATAAATACATATGTATATGATAGGCTTAAACGAAATTCAGTTCTTTGAATTTTATATTCACAAATAAAATTTCATTGAATGATTTTTCATTAGTACCAATTTGTAATCGTTTATCTGTTATTAGTGCCCTACAGAAAATATCCTTTCGGAAGGAGCACTAGATGCTGGAATAGAGAATATTCGGCAGCTTAGCTTATATAATAGCGGAAACTCAGTTTTTCTATCATCCCACCATTTCAAAATATTTAAATCACGCTGTAGGTGTATAATAGTATTTTTATATTTATTAACTTCCTTTTCAATTAAATTTTTGTTAGAATCAGTATTATCTATAGGTTGTATATAAGATATCTATAGGTTGTAAAAATAAAATATTCTTTTAGCAATTTTTTAAACTTTAAACTTGCAATTGATTACAAAATTGCCTAGACACGTTCAGGTTATATTGATATGTTTACAAAAATAGTTCAGGTCTAACTTAGTTACAACTTTGTCAAATATTGTTAGCAATACGTTAAAAGTCCCTGTTTGTTATTCTAAAAAAAAGGCAAATAGAAATTATTTTTTTCGTAAAATATTAACATTTAGGGCCTGACCCACGATATCGACAACGTTCGAGTTGTCGTACTCTTACATTTGAAACAACAACAAAAAATTTACATTTGTTTTTGTTTTGAATGTAAACGTGTGACAAGTCGAACGTTGTCGACTTCGTGGGTTTGGCCTTTAGTGAACTCTTAGCTACATTATGGTATGTATAGTCACATATATTAGTACTACCACCAAACCTGAATTAGCTGTTGGGCAAAAACTTGAGCGTGTACTGATTTTCTAAGTTTATGGAGGTCCATAAAGTTGGTCACCAAAATCACTAATTGAGTATATATGTACATAGTTTTATTAACCTTTG
Source organism: Tachina lurida (assembly GCA_944452675.1). Classification (NCBI taxonomy): domain Eukaryota; kingdom Metazoa; phylum Arthropoda; class Insecta; order Diptera; family Tachinidae; genus Tachina; species Tachina lurida. The sequence goes on along the minus strand of OX101753.1, from coordinate 110,442,861 downwards.
ATAGTATAATAGAACCTATACTGTCAAGTAGGTTCTATTGTGTTCAGTGTTTCTTTCACTGTTGTACATCTTAATTAATCAAGAAAAGCTTCAAATATCTGCGTAAAAAACAAACCAAGATATAATTGTAATAATTATTTATTTGGCAAGTGTTAATACCATGCACAAATTACACTAATTATTAAAAATACTGACTAAATCCAATTAACTTGAATTTTCTATGCATATTTTGTAAAATTAGAACCATTTTTTGCATACATATACAATATAAAATATTATGTGTACAAAAAAGTGTCATTTTACATAGTAAATGTGTATGTTCATAATGTGAACAAAGCGTAAGAAATATTTCCTATGGCTTTCTGCTGCTCATCATTTATATGTTGTACCAGTTTTTTTTTCATGTATATGTGTTACAATACATGATGAAATAAACAGGTGGCATTACTAGGGCAACAAATGTACGATTACAACAACAAAAGGAATTTTTGTTTGTGTAATGTCTTTGCTTATGTCATAAATTAATATAAGCAAAAACCAAAGTGACGCGTTTTAGTGGTGGTGAAATAATGTTTTATGAAATAAAATTTCATAAAAATGAATAAATAATAATACAATTCATTAAATGAAGAGGATACTATTCGTTAATCGCGTTGTGTATTTCATGAAATACGTAAAGGGCACATTGATAATGCCATGGCCTTATGAAAGTATTGTGGTCAAACCTGGAGAGCAGCCATCCTAGAAGAGATGTTTAGAAAAAATGTGCTTGGATGATGACAAAAGTAAGAAGAAAGGAACGAAGTTTCGGCGCCGGCGGCGTAAGATTGCCCAATGATAGTTCTTGTTATGATACAGAATCCGATATGTACACAGAATTTTCTACAGATGATGAAGACTACACTGGTTTGAGTTCGAATTTTGACACTGATTTTAGTGACATTGAAGTAGCGGAATCAGGGGAAACAGGTCAAGAACGTAACCTTCAAGTTGAAAGCAAACATAAGCATAACAATTTTCGCAACTCGTCACATCATGGCTCAAAGGAAAGTGTTGAGTCTAATTTGTGCACTGCTGGGCCAAACTTCTCTGACAATGATGATATCGTTATTGAAGAAGAGAACATTATATATCCCGAAGACCAAGAAAAACTATTGCAAACTCAAGTCCCGAATTGCAATTCTCAAGAAAATGATACGGAAGAACTATTGAAAAGTTTTGAAATTCTTCAACTTCACACAAATAATGCAGTTTTAAATTTTACTAGTTGTGACAAAGAATCTTCCCAAAAGGTACAACAAACAAATATGAAAAAATCAAATGAAGATTTCTAACCGTTCAACGAAGAGCCACCCAAAAAAATGGTTTGCCGCAATAAATATACAAAGATCAATCCAAATATTATTGTGGACAAACTCTTGGAGATCTGTTTGATGTTCGTGTTAATGTACCTCTGTCGGAAGATTTTATTTTCAAGTTTTGATATATTCCAAAGTACTCAAATAACTCTGGACTGGGAAAATACGATTCGTGAGAAAGTTACTACGCCGGAAGAGTGCATTTTGCGCATTTTTAAAATGGTCGATTTCGGTTTCTTTATCTGCAAGCAAAAGAAGTTCAATTATCGCTTTGTGTTAAGGCTAAACGTTTCACAGAAAATATTAAAAAGAAACGCGAAGAGAAAAAGTCATCATCTAGGCGACGCGAAAGGCGTACTGCTAAAAATGCAGCTAGGAAACGTGCCGAAGGAAGAACTCTCCGTTATTCCGATCGTAAAAATGGCATAGTACGGAAAAGTTGGAACAAATTAAGTTTAGTGACATAACTCAAAAATTAATAAAATTAATTTGGCATCCGAATGAAAATTAAAAAATAAAAACTTAAATAAAAAAAATTGCGGCAAGCCTTAGTTTCCGAGTTATGAGCCTTTTAAGTTCTGGTATAAAATTGTGATTATATGGTGGAATTGGCACAAATCAAGCTAAGGGCAACTCTAAAAAATGCTATCCGATTGAGAATTTAAAAATAAGGAAAAAATATTAAATTAAAAAATTGTAGGCGAGGCTTAGTTTCCGAGTTATTGGCCTTTGAAATTGTAGTACAAAATTCTGATAACATGGTTATTTTCCAACAAATGTTATCCAATATTGGTGTAATTTAAAAGCTTTTTAGCAACTCTAAGAAAACACTAAATTTGGAGTTCGGTTTGTATTTACTAACACCTGTGTGTGTTTGTAGCATTCATACATAAAAAGGTTTTTCTGCACTGCCAGCCTTCGGCCAGGCTTAAGGATTTTCTTCACCTTGATGTTTCCCTACACGGCGCAGCCTAATAAATATTTTCTGCCTGCAAAAGTTTTCCTGTCTAATAGCGATTTTCTGCACTACCGGCCTTTGGCCGGGATTAAGGATTTTCTCCACCATGGTGTTTCCCTACACGGCGCAGCCTAATAAAGATTTTCTGCCTGGCAAAGTTTTCCTGTCTAATAACGATTTCCTGCACTGCCGGCCTTCGGCCGGGCTTAAGGATTTTCTCCTCCGTGGTGTTTCCCTACACGGCGCAGCCTAATAAAGATTTTCTGCCTGGAAAAGTTTTCTTGTTTAATATTGATTTTCTGCACTGCCGGCCTTCGGCCGGGCTTAAAGATTTTCTCCACCATGGGTGTTTCCCTACACGGCGCAGCCTATTAAAATTTTCTGCCTGGCAAAGTTTTCCTGTCTAATAACGATTTTCTGCACTGCCGGCCTTTGGCCGGGCTTAAGGATTTTCTCCACCATGGTGTTTCCCGAGACGGCGCAGCCTAATAAAGATTATCTCCTGAAAGATATTATCCAAAGCTTTTAAATGATACTAATATTTTCGCAATACAATTAATTTTAAACACATAAAACTTTCACGAACCGATATACTGTTTCCACAAAAATTTTCTTATTAACAAACGTGGACATAAAATGTAAACATAAACAAAACTTTTGACATAAGATTAGACAAATAATGTAGAACAAAAAAACTGTCATCTGGCGTAGTAATGTCACCTGTTTATTTCATCATGTTACAATATGTTTTTCTGAGCAAAAACATATACAAACAGTTCCTAAGCAGCAATACAACAAGCAATTGTTATCTGTTTTAATTGTATTACCATTTCGAAATGCAAACACACACAAGAACTGTTATACAAGTTCTCTCGCTCTCACCACAATTACATGGTACATACCATGGTGTATGTGGTTTGTCTATACTTATAAGTATACAAATGCAACCCTTTAATACATATTACACACCAGAGCTGTAAATGAATCACTCATTTTTGAATTAATTCGCGAATTACTTGGAATAAAATATTTATTCCATGTGGTACTAAATACCACATTCTCATAATTGCCTATATGAGATAATTAAACGTTTTCGCTTTAATACCTTGCCCGTATAATTACCCCAAAAGGCATGACATTTAATCATTATAAAATCATATAATATTAGCTATTACATTTAAATTTTTAAGTCAGCTTCAGAATTGTATTGATCCTTATTTTAGATATTTATCGTTAGTGACATGGAATCGAAAATATACTTTTTTATTTAAATTATCCATAGTTTAGAACTATCAAAATGCCAAAAATTTGATAACTTTTAAGATACAGGCTGCAAAATTTTATCGTAACCGACAATTTACGTATGTAAAACAAGTTTGAATATTATAAAAGTAATCTTCTGAAAGCTAAGGTTTTTGTCGCTTACGATGAAATCAAAAATAAGTCTCGATATGTGTTATAATTATCTATCAAATAATACACTATAACAAAAGAAATAAGTTCCTTGTAATAATAATAAAATGTAATTTTATTACATTCGTTATCCAAACACATGAATATATAGATAAAGTATTAAAATATACATATGTATGTAATATCGAGTTGGTACTAAAATCCAGCTTCCTACATTTAGTTTTGATTAAACTTAACTACGAAAATATCCTTTCAGAAGTATGTTTGGAAACTTTGTCTCAAAATATTTCAATACCCATACTTTTTATTTACAATTGAGAAAATCTGAGCAATTGCTAGTGGGATACAATTTCTTCTTGTTTATAATGTACTAAATTTAGAAACCACATCCACATTTGTTTTTACCTACAAAATTCATGTAACCCTAATCATACTGACATAAAAAGTTTTTTTTTATTAAAAACTTAAAAATCTTACTAACATGTGTCTCTAAGACTTTCACAGCATGTTCATTGCAGACATTACTATTATATTTTTAGCAGCATTGCTTAATAATACGACTTATTTTGGGATTACATAAATCGCACTTCTTGCGTTTATTTATTGCACTCTAGGTATTAGTCGGTGCAATTCCTTCTTGAAGGACTTCTTCCATTATTTAAACGATAGATCGTTGCAATTTATTCTTCGATCTTTGGCGTATTTGGGGTGTAATAAGCCCTTCAGCGACTTGTCATAAAAAGAGTTTTCGAGCTTTCTTTGCTTGCGTTGCTTTCCACGAAGGATGCAACTTTTTCCAAATTGCAAAAAAATGCAAACGGCCATCTGTTAGATTTTCTGCGGCAAGTAAAACTATGTGTAAGTTAATCCTGAAGGTAGAATTAGTAAAACCGTATCGTGAAGTTGCGTGTCAGCTGACAAAAGCCGTACGATATGCAATGAATGTTACTAGTTATAAAATATGTGGTGGTAGCACTGCTGACGTAGAAATCTACAGAAAACAGATTTTTCTGTAGCGAATGTCAAAAAAGCCGCATTAAAAGCCAGACAAAAAAATGTGCTGTGCAAACTGTTACATTTTCTATAACTTGTACACAAAGCTGCACGATACGGCAAGCTGTAAAGTTAAACGATACGATTTTACTAATTCTACCTTGAGTGTCAACTGTTCCTTTAGTTTGATTATAATGCAGGTTTATCTCTGATTTGTTTTTATTTTGTAGGTCGCACTGAGTGGTGTAAGGCATTGATGAGAGTAAAGGAACTGATCTATTTTGGTTTAGGACGTAGGACACTAAAGTCATCTTTTCAGTAAAACAAAACAAATTACTTTCCACTTCTGTTGTTCTATTTGGTAAAAACGATAGACATTAAAAAATATGTAAACAAAAACATTCATATATGCGTGTATGTGTCTCTGAGACACATGTCACTGCTATATTTTTATGTTTTGGCATATAAAAGATGTAAGAATTCAATACCTAAAATTTTTTTTTTATTAAATTATACAAAACATATGTCAAATAAAAGTAATGAAGTTTATAGTTGCGATCCCATACAGCACAAAATATTGCTGCAATTTTGCAGGATTATTGTTTCGTAATGTTCTAATGTCACAGGCAATATTCGTGCAGTATTGCTGCAATATTACTATGTCCGCTTTTTTGTCTTGCCAGTAAGATTGAGGAAATATTGAACTGCAACATTGCATAAAGATTTTCTAATAACATTTGATATTATTTATTTAAACAGATGAAATTAATAAATACAATCATAGATAAATTAACGCTGAAATTTATGTAAAATATGATTTAGATTTTATTTATAAAATGATTGTATTTTTGAAAAAAAAATTTGGAATCAACGTATTTTTACCTAAAATTTTAGGAAAAACAGAAAAAATTCCAAGTTACATTTTTTTTATTATACTTTATGACTTTTCATCGGTACTTTTGACAGTTATGCTCTTATGGCATCTGTAATGCGATATATTAGCTTAAGGAAAACAATTTGGGTTATTATAATAATATTGGTACTATGTTGCAAATGTAATATTACCAAGAACTATTCCGGCAATATTACCGATGAGCTGCAACTTAATAAAATTCCAGCAATATTTTGTGCTCTATGGGATATGTTATATATTTCTGTAGTTAAATTGAATGGAACATCCAAATGTGTCTCACAGACACATGTTAGTAAGATTAGGGTTAATTAAATTAATTTAATTTGCATCACGATATGCAAATTTAAATACCATATAAAAATTGTTAATTTTGTGTTAAAACAAAGTAACCAAAATGGAAAAAAAGTACACAAGTACACATTGGAAAAAAAGTAACCAATTTTGGCAACAAGTAACCAAAACGGCAACGCTGCAAAACGAACAGCAATGTAAAAAAAGCAAATTCCAAAAACGGATATATTAAATTGCCGTTGAAGAATTCCCGGAGTTTTTTTCCCGCGTAGATACTCTAGGAAATAGGCATAAACAAGACTACGTTTGAAGAACCCATTAATATTTCTTGCGATTTTGAAAGAGAAGAAATTGTCGCAAGCACATCAAAAAATAAAGTTGTCAACAAAAAGTTGGGAAAAGATAGTTCTGTAAAAAGTGACTTGCTTGGACAACAGCTTAAAGTCCAAAAGGATTTATACAACGAAGTTAAAGACTCTTTGAAACAGATAGAAAGATATAGTAGAAAACAGCTCAAAATGCAAGAAGAATCATTAAACGTATATAAAAGTGAAATTAAAATAAAAAAAGAAACATTTGAACTTTACAACAAGTAAGAGTGCTATATTCGGCTATGCCCAATCTTATATACCCTTTACCAACGTATGTATATATATAGTATACAGATATACATACTTAAGTACATACATACATATTTCTTTTGTGATAAAATTTATAATTTTTTGTAATAGTGCAATTTGTAGTAAGTGACCTCTTGGGTTTTTTCGACTAAAGATCTTCTTAAAACATGAAATATGTTTAACCGAAAAAAATTACTTTTGGTTATTTTTTTACCCAAACTTTATTTTTCAATTTCCAACCCTGTAATCACAATTAAAATTTTTCTGGTTTTAATGTGAGTACTAATTTATTTCTTTCTAAAATATAGAATATATTTAATTACCAAAGAAATAACTAGATGTATTTAATTAGTTTTATATACGAGATAATAAAAGTGTACTTTTCCCAACCCTGGAATAATCATTTAAGATTTTTTTGGTTCCTTATATCAATCTTGTTCCTTAAAACATATATAAAATATTGTTACGTTTTTATTCTCTGTTAAAAACGCTTTTCCGTAGATTCGTAGATTTGCAATAAATAAAAGACCCCAGTGTACTAATTAGGGTTAAGAATGATACAATCTTTATTAATTAATAAATATCACTAATCTAAATCTAATTCAAGAGCTTAAATACAAATACATAGATACTTCAATATTCACAACTGGTTACCACTACGCCTTCTTCGCTGTTGTATATACACGTCTTAGACCACTGGCTGCGCTAGTGTTGACACAATTCTGCTTTCTCTGTTGCTCGTCACATACAAGACTAACTCTGCCGACACTTCCAGTTGATACACCAATAACAACTCTATGGCAGACTCTCACAGTTGATACACTAATCAGGACTCGCTGGCTTCACTTACACACGTTTATCAGCTTCCACTGCTCCCTTACTCTTTACTCAAGGGACTCCACAATAATCTCAAATCACGACAGACTCTAACTGTTACTATAGACTGTACTATAGTCTCTTCAATTTCCAACTCACGTATTGTAAAGCACAGACTCAAATATCAACTCACTGTTGTATCACAAATCACGGACTGTGCACAACTTAATTGTCAACTCACTTGATTAACAACAGACTTCTTATAAGCAACTGAGCTTCTTCGCAACTGATTTATTCCCAACTAACTTTTGATCGCGACTGAACTGCTGTTAGGTGCGTCAACCCCTTTTTATACTTCGCACAACAACCACTAGAATTTTCATGCAAAGTCTAGACCGAATCATCATTATCTTCAATGTTGTTTGCAAATCGCGTAATTAAGTTCATGTGGTAACTATGTACATACGTGTGTATATGCATACATCATTAAGTGGTTGTTTACTTTTAATTCTGCCTTTAGTTGGAATTGTCAGGCATGTATGTATGTATGCATGTAGCTATGTCTATCTTCATAACAAGGGGAAGCTTGTAGTTGTTGTTGGTTGTTTACGTTTAATCACGTATGTATGTGCTACGCATGTGTATATAGTTGTTTGCTATAGTGCTTGTATGTGAATACGAGTGTACGTTTAGTTATTTATTTAAATACTTCTGGATGTTTCTTTATATTGGCCCTGTTCGAATACTCTTGCGTAACACTTATATTAACCCAACGGCCATTTCCGTAACAATATGTTAAGTGAACAAAGAAATAAGGAAATAGTTAGAATATATTTAATTACCAAATAAATAATTAAATGTATTTAATTAGTTTTATATATAAAAAAGTGTACTTTTCTCAACCCTGGAATCGTTCTTTTAGATTTTTTTTTCCTTATACCAATCTTGTTCCTTAACATATATATAAAATATCTTAACTGAACAAAAAAAAAAAAAAAGGAAACTACTAGTTTTATTTAGTTACTTTAATATCAAAAAGAGTTTAATTTTTTTTTGTGCTTTTTATTTTTCTAATATTCTATACCCAACTTTTCTTTCCAAAACATAAAATATATACATATGTATGTAAATTAAAGTATAAAAAAAATTATTATTAGTTACCCAATAATTTAAGATTGTTCTAATATCTTACACCAATCTTTTTCTTTTAAGAATGTAAGATATTTTAAATTTATAGATAAAGAGGAAAAATTAGTTTTAGTAGGTTATTTTTATATAACAAAAAAGTTTTTTTTTTATTTTTTTATATTAGGTATGTTTTATTCGAAACATGTACCTACTTAATTTTTAAGCAGCTATAGCTACTTAATAAGTTTATACTAGAGTTCGACCGATTAATCGGCTTCGGCCTTCGGCCAAAAATTGGTAATCGGCCAACATTCGGCCTACGGCAAAAATCGGCCGATTAGCCGAAGCCGAATATTTTTCATTCCAAGTTTGAAAAATAACATTATTTTTGGTCGTTGCTCGCCGACAGTTTGTATTGTGTTTAACGTTTTGAAAGGGTTGCTTTGAAATACAACCCTGTTCCTTTCTATTTTCTTTTACTTGGACGTTCTTGTGAGTGATCATATGAAAAAGCAATCTAGAAATTGCAAAATAGTTTTATTTTTCTTGTTATGTATCTATTGGAGATATTACAGCTATTTCAGTGATCTCAAAAAAGCAAACTTTTTTCTTAATTCATATAAAGCAAGTATCATTTTTAAAATTTAAAACATTCGGCTTCGGCTTCAATTTTGGCCGAAGTTTAGGATTTTAGCCGAAGTTCGGCTTCGGCTTCGGCCAAAAAAAACGCCTTCGGTCGATCTCTAGTTTATACACACTTAAATTTGTTCTGAGTATTTATACAAAGTTCGAATAAAACATACCTACCTATTGTTAATACAAAATATACTCGTATCGAAATATAAAATAAGTTTATGTAACAATAAAGCAAAAAAAATATGCTAGTTTTGAAAGCACTTTTATATTCTTCTACTTCCATTTTGCGTCTTTTAATTTCGATTTCATCTGCTCTATGTTTCAGAAAAAGTGTTTTTTGTTTGTTCTTTTCCTTTAATTCGTTTTTATACCCTTTACCAAAAATTAAAAAGGGTATATATAGGTTTGTCATTCCGTGTGTAATTTCCATAATATTCATATCCGACCCATAATCTATATATATATATTCTGGATCCTTATGAATAGCGAACACGAATAAGCGATGTCCGTCCGTCCGTCTGGTGTACATAAAATCGGTTTTCCGAAGCTCCCAGAAAATCTAGAGACTTCGGTCTTGGACTGGTGTATCAGAAATGGTCCAAAATAGATTAGTATTGAAAATCAGCGAAATTGAGCAGACGTTGCAGAGCTGGAAAGTTTAAACTTGAACTTGCCATATAAAAGTAACTACCCAGTAAAAAATTTTCATGGTTTTTGAAGCAATAAGCCAATAAAGCACATAATAATTCGCTTTAAAAAATGAGCTTGCTAAGAAGCAGTGAACGTATATGAAGCAAAGCATAGGAAAAAGTGATTTAATAGCGACAGAACAATGCAGGTTTTAAAGCTAGAAAGTTATCTAATGTACACACATCCGATATTATATACTCATATTATGTCATGTACATATCCATATGCATTAGGAGATTTTTCTCATCTAGGTTGTAAGCCAAAACGCACATGTGCATACATACAAAACGCAACTGACGAGAATTTTAGCCTCTAAATGAACAAAAGCCTATCAAAGGAATTTTTCAAAACAAAAATTTAATTTTTCAAAAAAATAATTAATAAAAATTGACATTTAATTGCTATCTTTGCATGTTTTATTAGATTAAAATAAAGCGCTTTTGTAAGCAAAAATGTAGTACTCCAAACCGGGAACTCGGCATACAAAAATCAGCAGCGATATCAGCAGGTTTGTCAGCACTACTTCTCTAATAGTAGAAACCTGCTTTATTTGAAGCAAAATTTTTACAGTGTAGGTAAAACAAATTGTTTTATTTATTTTTAAGTAAACTGATTTTATGTTTCAGCACGAGCTAAATTGGTACTAAAAATATAAAAAAATTAAAAAAATCAAAAAGACGTTCCAAGGGTTGGAAAACTTTAACTGTTTTTGTTATATAAAAATAACCTACTAAAACTAATTTTACCTTTTTCTCTATAAATTAAACATATCTTACATTCTTCAAAGAAAAATATTGGTTTAAAAAGTCAGAAAAATCTAAAAGGATGAGTCCAGGGTTGGGAAACTTACACTTTTTGTGATATATAAAAGTAACTAGGTCTAATTAATTTGTTCTTTTTCCCTATATATTATATATATTTTACATTTTGGAAAGAAAAATTTGGTGTAGAAATTATAAAAATAAAAACCAGAGCTGGAAACTTATAACTTTTTTTCTGAATGTTAAAGTAACTAAATAAAACAATTTTTTTATTTCCTTTTTTCTACTTTATATATTTTATAAGAACTACTAGATTGATATAAGGAATCAGAAAAAATCTAAGAGAATGATTCCAGGGTTGGAAAATATTTTTTTTGTATATAAATGTAACTAGGTAAAATTATTTTTTTCTTTTTGTTTACAAAATATTTATACATTATGTTTTAGAAAGAAATAGTTTGACATAAAAATTATAAAATAAGAAACATAGCTCCAGACCTGGAAAACTTAAAGTTTTTCTGCTATATAAATCTAATAAAATAAAACTAATTATTTCTTTGGTAAATAAATATATTGTATATTTTAGAAATAAATAAATTTGTATTAAAAATTAGAAAAATAAAAATTATTGTTCCAGGGTTGGAAATTAAAAAAAACATTGTGAGTAAAAATATAAGCAAAGAAACTTTTTTCCACTTAAACATATTTCGTGTTTAAGGCAGATATTTATTCTAGATTTCTATACCTTTTGCTACAAATGGTAAAGGTTTGTTATTCCGTGTGAAATTTTCATAATATTGATATGTGACCCATATAATATGTATATTCTGGGTGCTTATGAATAGGGAAGACGAATAAGCAATGTCCGTCCATCCATCCGTCCGGTGTACGTGAAAATGGTTTTCCGAAGCTCCCAGAAAAGCTAGACTTTTCGGTCTTGAACTGGTGTATTAGAAAATCAGCGAAATCGAGCATCCCGTTTCAGAGCTGGACAAATTAAACTTGATTTTGGCATATAAAAGTAGCTAGATAACACACATTATTTGCTTTTTTATTAACTAAACTTATTTTATATTTCGATACGAGTATATTTTGCAGAAGTTTTTTGTGAAGTTTTTTTCAGTTTAAACGATTTTTTTTTAGTTTTGTCGCTTTTTTCTCGTTTTGGCGATTTTTTCTGTTTCTAGGGATTTATTTTTCATTTTGGCTTTTTTTTTCATTTTGAAGATTTTTTTTGTTTTTGGGTTTTTTTTTATTTTGGCGATTTTTTCCATTTTAGGGATTTTTTTTGGGCAATTTTTTCATTTTGGCGATTTTTTTTCATTTGGCGATTTTTTCTGTTTTTGGGGTTTTTTGATTTCGGCGATTTTTTTATTTTGGTGATTTTTCCGGTTTTTCGCGATTTATTTTAGTCTAAGAATTTTTTTTTAATTTTGTGCTTTTTTTTTGTTTTGGCGATTTTTTTTTGTGGTTTTTTTCCGGTTTGGCGATTTTATAATTTTTTAGTTTTACCGTTTTTGAAAATTTCAAGAGTTTTGCTCTTACGATTACGATTACTTAGTCATAATTGCATAAACTGATGGAACACCCTTTAATTACAATTTTTTGAAATTTTAGTGTTAAATGTTGAAGTATGTATACAAATTTACTAATCTTACATATTTCAAGTGTATATTAGTGTTTTTCATACGGGATTTCCCGGGAAATTTTTACAGGAAAGAAATCCCGGGAAATTTGTGCGGGAATTCCCGGGGTTTTTTGGTTTTGTTATGGCAACTTAATTTGTATGTACACCTTCCTTGACGAGTGTCGTTATTCACTTTAGGTCTGTTCCAGATGAATTCAAGTTCTCGTTGTACCTTCATAGTGAACAGACGTAATAGCGGAATTTTTCTTACATACAAACAAAACAAAAAAAAAATCATACAAAAAATATTCGTAGTACATATTAACTTTGATAAATAAGCTTTTTTTTTTGCTTTGCTAATATTTTTTTACATATAGAAATAACAAAATCAAAAAAGAACCGTAAACAAAAAAACATACAAAGTACCCTTGAGGAATACTCTTTATGAGTACCCCAAAGAAAAAAAATAGTGAAGTGAGTTCTAACGGCAGAAATGCCTATTTTACTGTGAGTTTTGATGCTCATAATGATAACAATAAAAATAAAAAATCTGATAATAGACTTGCTGTGAGTTCTGAAGCTCTTAATAAAAACCAAAAATCTGATAATAGACTTTCTCTAACGGCAAAACCACAGTTTCGTCAGCGATCAACTTCGCTTTGTCCAATGCCATCTAGTGAATCGTTGACATTATTGCCTAGTACTTCTAAATTTAACTCAGCGATATCATCCGCTTCGGGCTCGTTGTCATCACTTAAACAAGTTGTCACTGAAGATAAGAGCACTCCAAAGCCCAAGGTCCAAGTCGGAATGGACAGATACATTACAATTTTAAAGCGCGGGCGCAGCCCAAATTCTACTAAAATTGCATCTGTTGCAAAGATGTCCAGGGATAACAGCGCATCCTCTACTAATCGGCAAAACCGTTTTAAAATATTGCAAGATGATAATGAAAAACCCGCTGAATCTGCGAATAAAACCTCCAAGCCGCCACCAATCTATTTAAGAGAAAAAAACTCAAACGCTCTAATTAAAAAATTAATTTCGGTCATTGGTGAGAATAAATTTCACATTGTTCCAATAAAACGTGGTAATATTGATGAAACGAAAATTCAAATTTATAAAGAAAAAGATTTTCGCACAATGGTTTCTGAACTTGAAAAAAGTAAAACAAATTTCTACACATATCAGCTCAAGAGTGCTAAAGGTATGCCGATTGTGTTGAAGGGCATAGATTCCTATGTTGCTCCCGAAGAAGTAAAAGATGCTCTCGTCCTCCAGGGCTTTAAAGTAAAAAATGTATCGAACATAATAAATAGGGACAAGATCCCTCAACCTCTATTTCGCGTTGAACTTGAGCCAAATGATATAAAATTGAAAAAGAGTGAGACCCATCCAATATATAATTTAAGATATCTCTTATATCGAAAAATAACCGTTGAAGAACCACACAAGCGTTCAGGACCCGTACAGTGCCATAATTGTCAAGAATATGGCCATACTAAAACTTACTGCAAATTACCTACTGTTTGTGTCGTGTGCGGCGAGTTGCACGGCACTGCTAGTTGCAATAAACCGAAAGATCAAAGTAACAAAAAATGCAGTAATTGTGGAGAAAATCACACTGCTAACTACAGAGGTTGTCGTGTGTAGTCTTTGGTAAAGAAGACTATGGTGCAAAAACCTAAATTAGCTCCAGCTCAATCAGCAAACGTTTACTCTGCCACTTTTCAGCAAATGAGCCAACCAGTTACTTCCCGTGTATCGTATGCAGATGCTGCTAAGGCTAGTTCTATTCCGACACAAAATGTTTCACCGCAAAATAATTCTACAAATACACACTCAAACTTTAATTATAATCGCCTTGAAGCCACTATTGAAAATCTTGTGCAAACTATAAACAATTTTACAACAAATATGACTAGCATGATGCAAGAAATGTTGCGAATGCAGAATACTCTGCTTCAAGCTTTTTTAAAAATATGTTTCTGGAACGCAAACGGCATTCGCCAACATAAAAATGAACTTGAGCACTTCCTCACGGAAAAAGAATATTGATATAATGTTGGTCTCTGAGACTCATTTGACTTCGAGAAGCCTTTTTAAAATTTATGGCTACTGTAGTGTGTGTTTATTTACTTTTGGTCACTATGTCCGCACACTTGTGTGTTTGACTGTACAAGTTATTTATCTGTCCACACACTTTTGTGTTTTACTAAATTGCTGCATGCCATCTGCATTCAGCATGTGTCACACGACACCATCGTTATTTTTGTAAACTTTTATACACACATGCACTGAATTTTTGTGTGGGAATATGCAACGTTTGCATATTCCCACCGCAATAAAATGTATTAGCTTAAGTTAGAATTAAGTTATTTTATTATAATAAGATCAGACAATAAAGAATTATCAAGAGGGACAGTTGCTTCGGCCGCTGTCCTCTTGGATTGAAACAACAAAACATTAAATAATTTTTACATTATATTACATGGCGATCCTGCCAAATAAAAGAAATTATAAAAAACTATTACAAATTAAAAATCTATTACGATCTGAAAACAAATTTAAATGTTTTAATATTTCTTAACTACAAAACTAGAAAACGCCAATAAAGAACAACGTAAAGATTTATTAAACAGAAATTATAAAGTGTAATCAATTAAAAAGAAAACCAGAAATCAACAAAGAATAAAAATTAAACAAATCAGTTAATTTTGAATAAAAAACAATGTGGTAGTGGAAAGAAGTCGAATTAATTTAAGAAAACTATTAAAGGATTAATTTTACATACCGTGAAAATAAGAAACAAAACAGCACCTTTGAAAGTTGTGCAAGTGCTCTGAGTCTATACAACGACAACAATCCACACAATTTTAGTTCACACAGGTTTTGGCAGAGAACTCGTTTTGCGTTGGGAACAGCAATTATTGCATTGCAAGCAGTTGGACAGCCACTAATACAGTTATAATTATCGTCGAGAACTTACACAAAAAAAAAAAAACATTTAATTTAATTGATTTACAACTAATTCATTTATATTCAAAATTTCTTTTATAAAAGTTAAACTAATTACAATAATGCTTAATCTACATAAAATTTATTGTTGCTCTTAAATGTTTCAATTTCCTGTTATTAACAATTGCTTAATATGTATACATATACTTAAATATTTCATTTTTATCAGTACAATTATTTAATGCTTAAATAGCAATTGAATGTTTGGTGACAATTTTTAGGAAATTTATATATTTTGTCCTCGTGTTTTAGTTAACTGCTATGTTATTATTGATGATGTTAACGTTATGGGTATTTCCATGTAAGTAAAACATTGTTTTTATTAAAAGATAAAATTATTATTACATGTTACAGATTACAATTATTATTTTTTTATACTTGAACAATAAAATTGAAATTAGTACATTCTAATTAACTTACATGTTCTTAAAATTAAAATAAAAAAAAAAAAAAAATAAAAAAATAAAATTAAAAAAAAAAAAAAAAAAAAAAAGGTATATAAAAAAAATATATATACAAAAATTTATCTCAATGAATTTAACATTAAATACTAAAATCAGCATCACTGCGATACTTACGAGTCCCTCCAGCGATGCCTGATTCTTAATTGAAGGAAAAGAAAAGAGAAAGTTTTAAAATTAATGACGAAAGTGACTACCTAACATAAGAGTATAATTTTTCTTACTTGCAATATGAAATACGAATGTGACATTTCTGATTGGATTTCATAATCACTCGTAATCAAATTTTGTCGGTCGGAATTGTCGCAGTTAATTTTTTCGATGAGTATAATTTTTTTTCTCTTTCTTCCCTTGTATCTATATGAGTATAGAAGGATCTGATTTCTTCTTTCTGAAACCACGCAACTCAAAATATAAAATATATAGTTATTTTGTTATTTAATTTTTTTTATATTAAAGTCAACCTTGGGTGGATTTATATCTACCGAACCCTTAGCCTTTTGTTTGTTTCACATTAATGGCAACAAAGTGAAACTAATCTATTCATACACTGGTAATAGATTCAGACCTTCGATAACGTGACACAGAAGTTACATTGAGAAATTGTATTTGATGTTACTGAAAAACATTTCTAATGTCAACATTCCTTGAATCGTAACCCAGTCTACATTTCAATTATATATATGTAGTACCGAATATATAATATCCTTAAATAAACCAAACACGTTACTGATGTATTGACCACTTTGGTTTTTGTATATGTTGTACAGAATATATAATATCCTTAAATAAACCAAACACGTTACTGATGTATTGACCACTTTGGTTTTTTTTTTTCTTCTCTCTTTCATCAAGAAATTGGCTCCTTTGCATAGTTATTCATCATGGGTGGTCATGAATCAAAGATTGAAAACCCGAATGCCAATGTCATAAATGAGATAATGATAAAGGTTGAGTATCCCATTGTATATTTAGGCATTATAATTGCTCTCCTGGTATTGCAAATCCTTATAACCCTATATCAGTTACACAAAAGATCGTTGAAGAAGAATTATGCACGAAATGTTTCAGTCGCAAGAGGTTTGGATGCAGTCTAAGCAAAGCTCAATGTTCATGGTCTTGAACTGTTACAATTTCTTCAGTGACCTTTATTTCATGTAAATGTGTAGGATTACTATTTGTATTCCTTTTATTGTTATATGTATAAACTATATATGTATGTACTCAGTTTTAGGATCTACAATTGAGTTCAAAGAAAAAAAAAAATTAATAACATAGAATTTTATTAGGACGCTACCAACAGCGCCTATTATTAATTAATAAACTCACGTTATATTAAAATTTCCAATCAAAAAATTAATTCTTTATTTAAGTTATTCACAATTTAAAATTATCACAATGAACCAAGGTCCTGATTTTAAGGTGGATTCAATTTGCGTTCGAATATGATATTACCTTTTTAGCTTCTAGAAACGGCTCTTCTGAACCAATTAAAGAATATATTTTTTTTGTTGTGTGTTTCCTTGTACACAGAAATAAAGCCAAGGATAAACGCTTATAATCAAATAATTGAACCACAATATTATCCATCATCAATGACACAAGACTGAATCCCAATTAAAATTTTATGGATTGGGATGAAATTGTATTAAAAGCTCGATTAATTAAGGAAGAGTTCCTTAAATCTTATAAATGCTTAAATCAAAATAGGGACACAAGAAACGAAACGGTAAATAAACACATTAAGAATCTTGTGGATCGTTTCGAACAGATACGCGTACTACTTAACGTCAATTATAATAGACTTACTCCAGCACACAAAGCTGCTGCTGAATCATTCTTCCTTGACATACGTGCAAAACTTATATCAGTGACACAAAAAAGGGGTATCCTTATAGAAATACCTACATCCCTTCATGAATCAATTAAATTTGTTTCCTTAATCAACACTGATCATAACGGAAAAATGCCACAAACAAACATTGAATTTATAGGTACGGCCTCGAAAATCCTACCGGATTTCGATGGAGGGCCAACAAACCTGCAGAGTTTTATAGATGCTTTGGAACTACTAAACTCTATAAAAGAGACACATGAAGCTATAGCTATAAACCTTATAAAGACAAAATTAAAAGGTACAGCTAGAAACTTAATCACAAATGAAGCTACTATTGACCAAATTATTTCAAAGTTAAAATCCACTGTTAAAGGAGAATCGGTGGAAGTAATTAATGCAAAACTCCTAAACCTGAAACAGCAAGGCAAGACAGCTAATTCTTATGCCACTGAAATTAATGAATTAACAAAGAAACTGGAAACCGCTTATATATCTGACGGTTTACCTAACTCAACAGCAACAAAGTATGCTACCAATGCTGCCGTTACAGCTATTATAAAGAATGCTAGTAACGAAAGGGTAAAATTAATAATGGAGTCGGGTACGTTTTCTAATATGAACGAGGTCATGTCGAAATTTATAAGTAGTTGTACCGATGTATACGGACAACCTAACTCTATACTCACTTTTCATAATGACCGTCGTAACTCTAATAATAGGAATAACAATAGGCCACGTTACAAAAGTAACGGACCAAATAATATCATTAGAAGCAATAACAGCAACCACGAAAGAAACTCCAATGGGTATAGATTTTCAAACAATAATTTCCAATTTCAAAATAGAAACAATGGCAATTGGAACTATAATAATGGCTTCAGAAATAGGATCAATAATCCTCCTCACAACAACCACGGAAGTAGAGGAACAAATAATATACGATGTGTAACCGACAATGCTTCGGAAAACTAATAGTAGCCTCTAAATACTCTATACATACAATAAACCTAGGTCTATACAGTTATCTAAAAATTAGAACGTCTATGAACAATAATCCCTCAATGTTTTTGGTTGATACAGGGGCAGACATTTCAGTAATTAAACATAACCAAGTTCTACACGAACCAATAAATATAAATAAAAGAACCAATATAAATGGAATTGGACAAGGAACTATAACTACACTGGGAAAAGTACAAAGTGATTTGAAAATTGAAGATCTCCTGATAGCGCATGAATTTCATGTTGTAATGGACGATTTTCCTATCCAAGTAGATGGAATAATAGGAATGGATTTCATTCGAAAATATCAATGTACTTTGGACTTCCAAACTGATAAAGATTTCATAATTTTAAAATCAAATGATGTTCCATATGATATAGCAATTCAACTTATGAACGCACCAAAAATTAATACTGTAACTATCCCAGCCAGATGTGAAGTGATTAGACTAGTTCAATTTGAATCGTCAGAAAACGATGTACTTATTCCACATCAAAAACTTCAGGATGGAGTATACATTGCCAACACGATTACTTCAAAATTACATCCTCTCGTAAAAATAATTAATACTACGGACAATGATGTGACTGTTAATAATGTTTTAGTTCAGGTTGAAAGTCTTAGTGATTACGAAATAGCAAAAAAAGGCTGTAACTCATCAAATAAAACAGAAAAACTTAACAAATTGTCAAAAAATTTTCCTCGCTTTGCAGAAAAAGAACTAAAAATATTATGTTCTGAGTTCATAGATGTGTTCGCACTAGAAACAGAAAAAATCTCTTCAAATAATTTTTACAAACAAAAACTAAAACTGCATGACAAACAACCTGTATATATTAAAAATTACAGAATACCACACTCTCAAAAAGAGGAAGTGAATAAACAGGTAGAAAGACTAATCAATGATGATATAGTTGAACCTTCAGTTTCTGACTACAATAGCCCTATACTTTTAGTACCTAAAAAACCTTTGCCAGGTACTGCTCGGAAAAGATGGAGATTGGTGGTTGACTACAGAGGTATCAATAAAAAATTAATAGCAGATAAGTTCCCATTGCCACGAATAGATGACATACTGGATCAATTGGGTAGGGCAAGATATTTTTCTTGTTTGGATTTAGTATCTGGATTTCATCAAATAGAGCTCGAAGAAGACTCTAGAGATGTTACGTCCTTTTCAACTGAGAAAGGATCCTATAGATTCAAGAGATTACCATATGGTCTTAAAATAGCACCGAATTCATTTCAAAGAATGATGTCCTTAGCATTCTCTGGCTTATCACCAGCTAAAGTTTTCCTTTATATGGATGACTTAGTAGTAATTGGTTGCTCAACTTCACATATGTTACGAAATTTAAAAGATGTATTTAGTCTTTGCAGACAGCATAATCTAAAGCTACACCCTGAAAAATGCTCATTTTTTCGTAGTGAAGTAACATTTTTGGGCCACAAATGCACAGATAAAGGCATTCTGCCTGATGACAACAAATATTCCGTAATTAAAAACTACCCTACACCTAAAAATGGTGACGAAGCAAAACGCTTCGTGGCATTTTGTAACTACTACAGAAGATTCATTCCGAATTTCGCTGAGTCATCGCGCCATATCACTCGACTATCTAAGAAAAATGTACAGTTTGAATGGACCGATGAGTGTGAAAAATCATTTCAATACCTCAAAAGCCAATTATTAAGTCCAAGACTGCTACAATACCCAGACTTCAAAAAGCAATTCTGTATTACAACAGACGCTAGTAAACACGCCTGTGGAGCTGTCCTTAGCCAAGAGAAAAACGGTGTACAAATGCCTATTTCCTACGCATCTAGATCATTCACAAAAGGTGAATGTAATAAATCCACCATTGAGCAGGAGTTAACTGCAATACACTGGGCAATACAACACTTCAAACCATACTTATATGGTACAAAATTTTTAATTAAAACTGATCATAGACCACTGACATATCTGTTCTCAATGAAAAACCCATCCTCAAAACTAACACGTATGAGGTTAGATCTAGAAGAGTATGACTTTGTAATAGAGTATATTAGGGGCCAAGAAAATAATGTGGCAGACGCACTGTCACGCATTGACTTTGAAGATATTAAAAATATCAACATAAATCATATACTGAAGGTAACAACAAGACTTCAGGGAAAAACAAGAAACAGTGACTCGGATGAAAGGACACGGGAAAAAGAATTGGTCAGTCTAAAAGTATACGAAACCATAAATGCCTATAAATATTTAAAAATGCCTCAGTTGCATTTCACAAAGGATACTTTAAATATCCTTACCGGAAAGAAAAAACTTTTCGTGTATAAGCTGAATGACTTAGTTATTAATGGAAAGGTCGATTTAGATCACCTCTTTCCAAAGCTTGCAAAAATAGCTGATAACATAGGTTTTTCAACATTTAAATTATCACTAGATGATAATCAATTAAAAATCCTAGGAACAAATGTAGAAACATTTAAAGAAACAGGCAACCGCATTTTAAAGGATTATGAGCTAACCATTGTACTCATACCTAACATAACAAAAGTAACAACTGATCAAGAAAAACTAGATATAATGAAAAAGTGTCATGAAAACCCCATTAGTGGAGGACATCCAGGAATCACTCGCATGATAAAAAAAATTAGGCTTTATTATTATTGGAAAGGTATGACGAGAGATATTACCCGTTATGTGAAGAATTGCAAACAATGTCATTTAAATAAAGCAACAACAAAAATAAAACAACCATTTATTGTAACACCGACCCCTATTAAACCATTCGATGTGGTCATTATTGACACCATAGGACCACTTCCAAAATCTGAATCCCAAAATGTGTACGCAGTAACCTTAATGTGTGACCTTACGAAATATTTAATTGCCATACCAGTAGAGGACAAATCAGCAAAAAGTATTGCAAAAGCAATAGTGGAAGGATTTGTATTGACATATGGTCCCATGAAAAAAATAATAACTGACATGGGTACTGAATATATGAACCAAATACTACAAGAGCTTTGTTCAATGATGGGAGTGGAGAAAGTCAACTCTACACCCTATCATCATGAAACTCTAGGAACTGTGGAGAGATCTCACAGAACGTTTAATGAATACGTGAGGTCTTATATCGCATCTGATAAATCAGACTGGGACATATGGTTGAAATACTTCACGTATAGTTACAATACAACACCGTCAACTGCACATGATTATTGCCCTTTTGAACTTATTTATGGGAAAATCCCTCCTTTAATAGATTGCACCAGAGACAATATTATAGATCCATTGTACAATGTAGACTCATACGAAAAGGAAGTTAAATTCAGACTGCAAGTAGCTTGGCGCAGAGCCGCTAACCTCATCAATAATACTAAGTTACAAAGGCATTTAATTTCCCGAGAGAATGCAAATTCGCCAAATATTGCGATAAACGACCTTGTACTGGTTCAAAATGAAGCTGGTCACAAACTGGATCCTTTGTACAGGGGACCATATAGGGTCGTGGCCATTCATGAAAACAACAATGTTGACTTAATGGACACAAATGATAAACCTTTTACTGTTCACAGAAACAGAATAAAGAAGATCAATTCTTGAATATCATTTTTTGTGTTTTTCTTTTTTTTCCTTTTTTTCTCTACTTCATTTTTCAAGGTAGGGAACCTACGACGACTTTGATTGCTTTGTGATTGTAAACTACCCAATATAATTGCAATTTTCTCTTTATCTTAAATTTTTCAATCTCAAATAATAATACATAATAAGATTATTCCTTCTGTTAAGGATCTAAAAACAAAAAAAAAAAGGTTTTTAAATAATTTTTGTATTCAAATAATAATTGGAATAATCTATCTAAGATTATTCCTTCTGTTAAAGGGTGAAGGACCCAAATAAAAAAAATATATATAAATGTATATATCAATTATATAAAAATAAAAAATATATATAAATGTATATATCAATTATATAAAAATAAAAAATATATATAAATATATATATCAATTATATAAAAAAAAATATATATATAAATATATATATCAATTATATAAAAATAAAAATAAAAAATATATATAAATATATATATCAATTATATATAAAAAAAAAATTTTTTTAATTTTGTAATAGTGTTAGAAATCCCAAAATTTTATTGTAACTTAAGAATGATCAACTTAAATATATTGATCATTCTTTCTGAAAAAGGGAGGTGTAGTGTGTGTTTATTTACTTTTGGTCACTATGTCCGCACACTTGTGTGTTTGACTGTACAAGTTATTTATCTGTCCACACACTTTTGTGTTTTACTAAATTGCTGCATGCCATCTGCATTCAGCATGTGTCACACGACACCATCGTTATTTTTGTAAACTTTTATACACACATGCACTGAATTTTTGTGTGGGAATATGCAACGTTTGCATATTCCCACCGCAATAAAATGTATTAGCTTAAGTTAGAATTAAGTTATTTTATTATAATAAGATCAGACAATAAAGAATTATCAAGAGGGACAGTTGCTTCGGCCGCTGTCCTCTTGGATTGAAACAACAAAACATTAAATAATTTTTACATTATATTACACTACACCTTATATGATTCAAAGGACCCGAGAGGAAGAGCATGCGGTGGATCAGCAATTTTAATAAAGTCAAGACTCAAGCATTATATTATTGATAACATTTGTGAAGAACATTTACAAGCAACGAATATTTGTATTGAAAATTTTTCCAATAATTTTGTCATATCATCAATTTACTCTCCTCCTAGATTCGCAATTACTGAGCATCAATACGAGGATTTTTACAAATCTCTGGGTCCTTGTTTCGTAGCAGCTGGCGACTATAATGCTAAACACACGTTCTGGGGTTCGCGTCTTATTACACCCAGAGGTCGAGCGTTGTTCAATACAATTTCCAAAATGGGCTTGGATGTCATTTCAAGTGGGGAGCCCACTTATTGGCCTACTGACATACATAAAATTCCGGATGTAATAGACTTTGGCGTTATGAAAAATATCTCTAGGGATTTAATTCAAATTGAAGCTTCTCTAGATCTCTCGTCCGATCACTCTCCCACGATCGTTACAATTTGTAGCCCATTAAGAAGTGATTTACCTCACCCATATGCCAATTTGATAAATCGTGTAAATTGGCTGCGATTCAAAAAATATCTTAGTAGTCATTGCACGGAAAACATTACACTAAGAACACCTGATGATGTTGAATCTAACATTGCCAATCTTAACGAAAATATTAAGCAGGCTGCTAAACATGCCACTACCTCCTATCCGCAGACTGGGTTTAATAGACTATATTCTACAGATATTGAACGTCTCGTATGTGAAAAAAGAAGAGCTAGAAGGGAATGGAAACAGCACAGATCACCCCAGAATAAAATTAGATTTAAAGAGTGCACTAAACGACTCCAAGAGCTGCTTGCACATGAAAAAAGTGCATCTCTTAAAAACTATCTGGAAAATCTTGATGTCACACCAGCATCTGATTACTCTTTATGGCGTGCTGCTAGAAAGCTTAAAATACCCGTTGAGTTTAAACCACCTCTGCGATACTGAAAAAGGTAACATATTTGCTGCCCATTTAAAATACGTATTTACCCCAAACACATGTACTGGTGTAATTGATTTGCCAAATGTAGTCGCTCTACCCCCTCAACAAATAAAGTTTAAGACGCGTGATGTGCAAAAACTAATTTCTGAACTCAACCCAAAGAAAGCTCCGGGTTTTGATGGAATTAGTAACCAGATGCTAATAAAGTTGCCTCGTATTGCAATTAGAATACTGTTATTTATTTTTAACGCCATTTTACGACTGCAGTATTATCCAAATAGCTGGAAGCTTGCCAAAGTTAAAATGATTCCAAAGCCGGGCAAAGACCTTACCAAGGCTGAGTCATACAGGCCAATAAGTCTCCTATCAACAATGTCAAAGCTTTTCGAAAAACTGCTCATGACAAAATTGTCCCCAATTCTAGTTAATAGTGGGTGCATACCGGGCCATCAATTTGGTTTTAGAAGTCAGCATAGCACCATTGAACACACTCATAGATTGGTCCAATTTATAAGAAGAACATTTGAAGAAAAGAAGTATTGTTCTGCGCTGTTTATCGACGTTTCTCAGGCATTTGATAAAGTGTGGCATGAAGGCCTAATTTTAAAATTAAAAACATACCTGCCAATAAACGTTGTAAGTCTTTTGAAAAGTTACATTACTGCCCGGAAGTTCACTGTTGTGGAAGGAGACTTTATGAGCATGCCTGAAACTATCTCATCCGGTGTGCCACAGGGGAGTATACTGGGGCCAGTTTTGTATTTGATTTATACTTGTGATATGCCTCTGAGCAGGAATATCCACACTTCCACATTTGCTGATGATACAGCCTGCCTTAGTATGCATGAAAATCCTTACGAGGCATCCCGATATCTTCAAGAACACATTACCCAGCTGGAACTATGGTTAAACTTATGGAGAATTAAGGTAAACGAACAAAAGTGTGTTCAAGTAACATATACATTACGAAGAGATACGTGTTTACCCATTCGGATTAACAATCAAGTTGTCCCTCAACATACTCATGTGAAATATCTTGGTATACACCTTGATCGACGGCTTACTTGGAAACACCATATTGACTCTAAGTTAACCCAAATGAAACTTAAATTGACTCAAATATATTGGTTAATTGGCAGAAATTCAACACTCAGACTAGATTGCAAACTTTTGATATACAAGTCGCTTTTGAAGCCAATATGGTTACATATGAAACTGAAATATTAATCAGAAAATTTGCATATATAGAAAAAAGTTTTTACGCACAGATTTATTACAAAGCAAAATGGAAGGTTTTTGAAATAACGTTTAAGTTGTAGGTACATTTGTGCTTTTTTTCATTTCTTTAATATAAAAAAAATTATTTTTATGATTTTTTAAATAATTTACGGAACTTCCACGTTTTTGGAGATTTTTTCATTTACTTTTTACAGCTGTTGCCAATGATGCAAATTTTATGTTTTTATAATGTTATGCGTTTTAAGCGACTATAATCACTAAAATAAAATTTAATTTAAAAAGTAAGCAGCACTAGTATTTCAAGATGGTCAATTATGGTTTTTTGCGTTCCAGCAATTTTGGATAACTTTTGCACATTCAGAGAGTAATTTTCTTTTTACTCTCATTAGTCCGAACTTTAACAAAATCTTGTAGAACACACCTTTTATTAATTTGATGGTGCAATAATACGGTGATGGAAATATCGCAATAGCTAAAGCTTTACAACAACTAAGGCCAAGTTTACATCTGGTATACATGCATTCTGAGACTTAGATGCCTTTATTTGGAAAAAGCAGAATTAATTCTACAACAATTCATAAAAGTAAAAACAGAAATGAGCAAGGAAATAAAGGAAAATTACAAATAATTACAGATTCTCTTTGGTAAATAGTACGGGTAAAAGCATTAACAGCTTATTCTGTACTAAATTCTTATTTTCAAAGAACTATGCCCTTATGCAAAAACGATTGCTAAAGTTAAAGCATGCGTTAAAACTGGTTTTGCCGTACAAAATTCGTTTGTTAAACCAATTTTAAGTTTAACAATGATTTTTTCATAAGGGGGATATTTTGTAATATTTTTTTTAATAATACTTGTATAATTTCTTTTTTAACCCCCTACCAAAAAAAGGGGTGTTATAAGTTTGTAGTGTGTGTCTGTGTATCTGTGTGTCTGTCCGTGTCCACGTACAGCCCAAATGGCTGGACCGATTTTGATTTAGTTTTTTCTGTTCGAAGGGTGACTTGATCGAGAAGGTTCTTAACTATGTTTGAAGATATATATCTAGATATATCGGCGGTTTTTAAAATTTTTAATTTTTGTTATTATAATATTGGAACGGAAACGGTATTATTTTTTGAATAATGTGTGTATAAAACGTTATTATTTAATCGATCTCATGAATTATAATTGGTTTTTGTTGAAATAAATTAAATTTAAAAATATTTTGTATTGTTTTGTACTGGGCGGGAATTCTCGGGATTTCCCGGGAAACTGAAAAATCTTTCCTGCTTTCCCGGGAAATGAAAAAGTCCGGGAAAAGAAAAACTCTAGTGTATGTATTTACATACATACAATTGTATTTATATTACATGGGATTTTAAACTTTTTCGTTGCTCGTTTTGGAACACCCTTTAATTTCCAATTCTTATGTATTTGTTGTTGTAGCGCCCAAAGGTGTACATAATGTGTCCAAATTTCAGTTCCGTAGCTCTTACGGTTCCCGAGAAAATACCCTGTGATAGACAGATGTGCAATGGCTTTGCGTGAGTGCCTGCCTTACGGCCTACCTCACGGGTGCCAATGCACCGAGTCCAGTTTGGGGACGCCAGACCAACGCCCCCGTGAACCCTCACAGTTCACACCTATGCAATACATAGATGCGCCTTGAGGGACCACAGGTTGCAAACCTTATATATAGTTATCACTGTACTATATTTAATTACCTTGCTTAGGTAATTGAGCTATCCAAACTCTGCTGCTATGTCCGTGTCCATAGCAGCTTCTGTTGATTGGCAACAGCACCTAGAGTAGTGTCTGGCTGACCGCGTCATACCAATCACTAGCATTGATTTGGCACTGGGAAGCCAAGACTATTCTCCCAGCGTATCTTTTGGTAGCAACCACAGCCACTACGATAATTCTCAGGCTTCCACGCCATGGTGTTGTGTATACACCATAGCGAGGTCCCCAAGAGAATTCCTCAACCATTGCCGGTACAGCTGAACCACCCTCGCGAGAAGAAAGCAAGCTGACGCCACCAAAATCCTGTGCCTATTACGATCAGACACAAGTGCCAGTGCCCTGGGGTCGTATCCAGGACGTTCAACCTTTTGAACACAGGATTTTGATAGCCGCAATGCTTTTATCTCTGAGCAGCACTGCTGTCGGGCAACCGGCACCCGTAGCACCAGAAGTAGCCTCTGGTCAGACCTCGCAGTTCCACCATAAAGGCTTCACTACTACTATCTTTTGAACTCAGGGGCAGTTCTAGGTGATCATGCACCTAACTGACAACAACGATCTTTAATTATTTGTTTTCCTTTTATAAATATGTGCACATCCTTTGCTCTGTTATTCCAGAGATCGGGTAGTAACACATAAGTTCTACGGGTAAGAGCCAAAGGTCCGCCAGCAGAAAAAACTACCTTACCCTTAGCTGGGGCTCCCGGGATTGCCACACCCGTAGTCATTGACTCCCCTGGGGGTACCCTGTGATAGACAGACGGACAGGCAGACAGCGTAGCGAAAATAATAGGGTTCCTTTTCATCTTTGGTGTTCGGAACCCTAAAAAGGTTAAATTTTTCAGCTGTGGAGCTGTGGTTATTATTTTTAAAATTTTTTTGACCCAACTTTTCTTTGCAAAACATAAAATATATTTATAAATGAAAATTTAAAAAAAATTATTAGACCTAGTTAATTTTATATATCACAAAAAGTGTACGTTTCCCAACCCTGGAATCATAATTTAAAATTTTTCTGATTTCTTACACCAATGTTTTTCTTTTAAGAATTTAAGATATTTTAAATTTATAGATAAAAAGGAAAAATTAGTTTTAGTAGGTTATTTTTATATAACAAAAAAGTTAAAGTTCCCAACCCTGGAAACGCCTTTTTGATTTTTTTAATTTTTTTCATATTTTTAATATAAATTTTATTCGTACTGAAATATAAAATAAGTTTATTTAACAAAAACATAAAAAAAATTGTGTTATCTAGTTAATTTTATGTGGCAAAATCAAGCTTAAGTTTTCCAGCTCTGAAACCGTCTGCTCGATTTTGCTGATTTTTAATAAAAATCTAAGTTGGACCATTTCTGACACAC
The DNA here is from genome assembly GCA_944452675.1 of Tachina lurida. Lineage (NCBI taxonomy): Eukaryota > Metazoa > Arthropoda > Insecta > Diptera > Tachinidae > Tachina > Tachina lurida. Next base: position 110,414,448 of record OX101753.1, on the reverse strand, counting down.
CAGTCCAAGAACGAAGTCGCTAGCTTTTCTGGGAGCTTCGGAAAACCAATTTCACGTACACCAGACGGGCGAACGGACGAACAGACGCACATCGCTTATTCGTCTTCCCTATTCATAAGGACCCATAATATATATATATTTTGGGTCGCATATGAATATTATGGAAATTACACACGGAATGACAAACCTATATATGTATACCCTTTTCCATTTTTGGTAAAGGGTATAAAAACATTTGTAAAGTATAGACCTTTATGCTTTATAATTAAAAAAATAGCAAAAAAATTTTTTGGTTGACCTTTTTCTGGAATTACCCATATGTATGTACATATGTATGCTTGTGTTTTTATAAAATTTACATTGTAAATTAAAATAAAGCAAACTTAGTTTTTACATGAAGCAATAATAATTATTGCATCATGGTTTTTGTTTAAAAAAAAATTTATTTTGTCTTCAGAATGTTCTTCATACTAAATAAACAAGAAAAACTGTTGAAGTTAAAGCATTAAACAAACCGGTTTCCCATAAAAAAATTCGTTGATTGAACCAATATTAATTTCAATGATGCAACCCTGATCTAATGGAGCTTATGCATTTTCAGAAAAGTCGAACGATTATAGTATTTTTTACATATTATCTGCCTTTTTATAGAACATTTAGAAAGGGTTATTAAGAAATTTTTTCTATGGAAATCTATTAAACCTTAATAATCTTTATAAATTGCGCCTTTAACGATTTTATATATATACTAGCTGACCCCGGTCCGCGTTGCTGGCCCTAAGCAAACATTAGTGTTGTATATGGCATTGGTGGTACAATATGAAAATTGGATTTTGCCCACGAATAAACTAAATATTGCGCCATCTGCCGGACGAACTTCAAACTACACAGAAATGCTCCTCACGGCCCTTAGATCATGTATATAAAGGTTGGTCGAAATCGGAGTAGTAGTTCTTGAGTTACGGTCCAAAAACATAAAAAAAACTAAATATTGGGCCATCTGTCAGACGAACTTCAAACTACACAGAAACACTCCTCACGCCCCATAGAGCATGTATATAAAGTTTGGTCTAAATCGGTGCAGTAGTTCTTGAGTTACGGTGCAAAATCACAAAAAATAACTAAATATGGCGCCATCTGTCGGACGAACTTCAAACTACACAGAAACACTACTCACGCCCTATAGAGCATGTATATGAAGTCAGTAGTTCTTGAGTTACAGTGCAATAACACAAAAATAATAAATACTGCGCCATCTGTCGGACGAACTTGAAACTACACAGAAACACTCCTCACGCCCCATAGAGCATGTACATAAAGTTTTGTCAACATCGGTGCAGTAATTCTTGAGTTACGGTGCAAAAACACAAAAAAACTAAAAATTGCGCCATCTCTCGGACGAATCACTATTTCTGAAAAGGGCGTAGCATTTACCGGGGTAGAATATGTATATAAACACGCACAGGTACTTTACGAATATTTTGCGGGGTGGAAGGCGAAAACCTGTTAGGGCATTGAAGAGTTCACCCATAACAAATAAACGTACTTTTGTATTACATATATATAATAAGATATATATATATATATATATATATATATATATATATATATATATATATATATATATATATATATATATATATATATATATATTAAGTGCCGTCCTTTAAAAATTGCCGAGCAGCAGGCTTGCCATTTGAGCACTTTTAGTGCTAGATTTAGCACTTTTTTTCTTCGTTTAGCACTAAGGATTTTGAAAATAATGCTAAGTGCTAGTTTAGCACTTTCTTAAAACTATTTGGCATTTTTTGCACTGAACCGCTCTGAGATGCACATATGGGTACAATATGTCGGTTATACGATTATGTTTCAGTAAAACTATACAACGTGTGCAATCTATTAATTACATCGGTTCATCTGATTTATCTATGTAGAAAATAAATATATTTTTATTTATCTACTCTATTTAACACTCTTAAAGATTTCTTTCTTTCTTGGTATTCCATTCGCAGCCAGATTCAAATTTTATAAATTAAATATTTCAAGCGGCCTATACATACAATATTATTAAACAAGTTATTGTTCACATTATTGGGGTTACGTAAAAAGGTCAAATCTCGCACAATTTACTATGGAAGGATTGATCAAATTTTTTAGGAAAAATATCGCGAAATTTTTTTCATTAGAAAACTTGACATACATAATACTATATAATTATTGCCAGTGTATGAGCCATTTAAGAAATAAGAGAAATAAAAATGTTAAATGATTTTAGCACTTTGACCATTTAAGGCAGAATTACCCGACTGTAAATGTAGAACTGTAAATGTAAATGTGTCAGCTGATCGAATCTGTTGCATGAAAAGTTATGCAAATGCTTACCTGACTGAAATGTCACGTAAATGTAACGTCTGAACCTGCAGAAAATAGAATTTCATGACGACGTTACGTGACAGTTGTAGACATTGATGGGATGTATGTATATTGAATGAGAGTGTGGCACAATAGCCCTATTTTGGTACTTTTGTTTCTTTTGATAATTTAAGCTTTTGAGTTGCTATATTTGTATACGTACATGACATATTTAATAAATTTAGTTTTCTAATAAAGTTTTTTTTTTTATAAAATCTAACCACAGGCTGTCAATCGTATTTGTTAATTTTTTTGTTAATATAGATATACATATATGTATGAATATGTAACATACATATAGTACATTTGTGCGAACAAACAGCATACAAGCGCACATAAACTATTTTTATTTAATAATACCAAAAAAATTATAATATGTGCGTTTAATCATAACAATTAGAATGATAATAAAAATATAAATATTTTTATAATTATAATACGTTGTAATGTATGTATGTATACATATGAACCTAAAATTGTAATTTCACTAAATATCAAAGTCATAACATTGTTTGTAAGTGTAAAATAATGATTTGATACCATTTAAATAATTTTCGTACTTTTTCCACACAATCAAAATGAAAATCCTTACGAGGCATCCCGATATCTTCAAGAACACATTACCCAGCTGGAACTATGGTTAAACTTATGGAGAATTAAGGTAAACGAACAAAAGTGTGTTCAAGTAACATATACATTACGAAGAGATACGTGTTTACCCATTCGGATTAACAATCAAGTTGTCCCTCAACATACTCATGTGAAATATCTTGGTATACACCTTGATCGACGGCTTACTTGGAAACACCATATTGACTCTAAGTTAACCCAAATGAAACTAAAATTAACTCAGGTACATTGGCTGATTGGTAGAAATTCAACCCTCAGTCTAGATTGCAAACTTTTGATATACAAGTCTATTTTGAAACCCATATGGTGCTACGGAATTCAACTATGGGGCACTGCTTCAGCTTCCAATGTCGAGAGAATCCAACGAAGGCAAAATAAAATTTTGCGATTAATAACATCGGCTCCATGGTATATAAAAAACTCAAATATACATCGTGATTTGAATATGCCACTAGTGGTTGAAGAAATTGCAAAATATGCAGGCAAATATTTAACAAAACTCGAGTCACATCCTAATCCGCTTGCTCGTAATATTTTGAACTTTACTGGACACGTCCGCCTAAAAAAGAGGGATACAAGTGCTCTTATACTCAACACTCCAGATGGGACTGCTTGAAAATACTTTTTATTTTATTTTATTTTTTCTTCCTTTTGATTATCACTACTTATGTATTATTTATAACTATCTCTAAATTTATGTCCGACAGTGGTCGGGCCTAATAATTATATTTTAGATTTAAGATTTGAATACTTATTGTTAGTTCATATTTGAAGATACAATAAATAAAAATATGTATTAAAAAAAAAAAAAAAATTTTTAGAATGAGAGAGTAATTTTTTTCATTTCCTGTACAAACTAGTACGAACTTTTTCTTCTGGGTAAGTTTGGACAAGAATTGAATAATCAGCTGTTTTTTGTTTACATATGAAACTGAAATATTAATCAGAAAATTTGCATATATAGAAAAAAGTTTTTACGCACAGATTTATTACAAAGCAAAATGGAAGGTTTTTGAAATAACGTTTAAGTTGTAGGTACATTTGTGCTTTTTTTCATTTCTTTAATATAAAAAAAATTATTTTTATGATTTTTTAAATAATTTACGGAACTTCCACGTTTTTGGAGATTTTTTCATTTACTTTTTACAGCTGTTGCCAATGATGCAAATTTTGTGTTTTTATAATGTTATGCGTTTTAAGCGACTATAATCACTAAAATAAAATTTAATTTAAAAAGTAAGCAGCACTAGTATTTCAAGATGGTCAATTATGGTTTTTTGCGTTCCAGCAATTTTGGATAACTTTTGCACATTCAGAGAGTAATTTTCTTTTTACTCTCATTAGTCCGAACTTTAACAAAATCTTGTAGAACACACCTTTTATTAATTTGATGGTGCAATAATACGGTGATGGAAATATCGCAATAGCTAAAGCTTTACAACAACTAAGGCCAAGTTTACATCTGGTATACATGCATTCTGAGACTTAGATGCCTTTATTTGGAAAAAGCAGAATTAATTCTACAACAATTCATAAAAGTAAAAACAGAAATGAGCAAGGAAATAAAGGAAAATTACAAATAATTACAGATTCTCTTTGGTAAATAGTACGGGTAAAAGCATTAACAGCTTATTCTGTACTAAATTCTTATTTTCAAAGAACTATGCCCTTATGCAAAAACGATTGCTAAAGTTAAAGCATGCGTTAAAACTGGTTTTGCCGTACAAAATTCGTTTGTTAAACCAATTTTAACAATGATTTTTTCATAAGGGGGATATTTTGTAATATTTTTTTTAATAATACTTGTATAATTTCTTTTTTAACCCCCTACCAAAAAAAGGGGTGTTATAAGTTTGTAGTGTGTGTCTGTGTATCTGTGTGTCTGTCCGTGTCCACGTACAGCCCAAATGGCTGGACCGATTTTGATTTAGTTTTTTCTGTTCGAAGGGTGACTTGATCGAGAAGGTTCTTAACTATGTTTGAAGATATATATCTAGATATATCGGCGGTTTTTAAAATTTTTAATTTTTGTTATTATAATATTGGAACGGAAACGGTATTATTTTTTGAATAATGTGTGTATAAAACGTTATTATTTAATCGATCTCATGAATTATAATTGGTTTTTGTTGAAATAAATTAAATTTAAAAATATTTTGTATTGTTTTGTACTGGGCGGGAATTCTCGGGATTTCCCGGGAAACTGAAAAATCTTTCCTGCTTTCCCGGGAAATGAAAAAGTCCGGGAAAAGAAAAACTCTAGTGTATATATTTACATACATACAATTGTATTTATATTACATGGGATTTTAAACTTTTTCGTTGCTCGTTTTGGAACACCCTTTAATTTCCAATTCTTATGTATTTGTTGTTGTAGCGCCCAAAGGTGTACATAATGTGTCCAAATTTCAGTTCCGTAGCTCTTACGGTTCCCGAGAAAATACCCTGTGATAGACAGACGGACAGGCAGACAGCGTAGCGAAAATAATAGGGTTCCTTTTCATCTTTGGTGTTCGGAACCCTAAAAAGATTAAATTTTTGAGCTGTGGAGCTGTGGTTATTATTTTTAAAATTTTTTTGACCCAACTTTTCTTTGCAAAACATAAAATATATTTATAAATGAAAATTTAAAAAAAATTATTAGACCTAGTTAATTTTATATATCACAAAAAGTGTACGTTTCCCAACCCTGGAATCATAATTTAAAATTTTTCTGATTTCTTACACCAATGTTTTTCTTTTAAGAATTTAAGATATTTTAAATTTATAGATAAAAAGGAAAAATTAGTTTTAGTAGGTTATTTTTATATAACAAAAAAGTTAAAGTTCCCAACCCTGGAAACGCCTTTTTGATTTTTTTAATTTTTTTCATATTTTTAATATAAATTTTATTCGTACTGAAATATAAAATAAGTTTATTTAACAAAAACATAAAAAAAATTGTGTTATCTAGTTAATTTTATGTGGCAAAATCAAGCTTAAGTTTTCCAGCTCTGAAACCGTCTGCTCGATTTTGCTGATTTTTAATAAAAATCTAAGTTGGACCATTTCTGACACACCAGTCCAAGAACGAAGTCGCTAGCTTTTCTGGGAGCTTCGGAAAACCAATTTCACGTACACCAGACGGGCGAACGGACGAACAGACGCACATCGCTTATTCGTCTTCCCTATTCATAAGGACCCATAATATATATATATTTTGGGTCGCATATGAATATTATGGAAATTACACACGGAATGACAAACCTATATATGTATACCCTTTTCCATTTTTGGTAAAGGGTATAAAAACATTTGTAAAGTATAGACCTTTATGCTTTATAATTAAAAAAATAGCAAAAAAAATTTTTGGTTGACCTTTTTCTGGAATTACCCATATGTATGTACATATGTATGCTTGTGTTTTTATAAAATTTACATTGTAAATTAAAATAAAGCAAAGTTAGTTTTTACATGAAGCAATAATAATTATTGCATCATGGTTTTTGTTTAAAAAAAAATTTATTTTGTCTTCAGAATGTTCTTCATACTAAATAAACAAGAAAAACTGTTGAAGTTAAAGCATTAAACAAACCGGTTTCCCATAAAAAAATTCGTTGATTGAACCAATATTAATTTCAATGATGCAACCCTGATCTAATGGAGCTTATGCATTTTCAGAAAAGTCGAACGATTATAGTATTTTTTACATATTATCTGCCTTTTTATAGAACATTTAGAAAGGGTTATTAAGAAATTTTTTCTATGGAAATCTATTAAACCTTAATAATCTTTATAAATTGCGCCTTTAACGATTTTATATATATACTAGCTGACCCCGGTCCGCGTTGCTGGCCCTAAGCAAACATTAGTGTTGTATATGGCATTGGTGGTACAATATGAAAATTGGATTTTGCCCACGAATAAACTAAATATTGCGCCATCTGCCGGACGAACTTCAAACTACACAGAAATGCTCCTCACGCCCCATAGAGCATGTATATAAAGTTTGGTCTAAATCGGTGCAGTAGTTCTTGAGTTACGGTGCAAAATCACAAAAAATAACTAAATATGGCGCCATCTGTCGGACGAACTTCAAACTACACAGAAACACTACTCACGCCCTATAGAGCATGTATATGAAGTCAGTAGTTCTTGAGTTACAGTGCAATAACACAAAAATAATAAATACTGCGCCATCTGTCGGACGAACTTGAAACTACACAGAAACACTCCTCACGCCCCATAGAGCATGTACATAAAGTTTTGTCAACATCGGTGCAGTAGTTCTTGAGTTACGGTGCAAAAACACAAAAAAACTAAAAATTGCGCCATCTCTCGGACGAATCACTATTTCTGAAAAGGGCGTAGCATTTACCGGGGTAGAATATATATATAAACACGCACAGGTACTTTACGAATATTTTGCGGGGTGGAAGGCGAAAATCTGTTAGGGCATTGAAGAGTTCACCCATAACAAATAAACGTACTTTTGTATTACATATATATAATAAGATATATATATATATATATTAAGTGCCGTCCTTTAAAAATTGCCGAGCAGCAGGCTTGCACTTTTAGTGCTAGATTTAGCACTTTTTTTCTTCGTTTAGCACTAAGGATTTTGAAAATAATGCTAAGTGCTAGTTTAGCACTTTCTTAAAACTATTTGGCATTTTTTGCACTGAACCGCTCTGAGATGCACATATGGGTACAATATGTCGGTTATACGATTATGTTTCAGTAAAACTATACAACGTGTGCAATCTATTAATTACATCGGTTCATCTGATTTATCTATGTAGAAAATAAATATATTTTTATTTATCTACTCTATTTAACACTCTTAAAGATTTCTTTCTTTCTTGGTATTCCATTCGCAGCCAGATTCAAATTTTATAAATTAAATATTTCAAGCGGCCTATACATACAATATTATTAAACAAGTTATTGTTCACATTATTGGGGTTACGTAAAAAGGTCAAATCTCGCACAATTTACTATGGAAGGATTGATCAAATTTTTTAGGAAAAATATCGCGAAATTTTTTTCATTAGAAAACTTGACATACATAATACTATATAATTATTGCCAGTGTATGAGCCATTTAAGAAATAAGAGAAATAAAAATGTTAAATGATTTTAGCACTTTGACCATTTAAGGCAGAATTACCCGACTGTAAATGTAGAACTGTAAATGTGTCAGCTGATCGAATCTGTTGCATGAAAAGTTATGCAAATGCTTACCTGACTGAAATGTCACGTAAATGTAACGTCTGAACCTGCAGAAAATAGAATTTCATGACGACGTTACGTGACAGTTGTAGACAGTGATGGGATGTATGTATATTGAATGAGAGTGTGGCACAATAGCCCTATTTTGGTACTTTTGTTTCTTTTGATAATTTAAGCTTTTGAGTTGCTATATTTGTATACGTACATGACATATTTAATAAATTTAGTTTTCTAATAAAGTTTTTTTTTATAAAATCTAACCACAGGCTGTCAATCGTATTTGTTAATTTTTTTGTTAATATAGATATACATATATGTATGAATATGTAACATACATATAGTACATTTGTGCGAACAAACAGCATACAAGCGCACATAAACTATTTTTATTTAATAATACCAAAAAAATTATAATATGTGCGTTTAATCATAACAATTAGAATGATAATAAAAATATAAATATTTTTATAATTATAATACGTTGTAATGTATGTATGTATACATATGAACCTAAAATTGTAATTTCACTAAATATCAAAGTCATAACATTGTTTGTAAGTGTAAAATAATGATTTGATACCATTTAAATAATTTTCGTACTTTTTCCACACAATCAAAAATAATGTGAAGATATTGAACTCCCATCAATGTTTCGAACAGCTGTTGCGCATTTTATTTGAATTTGTTATACTGATAAACTCCCAGCAAACAAAAAGTAGTATATATGTGTTCTTGTTCAAAAATATACATATTTAAATATATATTGTTTGTGATTAAAATTAATTATTATTAGTAGGTACGAACATTAATAAGAAAAGGATAAAAGTGGATATATAATAATGTTTTTATATGATTGAGGTGCTACTGAAACCATAGGCATTTCTGGAAATTAAGGAGTCAAGTACTTCGTCTTTCCGATGACATTGCTCAAAATCTGTTTTGCTACTTGTAGTTATACACAAATGTTGCGGTTAGAGGCTTAAGCGTTACAGCTGCTATTAAAATTATTACAATTGAGTTCTTTTACATAAAATAATAATTTTTAAAACCTCTATAAAAGATGTCTTATTTCAAAAACTCCATCAAAAAAAGAAATTATAATAGCTTCAGCGAAATTATTAAAGAAATCTTGGATTAATTGAAACATTACTATTTTATATATTATTAACTTATAAGCAGTAATGCATACATACATATGTATGTATGATCACACAATCCATATACATTTCAATCAAAATTAATTCCATGAATTTAAATATTATATGAACTTTCACGTTTGACTTCAAATAACTCGCAATTTAAAATCAAAAATGAGTGTTTGCTGGGCACAAAGCAATTAGCATGTACGTATGTGTCCAGTATGAAGTTTTTTTGTTTGTGTCGAAAACACATGACACGTTTTTAAGGATTCTATAAGCGTTCAAACATTTACATTTACATTACATTTACATTGCATCTACGATTTCTATAAGCGTTCAAACCAGGGACCGTAACTGTTATGACTTTTATCGAAAAAGTCAAGAAAAAAAAGTTATTTTTAACTTCTATTTTTTTAAGGCAAAAATAAAAGTTATTTTGTAACTTTTAATATTTTAAGGCAAAAATTAAAGTCATGAATTAAGTATTGCCTCCTATTTATAGGTAATAATAATTCATGTATATTACAGAAGTCTATACGGATGTTTTATCATTTATAGCATTAAAAGCAGTAATAATTGCGTATTACTATGCAATATTTAATTCATGACTTTCATTTTTGCCTTAAAATATTAAAAGTTAAAAAATAACTTTTATTTTTGCCTTAAAAAAATAATAGTTAAAAATAACTTTTAATTTTTGCCTTAAAAAAATAAAAGTCAAAATTTAAAGTTATTTTTTGACTTTTATCAAAAAAGGCACAAATTTAAAAGTCATACAAAAATTTGCATGTACATCACCTATGTATCATAATGATTAGAACCAAAATTTTCTACGATAATTTTTTATGTATGCTTTTTTGATGTAAATTTTCAAAAATAACAGTTATTTTCTGTCCCTGGTTCAAACATTTACATTTACATTACATTTACATTACATCTACGATTTCTACAGTCGGCTAACGAGGCCTTTACATTTACATTACATGTACATTACATCTACGATTTCTACAGTCGGCTAACGAGGCCTTTAGCTCTTTTAGTTCTGCAATCTAGCACATTTCCTCTTACATCTTATGGCAACACTGCCGAGCAGTGCTGCAAAAATGTGCTCATTAACAATCTAATCATAGTGAAAACTGTGCATTTGTATGTATGTATATCAAAACTTTTAAATCTTTTTTTCGTCTTTCATACAAATTAATCAATGAAATAGAAATTCTGACATTGCTTTGCATTTAAGGCCTCGTTAGCCAACTGTAGAAATCGTAGATGTAATGTAAATGTAAATGTAATGTAAATATAAATGTTTGAACGCTTATAGAATGCTTAAAAACGTGTCATGTGTTTTCGACACAAACAATAAAATCCTTGTGCACACATACATACATGCTAATTGCTTTGTGCCCAGCAAACACTCATTTTTTATTTTAAATTGCGAGTTATTTGAAGTCAAACGTGAAAGTTCATATAACATTTAGAATCATGGAATTCATTTTTATTGAAATGTATATGGATTGTGTGATCATACAGACATATGTATTACTGCTTATAAGTTAATAATATATAAAATGGTAATGTTTCAATTAATCCAAGATTTCTTTAATAATTTCGCTGAAGCTATTATAATTTACTTTCTTTTCATGGCAAGTTTTATACTGTTGAAAAAAAGTAATGGAGTTTTTGAAATAAGACATCTTTTATAATGAAAATGTGCTTAGAGGTTTTAAAAATGATTATTTTATGTAAAAGAACTCAATTGTAATAATTTTAATAGCAGGGGCCCGTTTCTGAAAACTACAAATTACAAATAAAATACACACAAAACAACAACACTTTTACAAATTTTATTGTTGTTTTGTGTGTATTTTATTTGTAGATTTGTAATTTGTAGTTTTGAAAAACGGGCCCCAGCTGTAACGCTTAAGCCTTTAACCGTAATATTTGCATATAACTACAAGTAGTAAAACAGATTTTGAGCAATTTCATCGGAACAACGAAGTGCTTGACTCCTTAATTTCCAGCAATGCCTATGGTTTCAGTAGCACCTCAATCATATAAAAACATTATTATATATCCACTTTATCGTTTTATCCTTTTCTTATTAATGTTCGGACCTACTAATAATAATTAATTTTAATCACAAACAATATACATTTACATAGTATGTATACATATATTTTGAACAAGAACACATACATATATACTACTTTTTGTTTGCTGGGTGTTTATCAGTATAACAAATTCAAATAAAATGCGCAACAGCTGTTCGAAACATTGATGGGAGTTCAATGTCTTCACATTATTTTTGATTGTGTAGAAAAAGTACGAAAATTATTTAAATGGTATCAAATCATTATTTTATACTTACAAACAATGTTATGACTTTGATATTTAGTGAAATTACAATTTTAGCTTCATATGTATACATACATACATTACAATGTATTGTAATTATAAAAATATTTACATTTTTATTATCACTATAACTGTTATGATTAAACGCACATATTATAATTTTTTTTGGTATTATTAAATAAAAATAGTTTTTGTGCGCTTGTATGCTGTTTGTTCGCACAAATGTACTATATGTATGTTACATATATATATGTGGTTAGATTTTATAAAAAAAAACTTTATTAGAAAACTAAATTTATTAAATATGTAATGTACGTATACAAATTTAGCAACTCAAAAGCTTAAATTATCAAAAGAAACAGAAGTACCAAAATAAGGCAATTGTGCCACACTCTCATTCAATATACATACATCCCATCACTGTCTACAAATGTCACGTAAAGTCGTCATGAAATTCTATTTTCTGCAGGTTCAGACGATACATTTACGTGACATTTCAGTCAGGTAAGCATTTGCATAGTTTTTCATGCAACAGATTCGATCAGCTGACACATTTCCATTTACAGTTCTACATTTACAGTCGGGTAATTCTGCCTTTAATCCTTATTGTTTTTCGGTTTCATTCCGGACATGAATGAGCGTACATAGTATGAATTTTTCACTCATATGAACCTGTATCAGCCAGTGATGCCAACTTATCGCGTTTTAACTACGCCAAATGAGCTTTTTTTCGTCTTAGAGCGTTTAATAAAAAAATCGCTAACTTAGCGCGTTTTGGATAAAGTCAATAACATCATTTCAGTTAATTTTTTTTTCTTTTTTTGTATAAATTTACCAATATTCTAGTATCCAAAAATCTGATAATTTTTTTTTTTAATTTCGTTAATGATTCAGCTCTTGCAAATAAAATTCCCTTGCATGTAATTAGAATTAAAAACGCATTTTAATACTGTAAATGGCAAATATGTTTAAATTTCAAAACTACAAATATGTAGTCGTACTCGTAACCAAAAATAATGTATATAACTTATCAATCATCTATTATAGCTGAAGTACAAAAATCATTTGAATTGCAAGACTATTCGACATTTTATACGAGTATGTTGTTACTCGTACAAAGTTTGTTAAAGAAAATTAAAATAAAAACTAAGGATTTCGATTATTTGGTGATTCTGATTCTGTATCAAATTACTTTCATTATTTAGAATATAATTTCGAAGAAGCAATATTGCAAAATCTGAAAAAGAGTTGCTTAAAAAAGTATATTTACTAAAGGTTCTATTACGGAAAGTAACCAAAGTTCAGTTGCTTTGAGAACTTTTGTGAGTTGCCACAAGGTTATCGATAATCGTTATTTTGACATTTTAGCAACTAAAGTGTTTGTAAGCAATCAAATAATTAAATTCAAAAAAAGTAAATTTCAACAAGAAAACATTGAATTTTTAATAATGATAAGCTCAGTGGATTTTTTTTATGAAGACAATGTGCAAGACGTTGCTGCAATTAGGAAGAATCTAAGTAATAAGTCTAATCCTTTAGAGCTACCATGTGAGTAGATGTTTATGTTTAGGAGAACTTTTAATAATCAATTGTGCATCTTAGCTTTAAGGCATATTTTCGACTTCCGAAAGATGCCGTTGTTTATTTAGTGGAAGCATTAAAAACCAACTTCAAAAAGAGCAATCGGTCAACAGCAATACCACCACTTTTAAAAGTGTGTGCAGCTTTGAGATTTTTTGCGGAGGGGAGCTTTCAAAGATCTCATGGCATTGACTTCAACCTTGGTATGGCTCAACCCACATTGTCGGTGGTTTTGACCGAAGTTGTCCACCTAATAGAGCAAAAGCTGTGTAAAATTTGGATTGTTTCAAAATTAACAGAAGAGGAAAAAAATCAGAATAAAAAATTTTTTTATTCAAAAACAAAGTTCCCTGGTGTCGTTGGATGTATAGATGGGACACATGTCAATTTTTGCTTATACATAGGGCCGATAGAATTTTATAATAATTTTAATTTACTAAACAAGTTCAGGTGATGCGGGGTTTCCCTTGGAACCACAGTTATTGACTCCTTACCGCTCATCTGAACCGCATTCATCTCAGGGCAAATATAACACGGTTCACTCTAAAGCCCGGAATGTAATTGAACGAACTAATGGGGTTCTAAAGTCTGTGTTCAGATGACTTTCTGCAGAACGTGGCCTGCACTATACACCAAATAAAAGCGTATCCATTGTCAATACGTGGTGCGCATTGTACAATATTGGCAGGCATTATAATGCTAATTGGGAAGAAGTTCCTACAGAATTACATGAAGTAGTAATAGTAAACCAAAATGAAATGGATAATGTTATTGCTTCGGATATAAGACAAAGGAGAACTCAGTGCTTAATTTAATAAAATATTGTTTGTTAAATATTAAAATTTTATTTCAATTCATTAAAACAATAAAAAAAAATTAATCAAATCCTTGTGTTTTTAATAGAGATACATATATGTTGCGTTTAGTTCAAGGCTATTCGTCCATATAAAGTCTTACAGTTCCATATTAGTATACATAAGCGCGGGTACATATAAAAACCTAAATGCTTGCACCCGATATATTTTGCAGTTGCTTCTCTAATATTTTAAGCTTTGTTCCTTTAATTTCCCGGTTAAGTTTTTGATCTTCGGCAAATGCTTTCTTTTTTCTCTTTTTCATCTCTTTCATTCCTTTAAATATGTCATACTTCTTCCTCTTCAAATCTTTCATTTCTTTCATTACCTCATTTTGTTTACAAAGATATTTTTCTATTTTTTTAATGTACTTAAAAGTTCACTTTGAGTTGCCGTTTGCTCTTTAAGGAGACCTACTTTTCTATCCTCCAGTCTTAGTCGTTTTCTTGGAGTGGGGTGTACATTGCTCATATTAATTTCCATGGATTTTTATTGATGCTCCATTTCAATATTTGGCTCCATTTCAGTTAGTTCATCCACATCCAATGCCTCTTTAACTCCAAAAAGGTCACCAACTGGATTTACAGCCAAATCGATTTGCAATAGGTCTGCTGCCGCCTGTTCCAATGGCGATAAAGACTCTTCTTGCGATGGCCCACCACCTGTGATGTTAAGGCTTCTTTTATTCTGCCCCATTTTCTTTTTTTAATTTTGCCTTAAAATGAATCCACACTCTCTGCCATTCATTCGGAGTGCGCGTTGGTGGGCCATAGCTGTTTAAACTTTCTGCAATGCCCTTCCACACTTCATCTGTAGTGGTTTTGGTTTCACCAAAAAGCCTCACTTAGCTTCCATTTGCCCAACCAATTGTTCAAATTGTTATTTTGTTGTGATTTAACCATCATAAAGCCTTTTTAGGCAAAATACATACATATATATAGTTTAATAAATGAATAATTTATAAAAAATAATATAATTACCTTTCAATTTCACTTTTTATTTCTTTTAAAATTTTAAACTTCAACAAACAAAAAACGGTTGCCGGTAAATACCCTATTTAGCAACTGAAATTGTCAAATGTCACTCGAAAGTTGTCATCCGTAATGTAATTTTGGCAACTGGCAACGCCACTAAACTTTGGTTGCTTTCGATAATAGAGCCATAGTACATCGACTTTTATTAAAATTGAATTTAGCGCGCAGAAAAATAGCGCGTTTTGGCTATAAATAGTTGACAATGCTGTAACTCAGCGCGTTATAGCGCGTTTTGAGAAGGTGAATAGCGCGTTTGGGTTGTAAATAGTTGGCATCACTGGTATCAGCGGAGAAATGTTAAATTACTGATGGTTTTATATATGTACTGTGTTTTGGAATTCATAGATTTAGTGAAAAGTAGAAGATGCAAGGGCAAAAAACTGTATGAACTGAACAATAAAAAAACTGCGGAAAACAGATAACCTGCACATTTTGCAATTATTGTTTCCCTGTAGGAAGGTTGGGGTTAAGTGTCTCCAAGTCCCACTTTTGTCGACTATTTTGTTGACTTTTTGCCAACATTGTCAACGGATCGCTTATATATTAATAACTCTACTTACTGGTAAAACCGATTTTTGCCAAACTTGACACACACCCTTAGCTGTAAAAATTATATGTTCTAGCATTAAAAAAGTGGGCGGGTACATCCGCATTTATTATTTCATGTCATTCTACTTGACCGATACGTGTTATATACCTATATACTAGTGATTTAACGAATATCAATTTTTGATATTCGCGAATACGAATATTATATGTGAAATTTATAGACATTAAATTGGCGTTCTATTTCCGCCTGCAATATGAAATAATCAGGGCTATCATGAATGAAATTCCGCGTGAAATTTTTCCCTTTCCCAATTAGAATTTTTTGTTTTCCCTATTACACTGCGGAACAAAATTTCAACAAAGTCGTGACCAAATGAATTTGACACATGATCTTAATGTAGAATGTTTCACCAAATCCGAATTTGAAGTCACAATGGTCAAAAGTAGAACAGAAATTTGAGATATTTTAAAATTATTGTTATTTGGGTTTTTAAAAAAGATGATATCACTATAATATTTTTTTTTTTTTTTTTTTTTGAATGCATGATTTTTTATTTATTGTATCTTCATATATGAACTAACAATAAGTATTCAAATCTTAAATCTAAAAATATAATTAGGCCCGACCAGTGTCGGACATAAGCTTAGTAATAGTTATATATAATACATAAGTAGTGATAGTCAAAAGGAAAAAAATAAAGTATTTTCAAGAAGTCCCATCTGGAGTGCTATGAATAAGAGCCCATGTGTCCCTCTTTTTTAGGCGGATGTGTCCAGTAAAGTTCAAAATATTACGGGCAAGCGGATTAGGATGTGACTCGAGTTTTGTTAAATATTTGCCAGCGTATTTTGCAATTTCTTCAGTCACTAGTGGCATATTTAAATCACGATGTATATTTGAATTTTTTATATACCATGGAGCCAATGTTATTAAGCGTAAAATTTTGTTTTGCCTTCGTTGGATTCTCTCGACATTAGAAGCTGAAGCAGTGCCCCATAACTGTATTCCGTAGCACCATATTGGTTTCAAAATCGTCTTGTATATTAAAAGTTTACAATCTAGACTGAGTGAAGAATTTCTACCAATCAGCCAATGTAGCTGAGTTAATTTCAGTTTCATTTGTGTTAGCTTTGAGTCAATATGGGGCTTCCATGTAAGCCGTCGATCAAGGTGTATACCAAGGTATTTTACGTGTGAATGTTGAAGAACAACTTGATTGTTGATTCGAATAGGGGAACAAGTATCTCTTCGCAGGGTAAATGTTACCTGGACACACTTTTGCTCGTTTACTTTGATTCTCCATAAATTTAACCATAGTTCCAGTTGTGTAATATGTTCTTGTAGATATCGGGAAGCCTCGTGAGGGTTTTCGTGCATACTAAGGCAGGCTGTATCATCGGCAAACGTAGATGTATGAATATTGCTGCTCAAAGGCATATCACAAGTGTAAATCAAATACAAAACTGGCCCCAGTATGCTCCCCTGTGGCACACCGGATGATATAGATTCGGACACACTCATGAAGTCTCCTTCCACAACCGTAAACTTCCGGGTAGTAATATAACTTTCTAATAGCTTCAGAAAATTTATTGGTAAATATGATTTCAATTTTAAAATAAGACCTTCATGCCACACTTTATCAAATGCCTGAGAAACGTCGATAAACAGCGCAGAACAATACTTCTTTTCTTCAAATGTTCTTCTTATAAATTGAACCAATCTATGAGTTTGTTCGATGGTGCTATGCTGACTTCTAAAACCAAATTGATGGTCCGGTATGCACCCATTACTAACTAGAATTGGGGACAATTTTGTCATGAGCAGTTTTTCGAAAAGTTTTGACATTGTTGATAGCAGACTTATTGGCCTGTATGACTCAGCCTTGGTAAGGTCTTTGCCCGGCTTTGGAATCATTTTAACTTTGGCAAGCTTCCAGCTATTTGGAAAATACTCCAGTCGTAAAATGGCGTTAAAAATAAATAATAGGATTCTAATTGCAATACGAGGCAACTTTATTAGCATCTGGTTACTAATTCCATCAATACCCGGAGCTTTCTTCGGGTTAAGTTCAGCAATTACTTTTTGTACATCACACGTTCTAAAT
Source organism: Tachina lurida (assembly GCA_944452675.1). Lineage (NCBI taxonomy): Eukaryota > Metazoa > Arthropoda > Insecta > Diptera > Tachinidae > Tachina > Tachina lurida. The sequence continues at coordinate 110,396,575 of OX101753.1, read as the reverse complement.
TTTATGGGTCGAGGGGGTAGCGCCACTACATTCGGCAAATCAATAACACCAGTACACGAGTTAGGGGTAAATACTGATTTTAAATGCTCAGCAAATAGTTTACCTTTTTCAGTATCGCTTCTTGCCCAACCCCCTGTAGATGTACGCAGAGGTGGTTTAAACGCAACAGGTGTTTTAAGCTTTCTAGCAGCGCGCCACAAGGAGTAATTAGATGCTGGTGTGGCATCAAGACCTTCCAGATAGTTTTTAAAAGATGCAGTTTTTTCAAATGCAAGCAAGTCTTGGAGTCGTTTAGTGCACTCTTTAAATCTGATTTTATGTTGTGGTGATCTGTGCTGTTGCCATTCCCTTCTAGCTCTTCTTTTTTCACTTACAAGACGTTCAATATCCGTAGAATAAATTCTATTAAATCCAGTCTGCGGGTAGGAGGTAGTCGCATGTTCAGCAGCCTGTTTTATATTTTTGATAAGATTGCCAATGTTAAATTCAATATCTTCGGATGTTCTTAGTATAATGTTTTCCGTACAATGAGTACTGAGATATTTTCTGAACCCCAGCCAATTAACACGGTTGATCGTCTTCACATACGGGTGAGGTAAGTCACTACTTAGTGGGCTACAAATTGTAACGATCGTGGGAGAGTGATCGGAGGAAAGATCTTGAGACGCTTCAACATGAACTAATTCCCTAGAAATATTTTTCATGACTCCAAAATCTATAACATCCGGAATTTTTTGTATGTCCGTAGGCCAGTAAGTGGGCTCCCCACTCGAAATGACGTCCAAGCCCATTTTTGAAATTGTGTTGAACAATGCCCGACCTCTAGGTGTAATAATCACTATAATATAACAAAAATTAAAAATTTTAAGAACCCCCGATATATCTAGAAAAGATGTGATATCTTCTAAATAGCTGGACCGATATTCTTCAAACATACTTAAGAACCTTCTCGATCAAGTCAGACACACAGACACGCACTACAAACTTATAACACCCCTTTTTTTTGGTCGGTGCTTAAAAAGAATCTTAGTAAGTATTAGATAAGTTTTTTTTCTTCCTGCTACTTGAAAGAATATAAAATTAGTAAAACAATCATGGGTTGCTTGCAAAATTACTGAAATATACTGGAACAAATTTCACAAAAATTTTAATGATTTTTTGCAATTTTGCTTTTTTCAATTTAGTTTTTTAAACCAAATAATTGATTTTTTTAGGTTTTGTCACTTATCACGTTAGATTATTTTAATAGAAACATTATTTGCTTAATAGAATACCGATCGGTGCAAAAATTATAAAATTACAGAAGATTAATTGAATTATCCCACTTTTATCAAACCAAGTAAATATAGAAATATGTATATTAGTATGTCCCAAAAAAATTTTTTTTTTCGATTTTTATAGTTACTTCAGCATTTTTTTAAACCTTATAAGGTAAAGTATTCTTGTGTTTTTTTCAGATTTTTTCGGAAGGGGTTTAGAGGTCGCTCAAATTGATTTTAAGCCGAAAATCGGGGTTTCTCGACTCTTTCTAATTTTGTTCATTAGCACGATTTTTTTTTGTTAGCCCTAATTTACACTATGCAAGTTTTATTGCTAAGCTGATTAGTTTGTGGGAGAGAGAGACGAGGGGAACAGTAACAATTATTTTCCCCTCGTCTCTCTTTCCTAAAAAACTAATCGGCTTAGCAATAAGACTTGCATAGTGTATATTAGGACTTACTAACTCAATTTTTTTAAAAGAAAACTGTTTAAACTTTACTCCCCTGTGCAGTTAATTTAAGTTTAGGTTGATTTTTGCTCATTTGGGTACCCTTTGTGAATTTTGTTTGTAAGTTTACTATAAATTTTAAAAATAATGCCTTTTAACTTTTTAATTTCTATTAAATTCAAAAACTAACAGCCATCCCTAAACAAGGGCGGAAAGCGGAACGTTTTTTTCCGCCGAGCTTTAACGCTGAAATGTCATACCTAACCAAAAGCGGCAACGTTATGTCAAAACGGTAAAACAGGGTTATCAAACCAATAAATAAAACAATCCTGATTATTTTAACACCTGGACAGACGACATTGTTGTTTGTGATTTTGTTATTAAAATTTTGTTATTTAAATTAAAATAAAATAATTAAAGTTTGAAAAAATTAGTTATTTAGAAAATTTGGAAAACTTTCTTGTGTTTTCTCAAAAACCTTCAAGTCGGACAAAAAAATCTTTTTTTCTCATTAATAATCTTTTGTAATTTTACTAAAAATATATTAATATGCATTGATTTTACTCAATTTAAATTCAGGAAAAATTTATTTTGTTTCAAATGAACTAAACCGTACAAGAATAATATCAGTCAATTGACCGGTCATTTGACCGGAAGTCATGTAGGTTATATTCATCATTGCGTATAACAAAGTTTCTAGACAAAATGAAAAGTGTGATGTAAACTTTTGTGTGCGTGTGATATTGCATCTCTCTCTAACTAATGAATGTAACATATAGTCGAACTGCTCACTCCAGTGTTTTCTACTAATCAATTATAATATTAATATTAATTCGACTGATCATAATTGACTAATATATCCCCCATATACTGACAATAAATATAATTTTTATTATTTTAATTGATTTTTGTTTATTTCAAAAAGTCAATTCAAATTATTCAAGTAAAGAAAGTATTTAAAATTAAAGACAGAAATAAGCAAAAACAGAATAACCTAGGCGGTATCTAGCCCTCTTCACACCTTTTCATTGCCAACACATTTTTCTTTTAAAAGAAAATATAGATTAAATTAAATTTTGTACATTTCTTTTATTCAGTATTGTTTTTACTTATCTTTTTTAATACTTATAAATTTTAATTTTCACAGACAGAATATTTTTTTTAAATAAAATTCGAGTCATAAAAGTTTTGGCATACATATGTATATAAGATGACCCACTCTATCATATATGCTAGAGTAGAGCAACTATAATTAATAAATAAATCCATCATCACTTCCGATCGAATGACTAGTCAATTGACTGTCACTATTGAATTCAATGTAAAATTGTTGCAAATGTGTTAATGAAAAAATTTTGTTTGTGAAACTAGGCATTCATTTCTTGTAGGGAACAAACGTAAAGGTAAATAACACAAAATATTTACTGAATAGAACATGTATAAGATAAATATACATATGTATGCACATAATTCATACTTTTAATGAAGGAAAGAAGAAAATGTGTCAGTACTTTAGTCAAAAGGGCATTAAATAATAAACTAAAAGTATTAAATATCATATTCTTAAAAATCTTATTTTTAACAAAGAAATCTTTTAGTATGTTTAACATCCCGAAAAACTTCGAAAATAAGATAAATATTCACATGTGGTAACTCTGATGATGGCAAACAGAAGGCAATTGTTTTCTTTTGCAACTAACTTCATTGTAAAACGCGTTGTCAAAATCGGATTTTCCAATAGCAAAGCGTTGCCGTCGCGTTGCCGCCGCGTTATTTCGGTATGCTCCATACAAAATGTATGGACATGATAACTTTTGACAGCTAAAAAACGCTTGCCGCCCGTGTTTAGGGATGGCTGTAATGATGCAGTTTAAATGATGGATAAACTCTGAGTCATTTAAAGAAAAAAATATTGAATTTGCTCTTACTGTTCCAAAGTTATAGCCTTTTTAAGTTTTGTGCACATTTTGTGTAATTAAAAATATTTGTTCAATTCACAACCTATTGTAAGTGTAGTAGGTCCTCAAGTTGTACAATTGTTGTAAATATGTTGTTGGTAATTTCAATAGAAATCTTTGCTACCACACCTACCACATTTTCCCCTATGTTTATTGAATGTCGTAGAATGACATCAGGAATGCATAAGCTTATAAAAGTGCTAATGTTTTTTCTGCAAAAAATTTAATGTATTTGTAAAAACTAATATTTTTAACCATTTATTTAAATTTCGTTTAGAATTTATGCATTTATTTATTTAATTTGTTTGGAAAAATTCGTATGAATTTGGCGAATACGAATACGGATACGAATATCTAAAAACTACCGAATATCCTACAATTCGAATAAGAATATTCGTGCATCACTACTATACACATATTTTTTGGACTAGTTGTTTTTTTTAATAAAACACCAAATGCTAACAAAAACAAAAAAAGTTAACGAAATTGAAGTAAATTTAACTTAATGCTATGTTTAGACGACAAGTTGAATCACCTGCTTCGCTCTCTGAATCATGTTTATGAATCATGCTGTTTAGACTACGCACTCGTGCTTCGTGTGCAGCGTGTCAATTTAGTGCTTTCCGTACTAGATTTAGTGTTTTTTATTTCATAGCAGTGCGGAATTTTTAAACTTGTTGCTTTTTAAAAAAAGGCAATAAATTGGTGCTTTTTCACGTAAAATTCACTGTATATTAATTTGTGATAGTCTGGTGACTTGATAAAAAACACTAAATAAGAATTTCCCACTTTTCAAAAACTATATGATTACACCCCTTTTAGACACGCAGTTTCTTTTGCAGAATGTTAATTCATCTGAGTGAAATACAAAGGAAGAAAAACTTTCTCTTTCACAGTTATTTCTACTTCAATATTTGAACATGGCAACGTTAATAGTCCTAGAGTATTAGAAATGGATTATGATTAGTTGAATTTCTATAATTATAAACTTCAATCCAAAATTGATCAGTTCTGAGCAAATTTGTCCATTTATGTATCCTTAAATTTATGATACTTTGTTCTATTTCTTCAATTTCACAATCTTAGGAAAAATTACCGCTTCCCAGAAGAGTTTTTGTAAACCAGCTAGAAGCAATGCATTCAGTTTCCAAAAATCCATTAATTTTTTGCATTACTAATTCGTTTCACCGAAGTAATAATGTATAGTTTCTGTGTACTCAGATGCAAAAGTTACTGGCTTACATTTTTTTTACTAGTGTCCACGTTGTTAGAGAGCTTTACGTTACGTTTTCAGAAGCATTTTTGGAAGCTTTCGCTATCAAGAAAGCAATACATTGCTTTCCTCAGTTGTTAGTAGATTAGATTATTCTAATTAAGTTATTTTATAACGTATATGGTATCCACTCTTTTGTTGAAATAACACACAATAATTGGAGTGTCTTGCCAAATAAAAAACATATTTATGTACATAAATAAAAAATATATTTATGTACATACAAATATACTTATTGCATTCAGTGCTTTTTTATGAACGCACAGTGCTTTTTGCTCTGAAAAAGTTGGCATCACTGTTCACGTGTCATTTTTTATGTTATTGGCCTTTCACACACGAGAACAATTGTGCTGGCATAACATGCCAGTTTGTTGGTGAGAGAGGCAAAGAGAGGGGTTTCGTGTTTGGCATAATTTTTCAACCATCTACAACCCCGCATCACCAGCACAAAACCAATACACACATAACTTAAAAAACAGCAAATATGAAATGCATACAAAAAACACTAACACACACAAAGCTATGTATGCGTATACATTTTTATGTCGGATGAATTAGTCTCGTGTGTTCTTAAAAAAACAAAAATTGTGCGGCATAAAAATTAGTCTCGTGTGTGACAGGCCATTCACATATACATACGTATCATACGCAGGGCTTATTTGCAAATAAAACAGTAAATTGTTGCCATATTATTGTTTTTATTGCGACTTACTAATTCAGAAAACTATTCACGATTAACGCACTATTTGCAAATAAAATGCTTGAGGTTGCCACGCTTACAAGTGTTTGATAGCAAAAAACAATAAATGGATAAATATTGAAACAAAAACCATTGATAGAAGCAAATAATAACGATTAAAACAAACAATTATTTGATATTTTGTACATTTACACAATTTTTTTTTGTCAACATAAGTAAGTTTTCTATAGAAGTGCTACCAAGTTTGTGTACTTTTGCTATGCCGTATAAACAGTGAGTTAATTTATTTGCAAATAATTTTATTTGCAAATAGTGCGCGTATAAATGTAGTAATTGTTTGGTAGACTTTTTATTTATTCTGAATCTGAAAACCGAGTATTAGTGACACTAACTGCACATACTACATACATATATCGTCGGTTGGTTATTGGTTTCCGGCACAGTATATACAAAATACATTATGTCTGCAGCAAATCAATAACAAACCGATGATATTTGGGTATTGTGTGTATGTATTTACTTTTGTTTCACTACTTCAAATAATATGAAGCACCTGACCGATACAAGTAAGTATCGATGCGTTTTATACTATGTTTAGACGGTACGTGCTTCGCTCTCTATTCATGCTTCACGCCCCAATCATGACCGAATCCACTTGCTTCGCCATACAAAATTATGAGAGCGAATCAAGTAGATTCAATATGAATCTACTTGCGAAGCACGTAAAATTGGTATCTTCTCTAACTTTTATCGCAGTTAATCGCCACTTTATCTGAACTAGCTATCAAAACAAAATAGGTATATGTGTATGTGTGTGTTTGTAAACAAATAAAAACAAACCAAAAAACATAGATGTGAGTTTAATATAAATAAATTTAATTAAGTTATGAATAATATAAAAAGGAAAAATAAGAAGAAAATATAGAGATGCCTTCAAAAACAAGATTTCGCATGAGTGGAATTTATGTAAAGTATGTATGCTTATGTGTATGCATGTATATACGAGCGTATGATACGTATGTATGTGTGAACATACATAAAAAAATGCCACGCGAACAGTGATGCCAACTTTTTCAGAGCAAAAACCACTGTGTGTTCATAAAAAAGCACTAAATGAAATAAGTACTCGTATATATGTACATATGTATGTATGTACATATGTAAATATATTTTTATTTATTTTTTTATATTTATCTATTTATTTGCAATACAGAGAAAGCCCATATGACTAATTATAAATGTATTGAATTAGTAAAAATTAAAAATTTAGTTAACTACAATTTTAAATTTACTACATTTCATAGGTTTTTGTAATAATTTCAATTACATATATCGAGCCATATTTCGATTTTGCTTATAAGTAGAATATGAGTAGGAAAATAATTGAAGTTCATTTGGGAAGACACTCCAATTATGGTGTATTATTTTAACAAAAGATGATCAACGAGAATTATACTCCTCGTTTCAGGAAATGCAGTTTCATCTTTTTCCTCTGGCCATAAAACTGTTTTAATAAAACAATTAGATTTTTATGTGTTTCGTCTGAATTAATTTTTACATGAACATGGTTCAGTATGTTACATTCTGAACAACATAAGCTTTTTCTTTTTAGACCGTATTTTATATGAATGAAACAATTTGATTTATAAAATCATTATTGTATTTCTAACTTACTTTTAAAATATTTATAAGCGCTAAAAGTCATTTCTACTACATCATTTGAACATGGTAATGTTAATAGTATTGAGAAAATATTGACAGTATTAGAAATGGCTTATGATAAGTTGAATTTCTATAATTATAAACTTCAATCCAAAATTGATCAGTTTTGAGCAAATTTTTCCATTTATGTATCCTTAAATTTCTGATACTTCGTTCTATTTCTTCAATTTCACCATCCCAGCAAAAATTACCGCTTCCCAGAAGACTTTTTGTAAGCCAGCTAGAAGCAATGCATTCAGTTTCCAAAAAGCCGTTCATTTTTTGCTTTACTAATTCGTTTTACAGAAGCAATAATGTGTAGTTTTTGTGTACTCAGATGCAAAAGTTACTGGTGTACATTTTTTTACTTTTGTCCACTTTGTTAGAGAGCCTTACGTTATTACTTTTCAGAAGCATTTTTGGAAGCACCGTTATCAAGAAAGCAATACATTGCTTCCCTTAGTGGTTAGTAGATTCGATTATTGTAATTAAGTTATTTTATTACGTGTATGGTATCCTCTGTAATATCTAGAAATATTTTCTTTTTTCTAACTGTGAAAGAGAAAGTTTTTCTTCCTTTGTATTTCACGCAGCTGAATTAACATTCTGCAAAGGAAACTTTGCATGTCTAAAAGGGGTGAAAGCAGATGGTTTTTGAAAGTGAAAATAAAGCCACCACACTTTAACAAATTAATATTTAGTAGATTTGTAAAACGCACTAAAATCAAAGGTGAAAAGCACCAAAAAAAGGCACTAATTTCTTTTTAAAGCAACAATTTGAAAAATTCCGCACTGTTATGAATTAAAAAACTCTAAATCTAGTACGAAAAGCACTAAATTGGCACGATGCACACGAAGCACGAATGCGTAGTCTAAACAGCATGATTCATAAACATGATTCAGAGAGCGAAGCAGGTGATTCAACTCGTCGTCTAAACATAGCATTATGTGATACTCAGTAGGTATCGATACTTCTGAACCGATACCGTATCAAGTAAAAATATCGATACCTTAGTGGAATCATTTCATCCCTAATTAAGTCTTTAAGATTACGATATGGTGTTAAGCAAACAAAAATGGAATCTTTACTAAAATATTGTGTAAATAAATTTGAATACAATTTTTACATTTAATTTACGAGAGTGTAAAAATGCACAATTGCGCAGTTTGCGAGGCTTTTGAACATTCTCATGAAAAGCCTTATTAAATAAATTTTTATCAATCGAAACTAATACAAGTCTAAATTAAATTATTGCATAATATCAAAATATGTTTTGTTTTATTCAAATGTAATCTACTAAATATTGCGACCAAAGGAATAAGTATGTATGTATATGACTTAGACCACTTTCATAATTAAGGGGCACATAGTATGTAGTTTAATGAGTAATATATTTGACAACTCATTACTAAAGATCAATAGTGGAACCACTGTCCTAGTGATAGTTCCAAATTTTGTATACAATCTCTAACTATGTCCCGATAGGCGGTAGGCGTTTAATTATAAATGCCCGAAAACTTTATTCTGAAAATTTATTTCTTGGAATCAAGAGTTGTTGCACAGTGCGACATTACAGTTATTTTTAACTATGAAATGCTTTTTACTTACCACTGATAGATATGAATCTTTATTAATACTCTTACGTTCAGCCTTTTCTTCCTCCGTTTCATCCTCGTTGCTGTCGTCTTCATCCTCATCAATAAACTGGGAGTATGTTTGATTTATAAAAAAATTTTGTAATAAAAGGCACACAAATATATATATAATAAAGAACTTTGTAAATAACATTTTTTTTAATTCAATGTAAACATAACAGTTCAGAAGTCTTTTTATGAATTTTAAGTTATATTTACTTAAAATAAATTAAAAGTGAAATTATCATATATTCATTTCTTTTTTTCTTTAATTTATTCACACTGTGTAAATTGTTTATTTATTTGTTTTTTTTTCTCTGTAGTTTTGTCCAACGGCCAAAAAATATTACAAACACGTTTGAATATTTTCAATAAATGTATTGTCTTTATTTTTGTGTTTCTTTAAAAAGAAATTTTTTAAATGATTCGTGCCCAAACTACCTCTACGACGGTTTTTACTGAAGTGTTGTATGTATCTCATGCCACTAAAAAAATTTAAATTGTCCAATGGTCTTCCTCAAATTGCAACAACAAAACTGTCAGTTTTTTATTATAAAATACATACTACCTTTGGAGTTTATTTATTTGTTATTAGCTCGGCAATTTTTTGTTTAACCAACAACTGTATTTCCATTTTTTTGCCTTCTACCAATGAGTCTCTGCTCGTTATTTATCGAAGCCCTCTTTTAAATATGTAAAGGGTGTTTTTTATAGAGTGGCACAAGTTCAAATCATAATAAAACATGGAAATATATTTTTAATATCAATGAAATGGACTTTATTGGAAAGAAATTTTTATGAAATTAATGTTTAAATATGATTTCTACCGCACTCAAAAACAAAAAGACATGTACTATTAAGAAATTTTTTTCCTAAATCTAAGTAAAAAAAATTTCTAAATTTACGTAATTTTTTACAAAAATCTAGTAAAAATTACTTAATGTGAGTAAAAAAATAAAAAGTTTATATCCTCAAAAATAGTTCATAGAAATACACAAACAATTTCTTACTTTTAAGGAAATGTTTACTGACTAAAGGCTGGGTTAGCCGAACGTTGCTGTTGCTGTACAGTACCGTACCGTATTGTTAGCACGTTGGTGCACTTATAGAACATTTAAAAACGTGCGTACGCTTTACTTTATTTTGTTGTTTTAATATGAAAAAGGAACAGCTGTTCACAAAACAGTGATGGGTATTAAAAAGTTTATTATGAATGTTATACATTCATAATAAATAAATAATATGTTCATACATACATACATATCGATGGTCACAAGTAGAAAGGCCCTAACTCGAATATTCATGGAATTGAGCTTTTCACTGATTCCAATACCTTTCACACAAATACACTTCACCACAAAAATTTATTACAATAGTGAAAAATAACACTTTTGCAAGCATTTTAACAAAGCATTTGTACTATTTATTATTATGTTTTTACCTTCTCTTCTCTTCTTTTGATATCATTTAAATTTTTATATATATATAATTTTTTTACATCTCACCCATACATAATTACATACATGTATATTTTTTCATTATCTACATATAAATATGTATGTATATATTAATTTCAAATTTATATATATGTATATATGTATTTATATACATAAGTATGTATATACACATACATGTACATATTTATGTATTATTTTAAGTTGTTTTTTTCGCACAGATATTATTATTAGTAAAGGTACCGAGAAACAGAGTCAAAATACCCACATTTCATTTCAAATCCATTAGTACCATCACTGGTTTAAAACGTCACTTAACAACGTTAGGAAATTATATTTTATACAGGTTGAGACGTGACGTCAACGTTTCAGCAAATTTCGGTAAGCGTTTGCACTGTTTTCAATCAACAAAAACGATCAGCTGTTTCGTTAGCTTACGTGGACGTTCGGCTAATTCTACCTTAAGAGTAGGAAAATGGTTATAAACTGAAGGAAATTTTATACTAAGGACTAGTCAATTTCGTCTTAAATCAAAAAATAAATTTTAGGAAATGAATTACTCCTGATTAGTTCATGAAATTTGACTAACTTAACAGATGTAAAATTGTATTCTAAATTTTAAGAAAATATTTACCAGTTTTAGGTATTTTTTCTTTGAATTATAGAATTTATTATTAATTTGCATTTAGCAAAAAATCAATAATTTCAATGTTTATTCAGGTTAGAGTGCTTGACTATCAGTCAGAAGGTTGTTGGTTCAATACTTGTCTCCTCTCAAGAAATTTATATGTATGTATGGTGAATTAATTAAGAATATAATATGAAGATATAATAAATAACATATCATTTGGTATAGAATTTAATTAAAAATAAAAATAATTACCAGAATTAAACACACACAAAAATTGGAAAATTTACTAAATTTGAGATCAAAGACGAAAAAAATTTTTTGCAAAGCTTCGAATTTTATGGGAAAATTTTACTTAATTTTAGGAAAATTTTACTTAAATATAAAAATATAATTACTATGAACTAGTTCATTAATGAACAGGAAAATTAGTAAATATTTTACTGTTTTCAAGTAAAAAACAGCTTTGGCGCCATACGACAACTTTTTGTTATTCAAATTTAGAAAATTTTCCAAAGTTTTAGTTTTTTTTTTAGTGCATGTGGCTGGCGCATATAAGGCGCAATCTGGAACACCAATTTTCAAAAACTTTTCGCAGCATTTGCGGCCGTATTTCGCCAATAACTCTTCGAATATTGATTTCCATGTGTTCAATTTTTTGTGGTTTATCGGCCTAGACAAGTGATTTAACATAACCCCAAAGAAAATAATCCAATAGCGTTAAATCAGACGATCTTGGTGGCCTCCTAATTGAGCCGTTACGTGAAGTTATTTTTTCATCAAAAGTTTCTTTGAGTAAAGCAATTGTACCACCCACTTTGTGGCACGTGGCTCCGTCCTCTTGCAACCACATATCAGCAAGATTAATGCCACGTAATTAAGGTACAAAAAAGTTTCGAATCATGTTTCTATACTGCTCACCATTGACAATAACATTGTAACCACCATCGGTTTTAAAGACATATGGACCAATGACTTCACCAGCCATATAGCGAATAAAACAATTATGTATTTTGATTAAAAGTTCAGCAATTTTCACGCGTTGCCCTGGTGTAAGTCGATTCATAATGAAATTTCAAAGCAAACTAAGCAAAAAGCAACTATCAGCTGTTAAATGAGTGCTGAAATGAACCAGTGATGCCAATTCAAGGTTGTGACACGCTAAAAAAACATCCTTTATGAATTTATTAACGCGTTTTTATCGTAATTACCATTATTTAGTTTAAATATCAATGTATGTTGGTTTGCTTCCAGTGTCATTTACAATGTTTTAATTTAAAATATATTATTAGGTGAGCAGCAAAGAAAATAATTAAATGCTTTCGAGCATTTAAATTATTTTCTTAAAACAATTTACGCATATTAAGCAACTGTAATTGGTTGGTATTTCTGGTTACACTGTGCTACTGTGTTGGTCGGTAACCATGGTACAACTTTGCAAAATATTGTTAGTAAGAAATTAGGAGTTCCTGTAGTTTATTCTAAAAAATGTGAATTCAAATTTTCTTTAACTTTTGCCAAAAAAGTGCACGAAGAAATTATTTTTTGCCATAAAATATTAAGAAGATTTGTTTGGTAGACTCTTAGCTACATATTTGCCATATATAGTTTCGAGCTATCACCCATACTGAATTAGCTGTTGGCCAAAAATTGATAACACCATTTTTTGGGGTCGCACTAATTTTCGAAATCTTTGGAGGCTCATAAAAAAATTTATTACCAAAACCGCAAACTATTATATAGAGTAGGGTTGTTATCGCGTAATTTATAAAAAAAGGATGACAGCAGAGGTAAAATCCGGGACATTTGCTTAAAGTGCCATTTCTGTGCGTTCAAATACGGATATAATCTCAAATGTGTATATAATTATGTAGGTACAATTTAAAGTAAACATATCGATGGTGCTGAATAATAAGATATAGTATTCTTTATAAAATGGTGCCAGATGGCCCCTTTTTGCGTAACACTATCGATATGTATTTAAGATTTTATTGATAGTAATATAATACCAAATCATAAGTATACCTTAAACAAGATTTTTGAAATGTGTCAAATATTTATTTTAATATTGGGTGTAATTCCTTTGAAATCGGGTAGTTTTTGGTGTAATTTTGAATATATATTTTGGTAACACTGGTAATATTACTAGAAAAATCAAATCAATCAATTAATGGCTAATAAATCAGTGAATAATTAAATATTGTTTAAGTTAATTTTCATAAAAAATTAAAATGTATTTAAATACACTTTCATATTTTAAGTGGCTAATTAAAGTTATTATCAAATTACGTTGAAAGTACGGTAGCACTACAAGATTTCCAAATATTATGGAAAGCTTTCCAAAGAACAGCTGTTCAATATAAATAAGAAAGTTGATTTATCAATTTACAGAAAAATGAAATAGCAAAAAACACATTTAATTACACAAAGAGAGCATCAGATTACATTTTTCTATTTTAATATAATGATATGAAAATATGTGTTACATTTGTTGTATATAAGAGAAAATTACACGAAATTCTTTTTAATACGACCACATGATGTACATGTACGTGCCTTCAAGAAACACACACATGCACAAAACATATATTATGTTTGTAAAACTTAAACAACACTTAAATGAACAATGTTGGCTATTTAAGTTTGATTTAATTGTGCGGTGAGAAACAAATTTGTTTGTTTAAATAAGATTTAAAAATAAAATACATATAATCATTGACTGATTTATTACCCCTAAGTCCTACTTGCTTAAATATCATTTAAAATGTTGGAAACCATTTTTCAAACTTACAGCTTTGTCATTTATAATTCATGAACTGAGAACCCAAAATTGTCTAAATTTTCACCGATTATACATCAAATATCTCTAGCGGTAGGGCTACCGACTTAAAATAAATTTTCATTGTCTGGTTAAATAAGTTGTTTGTTCATAAACTAAAGATTTTGAACTGTCGCTAAAGGCTATGAACTGTATTATTTTGGTCCTTTTTGGGCAACTGCATGAATATTTTAAATACATCTTAATAATTTTACGTCTTAAAATAACATATCACAACCCTTATGGACAGTGTGATTTATAAGATAACATGGTCACCCAATACCAATTATTTCCCTTTTTAGCATGGTTTTTAACAAATACCATTTCTCAAAAAATCTCCTTAACAAATATTACTTTCACGGACGCTTGTTTTTGATGTGTAAACATCTATGTATGTATACGCTAGGGGCTAAGAATCTTTTTTCACAATACAATCACAAGTTTTGAGTAAGATCGTCATCACACCGCATTATGATGTGTGAGAGTGTTAGTGTTTGAAAGAACCCTGTAGGAAATGTCACTAGTGAATCAGTACTTATTCACTATTGACTTTGTGGCTAGTACTACTGACTAATTACACCCCACGCAATGCTTTTTGATATAGGCATTTAACATGTGCGTGTCATTGGAAAGCAACTACTGACATTGGAACTATTGATAAGATAGTTCTTTAGAGACCATATGAGGGCATTGGAAACAGATGGTCATTGGTACATTTTAGTAATTCTAGTATACACTTTTGATAATGAAATAGCATATTTTGTTCGCATTTTTGTGTTTTATTAAACAAATATATAAAACTTATGCAAAAAACATAAAATAACAGACGAACTAATTCATACATTGGTTTAGCACATTGCCAGCAAGTAGGGCTTTTGTTTGTCATTTCTATTAAATATATAAATATATTTAAATCAAAAATTTTATGTTTAGCTAAATTAGTAAAGTCAAACACTTACATATGGACCTGAAAGTGTTATAAATCTTTAACTGATGGCACAAAATCTTATATAGGGTCAAACAAGAATTTCCATAATTGTCACCTTTCACTTAAAACTGTTTAATTAAAAACAAAAATTTATATATTATTTTTGTGTAATTTTTCTAATTATTGTTCAATACGTTTAAATTAATCTTTTAATTTGATTTCTTAAACTAGTTTTGGTACACAGTTTTTTTAAACAGACCAATAAAACATTAAGAAGAAGCACAGTTGTGTGTATTTGAAAAAATGTATTCTATGCATTAAGAATACTATCAATAGACGCTCTGTTGACAATGTCACCAAAATAGTCGACCAGGGTGGTGGCTTGGAGACACTTAACCCCACGTTTCCTTCAGGGAAGCAACACAAACTTATTTAAAATATTGTAAATATATAGGAATTTGCTGCATTTTGTTTGCTTTCCCTGCAGAAAATGCGAATAGTAAAATTGTGGTCTCAGTAGTACTGCTGATCAGGTGTACCCCAGCCAATGTAATTATTTATTGACATTTAACATTAGCTTGTCATTGAAAATCCACCACTAGACTGTAGCACTACTGACTAACTAGTTCCTTAAGGGGCTCTAGTCTACAATATCGATATTTCCTCGCTCGATGTCAATAGTAAACTTGTAGTGATTTATTAGTGACGTTGTCAATAGTACTACTGACTAGGTGTACCCTAGCCAATGTAATCGCCTATTGACATATAACATAGGGTTGTCATTGAAAATCTATCAGTGGACCTTAGCACTACCCTTTTGCAACCATATGGACACATTTCAGTGACCCTCGTCTACAATTTTATAAGGGTTGGAGCAACAAACTTAAATACATTGATACATACATATGTATGTACTAAGTTTTTAGATTTATTGCACAGGATAAAAAAAAGAAAAACGAACTACGAATATTGACGCGTTCATTGACAATGTTACCAGAAATAAACTAGAAGTGTTGTCTCTAACGTATCTCTACTCGCGCACAAAAGGAAAGTTGTCGACATTTTAACTAGTGCAGTTGTCGCTAGAGAAAAAAGTGTTGACATAGAGACATATGGTTCTAGGCTGACTAGAGGGTTATTTACCTTGATAATTGCTTTATTGATGTGTAAACATCTATAGGCTTGGGGTTAAAAATCTTTTATCACAAATTTTGAGTAAGATCGTTATCACACCGCATTATGAAGTATGAGTTTATTAGTGTTTGAAAGAAGCAACACAAACTTATTTAAAACTATCGGCCCGCTCCGGCTTTGCACGGGTATAAAATATATAGCATATCTCATTCAATGAAAAAATTATTAAAATCGATCCAATAGTTTTGATTTATTCATTACTGCCCGTGGCACAGTGAGACAACACCGGCATTAAATACAAGGAGTCATTGTAGAGCTTTGAAATTTTGCACAGGTTATTTTTGAGACAATTCCAGTTAAAAAAAAAATGCAACCTTCATATTTGATATTTACTGTAATGTTGCATGCAAAAATTACAATAACACTCCCACTATTAACGCCATTGAAATGAAATAAAAAAGAACATTTTTGTTTCATTCTATCAATAATTTTTTAATAATAAACAACAAAAAAATAATTAATAATTAAAAAAATAAAAGTAAAGTAAACATGCTAACATACGTATAGCGACAGAATGTGCGCGTTGCGTATTTTTTGTAGTATTTTGTATGTTTAAATTACTTTTGCAAACTTTTGCTATATGTCCTTTACTTCAAATGAAAGCTGAGAATTCAATCTTTCATTTGATATAAGTCTGCACCTAGGGCGAGGGGCTGCTCTATATTTCCTAGTCCATTGAAAATGCAAAATGTTAAATTTTTACACCACAATTCTGTTGTTAAGAAATTTTTTGTTTGTGTTTTTTTTTAATTTCTTTTTTCATCTACTCATTCTACAACAACTAAATTAATTAACAAAATACTTTAAAGTTATATTTGTTATGTATTTTTTTATTAATAAGCTTTTGAATATTACATATTGAACTAACATATTTCAATCGCGTTGGCATACCTCAACTTTGACTTGCTCTAGACCAAAAAGTAATGAAGTTATGAGGCTGAAATTTCAGGGAATTTTTACTCATATATCTGTTAGTATACTGTGAAAACTTCATCCAAATTGGACGACACGCCAAAAACCATTTTTTGCCGCGGTTACTATAGGGCTGTCGCACTGTGCGTGGCCCGCACGCGTTAAATTTAGGGTAAAAGAATTCTTCTTTCCCTAAACCATGAAGATTTCTTTCTATCTTTGCAATATCTAAATTCATGCACTACATTTTTACTTATTTACTTTTTTCGTTAGTTGGTGACAGAATCGCTCATTCTTTAAACCAACATTGTTGACTACATCTTGGATGTTGTCTATCAAAATACAAAGGTTTTCTAGGTTAATCCTTCCCTCACTATCCATTGCCAACTTTTAGCAGCATCTCTGGAAATACCCTGTTCTCACGCAAAGATGACGAAACCCTCATATTACTTTTAAGCTCTAATTTATTGATATGTCGCCAAAGGTTGGATCGTTTTGAGGAATCATTTATTTCGTCAGCACGTGTTCCTCGAGTCACAACTTATAGAATTTGTCGGAAATCTCCTGCGAACAGAGTTGTACATCCACACAGAGATGAATTTTTGTTGCGCAAATCGTGCATTGTCCTATCTAGTGCTTCCACAGACGTCTTATTTGACATAATAGCTTCGTCCCAGACTACTAATGAGCAGTCACGTATCAATTTTCCAGTATTGCTCTGTTTAGAAACAGAACAGACGCTGTTATTGTCAACGGTGGCGATTTTCAGCGGGAGTTTGAATGTAGAGTGTTCGGTTTTGCTTCCTTACAAAAACGTAGCAGTTGATCTCACCTTTTTTAAAAGCTTAGCTGTGCAAAGGACATCGGGCCTTTTACAATACGCAGTAAGATTATATATGAAATCAACAATGTATTTAAGGTATTTAATTAGATTTAGCCATTATTTGTCGTAAAAAGTAAAAAATTCAAACCAAAAAAGAATTTTGAAAATAGGTTCACAAATAGTAGAGTTATGGAAGAGGGGAGCAAATTTTCTGCAGGCAAACCCTTTCAAACATAAAAAGAGTTTTGAGAATCAGTTTAAAAATTACCGAGTTATGCGTGTACAAATATTAAAAAAAAAAAAGTAAAAAAAAATACACACGAATTAATAACCTCCTTCTGTAAAAATGTAATTATTTACGACATCACATTAGAAAACTTAAAAATAGTATTTCTCCACTATTTAATGGATGTTATTATACATATAAACTTTCCTCTTCAATCACTCTATCTATTAAAAAAGACCGCGTCAAAATCCGTTGCGTAGTTTTAAAGATTTAAGCATACATGGGTATGTAGGGACAGAGAAAGCGACTTTGTTTTATACTATGTAGTGAAGTGATATTGTAAATACATAGGAATTCGCTGGTTTTTGTTTGTTTTATTTAACTTGATAATTGCTTTATTAGTGTTCCGTACACTAAAGGTGAAAAGGAATCCTATTGTTTTCGCTACGGTGTCCGTCCGTCCGTCTGTCACGGTATTTGCTCGCGAACCGTAAGAGATACGGATCTGAAATTCGGACACAGTGTGTAGATATCTGGCCGGTATAACAAGAAATACGTGAGAGTTAAAAATGAAAGGCTTTTCCAAAACGAGCAACGAAAAATGTTAAAATTCCATGTAATATACTAGAGTTGGGCATAGTTGTTCCTTTTGCGGATTGTTTCCAACAACAAAAAGAACTAGTTCGTTCTTTTCGTTCAGTTGTTCTTTTCGGTCAGTTTTTCAATAAACAACAGAACAGAGATTGCACAGTCATCGAATCCTCTTCAATGTTTTCTTCATGTGTTGTTATTCTAATGTAATTTTATTTGCGTAGTTTTTGTAAGTAAATCGTTAAAATTAATATTTTTGATTGAAAATGCTTAAAATGAAGTCTTAAGAAGACAAGTTTTCAACACTTTTTTAATACTGATTCATATTCAACACAACAAATTATTTCTTTTAATTTAGTAAAAATGTTCCTTGTTCATACGTACGAGTATTTTCCTTTGCATTTTGTGTTCTCATTCGTTGTATGCTTTAAGTAAGTAAAAACCAATATTTTTGAACGAAAATTTTTAAAATGAAATCCGTAATCAGTTTAAAATAAATTTTATTCACTTTTTTAATTCCAATAATCTTTTTCACAATCTGTTTTTTAAATCAATACTATAAGTTATTTTTTTTAATTTTGTAAAACTCACTTGCATATTTCACTAATTATTCATTTTCTGCTGTTTGTTTTGTTTATTGTGCTAATTAATAGGAACACTGCATTCGTCTCTTTTTAACAGTATGCAAATCAGCATCACATCATCATGTGTATCAGGGATGGCATTGAGAGGTTTGAAATTGTATCAACAACTTTAAAATTTTTTACTTTTTTACCTTAATTATACGAAAATATTTTGTAGTTCAAATTACATATTTTTATTTGTTTTTATCAAAATAATCGACTTTGTACTGGCTACCGATTCGTTTTCACCAATTTGCTTGTAAGTTGAGATATAAATTTAAAATATACTAATTAATACACGTAGCATCTGTTTATCATCCGAATTGAGAAGAAGAATGATTTGGAAATGGACGACCTCATTTTTTTTTTATTTTCTCGATGCGTTTTACTTTCACAAGACTGTATGTACTAAAGCTGTCAATGGTGTACTATTGTACTTTGCGAGTTTGAATGTTACCAAAAAATTTACAATTGTACCAACGTTGCCAACACTAATGTGTATTGGTCAGTAACCAAGGCTGCCAGATAAAATTATCGAAAAATCGTCGAAATACCTATAAAATATAAAATAATTGTCATTTCATACTTTTTTTTCACATATGATAAATAAGGTTTTTTTTTGCTTTTTTGCTTTGTTAATATTTTTTACATAGACAGTACAGTATTTTTCGGTTAATTGACCCTACGGTTAATTGGTTTCCACGCTTAATTGAACCACATGATCGGGCAAAAAAATATTGCATACGAAAACACATGTAAATTTCCTCGGATAATTGAACCCGGTTAATTGATTTTCCCGCTTAATTGGTTCAAAATTCATGTCATCAAAAATAAATTTCCTCTTACTTTTACCCGGTTAATTGCATTATTATTGAAAAATAATCTGGCATTTTTGCACAATGATCTCGTAAAGTGTGAAACATGAATTTATTTGTTCCTTTTTTTATTTTTTAAGCACTATGTAATATTTTAATACTTACGTGAATGGAAGAGCTGTATGTATATGCATATGAATTGTTTTTATTCTTTAAGTTTATGTTTTTTTTTTGTAAAACCAATATATGAATTGTTTTTTAGTTTATAAGTTTTATTTTTTTGTAAAACTAATGTGCACATAAATAGTGCATTTAATAGTACATATGTACCTACAATAATAAATACCTGCGTATACACATATAGTGCATATGTACATTTTTTTCTGTTCTTTCATTTTTTTCGTTTAAGGTAAAAAAAATTATTTTGAAAAACTTAAAGTGCACATATGCGATTTCTTTTAATTCATTAGTAGTTCCAATTATGCGTGATTTCTATAATTGAACAAACTGTTCAATTAAACGAGATTCTTGTAATTGAATGAATTGTTCAATTAAGCGGGTATCGGCTAATTGGTTCCCCGGTTAATTGAACAAAAAGTTGTGCAAATTTTGATGTGCAATTAACCGAAAAATACTGTAATAACTAAAACGAAAAAAAAAAACAAAAACAATTGTAAACAAAATAACTCAAAGTGCCCTTGAGGAATACACTAACAAAATTCCCTTGAGGAATACTCTATATGAGTACCTCAAAAACAAATAATTGTGAAGTGACTTATAACTGCAGAAATGCCTATCTTACTGTGAGCTCTGATGATCTTAATGATAACAATAAAAATAAAAAATCTGATGATAGACTTACTGTGAGTTCTGATGCTCTTAATTTAAACAAAGTACATAAAAAACCTGATGATAGATATTTTTTAACGGCTAAGCCAATTTTTCGTCAGCGATCAACTTCGCTTTGTCCAATGCCAACTAGTGATTCGTTAACATTACAGTTGCCTACTGCTTCGTCATTTAAATCAGCGATATCATCCGATTCAGGCTCGTGTTCATCACTTACCCGATTTGTCACTATAAATAAGAGTAGCCCAAAACCCAAGGTCCAAGTCGGAATGGACCGATATATACTTGTGGGAAAGCGCGGGCAAAGCCCAAATTCTACTAAAATTGCATCTGCTTCAAAGGTATCTAGGGATAACAGCGCATCCTCCAACCAGTCGTTCCAACCATTTCATACAGAAATCGTTACGATTTCGGTAATATTTCGGTTCCGAAATCGGAAGACTAATTGTTACGAATTCGAAGCATTTGGTTTGGGGGGAAACAACAAAAATATGAGTATATGCATGTATGCGTCTTTTTGTGAAAAATATGGCAAAAATAACAGTGGGAACTACACAGAAAAAAGATTTGTGAATACAAATAATTTATTTGTGGACACAATTAAAATATTATTTAAAAAGGAACCTCTAATGACTTTTGTAAATACAAACACACATCTGTAATATAAGAAAACAAAATCAACTCAATTATTACCAATTAAAATGATTGTGTTATTCACAATTCAGTTGTTAACAGAAAACAAAAACTTTTTATGAATTTGGTTTTCAAATTCAAATGTGTTTCTTTGTTTGTTTGTTTTATTTTTTTTTTAGAATTTGGTTTTATCAGCCACTATTGCGCAAGTGAGCCAACCAGTTAGTTCCCATGTATCGTATGCCGATGCTGCTAAGACAAATTCTATTCATACACAAAATGTTTCACCACCAAATAATTCAACAAATAGAAACTCGAACTTTAATTTCAATCGCCTTGAAGCTACTATTGATAATCTGGTGCAAACTATAAATAATTTTACAACAAATATCACTAGCATGATGCAAGAAATGCTGCAAATGCAGAATACATTGCTTCAAGCTTTTGTTAACAAACCATGAGCACGTTAAAAATATGTTTTTGGAACGCAAACGGCATTCGCCAACATAAAAATGATCTTGAGCACTTCCTCATGGAAAAAAATATTGATATAGTGTTGGTCTCTGAGACTCATTTGACTTCGAGAAGCCTTTTTAAAATTTATGGCTACACCTTATATGATTCAAAGGACCCGAGAGGAAGAGCATGCGGTGGATCAGCAATTTTAATAAAGTCAAGACTCAATCATTATATTATTGATAACATTTGTGAAGAACATTTACAAGCAACGAATATTTGTGTCGAAAATTTTAGCACTAATTTTGTCATATCTTCAATTTACTCCCCTCTTAGATTCGCAATTACTGAGGATCAATATGAGGATTTTTACAAATCTCTGGGCCCTTGTTTCGTAGCAGCCGGCGACTATAATGCTAAACACCAGAGATCGAGCGTTGTTTAATGCAATTTCCAAAATGGGCTTGGATGTCATTTCGAGTGGAGAGCCCACTTATTGGCCTACTGACATACATAAAATTCCGGATGTTATAGATTTTGGGGTCATGCAAATTATCTCTAGGGATTTAATTCAAATTGAAGCTTCTTTAGATCTCTCGTCCGATCACTCTCCCACGATCGTTACAATTTGTAGTCCATTAAAAAGAGACTTACCTCACCCATATGCGAATTTGATAAATCGTGTTAATTGGCTGCGATTTAAAAAATATCTTAGTAGTCATCGCACGGAAAATATAACGCTAAGAACACCTGATGATATTGAATCTAATATTGCCAACCTTAATGAAAATATTAAACAGGCTGCTGAACATGCCACTACCTCCCATCCCCAGACTAGGGTAAATAGAATTTATTCTATGGATATTGAACGTCACGTTAGTGAAAAAAGAAGAGCTAGAAGAGAATGGCAACAGCACAGATCACCCCAACTTAAAATCAGATTTAAAGAGTGTACTAAACGACTCCAAGAGTTGCTTGCATTTGAAAAACTGCATCTCTTAAAAATTATTTGGAAGGTCTTGATGTCACACCATCATCTAATTACTCTTTGTGGCGCGCTGCTAGAAAGCTTAAAACACCAGTTGAGTTTAAACCACCTCTGCGCACATCTACAGGTGGTTGGGCAAGAAGCGATATTGAAAAAGGTAAAATATTTGGTGAGCATTTAAAATCCGTATTCACCCCAAACACATGTTTTGGTGCTGTTGATTTGCCAAATGTAGTTGCGCTACCCCCTCGACCAATAAAATTTAAGACGCGTGATGTACAAAAAATAATTACAGAACACAACCCGAAAAAAGCTCCGGGTATTGATGGAATTAGTAACCAGATGTTGATGAAGTTGCCTCGTATAGCTATTAGAATCCTGTTATTTATTTTTAACGCTATTTTACGACTGGAGTATTATCCAAACAGCTGGAAGCTTGCCAAGGTTAAAATGATTCCAAAGCCGGGCAAAGATCTTACCAAAGCTGAGTCATATAGGCCAATAAGTTTACTGTCAACAATGTCAAAGCTCTTTGAAAAGTTACTCATGATAAAATTGTCCCCAATTCTAACTGATAATGAGTGCATACCGGATCATCAATTTGGATTTAGAAGTCAGCATAGCACCATTGAACAAACTCATAGATTGGTTCAATTTATAAGAAACACTTTTGAAGAAAAAAAGTATTGCTCTGCGCTGTTCATTGACATTTCTCAGGCATTTGATAAAGTGTGGCATGAAGGCCTAATTTTAAAATTAAAGACTTACCTACCAATAAACATTCTAAATCTGCTTGAAAGTTACATTATTGCCCGGTAGTTCACTGTTGTGGAAGGAAACTTTATGACTACACCTGAAATAGTCTCATCCGGTGTGCCACAGGGGAGTATAGTGGGGCCAGTTTTATATTTGATTTATACTTGTGATATACCATTGAGCAGTAATATTCACACATCTACATTTGCCGATGTTACAGCCTGCCTTAGTATGCACGAAAACTCTCACGAGGCTTCCCGATATCTTCAGCAACATATTACTCAGCTAGAACTATGGTTAAACATGTGGAGAATAAAGGTAAACGAACAGAAGTGTGCTCAGGTAACATTTACTTTAAGAAAAGACACTTGTTCCCCCCGTTACAATCAATAATCAAATTGTTCCTCAAAACTTACATGTGAAATACCTTGGTATACATCTTGATCGAAGGCTCACATGGAAATACCACATTGACTCTAAGCTTACGCAAATGAAACTTAAACTAACTCAGATACATTGGCTGGTTGGTAGAAATTCAACCCTCACCCTAGATTGTAAACCTTTTATATACAAGTCGCTCTTAAAACCCATATATGGTGCTACGGAATTCAGCTATGGGGTATTGCTTCAGCTTCTAATGTCGAGAGAGTCCAACGAAGGCAAAACAAAATTTTACGGTTAATAACATCGGCTCCATGATATATAAAAAATTCAAATATACATCGTGACTTAAAAATGCCACTAGTGACTGAAGAAATTGCAAAAAAACGCTGGCAAATATTTAACAACACTCGAATCACATCCTAATCCGCTTGCCCGTAATATTTTGAACTTTACTAGACACATCCGCCTAAAAAAGAGGGACACAAGGGCTCTTATTCACAGCACTCCAGATTTGACTTCCTGAAAATACTTTTATTTTTTATATTTCTTCCTTTTGATTATCACTACTTATGTTTTATATATAACTATTACTAAGCTTATGTCCGACACTGGTCGGGCCTAATTATATTTTTAGATTTAAGATTTGAATACCTATTGTTAGTTCATTATATCTTATAAATAAAAATCATGTATTAAAAAAAGAAAAAAGAATTGGGTTTGGTGTTAAATTTTTAAGTTGTTTAATTTAAGTGGTCTGCTAAGTAAAATTTCAAATCCAGAAAGCTCAAATATGTTTTTAGAACCATTGATTAATGAACTGGAAGTACTTTTGCGCGAAGGATTTTTTATAATGCAAATTTACTCCCCGTGTTTGTTGGTGTTTTTGTGTGTTATGCTCCAGCTCGAGCTTTACTTCTTAATATAAAAAGCCATTCAGGATTTTATTGTTATTCAAAAAGAAACCAGAAAGCTGAAATGTTCAAAAGACGTACATATTACCTTCACAGCCAAAAAAGAAAACCTGAGAACTCGTACCTCATTTGGAGAAAGATAGCAAAAAGAACATCATGTAACTTTAGACAAACTGCTGTTAGAAACACTAAACATTGATTGTGTAAGCCAATTTTCTATTGACGACTTGAATTGTGTTTGTTTGGGCATTACTCGTCAGTTATTTAAACTGTAGGTAAAAATTAGTTGCACAAATTTTTTTTATCAAAAGCAAAAATAGAAAACCTGTCTAGCGATAACATTTTAATTAGTAAGCAGTATTCTGCTGAATTCTCTCGTAAGCCAAGACGTCTCTATGAGCTGGATAGATGGAAGAGTTTCGCTCTTTTTTACTATATAGTGGACCTTATGTGATGAAAAATAAACTCAACGAAGAACGTTACAAACATTTTTGTAAGCTGCATTTCGCCATGAGAATTCTTTCTGATCCTTTGTTGTGTTTACAATACAATAACATCGCCAAAGGCCTGCAGGTTTATATGAACAAGAATATTTGACATATAATTGCCACAGCTTATCTCACTTGAGTAATGATGTTTTGCAATATGGTTCATTAAACAACTTTAGCGCGTTCAAATATGAGAATTATATTTATAATATTAAAAAATTTGTGAAGAAATTATCTTGCGTTATATCAGAAATATCAAATAGCATGATTGAAAA
Source organism: Tachina lurida (assembly GCA_944452675.1). NCBI lineage: Eukaryota > Metazoa > Arthropoda > Insecta > Diptera > Tachinidae > Tachina > Tachina lurida. The sequence goes on along the minus strand of OX101753.1, from coordinate 110,370,848 downwards.
AGCTATGTGATTCAAAAAAAAGCTGTTAACAAAAATTGTCCATTTCTAAAAGAACGCCCTAATAAAAAACTTTTAAAACTTTAATTTGCGGAAACTTTAAATTATCAGTGTGGCCCCCAAATAATTCCTGTTGTGCTAACAACAAAATTTATTTCATTACAAAATTTATTTTAGAAGGCGAAGAAATTATTGTTGCCGGCAAAGAAGTGCAAATCCTTGAATTCGAAAACGATCCCAGCAAAAATTTTTCAAGATTTTGTAATGGGTAGTACTCTTTTAATGGCTTACAAAGTAATGAGTGGTACTTATTTATCTAATTATTTTATGTGAATAATAACGACTATCCTGTAATGAATAAAATAAGCACTTCTTTATATAATTATGTGAAAGTACTTATTGTATTACTTTCCAGTTATTAATGAAATACATATATTTACGACCTAAATCATTGCTTTTGTAAATTTAACGATTTATACTGTTGGAAGTTGGAATCAAATATTCTATGATAAATTACAAAAACTGCAAATACAAAAAAATCCATTAACACGTTAGGAACTAATAATTTTTTTTTAAATACAAGTGATTTAAAATCACCGTCATTTTCAAAACAGGCCCGATAGACAAATATTTATTAATTTTCAATAAATTAACTTTTGTTTTAGGTTCACCTGACTATAATTTTTTTTTGCAAAATTTTTGCATATCCTGCAACATATTTAAATGTTTTCTTTGCAAAATTATGATTTTTAATAATCCCAAAAAAGTACAAGTTTTATAATATTGTTTAAAAATTTCAATTATTCAATGCTTTAAAAAGATGAGTTCTCATATCGCTCCTTAATTTCAACGTGGTTATAACTCAGAAAAACTAGTTCGCCAGAAAACGAGTTTACAGTTTTAAATTTACACACTAGTTAATAGAAAAATAAAATTTTACTTTTGTCTCAAGAGCTGAGTAAACAAGATCTTTGTATAAAATTTTTACACAACATAAATACGAGTAGCAATATGAGGATTAATTTTGCATCATTAACTCGAAAAATTAATTTTTTGAGACATGAGTACGTTGCAATAAAGGAGCGATATGATTTTGAATATTAAATGTGAAATACGTGTTCGTTATTTCGCTCTTTCTTATTTTTTTTATAAGCTCATTGTAAATTTGATCGTATCCTGCACTCTACTAATCTAAATATATATTTTAACTATCATATTTTTAAGAAACTACAAGCGTTTTAAAAATTTATCTTAGTAAACAAGTTTATAAGTTTAAGTTACAATTGTTGATTAGATTGGTGATAGCGGAAAAGTGATGTAACCCACAACGATCTAATTAAACAATTTCTCTATTTAATTATTTACCTGCTTTATTACCTTGTAAATTTGCAAATCAGGAGATGTAAAATTACGTAAAAAAAATTAAAAGCTTAATTATTGCTTTTGTAAGTTTCACGATTTATAGCGATGGAAGTTGGAATAAAATAATATATATATTATACGTGAGAAAAACTTGAAATACAATAAAAACCCACTAAGAAGTCAATTATTAATAGTTTGTGTTTGAAATCATCGTGATTTTCAAAACAGGCCTGTATATTATGATCTGTGCAAAAACGATTTTTCAGCTCCATTGGCTTAATCTATTTTTTTCTAGCTGGTAATGTAAATAATGTACTCATAACCAGAAGAACAACCAAAAATCCAATGTGGGTTACACCACTTCTTGGCTAATAACCGCATCTGTGGAAATTAAAATATCATCGTTCGAAAATTGTGTTCTATATACATACTTATGTATGTACATATGAAGAAAATGTTTTCTGTCTAATCTCTGTTGGAGATTTACCCTGGGAAGAATGAAACTGACACAAAGACAGTTATGTGACCAGTCTCCAATTGTTACTGATTGGACCCATCACCTTAGATACCTGCACCTCATTATCAATCGCATTAACTTGTGCTCTTAGTTTTGCTGCTATGGATCGGTTTTAATTCAAATGGAACTAGTTCTTCCGTCATTGCTTATTAATTTGGGCGTGCTATTGATGGAATGGAATTACGAAAAAGTTGATTACATATGTACATGTTTATATAAACATGCAATTCAAAATAAAATTTCATTTTACTACATATACAATAATCACAATAAAACAGCTGTTGAGTTCAGTGATGCTAAATAAAGTAAAATTTCAAAAATTTATAAGTATTTTGATATCACCTAGGACAACTTCTTGGCTTTGAGATTAAACCGAATTTTGTTCACTTATTAGCTAAGCTGGAAATTAATTAAATTATCAAATGAATATAATGTTTATACACTATGTGGAAAATCTTAAAAATTGCATTAACATTAAAATTCTTCAATCTTGTCTAAATGAAAAACATAAATAGATATCGTCGGTTGGTTTCTGTTTTGCTGTAGACATAATGTACTTTGAATAGACTGTGCCGCAAACCAGAAATCAACCAACGATATATGTATATGTACATATCTCGTCGATTGGTTTCTGGTTTGCGGCACAGTCTATTCAAAATACTTTATGTCTACAGCAAAACAGAAACCAACCGACGATCTAGGTAGCTAAAACTCTACAAAAAAAGCTACGTTGACAACACTTATATACTCGTATCTAAGTGCAGATAGTGATGTAAACTACTCATATTATCAGTTTGAGTACTTTCTCTAAAAAGTATGCATTTGGTGTACAGTGAATACTCGATAAAGATAAACTGAGCTGACGAGAATTTTAGCTAATGCAAGTACCTCTATTAATGTGTCCATGTACCTACATATATTACTAATCCTTTACATAGCGTCTAAATCTGCGATTAACTCTGACATAATATCTAAGAGAACGTTGGCAGAACAACAAAAATAAATTGCCGATATTTCTCTTCGTTTCATACAAGACGAGCACGTAGTTTTCCGAAACCCTAAAAATCGCTCTTGTGAGCAAAAATATAGTACTCCAAACCGGGATAGTGATTACCAGCCTTAAGTATTTATGTACATAAACTTTATAATTTTGATTAGCCCGGTGTTCAGATTTTCGTGTGATTACTGTATTGTGGGTACATAATGGATACTTAATAACAAATTATATTTTAGATATTCTATATTATTCAGCTTTAGTGACGCGCCATTAATACTAAATGCAAAATCTTTTCAAGAGTACTCTGTGTTACAATAAAAAATAAAGTTATAATTTAAAAAGTGCAAATATTAATAAAACATTATACTGATTGTGCAAAAGGTAAACTTAATTTGTTCATATTATGTTTAGTAGCTAGTATTATACACTAGGTTTGTGTTTTTTTTTATTATTTAGTAAATTATAGATTGAAAATGACCACTTCTCAAAAATATATATTTAAAAGAAAAGTAAAAAAAGAAACAAAAAGAGTACAACAAATGCTAAATGAAGTAATATCAGAAAATACTACTTCGTATGAGCAATCTTGTGAGTCAATTGCTCTTAATGATAAATTGTTTGCACCTGCTTTGGATAGTGAAAGTGCTGCTCAACCCAATATAAGGGATAAAATAAAAAAGTGGTTTCTAGAGCATGGTCCAACTGTAAAATGTACCAACAGTATGCTCCAAATTTTAAAATCTGAGAAACTGAATGTGCCTTATTCTATTGGAGGACTGATAGGTATGAACCCAATGTGCACAGAGCGAAATGTAAGCCCTGGTAAATATGTGCATATTGGGCTACAACGCCAGCTTACAAAAATGTCATTACAAATAATGAGTTTGGGAGAAAAAATAGTCTTCATTGACATTGGCATTGACGGATTACCCTTATACAAAAGCTCATCCATAACACTGTGGACAATCCTCGGACATACAGTAAATATAAAACATACAGATGTGTTTATTATTGGATGTTACATAGGAAATAAAAAGCCGGTGAATGTAAATTCGTATTTGCATGATCTTGCCGAGGAGATTTCCACATTGAAACATGATGGGATGATTATTTGCACAGATAAAATTGATGTTCAAGTAAGGGCATTTGTTTGCGATCCACCAGCAAAGGCTTTTATATGTGGGATAAAGGGTCATACATCGCTTATCGGATGTCCAAAATGTCAACAAATAGGTCAAAGAGTTAATAATGTTCATACCTATTCTGTCAATAAAGGAGAAGAAAGGACAGACCTGGGTTTTCGATTGAGGGAGTATGCAGATTTCCATCAACCAATGCATATGAATGTACAAATGGAGCTTGAAAGGGTAGAAATTGGAATGGTGACACAATTCCCAGTAGATTGTATGCATTTGCTCGATTTGGGTATCACAAAGAAAATACTTCTGTCCATAATTCGAAAGAAAAGTATTATTCAGGTATCGCAGTCTACACTAACTTCAATTTCAGAAAAACTGTTTTCATTTATTACACATATTCCCAAAGAGTTTGCACGAAAGCCTAGAGCCTTGGCAGATATATGTCGATGGAAAGCAACGGAATTCTGACAATTTGCTCTATGCACGGGAATTGTTGCTTTAAAAGACTCAATTCCTATTGAAATGTGTGAGCATTTTCTTTTAATGTACTGTTTTTATAGAATTTTTCTATCTCCCCCAAACACAAAAAGAAAAAGCCGAAGAAATGATAAAGACATTTGTAGAAATCTTTCCGGTCTTATATGGAAGATCCAGTGTTTCTTACAACGTTCATAATGTCCTTCATATCCCAGAGTGCGTGGAAAAATTTGGAACGTTAGATAATTTTTCAGCATATAACTTTGAGAATTATATGCAAAAGATAAAAAGAAAAATAAAAATACCAAAACACATTGCCCAACAAATTATTAACAAATTTCAAGATGCACCTGTTCTACTTCCCGAAAATTTTCTAGGATTGAAATATAAAAAAGGAGCTATAAAATCGATATCCCTCCCGAAATACTACTTAGGTACCAAATCTCCTGATAACACTTGTTTAATGAAAAACAAAACATATGTACAAATCATTCAGATTATTGACGAAAACACATTTTTGGGACAAATGTTTAAAAATACAAAAGCATTTTTTACCACCCCGCTAAATTCGCTGGATATTGGTATTTGCTACGTAGAAGATATCTACCACGGACATGAGATTTGTCATTTTGATTCTATTTTTGCAAAAACTGTAAAGCTGCCTTATAAACATGGCTTCATTTTAATTTCACAAATACATTAAATTTTTTAGAACCATGTCTCAGAAGCAACAAAAAGATAGTCGTACGAAAGCACGTAACGAAATATTAGACAGACTAAATGTTATCGAAAAACAAATAAATAATTTCAAAGGTAATTTGCAACAAAATATATTTTAAGTTTTTCAGTAATCATATTTCTTAAAATTATTTCGCTACACAGATACGCTCACGAAGTTTGAAGAATATGCAACAAAAAACCACAATTCAGTAATAAGTAGTATTAACTATCTGATATTTGCTTTTATTATAATTTGCAGATACGATTCAGGAACAAAACCAAATTATCTGCAATATAATGGCAGAGCACAACACATCTGTTAGCTCAATTTTGAACTCTTTTTGGCAAAAGCCAAAGTTCATTGAACAATTTCCAATATCATCAAACGATGATCTAATATCTTGGGAAGGGATGATAGAAGACGCCAACAAGGACGATATGGTATATAAAATGCACTTTACAACCTATTCACTAAAAATTATATTAATATTTGTTTCTAAATACATATGTATGGTATGTAGGTGAAGACCGTGAAGAGCCTAAGGGGTGAAAAAGAAATAACTAAGGGCCTACTTACCATAATCGCAGAAGATGTGTTGCTCGACTACAACATGGATGGTATACACAACAAGAAAAGGTTTAAGAATTTTAAACAAATACTTCAAGTTCTTTCTGGTAAGTATTTTTAATTTAATTATTAAAATTACATATTAGCGAAGTATATACATATGTACATTTATTTAACATTCAGTCTTTAACAGAGAAACAAGTCGATAAAAAAAGTCGGCGGCGGCGGCTTGGCATAATAATTGTCGGCGGCGGCTAAAAGTCGGCTTTAGCCGACTTTTAGGTGCTGAGTTTAATTTTTTTCAAAGAAATTCTTTAAATGTTATTTTTTAAATGTTATATACATATGTACATACGTTTATTTTAAAACTTATTTAAAAATATTACTTTTAATATAATTAAAGATGTGGTTCAACATTTTTTGTGTTGTCATGAACGAACAACTGCTTTTTTGCGGTAGTTGGATTCAAGCGACTTCTTTTTTCGTTTATACAGGAACCGGAAGCAGAAAAAGCTCGTTCAGATGAAGCAGACGTTGCTGGAATTCCAAAGCAATGGTTTGCTAGCTTTGCCAAATTTGGAAAAATCTGCAAAAATATAAATTTAAGGACAGTATTTAAAACTGCATGTACTGAAAATACCTCCTTATTATGCTGCCACCAGTCCAGACTTTCAGTGTCACAGACCTCTGTTGAAAAATATTTATTTATTTCGTGTATCAAAGCGTCTTTTCCAGAGGGAGTTGTTGATAAAAATGAGAGCATTTCTTGCCTGGTGTCGGAAATTTTCTAAATAGAAAGAAAATTTGTTAAAAATTTTCAAAATTAATATTCAAGATTCATACCTGTCGTTTTCTACACGATTCCATTGCCGATCTACTTGTCGATGCGTCTTCATGACATGAATCCATTTTGCGTACTTCTTGTAGAAGGAGATTTTCTTTTGAAATTGGGTAAAGTACATCATTTTTTAAGATAAGATTGCTGGATGAATTTTCATCTTCTGGTATCTTTTTTAAGTACTTTTCTATTGTTTGCCAATTTTTTTGGCACGGATCCATCAGTGCAGCTATGACATGTATTTTACTTATAGGGAAACGGCTCTTAAAATTTTCACCAGAGTACTCACAAAGCTGAATAGTCAGATCAAAGCAAGATTCTTCCGCTGCTTTTTTTAAGCATGTAATTATTTTTTCGTAGAAAAAAATTAAGCAGGAAATCGTCGGATATTCTTGCCCCTGAAGGTATTTTGTGGCTTCTTCAAATATGTGCAAAAAGTTATGGAACTCCTTAATTATTTCTTTTTCCATATTTTGAATAATGAGTTCCGGTTTAATTTTAAACAAAATAATATTTACCACTTCCATATTTTTTACAAAGCTACTCAACATTTCATTTAAGGAATTCCAGCGTGTGGGAACAGAATTTTTGAGGGAGGGAAGTTTGTTGTAATTTAACTCTTCTTTAAAATTATCATCACCGCTTGGATAATTATCATTGCTTTCTAAGTGGCTAACAATTTCTTGCACATTTAAAAGAACTTTAATAAGTTCCTCTTGTTCTATCAAACTTTGTATGCTTAGAATTTCCTCCCAGCTATATAGTAGAGTGCGGTATAATTGTTTGAGCTTTCCAATAATAGTGTTCAAGTGAATAAATTTTTCGTTATTTAAAATATCGTGACATAAAAAACGATGCAGTGCATGAGAACTGCATCCATATCGTATTATGTTTTGTAGTTTTAACGCACACACGATATTACTGCCACCATCTGTAACTGCACAAATTCTTTTGTTTTGCAAACCAAATTCACATAAAACATCCCTTATTTTGTTGGCAACAGCTACACCTGTATGTGGCCGGGAAAAAACTTCCGTTTTTAATGTTAAAACTTTTAATTTAAACTCTTCACAATAGTGCAACTTGATGTTTATATATGACAAATGTTTAAATTTGTCCGACCACATATCTAACACAATACAAATATCTTTCGGAGAAACTTCCAAAATTTTTTTGATGTGATATAGGTATAAATTATATACATCATTTAAAGCCGTAGTTGCTATTGTGCAGGATCGAGGAAAAACAGCCTTAGAATTCAAGAATGTGGAATATTTTTGAAAACCTTCACGTTCCACAATGTTGAATGGCTGCAAATCAATGCAGCACATTTCAGCAATTCGACGTGCATTAGTAAATTTGTCACTTTTTGTTGTATTTGGGTCTAAAGCGTTTTTGGTCATAGCAGCTATTTTTTTAGAATTTTTTGATTTGACGTCAATGTCATGGACTCCTCTAAGGTGATTCAGAAGATTTGTTGTTGAAGTAGTTTTACCAAAACTTTTAAATAAAGGAATGGTTAATTACTTCCTGCTAGGAGATTTGAGGACTTACCTTTTTAGAATCATTTCGCTCCTTTCAAAACAAGGCTTACAAAACTTATATTTGTCCAGAATTTTCCTGTTGGATATATGCAAATCGCCAATATATTTCCAGCATTCCGATATAGCGTTCTCGTTAACAACTACTTTCGCAACTTTTTTTAATTCTTCTTTTCTTTTGAACAGATCACTATAATAATATATATCATTGGTGGGTGATATGTATTTATTAATTTGTAGATCTTCATCTGTCTCTGAATCAGAAGAGGTTCTTGAAACAATTTCTTTTGAGAAAAAACTTTTTATATTTTTCTGTGTCATTTTGAATGTTGTTTGCTTGAAAATACGGTTAACTTTTAAATATTAAAGGTACAGGTTGCCAGACTTATTTTTTTAACTTAAGGTTACCAAAGTTTCTTACTTGCAGCCTCCACCTACGCTGATTTACACGGGCATAATTATGGTGGCATAACATGGCAGTTAGTAACTAATTTGCCAACTGTTGGAAAATTCGGTGAAGAGAATGCTTTTATGGTTGGCATAATTTTTCAACCAGATAAAACCCCGCATTAGCAACGTAAAACCAATACACACACAACTTAAAAAACGGTAAATGTTGAATGAATACGAAACACTAACACACACAAAACTGTGAATATGTATACATTTTGGCTTAAAAATTATTCTCGTGTAAACTACCTCCCTGACATGAAATCACTAACTTAAAGTTAATGTTAAGTGTTAGTTACTCCACCAGAGAATGACAATAATAATTTTAGCAACTGCGCATAATCCTAATTATAGCACAAATAATTTATGCGCACACATATTTTCTTTGAAACAACTATGACTTAAACCAGTCCCAGTCGACCAAGACTAGCTATTGATATCGATTTCGAATATATCTCGAACATTTATCGTGTAAAATTATCGAGAGTGACTAAAAAATGAATCGAAAAAGTCTAGCACATATCCACTCGGCTACCGTCATAATTTCGAAACACTATCGAAAGAAATTTTAGGGTCGAAGTTTTAGCAAACATTCGAACTTTTTTAAATTATCAAACACATATCGAAGAATTTTGTTTCGAAATTTTTTCGCTTTAGTGAGCATTCGTCTTTATCGAATCTCATGTCAAGTGGGGTGGTGTCAAAAAGAAATCTGTGGTTGTATGTGTGAGAAAAGCTATCTCATACGTTTCTGAAGCACATAGAAAAAAAATATTTGGAACAAATGCAGTTTAGTAAAGCAGCTAAAACTAAATAAAAAGGAGCCTATGAGTAGTATGAATAAAAAAAGTATTTGCTTTTTACTTAAAAATTTAAAAAAAAAAACAAAAACACATACATATTTCGAGTTTTAAAACAAATTTTTAAGTAAAAAGCAAATACTTGTTTTTATTCATACTACCCATAGGAAACTGTGAAGAATTTCCAAAAATAAATTTTTAAATACCTTATCTGATAGAAATTTTAAAAATAAGAAAAAAATTTAAACAAAAAATTTGCTGTGACCCATATTTCCTGAGCTATTGTTCTTTTAAGTTTTGATATTAAATAAAGTTTAGTAAAGCTGCTAAAAATTTCTTTTTAATACATATTCATTTCTTTCCTTAAAGTTTTGCAACATAAAACACATTGAATGTCGCGAAAAGCATTCAATCATGGAATATTTTTCGCATATAAGATGAAGATAAATATCGGCATATTATTTTTGTTATTCTGCCGACGTTTTCTCACATATTATGTCAGAGTTAATCGCAGTTGTAGACGCTATGCTAAGACACATCAAATCGCTCGTGTGGTCGTGGTCAAGGTGTATATACATAACTAGGTGGCAGCGCTACTTCAGCTGATAATTTTTTTATTTATGTGCTTTGTAGCAAACGAATCGTTTTCCTTACACAGCTATGGTTGCCGTATTTTTCTATAGAAATCCTTACGCAGTCACCTGTATAATAATACCAGAGCGTAGATTTATCGTAGTTGTAGACATGCAGTCACGATGTTCCTGGTATTTATTCTATTAATTTTGTATTTTCAAGTATATTTAACATTCCTTTATAATTAAAAAACTTAAAATCATTATAATATATTACAATTATAATTTCATCGGCTAAGCCTAACAAGCCAGTCACTTCGGCGGCGGCTAGGTTCCCAGAAAATTATCGGCGGCGGCTCAAAGTCGACTTTTAGCCGACTTGTAGCCGATCGACTTGTTTCTCTGGTCTTTAATGTGCTAAAAATTTGTTTTGTTAGCTAAGCACCGTCTATGTCTTTCGTTATTGAAAATCACATACAATATATACAAACATAATATTCTTATATACATACATACATATATGTAACTAAATACGCATACATTTTTTGTTGTGCACTTTTATGTATGGATATTATTGTCCACCAATATTGGTAAAATACATACATATATACATATGTATGTATGCACGAAAAATTGTATGTATGGCTTAAAAGATATTATTGTGTAGATATGCTAAAAAAGCGATTTAGAATTACTGGAAAAAAACATTTTTCTATTTTTGTTTTGTTTTCCAAACACACAAGTCCAAACGTGTTTATATTAAATAAGGACTTAAATATGTACATATGTACATGTCAATCCTAATAAGTATACCAGACTCAAAGAAAAATCTTTAAAAACAAACATCTTAATTCGGTTTTGAAACCATTTTCAGCTTTTGAAATTTTTTTCAGTAAAAGTAGTCTCAGTATTGTGCCACTTTTAGTATTTCTTTATGCACATAAAATAATTGTTAAATATATACATAAGTATTTATAACTTTCATTGAGTAAATGCTTATAAATTTTTTATTGCATCAAACTATCTTTGCAGTGGTTCATTCATCTTCCACATTAAACGATAGTAGTCCAAACTCTTTCGACAAATGTATGAGAATTGCTTTCAGGAATATTAAAAACCGACATTTTAAAACTAAATATGATAAGAAAAGGAAGCTTGAAATGGAAATCGAAAAGTCGGATCAATCATGCATGAATACAAATTAAATCTTAAATATGTACTTAAATTTTTAAATGTATGTATAAATGTACTATATATATATGTATGTATGTAAATATGTACATGGATACATTTTTTTTTAACTGAATTAATTTTTTTCTTTTCTTAATAATTTTTTTTTTCAATAATTCTGTGATTTTTATAAAAAAAATATTACACACGTGCCTGAAGAAATATGTTCCTAATATGAATAATAAATATTATTATCGTTATTTAATTGAAATTGTATTATTACACTATTATTTTTCTTAATGCATTAAACACATTCACCACAGCAGGCTACACGAACACACGACTTCAAATGCCGCTAGCAGCATTTGTCGCCTCGTAGCCAGCTACTTAATTGTTTTGGAGACGGCAGCAGCACCATCTGCAGCTGATATTCAAGTACAAATACATAGTTCAGTGTTGCCACTTTCATATATTTTGCATTTATAAAAATTTATTTTTCTTTTAAAATGTACTTATTTTACATAAAAGTACAATAATGAATCAATTTATTCTTTACATCAATTTTTGGATATTGTTTCTAGTAAATAGTATGAAATAATTGTACGATATCATTCATTCACCATTTTGTATTATACTGGTAACACTGCATTTGCTCATTGTAGCCAGAGAAATAGAAATTAGTTTAAAGTTGGCGACAGCTACAACGGTGGTCGTGCAGTCGTGTAGCCTGCTGTCGTTAAAATAATTGTTACCATAAGAATGTGTGTATTCTATTTTTGACAGATTGTAGCCCGTAGCCTGCTGTGTCGAATGTGTTTAATGCATAACTGGCAACTTTTTTTTTTTTTTTAATATATATTTTTATTTATTGTATCTTCAAATATGAACTAACAATAAGTATTCAAATCTTAAATCTAAAATATAATTATTAGGCCCGACCACTGTCGGACATAAATTTAGAGATAGTTATAAATAATACATAAGTAGTGATAATCAAAAGGAAGAAAAAATAAAATAAAATAAAAAGTATTTTCAAGCAGTCCCATCTGGAGTGTTGAGTATAAGAGCACTTGTATCCCTCTTTTTTAGGCGGACGTGTCCAGTAAAGTTCAAAATATTACGAGCAAGCGGATTAGGATGTGACTCGAGTTTTGTTAAATATTTGCCTGCATATTTTGCAATTTCTTCAACCACTAGTGGCATATTCAAATCACGATGTATATTTGAGTTTTTTATATACCATGGAGCCGATGTTATTAATCGCAAAATTTTATTTTGCCTTCGTTGGATTCTCTCGACATTGGAAGCTGAAGCAGTGCCCCATAGTTGAATTCCGTAGCACCATATGGGTTTCAAAATAGACTTGTATATCAAAAGTTTGCAATCTAGACTGAGGGTTGAATTTCTACCAATCAGCCAATGTACCTGAGTTAATTTTAGTTTCATTTGGGTTAACTTAGAGTCAATATGGTGTTTCCAAGTAAGCCGTCGATCAAGGTGTATACCAAGATATTTCACATGAGTATGTTGAGGGACAACTTGATTGTTAATCCGAATGGGTAAACACGTATCTCTTCGTAATGTATATGTTACTTGAACACACTTTTGTTCGTTTACCTTAATTCTCCATAAGTTTAACCATAGTTCCAGCTGGGTAATGTGTTCTTGAAGATATCGGGATGCCTCGTAAGGATTTTCATGCATACTAAGGCAGGCTGTATCATCAGCAAATGTGGAAGTGTGGATATTGCTGCTCAGAGGCATATCACAAGTATAAATCAAATACAAAACTGGCCCCAGTATACTCCCCTGTGGCACACCGGATGAGATAGTTTCAGGCATGCTCATAAAGTCTCCTTCCACAACAGTGAACTTCCGGGCAGTAATGTAACTTTTCAAAAGACTTACAACGTTTATTGGCAGGTATGTTTTTAATTTTAAAATTAGGCCTTCATGCCACACTTTATCAAATGCCTGAGAAACGTCGATAAACAGCGCAGAACAATACTTCTTTTCTTCAAATGTTCTTCTTATAAATTGGACCAATCTATGAGTTTGTTCAATGGTGCTATGCTGACTTCTAAAACCAAATTGATGGTCCGGTATGCACCCACTATTAACTAGAATTGGGGACAATTTTGTCATGAGCAGTTTTTCGAAAAGCTTTGACATTGTTGATAGGAGACTTATTGGCCTGTATGACTCAGCCTTGGTAAGGTCTTTGCCCGGCTTTGGAATCATTTTAACTTTGGCAAGCTTCCAGCTATTTGGATAATACTGCAGTCGTAAAATGGCGTTAAAAATAAATAACAGTATTCTAATTGCAATACGAGGCAACTTTATTAGCATCTGGTTACTAATTCCATCAAAACCCGGAGCTTTCTTTGGGTTGAGTTCAGAAATTAGTTTTTGCACATCACGCGTCTTAAACTTTATTTGTTGAGGGGGTAGAGCGACTACATTTGGCAAATCAATTACACCAGTACATGTGTTTGGGGTAAATACGTATTTTAAATGGGCAGCAAATATGTTACCTTTTTCAGTATCGCTTCTTGCCCAACCTCCGGTAGATATGCGCAGAGGTGGTTTAAACTCAACGGGTGTTTTAAGCTTTCTAGCAGCACGCCATAAAGAGTAATCAGATGCTGGTGTGACATCAAGATTTTCCAGATAGTTTTTAAGAGATGCACTTTTTTCATGTGCAAGCAGCTCTTGGAGTCGTTTAGTGCACTCTTTAAATCTAATTTTATTCTGGGGTGATCTGTGCTGTTGCCATTCCCTTCTAGCTCTTCTTTTTTCACATACGAGACGTTCAATATCTGTAGAATATAGTCTATTAAACCCAGTCTGCGGATAGGAGGTAGTGGCATGTTTAGCAGCCTGCTTAATATTTTCGTTAAGATTGGCAATGTTAGATTCAACATCATCAGGTGTTCTTAGTGTAATGTTTTCCGTGCAATGACTACTAAGATATTTTTTGAATCGCAGCCAATTTACACGATTTATCAAATTGGCATATGGGTGAGGTAAATCACTTCTTAATGGGCTACAAATTGTAACGATCGTGGGAGAGTGATCGGACGAGAGATCTAGAGAAGCTTCAATTTGAATTAAATCCCTAGAGATATTTTTCATAACGCCAAAGTCTATTACATCCGGAATTTTATGTATGTCAGTAGGCCAATAAGTGGGCTCCCCACTTGAAATGACATCCAAGCCCATTTTGGAAATTGTATTGAACAACGCTCGACCTCTGGGTGTAATAAGACGCGAACCCCAGAACGTGTGTTTAGCATTATAGTCGCCAGCTGCTACGAAACAAGGACCCAGAGATTTGTAAAAATCCTCGTATTGATGCTCAGTAATTGCGAATCTAGGAGGAGAGTAAATTGATGATATGACAAAATTATTGGAAAAATTTTCAATACAAATATTCGTTGCTTGTAAATGTTCTTCACAAATGTTATCAATAATATAATGCTTGAGTCTTGACTTTATTAAAATTGCTGATCCACCGCATGCTCTTCCTCTCGGGTCCTTTGAATCATATAAGGTGTAGCCATAAATTTTAAAAAGGCTTCTCGAAGTCAAATGAGTCTCAGAGACCAACATTATATCAATATTTTTTTCCGTGAGGAAGTGCTCAAGTTCATTTTTATGTTGGCGAATGCCGTTTGCGTTCCAGAAACATATTTTTAACGTGTTCATGGTTTGTTAACTAAAGCTTGAAGCAGAGTATTCTGCATTCGCAACATTTCTTGCATCATGCTAGTCATATTTGTTGTAAAATTGTTTATAGTTTGCACAAGATTTTCAATAGTGGCTTCAACGCGATTATAATTAAAGTTTGAGTGTGTATTTGTAGAATTATTTTGCGATGAAACATTTTGTGTCGGAATAGAACTAGCCTTAGCAGCATCTGCATACGATACACGGGAACTAACTGGTTGGCTCACTTGCTGAAAAGTGGCAGAGTAAACGTTTGCTGATTGAGCTGGAGCTAATTTAGGTTTTTGCACCATAGTCTTCTTTACCAAAGAGTACACACGACAACCTCTGTAGTTAGCAGTGTGATTTTCTCCACAATTACTGCATTTTTTGTTACTTTGATCTTTCGGTTTATTGCAACTAGCAGTGCCGTGCAACTCGCCGCACACGACACAAACAGTAGGTAATTTGCAGTAAGTTTTAGTATGGCCATATTCTTGACAATTATGGCACTGTACGGGTCCTGAACGCTTGTGTGGTTCTTCAACGTTTATTTTTCGATATAAGAGATATCTTAAATTATATATTGGATGGGTCTCACTCTTTTTCAATTTTATATCATTTGGCTCAAGTTCAACGCGAAATAGAGGTTGAGGGATCTTTTCCCTATTTATTATGTTCGATACATTTTTTACTTTAAAGCCCTGGAGGACGAGAGCATCTTTTACTTCTTCGGGAGCAACATAGGAATCTATGCCCTTCAACACAATCTGCATACCTTTAGCACTCTTGAGCTGATATGTGTAGAAATTTGTTTTACTTTTTTCAAGTTCAGAAACCATTGTGCGAAAATCTTTTTCTTCATATATTTGAATTTTCGTTTCATCAATATTACCACGTTTTATTGGAACAATGTGAAATTTATTCTCACCAATGACCGAAATCAATTTTTTAATTAGAGCGTTTGAGTTTTTTTCTCTTAAATAGATTGGTGGCGGCTTGGAGGTTTTATTCGCAGATTCAGCGGGTTTTTCATTATCATCTTGCAATATTTTAAAACGGTTTTGCCGATTAGTAGAGGATGCGCTGTTATCCCTGGACATCTTTGCAACAGATGCAATTTTAGTAGAATTTGGGCTGCGCCCGCGCTTTAAAATTGTAATGTATCTGTCCATTCCGACTTGGACCTTGGGCTTTGGAGTGCTCTTATCTTCAGTGACAACTTGTTTAAGTGATGACAACGAGCCCGAAGCGGATGATATCGCTGAGTTAAATTTAGAAGTACTAGGCAATAATGTCAACGATTCACTAGATGGCATTGGACAAAGCGAAGTTGATCGCTGACGAAACTGTGGTTTTGCCGTTAGAGAAAGTCTATTATCAGATTTTTGGTTTTTATTAAGAGCTTCAGAACTCACAGCAAGTCTATTATCAGATTTTTTATTTTTATTGTTATCATTATGAGCATCAAAACTCACAGTAAAATAGGCATTTCTGCCGTTAGAACTCACTTCACTATTTTTTTCCTTTGGGGTACTCATAAAGAGTATTCCTCAAGGGTACTTTGTATGTTTTTTTGTTTACGGTTCTTTTTTGATTTTGTTATTTCTATATGTAAAAAAATATTAGCAAAGCAAAAAAAAAAAGCTTATTTATCAAAGTTAATATGTACTACGAATATTTTTTGTATGATTTTTTTTTGTTTTGTTTGTATGTAAGAAAAATTCCGCTATTACGTCTGTTCACTATGAAGGTACAACGAGAACTTCATAACTGGCAACTGGTTGGATTTTGGTAAGTAGACATGTCAGAGACTTTTATAACTTATCAATTATTTTATTCGGGCTAATTACTAATTGTACAAATCTCAATAAAATAACTCCTTTTTATGTAATATTTACTTATATGCAAATAATATATCATTATTATTCCCATATATCGTCGAGTGGTTTCTGGTTTGCGGCACAGTATGTTCAAAACACAGTAAGTCTGCGTCAAACCGAAACCAACCGACGATATGTAAGCAGAAAATAACACATTAATTTTTGGATATTTGTAAGTAAAAAATAACTCATTAATTTTTGCATAATTTTAGGCAAAAAATAATCTATTAACTTTTCGATATTTATAAGCAAAAAATAACCCATTAATTTTTTAATACTTTTAGGCAAATAGTAATCTATTAACTTTTGGACATTTGTAGGCAAAAAGTAATCCATTAATTTTTGAATATTGTAGGCAAAAGTAATCTAATAACTTTTGGGTATTTCTAGGCAACAAATTTTGCATTCTTGTAATCCTATAACTGCATTTTTTTTTGTAAGGGGTACCCTATACTTTTTGAACTTCTCAAACAAAAATAATGGGTTATTCAGTCAAATTGTAAGTACTTACGACTGGGGAGTACATAGACTTTTTTGCATTCTAGTAGGCAAACTTTTTTGCTGGGATGTTTTCAAGTGATTAATCACCAAACGTTTGCTGCACAGTGAAACTAAATTCAAATTTGCAAATATTAATAATAAATGCTTGAATTTTCATTTATAATCTGTTTCCGAGCACAAATTTATACATTTGCTGCAATATGAAAAATTTTAATCGAATTAATTACTGTAAAGTAATGCCTTAACCCGCAAATGGTGACGTATTGGTCTGTGAGACCAGGTGTGTTAAAAATGTCGAATAACATTATTCCCTGTTATTATTTTTTGTTGCAATTTCGAGTAGCTGCCTCATTGCACATCCCCTATTAATAGTTAATGACGAAACTACTTCATGACCGCACGTTGCGTATTTTTTTACTAACCCGGTGCGTGAGACCGTGTGTCACTTCTTACATGCCTCATGCGGCACTTAAGTGTATCTCCGCGGCTAGCTCAGAGCCAGAGATTTCGGGACGTGTGATCTCAACCTACACTTAAGCCCGAGACAAGCAGCAATTATATATACAAACATTGAACATGACATTACTAGACACACATTATTATTAGGAAAGTAAGTTGTTGCTTTCAGCCGCCCTTTCCCTACCATGGTCACTTCCTTATCCGGAGTACTTTTATGACCCCACTTTTGTTTGATTACTTACACCTTCTTTTACATCAAAATCCCTCTAAAAAAATTCATCCACAAAAGTTTTCCATTTTTCTATACATATAATATTATAATCATTTATTTACTTTTACGTTACAAAATTACTCGAAGTTTTAATTTCCTGTTTTAAATTTAATTTAATTTTCTTGAATTTCGCGGCATTCTACGACATTTCTGTCAGCATTTCACTAATTGTTTTTTTTATTACCAATTCTCTTTTATTTCATTCCACCCTCGTCGCCCTTGATTTTAAGGTCAATTATGAATCTTCCAAAATTATACCAGATTTTTATCTCCCTAAGGTGAGATAACCTCTGCCACTTTGCAGTTTCTTACTTTACTTCAAACCTCAAAACCTCTAACTAAAAAAGATGAATAAATCAAATATTTCCCTTTTTTTTACTACTATCCTGACAGAATTGTTGCAGCTATACCTCTTTTGAACATTTATATTCGGCTATTTGCAATGCAAGGAATTACTTAACGATTACTGATATCATTTAACATACAATACTTATTTACAATATACACAAAATTTGACAATACATATTTACGGCTTCCCCTTTTGTTTGACGGAAATGGCCGCTATGGCTGGTATCTTTCGACCGCTGGTGTCTCTCCCTGGATTGATGGGGTAGTTTCACTGTTATGTTGTTGTTATTCGTTGTCGGTTGTCCTGGTGTAAGTCGATTCATAATGAAATTTCAAAGCAAACTAAGCAAAAAGCAACTATCAGCTGTTAAATGAGCGCTGAAATGAACCAGTGATGCCAATTCAAGGTTGTGACACGCTAAAAAAACATCCTTTATGAATTTATTAACGCGTTTTTATCGTAATTACCATTATTTAGTTCAAATATCAATGTATGTTGGTTTGCTTCCAGTGTCATTTACAATGTTTTAATTTAAAATATATTATTAGGTGAGCAGCAAAGAAAATAATTAAATGCTTTCGAGCATTTAAATTATTTTCTTAAAACAATTTACGCATATTAAGCAACTGTAATTGGTTGGTATTTCTGGTTACACTGTGCTACTGTGTTGGTCGGTAACCATGGTACAACTTTGCAAAATATTGTTAGTAAGAAATTAGGAGTTCCTGTAGTTTATTCTAAAAAATGTGAATTCAAATTTTCTTTAACTTTTGCCAAAAAAGTGCGCGAAGAAATTATTTTTTGCCATAAAATATTAAGAAGATTTGTTTGGTAGACTCTTAGCTACATTTTTGCCATATATAATTTCGAGCTATCACCCATACTGAATTAGCTGTTGGCCAAAAATTGATAACACCATTTTTTGGGGTCGCACTAATTTTCGAAATCTTTGGAGGCTCATAAAAAAATTTATTACCAAAACCGCAAACTATTATATAGAGTAGGGTTGTTATCGCGTAATTTATAAAAAAAGGATGACAGCAGAGGTAAAATCCGGGACATTTGCTTAAAGTGCCATTTCTGTGCGTTCATGTACGGATATAATCTCAAATGTGTATATAATTATGTAGGTACAATTTAAAGTCAACATATCGATGGTGCTGAATAATAAGATATAGTATTCTTTATAAAATGGTGCCAGATGGCCCCTTTTTGCGTAACACTATCGATATGTATTTAAGATTTTATTGATAGTAATATAATACCAAATCATAAGTATACCTTAAACAAGATTTTTGAAATGTGTCAAATATTTATTTTAATATTGGGTGTAATTCCTTTGAAATCGGGTAGTTTTTGGTGTAATTTTGAATATATATTTTGGTAACACTGGTAATATTACTAGAAAAATCAAATCAATCAATTAATGGCTAATAAATCAGTGAATAATTAAATATTGTTTAAGTTAATTTTCATAAAAAATTAAAATGTATTTAAATACACTTTCATATTTTAAGTGGCTAATTAAAGTTATTATCAAATTACGTTGAAAGTACGGTAGCACTACAAGATTTCCAAATATTATGGAAAGCTTTCCAAAGAACAGCTGTTCAATATAAATAAGAAAGTTGATTTATCAATTTACAGAAAAATGAAATAGCAAAAAACACATTTAATTACACAAAGAGAGCATCAGATTACATTTTTCTATTTATATATAATGATATGAAAATATGTGTTACATTTGTTGTATATAAGAGAAAATTAAACGAAATTCTTTTTAATACGACCACATGATGTACATGTACGTGCCTTCAAGAAACACACACATGCACAAAACATATATTATGTTTGTAAAACTTAAACAACACTTAAATGAACAATGTTGGCTATTTAAGTTTGATTTAATTGTGCGGTGAGAAACAAATTTGTTTGTTTAAATAAGATTTAAAAATAAAATACATATAATCATTGACTGATTTATTACCCCTAAGTCCTACTTGCTTAAATATCATTTAAAATGTTGGAAACCATTTTTCAAACTTACAGCTTTGTCATTTATAATTCATGAACTGAGAACCCAAAATTGTCTAAATTTTCACCGATTATACATCAAATATCTCTAGCGGTAGGGCTACCGACTTAAAATAAATTTTCATTGTCTGGTTAAATAAGTTGTTTGTTCATAAACTAAAGATTTTGAACTGTCGCTAAAGGCTATGAACTGTATTATTTTGGTCCTTTTTGGGCAACTGCATGAATATTTTAAATACATCTTAATAATTTTACGTCTTAAAATAACATATCACAACCCTTATGGACAGTGTGATTTATAAGATAACATGGTCACCCAATACCAATTATTTCCCTTTTTAGCATGGTTTTTAACAAATACCATTTCTCAAAAAATGTCCTTAACAAATATTACTTTCACGGACGCTTGTTTTTGATGTGTAAACATCTATGTATGTATACGCTAGGGGCTAAGAATCTTTTTTCACAATACAATCACAAGTTTTGAGTAAGATCGTCATCACACCGCATTATGATGTGTGAGAGTGTTAGTGTTTGAAAGAACCCTGTAGGAAATGTCACTAGTGAATCAGTACTTATTCACTATTGACTTTGTGGCTAGTACTACTGACTAATTACACCCCACGCAATGCTTTTTGATATAGGCATTTAACATGTGCGTGTCATTGGAAAGCAACTACTGACATTGGAACTATTGATAAGATAGTTCTTTATAGACCATATGAGGGCATTGGAAACAGATGGTCATTGGTACATTTTAGTAATTCTAGTATACACTTTTGATAATGAAATAGCATATTTTGTTCGCATTTTTGTGTTTTATTAAACAAATATATAAAACTTATGCAAAAAACATAAAATAACAGACGAACTAATTCATACATTGGTTTAGCACATTGCCAGCAAGTAGGGCTTTTGTTTGTCATTTCTATTAAATATATAAATATATTTAAATCAAAAATTTTATGTTTCGCTAAATTAGTAAAGTCAAACACTTACATATGGACCTGAAAGTGTTATAAATCTTTAACTGATGGCACAAAATCTTCCATAGGGTCAAACAAGAATTTCCATAATTGTCACCTTTCACTTAAAACTGTTTAATTAAAAAAAAAAATTTATATATTATTTTTGTGTAATTTTTCTAATTATTGTTCAATACGTTTAAATTAATCTTTTAATTTGATTTCTTAAACTAGTTTTGGTACACAGTTTTTTTAAACAGACCAATAAAACATTAAGAAGAAGCACAGTTGTGTGTATTTGAAAAAATGTATTCTATGCATTAAGAATACTATCAATAGACGCTCTGTTGACAATGTCACCAAAATAGTCGACCAGGGTGGTGGCTTGGAGACACTTAACCCCACGTTTCCTTCAGGGAAGCAACACAAACTTATTTAAAATATTGTAAATATATAGGAATTTGCTGCATTTTGTTTGCTTTCCCTGCAGAAAATGCGAATAGTAAAATTGTGGTCTCAGTAGTACTGCTGATCAGGTGTACCCCAGCCAATGTAATTATCTATTGACATTTAACATTAGCTTGTCATTGAAAATCCACCACTAGACTGTAGCACTACTGACTAACTAGTTCCTTAAGGGGCTCTAGTCTACAATATCGATATTTCCTCGCTCCATGTCAATAGTAAACTTGTAGTGATTTATTAGTGACGTTGTCAATAGTACTACTGACTAGGTGTACCCTAGCCAATGTAATCGCCTATTGACATATAACATAGGGTTGTCATTGAAAATCTACCAGTGGACCTTAGCACTACCCTTTTGCAACCATATGGACACATTTCAGTGACCCTCGTCTACAATTTTATAAGGGTTGGAGCAACAAACTTAAATACATTGATACATACACATGTATGTACTAAGTTTTTAGATTTATTGCACAGGATAAAAAAAAGAAAAACGAACTACGAATATTGACGCGATCATTGACAATGTTACCAGAAATAAACTAGAAGTGTTGTCTCTAACGTATCTCTACTCGCGCACAAAAGGAAAGTTGTCGACATTTTAACTAGTGCAGTTGTCGCTAGAGAAAAAAGTGTTGACATAGAGACATATGGTTCTAGGCTGACTAGAGGGTTATTTACCTTGATAGTTGCTTTATTGATGTGTAAACATCTATAGGCTTGGGGTTAAAAATCTTTATCACAAATTTTGAGTAAGATCGTTATCACACCGCATTATGAAGTATGAGTTTATTAGTGTTTGAAAGAAGCAACACAAACTTATTTAAAACTATCGGCCCGCTCCGGCTTTGCACGGGTATAAAATATATAGCATATCTCATTCAATGAAAAAATTATTAAAATCGATCCAATAGTTTTGATTTATTCATTACTGCCCGTGGCACAGTGAGACAACACCGGCATTAAATACAAGGAGTCATTGTAGAGCTTTGAAATTTTGCACAGGTTATTTTTGAGACAATTCCAGTCAAAAAAAAAATGCAACCTTCATATTTGATATTTACTGTAATGTTGCATGCAAAAATTACAATAACACTCCCACTATTAACGCCATTGAAATGAAATAAAAAAGAACATTTTTGTTTCATTCTATCAATAATTTTTTAATAATAAACAACAAAAAAATAATTAATAATTAAAAAAATAAAAGTAAAGTAAACATGCTAACATACGTATAGCGACAGAATGTGCGCGTTGCGTATTTTTTGTAGTATTTTGTATGTTTAAATTACTTTTGCAAACTTTTGCTATATGTCCTTTACTTCAAATGAAAGCTGAGAATTCAATCTTTCATTTGATATAAGTCTGCACCTAGGGCGAGGGGCTGCTCTATATTTCCTAGTCCATTGAAAATGCAAAATGTTAAATTTTTACACCACAATTCTGTTGTTAAGAAATTTTTTGTTTGTGTTTTTTTTTTAAATTTCTTTTTTCATCTACTCATTCTACAACAACTAAATTAATTAACAAAATGCTTTAAAGTTATATTTGTTATGTATTTTTTTATTAATAAGCTCTTGAATATTACATATTGAACTAACATATTTCAAGCGCGTTGGCATACCTCAACTTTGACTTGCTCTAGACCAAAAAGTAATGAAGTTATGAGGCTGAAATTTCAGGGAATTGTTACTCATATATCTGTTAGTATACTGTGAAAACTTCATCCAAATTGGACGACACGCCAAAAACCATTTTTTGCCGCGGTTACTATAGGGCTGTCGCACTGTGCGTGGCCCGCACGCGTTAAATTTAGGGTAAAAGAATTCTTCTTTCCCTAAACCATGAAGATTTCTTTCTATCTTTGCAATATCTAAATTCATGCACTACATTTTTACTTATTTACTTTTTTCGTTAGTTGGTGACAGAATCGCTCATTCTTTAAACCAACATTGTTGACTACATCTTGGATGTTGTCTATCAAAATACAAAGGTTTTCTAGGTTAATCCTTCCCTCACTATCCATTGCCAACTTTTAGCAGCATCTCTGGAAATACCCTGTTCTCACGCAAAGATGACGAAACCCTCATATTACTTTTAAGCTCTAATTTATTGATATGTCGCCAAAGGTTGGATCGTTTTGAGGAATCATTTATTTCGTCAGCACGTGTTCCTCGAGTCACAACTTATAGAATTTGACGGAAATCTCCTGCGAACAGAGTTGTACATCCACACAGAGATGAATTTTTGTTGCGCAAATCGTGCATTGTCCTATCTAGTGCTTCCACAGACGTCTTATTTGACATAATAGCTTCGTCCCAGACTACTAATGAGCAGTCACGTATCAATTTTCCAGTATTGCTCTGTTTAGAAACAGAACAGACGCTGTTATTGTCAACGGTGGCGATTTTCAGCGGGAGTTTGAATGTAGAGTGTGCGGTTTTGCTTCCTTACAAAAACGTAGCAGTAGATCTCACCTTTTTTAAAAGCTTAGCTGTGCAAAGGACATCGGGCCTTTTACAATACGCAGTAAGATTATATATGAAATCAACAATGTATTTAAGGTATTTAATTAGATTTAGCCATTATTTGTCGTAAAAAGTAAAAAATTCAAACCAAAAAAGAATTTTGAAAATAGGTTCACAAATAGTAGAGTTATGGAAGAGGGGAGCAAATTTTCTGCAGGCAAAAGTAGTAGGGAATTGTTCATACTGGCGCCGATTAAAATTGTGAAATTTGGGTAATTAAAATTTGAAATTTGAGAATTTCAGTACAAAATTTTAAAATTTGGGTAATTAAAATTTTAAAATTTTAAAATTCTTGGAAATTTGTGAAATTTGATACCCTACGAGGGTGGATCAATAAGTCCGTCCAACTTTTTGTTTACATAAGGAATTTTTTGTTTACATAAGGAGTTTTGTTTACATTAACCCATGTGGGAACGGGTGATTTTTTTTTGAGGTTACATTAATTGTGTGAACGGGTGTTTTTTTTTTTTTGAGGTTACCTTAATATAGAAAGGGCCTAACTCATTATTTTTTTTTTGTGGGGTGGATTAAGGGGTTTCATAAGATTAGTATTTCATAAGTATATATGCCGACGGGAAAATCATGAAAATGATTTTTCCTAGTACCAACGGAAAAATCATGAATATGATTTTTTTTAATACCAATGGGGAAATTGTGAAAATTAATTTTTCTTAATGCCTACGGCAATACATGATTTTCCTAATGCCTACGGCAATACATGATTTTCCTAATGCCTACGGCAATATATGAATATTTTTCTTAATGCCTACGGCAATACATGATTTTCCTAATGCCTACGGCAATATATGAATATTTTTCCTAATGCCTACGGCAATATATGATTATTTTTCCAAATGCCGACGGCAAAACGTAATTATTTTTCCAAATGCCGACGGCAAAACATGATTATTATTTTTTTCTAATACCAAAGGGAAAATTGCCAGTGTTGCCAGACTGTAGAAATTTGTTATCGTAATACTATATCAGTAATATCAGAGAAAATATTTATTTATGTGTTCACATGTATGTGAACACCCATACTTGTGTTCACATGTATGTGAACACCCATACTTGTGTGTGGGGGGTCCAGCTTGATAGTCGCGGGTAATTTAATATTTTGTGTATTTGTTTAAGAGATATGTATGTATGTATATGTATGTATGTGTATGTATGTATGTGTATGTATGTATGTATGTATATGTATGTGTGCATGTATGTATATGTATGTGTACATGTATGAATGTGTGATCGTGGGTACTTGTGTGTTATTGGGAGTGGGTGTGGTGTAGTTGAGGTTGATCAACTGCGTGTATGTATGTCTATATGTTTGTAGGAGCTTAAGGCTGATCGTGATTTGGGAGAGGTGAGGGTGTTGTTGTAATATGTATACGTAGGAATCTGTATGTATGTATGTCTGTAAAAAATTAAGGCTGATCATTATTTAGGGTAGGTGAGGTTGGTGTAGTAATATGTCTGTGTGTATGTACATATGTTTGTAGAAGTTTAATGCTATTAGTGATTTGAGGATAGGCGAGGGTGTTGTCGTACGAGTGATATGTACCCGTGGGAATCTGTATGCATGTTCGTAGGAGTTTAAGGCTGATCGTGATTTGTGTTGTTGTCAGTGTTGTTTGTAGGAATGACCGTGAGAATTTTTGTATGCATATCTGTAGGAATTTAAGGTTGGCCGTGTTTTGTGAGGGGTGGTGTGTTGTTGAAATAATTTGAATTTTTCTTAGATGAAATCTGGTATATATGTGTGTGTGTGTGTGTGCGTGTGTGTGCGTATGATTTTCTCACGCTAGTAGTTTTATGTACGTAGAAATAAATTGTATTCAATATCGAGATTTGGTTCTATAAAATATTTTCATATATCTGATACATATACATAAGTATATTTTCATACTCAAGGTTGCTGGGTATTTTGTCATGCTTAAAATTGTGTATATTTTCATACTCAAGGTTGCTGGGTATTTTGTCATGCTTAAAATTGTCCAGCTTTAAAGTCTGCCTACGAGAAATTTGTTTATATTACAGATTTTGTTTATTTAACTACGTCCGGCTTCTTTCCCTGAACTTCTTTTCATACGATCATGGGAATTTATAGTTTCTCTGTCCATAATAAGGTCGTTTAGCTTGGGCATGTGCTCTGACTGAATGGTTTGCGTTATTCATATATTTTTATGATGTAGATATGTAAGTGTGATTGTCAAGATCTAATAAATATTTGAGTATTGATAAGAAATTTGATATTATGTGTACATACATATCTACAAATTGATTTTATGTATGTATGTACATATGTATGTACATACAAATAAGTGTTTGCCTCCGTGTTTGAATACATTTTTTTTTGTTTTTGTTGTTGTTCTAAATATTCGCCTGGTCTTTTATATATAGATGTCAAATATCTTCATAGTTTTTTTTTTATTTGAAATTAAAAAACGTTGATTTAATTTTTATCTGTATTTACTTCAAAGTTTGTGAGGATTTGCTGTTTTAAGTAAAACTAAATTCCTTAAGATACATACTTTAGAATAATAGTAACTATAATAGAAATATTTCCTATATTTAATTTACATTTGTTTAAAGTTGATGCAGCTTATCTTCATTCTTAGAAATATTTTGATACAAAATTTTTTCCAGCCGTAGGCTTTTTTCATCACCTTTTACATTTATTTTAGAATATCTTGCATTGCCTTTTATACATTTATAAACATTTTTAAATGAAACTGATCCAGCAGTCCAGCTTATGTAATGATAGTTTTTTGTTAGCCAGCTTGCTTCTTTTTTTTTTTTTTATTGATTATTGAGTTTTATAATGAAATTATTATATTCGTAATTGTTGAAAACAATCGCTACTTCTTTTGCGATGAAATCATTTGAATTACTTTTGAAACCTTGTACGTCTATAAAAATTATGTTGTTTTCTATATTACTCAATTTATAATACTTTTCGAACTTGTCCTTTGATGGGTATCTATTCTATTATACGATCATGAATAAGAATACAGTAAGCTGATTTCTTTGCTTACTATTTCAAATTAAAATTTTATTCAATTGCCCCGTTATTGAATAAAAGGAGCTTTTATCTTAAACTCTGGTACAGGTAGAAACGCATGAGATTCTTTCATATACTACCTTTGCTGGAATCTTAGATACATGTAATAACTATATAGAATTGCATTACGTTTATTTTTAAATTTTATGTTAGGATTATCATCATATGGATATGAGACTGAACTTAAATGTACTTTTAAATTAGTTAATTCATAATGAATAATCTTATTTTCTTCTTGAATAGCGAACAACAGAAAACGAAGTCGTTTTCTTACAATTTAGGTCTAACCTCTCAACTGGTCCTCTAGTATACAATATGACTTTATATGTCAACATTTCTGACTCCTCTTTGTCAGCGTTAGGGATAATTAATTTTAAACTTTTTATTCTTCAAATTGTGTTACTTCATACTGATAATATGTTTAAGTACATTAATAATGTACGAGTATATGTTTATTTTATGACGGGTCCCTATAGCTTTTATTTGATGTTCTAGATGAAGTGTTTTTTTTTTCTAATTTTATTAAAGTTTAGCGTATTGCGTATATATTTCTAATATATTTAAGTGAGCTTTTTTTACCTGTCAGACAGAGTGTACGTATCAGTTGATCAGTCAGTCTCTCTTTTTATTTTATTAATTTTTTCTTCTAATGTATCACTACTATTTTTTCAGATTTTACTACTTGAAATAGAAAATATTTATATAATTTTAAAAGTATTAATATATACATACATATAGGTAAATATATGTATGTACGTAAAAATTAGTTCACATACAAAGAGATACATCTTTAATAATCAACTATTCTAGAAAATCGATCTAAAATAACACATTTACCTCCATCATCATTTCACCGTCAGTGTTTTCATAAAGTGTTAGAAACATTGGAATATCTATGTTTAGGAGAATTTTTACTTCAAGTGTTTCTATATAAGATTTGGTGTTTGACCCCTTGACGTTATTGTGGTTAACGTAGGCTGCGTTGTATCGCATTCAGATGTAATAATTTCTCACTTAGAAAAGGTCCTCATTACCATCAATCATACCTGTATATAATACATTCATGAGTTGAGTTGATTTAGATACAATTGCTGTCTACAAATTAATGATTAGAAAAAAGCTTTCTCATCACATTCTAACAGGTTTTAATATTTTGCTAGCATGCATGCTTTAGCATGCTATTCTATCAATAGTGAGGCGAGAGTCCGACATATAGTGGTGTTTCAATTAAAAATCTATACAATTAGAATTACGAATTCACTCTTTTGAATTTTTGACAAAGTAGATACATATGTATGTATGTATTTCACTTGCCACAAACTCTTAAAATTTCTGTACTTATAAAAATATGATGTCAGGAATTTTTTTAAATCATACATGCTTCGGCATGCTTCCAATATTTTTCTCGGTAAATTTATTTCATACTCATACAGATACAGATATAAAGTAAGATCTGTTTACATTCCATTTTACAATTTATGCATGCTTCAGCATGATTCTAGTTGAAGTCTGTATTTATTTAGTAAGTTTGTTTGATACCCATTCATACACATGTACATTGTTAAAGATTGGATATCAAAATCCAATTTTCTTAGTTTATCTAGAAATGAACAAAGTGAATATCTTTTATAATAACCATATTCACACTTTAAAATTTTGTGTGCTAGAGCTTTCGAAATGGAAAATGTACACCTTTTACTACAAAAATTGATAATATGATGTGTTGCTGAATATTTTGAACTCTTAAGTTTTCACAAGTTTTCATACAGACCATCAAGTTTAGAGAATTGTAGTATATTAAGTTATTTATCTTCCCTGAGACCTAACATTCCTAATCAATCCTTCAAAAAACCAATACAAACTAGATTTTTCCTTTTTAATTTTATTTATATTTTCATTGAATTTCAACATTTTGTACCTCTTCAAATTACTGTATACTGTATTTTGCACCTTTTTCTCATTCGTTGAGTTAACTTTAATCGCAAATATTTCAATGATGAGATGAACTTTTCTATTGTAGGCATTAAGTAAATCTTTGTGTATATCAATCCACTTATATGAACCATTATACCTAAATTCTTAACACATAATTCCTTTTAATGATCTATTAATTTATTCTACTATTGATGCTTTCATATTATGAAATTTTTAATCCTCTGTTTATGCATGAATTTTGCAGTGTTTATTAAAAATTCTTTACCAACATCTATATGTATTTTTTTGTTTTGATACTCATATCATTTCAAAAATATTTTCCATTGCCTTGGTTTTTTTTCGAGTGCAGCTTTTATTTTCAACGATACTCACAATATAAATTTTGAGAATGTGTCAGTTACAGTCAGCAAAAAATCAATAATTTCTATTTTCTCTAGAATAGCTACCCAGTTCACCTAAATCAGCTCCATAAAAGATCATCTATTCCATTCATTACATCACTACAATACACAAACAATTTTATAAATTTATTATGGATTACGTTTACTAAATTTCTTTTTAAGGACATTGAGTTGTTTTACAGTTTTTTGGCGAGTGTTGTGATCTACTTGATACATTTTCAGCTATTTATACTAAAATGTAGTTAATTTTCCAATCAATAAATTTTATCGCTCAGCTGTTCAATTTGTTTGTCAAAAGATGATTTAATTTTTAGAATGTCTTTTTCAATTTTATACCTATCTTCTATCGTTAATTTTATTTCGCACTCCACTCCATTAATTTGCATTTGAATATATCCTTGAATTATATTAATGCCTTAAGCTTTATTATTAATTCATCTTTTAGTTTCTAGATTTGAGTTTCCAGAAACAATTTACTGATAACATTATTCTCCGTCAGTGAATGATGATGATTCTCTATGTATGCATTGGTAGAAATTATATATTTTATTTAGTTTTCAAAATCAAACTTGTCATAGTATTTTCACGTTTTATCAATCACTAAAGAAAATAAACCCACTTTTAAACTCCATATTTGACCATCAACTTGTATTTTATCTTTATTCAGTTTTAGATTTCTATCACCAAATTCCCATTCATTATTGAAATCTTTAGGTGAGTCATAGTTTGTATCTAATTCATTTCTTCCTTTCAAGACTAATAAGTTAATATAAGTATCTTCGGTGTTGGAAAGCTGTGGGTAAAAATCATCTTCTTCATCATCATAATCATTCACAGTATTAGCATCATTAAATAAGATGGTATTATCAAATATTGTTCCTTTTGAAAGTTTCTTTAACTTCTTTCTATCCTGACTGATGGTTTCTGAGGCTTTAATACTTATACTATTTTCAGATTCTATATTGTTTTTACTTTGTTCTTTCTTGTGTATTCTTTCAATATTTTTAGAACTATTCATGAATTCTTTGAGAGGTTCTGTTTTAGGATCAAATATACATATCTCTTAGTTGTTCACGTGTATCTATTTCACCAGTTTTTATACTACGAAGCTTTTTCTTCAAGACGCTTCTTATCAACACCAACTGTTTAAAATTTTCTCATACATGTTTAATAATAGCAAATAAGAGGTATCAGCTATTAGATCAGGTACCACCTATTAGATCAGCTATCAGCTATCAGATCAGCTTATCAGGAGCTGGTCTGGTTTTCAGATCAGCTTATCAGGAGCTGGTCTGCTTTTCAGATCAGCTTATCAGGAGCTGGTCTGGTTTTCAGATCAGCTTATCAGGACCTGATCTGGTTTTCAGATCAGCTTATCAGGACCTGATCTGGTTTTCAGATCAGCTTATCAGGAGCTGGTCTGGTTTTCAGATCAGCTTATCAGGACCTGATCTGGTTTTCAGATCAGCTTATCAGGAGCTGGTCTGGTTTTCAGATCAGCTTATCAGGACCTGATCTGGTTTTCAGATCAGCTTATCAGGACCTGATCTGGGTTTCAGATCAGCTTATCAGGAGCTGGTCTGGTTTTACGATCAGCTTATCAGGAGCTGGTCTAGTTTTCAGATCAGGTTATCAGGTATCAAATCAGATTATCTGTTTCAGATTGGGTTATCAGTTTACAAGTAGCTGAACACTTATAACATCTAGATGAAGGAAGTTTAAGGTCAGATAAAATGTGAAAAACTATACTGTTATGTAGTCAAGTTATTTTCTAAGACGATCGTCACTTAATTCAGTATCTTTGCTTATAATCAAAATTCCATATTTTTAATACCAACAAGATTTATATTTTTCTCACATTACTTAAACATTCTAACTACATTATGATTATTTCCTATCAAATGTATGGTGATTCTGGTATAAATTTGACATTAGTAGAATGCATCAACATTCTTATCTTACCCCATACAAAAATATGCTTCTCACAACATGGTTAAATATCATATTGGTATTACTTCTAGCTTTCTTAAAAGAAATAACAGATTCATTATCTCTAAATGTGTAATACCTATGACTTTCATTAATGAAATTAATTTCTACAGCAATTCATATTTAGATTGTCTTTGAGTATAAATATGAAGATGATTTCAAGTTTTACTCCATCAAAACTTTCTAGCCAGCCAATCATAACATTATTATTATTTTTTTATTTATTTTTTTTTCGCAATTTGACAGACCAACTATTCTTGCACGAATAGAAATTGATAGAAGGGAACTATGATTTATTTTTGAGCTATCGTTTGATGACTCATCAAAATTTCGTATCATCCTATATTTAGGTTGTTTTACTAACCGCTTTTGTGTAACTAAATACATTTTATAAATATTATCTCTTATTATACAAAAAGTAAAATAATACAGCTTTTCGATTTCAGAAAATATTTTCTAAAATCGTGTAGCTGCATTATTTTATTTTTTTATAATAACAGATAATGCTGCATACTCACAATCAAAACAACATAAAAATATTATTTGTTTTGAGTATGAGTATGCGTCAATATTTATGAAATGCATTTAGTTACAAAAAATGTGGTTAGTAAAACAAAGTATATTTTAACAGTTTAAAATCAGTATTTTGTACGACAATACTGGTTTTAAACTTTTAAAATATACTTTGTTTTGACTATGAGTAGGAACCATTATCTCTTATTATAGGAAAAATAAAATAATATAGCCATATGATATCAGAAAATATTTTCCGATATCGTATAGCTACATTATCTTATTTTTCTATAATAATAGATAATATTTATGAAATACATTTCATAAATATTGGTACATACTCATAGTCAAAACAACCTAAAAATAGGATGGTACGAAATATTGATGAATCATCAAAATTTCATACCAAGGTATATTTATGTTGTTTTACTAACCGCATTTTGTAACTAAATGCATTTTATAAATATTATATATTACTATAGAAAAAATAGTATGGTCATATGATAACAGAAAACATAATTTCTGATATCATATAATCATACTATTTTTTCTATAATAAGAGATAATGAGCCATACTCATACTCAAAACAAAGGATATTTTGAGTATGAGTATGCTTCAATATTTATGAAATGCATTTAGTTACAAAATGAGGTTAGTAAAACAAAGTATATTTTAAGAGTTTAAAACCACCATTTTTATGTTAATACTGGTTTTAAACACTTAAAGCATACTTTGTTTTGACTATGTGCATGCACTAATATTTAGGAAAGGGATTTCATAAATATTGACCCATACTCATAGTCAAAACAACATAAAAATACCTTGGTATGAAATTTTGATGAGTCATCAAACGATAGCTCAAAAATAAATCATAGTTCCCTTCTATCAATTTCTATTCGTGCAAGAATAGTTGGTCTGTCAAATTGCGAAAAAAAAATAAATAAAAAAATAATAATAATGTTATGATTGGCTGGCTAGAAAGTTTTGATGGAGTAAAACTTGAAATCATCTTCATATTTATACTCAAAGACAATCTAAATATGAATTGCTGTAGAAATTAATTTCATTAATGAAAGTCATAGGTATTACACATTTAGAGATAATGAATCTGTTATTTCTTTTAAGAAAGCTAGAAGTAATACCAATATGATATTTAACCATGTTGTGAGAAGCATATTTTTGTATGGGGTAAGATAAGAATGTTGATGCATTCTACTAATGTCAAATTTATACCAGAATCACCATACATTTGATAGGAAATAATCATAATGTAGTTAGAATGTTTAAGTAATGTGAGAAAAATATAAATCTTGTTGGTATTAAAAATATGGAATTTTGATTATAAGCAAAGATACTGAATTAAGTGACGATCGTCTTAGAAAATAACTTGACTACATAACAGTATAGTTTTTCACATTTTATCTGACCTTAAACTTCCTTCATCTAGATGTTATAAGTGTTCAGCTACTTGTAAACTGATAACCCAATCTGAAACAGATAATCTGATTTGATACCTGATAACCTGATCTGAAAACTAGACCAGCTCCTGATAAGCTGATCGTAAAACCAGACCAGCTCCTGATAAGCTGATCTGAAACCCAGATCAGGTCCTGATAAGCTGATCTGAAAACCAGATCAGGTCCTGATAAGCTGATCTGAAAACCAGACCAGCTCCTGATAAGCTGATCTGAAAACCAGATCAGGTCCTGATAAGCTGATCTGAAAACCAGACCAGCTCCTGATAAGCTGATCTGAAAACCAGATCAGGTCCTGATAAGCTGATCTGAAAACCAGACCAGCTCCTGATAAGCTGATCTGAAAACCAGATCAGGTCCTGATAAGCTGATCTGAAAACCAGATCAGGTCCTGATAAGCTGATCTGAAAACCAGATCAGGTCCTGATAAGCTGATCTGAAAACCAGACCAGCTCCTGATAAGCTGATCTGAAAACCAGACCAGCTCCTGATAAGCTGATCTGAAAACCAGACCAGCTCCTGATAAGCTGATCTGATAGCTGATAGCTGATCTAATAGGTGGTACCTGATCTAATAGCTGATACCTCTTATTTGCTATTATTAAACATGTATGAGAAAATTTTAAACAGTTGGTGTTGATAAGAAGCGTCTTGAAGAAAAAGCTTCGTAGTATAAAAACTGGTGAAATAGATACACGTGAACAACTAAGAGATATGTATATTTGATCCTAAAACAGAACCTCTCAAAGAATTCATGAATAGTTCTAAAAATATTGAAAGAATACACAAGAAAGAACAAAGTAAAAACAATATAGAATCTGAAAATAGTATAAGTATTAAAGCCTCAGAAACCATCAGTCAGGATAGAAAGAAGTTAAAGAAACTTTCAAAAGGAACAATATTTGATAATACCATCTTATTTAATGATGCTAATACTGTGAATGATTATGATGATGAAGAAGATGATTTTTACCCACAGCTTTCCAACACCGAAGATACTTATATTAACTTATTAGTCTTGAAAGGAAGAAATGAATTAGATACAAACTATGACTCACCTAAAGATTTCAATAATGAATGGGAATTTGGTGATAGAAATCTAAAACTGAATAAAGATAAAATACAAGTTGATGGTCAAATATGGAGTTTAAAAGTGGGTTTATTTTCTTTAGTGATTGATAAAACGTGAAAATACTATGACAAGTTTGATTTTGAAAACTAAATAAAATATATAATTTCTACCAATGCATACATAGAGAATCATCATCATTCACTGACGGAGAATAATGTTATCAGTAAATTGTTTCTGGAAACTCAAATCTAGAAACTACAGGATGAATTAATAATAAAGCTTAAGGCATTAATATAATTCAAGGATATATTCAAATGCAAATTAATGGAGTGGAGTGCGAAATAAAATTAACGATAGAAGATAGGTATAAAATTGAAAAAGACATTCTAAAATTTAAATCATCTTTTGACAAACAAATTGAACAGCTGAGCGATAAAATTTATAGATTGGAAAATTAACTACATTTTAGTATAAATAGCTGAAAATGTATCAAGTAGATCACAACACTCGCCAAAAAACTGTAAAACAACTCAATGTCCTTAAAAAGAAATTTAGTAAACGTAATCCATAATAAATTTATAAAACTGTTTGTGTATTGTAGTGATGTAATGAATGGAATAGATGATCTTTTATGGAGCTGATTTAGGTGAACTGGGTAGCTATTCTAGAGAAAATAGAAATTATTGATTTTTTGCTGACTGTAACTGACACATTCTCAAAATTTATATTGTGAGTATCGTTGAAAATAAAAGCTGCACTCGAAAAAAAACCAAGGCAATGGAAAATATTTTTGAAATGATATGAGTATCAAAACAAAAAAATACATATAGATGTTGGTAAAGAATTTTTAATAAACACTGCAAAATTCATGCATAAACAGAGGATTAAAAATTTCATAATATGAAAGCATCAATAGTAGAATAAATTAATAGATCATTAAAAGGAATTATGTGTTAAGAATTTAGGTATAATGGTTCATATAAGTGGATTGATATACACAAAGATTTACTTAATGCCTACAATAGAAAAGTTCATCTCATCATTGAAATATTTGCGATTAAAGTTAACTCAACGAATGAGAAAAAGGTGCAAAATACAGTATACAGTAATTTGAAGAGGTACAAAATGTTGAAATTCAATGAAAATATAAATAAAATTAAAAAGGAAAAATCTAGTTTGTATTGGTTTTTGAAGGATTGATTAGGAATGTTAGGTCTCAGGGAAGATAAATAGCTTAATATACTACAATTCTCTAAACTTGATGGTCTGTATGAAAACTTGTGAAAACTTAAGAGTTCAAAATATTCAGCAACACATCATATTATCAATTTTTGTAGTAAAAGGTGTACATTTTCCATTTCGAAAGCTCTAGCACACAAAATTTTAAAGTGTGAATATGGTTATTATAAAAGATATTCACTTTGTTCATTTCTAGATAAACTAAGAAAATTGGATTTTGATATCCAATCTTTAACAATGTACATGTGTATGAATGGGTATCAAACAAACTTACTAAATAAATACAGACTTCAACTAGAATCATGCTGAAGCATGCATAAATTGTAAAATGGAATGTAAACAGATCTTACTTTATATCTGTATCTGTATGAGTATGAAATAAATTTACCGAGAAAAATATTGGAAGCATGCCGAAGCATGTATGATTTAAAAAAATTCCTGACATCATATTTTTATAAGTACAGAAATTTTAAGAGTTTGTGGCAAGTGAAATACATACATACATATGTATCTACTTTGTCAAAAATTCAAAAGAGTGAATTCGTAATTCTAATTGTATAGATTTTTAATTGAAACACCACTATATGTCGGACTCTCGCCTCACTATTGATAGAATAGCATGCTAAAGCATGCATGCTAGCAAAATATTAAAACCTGTTAGAATGTGATGAGAAAGCTTTTTTCTAATCATTAATTTGTAGACAGCAATTGTATCTAAATCAACTCAACTCATGAATGTATTATATACAGGTATGATTGATGGTAATGAGGACCTTTTCTAAGTGAGAAATTATTACATCTGAATGCGATACAACGCAGCCTACGTTAACCACAATAACGTCAAGGGGTCAAACACCAAATCTTATATAGAAACACTTGAAGTAAAAATTCTCCTAAACATAGATATTCCAATGTTTCTAACACTTTATGAAAACACTGACGGTGAAATGATGATGGAGGTAAATGTGTTATTTTAGATCGATTTTCTAGAATAGTTGATTATTAAAGATGTATTTCTTTGTATATGAACTAATTTTTACGTACATACATATATTTACCTATATGTATGTATATATTAATACTTTTAAAATTATATAAATATTTTCTATTTCAAGTAGTAAAATCTGAAAAAATAGTAGTGATACATTAGAAGAAAAAATTAATAAAATAAAAAGAGAGACTGACTGATCAACTGATACGTACACTCTGTCTGACAGGTAAAAAAAGCTCACTTAAATATATTAGAAATATATACGCAATACGCTAAACTTTAATAAAATTAGAAAAAAAAAACACTTCATCTAGAACATCAAATAAAAGCTATAGGGACCCGTCATAAAATAAACATATACTCGTACATTATTAATGTACTTAAACATATTATCAGTATGAAGTAACACAATTTGAAGAATAAAAAGTTTAAAATTAATTATCCCTAACGCTGACAAAGAGGAGTCAGAAATGTTGACATATAAAGTCATATTGTATACTAGAGGACCAGTTGAGAGGTTAGACCTAAATTGTAAGAAAACGACTTCGTTTTCTGTTGTTCGCTATTCAAGAAGAAAATAAGATTATTCATTATGAATTAACTAATTTAAAAGTACATTTAAGTTCAGTCTCATATCCATATGATGATAATCCTAACATAAAATTTAAAAATAAACGTAATGCAATTCTATATAGTTATTACATGTATCTAAGATTCCAGCAAAGGTAGTATATGAAAGAATCTCATGCGTTTCTACCTGTACCAGAGTTTAAGATAAAAGCTCCTTTTATTCAATAACGGGGCAATTGAATAAAATTTTAATTTGAAATAGTAAGCAAAGAAATCAGCTTACTGTATTCTTATTCATGATCGTATAATAGAATAGATACCCATCAAAGGACAAGTTCGAAAAGTATTATAAATTGAGTAATATAGAAAACAACATAATTTTTATAGACGTACAAGGTTTCAAAAGTAATTCAAATGATTTCATCGCAAAAGAAGTAGCGATTGTTTTCAACAATTACGAATATAATAATTTCATTATAAAACTCAATAATCAATAAAAAAAAAAAAAAAGAAGCAAGCTGGCTAACAAAAAACTATCATTACATAAGCTGGACTGCTGGATCAGTTTCATTTAAAAATGTTTATAAATGTATAAAAGGCAATGCAAGATATTCTAAAATAAATGTAAAAGGTGATGAAAAAAGCCTACGGCTGGAAAAAATTTTGTATCAAAATATTTCTAAGAATGAAGATAAGCTGCATCAACTTTAAACAAATGTAAATTAAATATAGGAAATATTTCTATTATAGTTACTATTATTCTAAAGTATGTATCTTAAGGAATTTAGTTTTACTTAAAACAGCAAATCCTCACAAACTTTGAAGTAAATACAGATAAAAATTAAATCAACGTTTTTTAATTTCAAATAAAAAAAAAACTATGAAGATATTTGACATCTATATATAAAAGACCAGGCGAATATTTAGAACAACAACAAAAACAAAAAAAAATGTATTCAAACACGGAGGCAAACACTTATTTGTATGTACATACATATGTACATACATACATAAAATCAATTTGTAGATATGTATGTACACATAATATCAAATTTCTTATCAATACTCAAATATTTATTAGATCTTGACAATCACACTTACATATCTACATCATAAAAATATATGAATAACGCAAACCATTCAGTCAGAGCACATGCCCAAGCTAAACGACCTTATTATGGACAGAGAAACTATAAATTCCCATGATCGTATGAAAAGAAGTTCAGGGAAAGAAGCCGGACGTAGTTAAATAAACAAAATCTGTAATATAAACAAATTTCTCGTAGGCAGACTTTAAAGCTGGACAATTTTAAGCATGACAAAATACCCAGCAACCTTGAGTATGAAAATATACACAATTTTAAGCATGACAAAATACCCAGCAACCTTGAGTATGAAAATATACTTATGTATATGTATCAGATATATGAAAATATTTTATAGAACCAAATCTCGATATTGAATACAATTTATTTCTACGTACATAAAACTACTAGCGTGAGAAAATCATACGCACACACACGCACACACACACACACACATATATACCAGATTTCATCTAAGAAAAATTCAAATTATTTCAACAACACACCACCCCTCACAAAACACGGCCAACCTTAAATTCCTACAGATATGCATACAAAAATTCTCACGGTCATTCCTACAAACAACACTGACAACAACACAAATCACGATCAGCCTTAAACTCCTACGAACATGCATACAGATTCCCACGGGTACATATCACTCGTACGACAACACCCTCGCCTATCCTCAAATCACTAATAGCATTAAACTTCTACAAACATATGTACATACACACAGACATATTACTACACCAACCTCACCTACCCTAAATAATGATCAGCCTTAATTTTTTACAGACATACATACATACAGATTCCTACGTATACATATTACAACAACACCCTCACCTCTCCCAAATCACGATCAGCCTTAAGCTCCTACAAACATATAGACATACATACACGCAGTTGATCAACCTCAACTACACCACACCCACTCCCAATAACACACAAGTACCCACGATCACACATTCATACATGTACACATACATATACATACATGCACACATACATATACATACATACATACATACACATACATACATACACATACATACATATACATACATACATATCTCTTAAACAAATACACAAAATATTAAATTACCCGCGACTATCAAGCTGGACCCCCCACACACAAGTATGGGTGTTCACATACATGTGAACACAAGTATGGGTGTTCACATACATGTGAACACATAAATAAATATTTTCTCTGATATTACTGATATAGTATTACGATAACAAATTTCTACAGTCTGGCAACACTGGCAATTTTCCCTTTGGTATTAGAAAAAAATAATAATCATGTTTTGCCGTCGGCATTTGGAAAAATAATTACGTTTTGCCGTCGGCATTTGGAAAAATAATCATATATTGCCGTAGGCATTAGGAAAAATATTCATATATTGCCGTAGGCATTAGGAAAATCATGTATTGCCGTAGGCATTAAGAAAAATATTCATATATTGCCGTAGGCATTAGGAAAATCATGTATTGCCGTAGGCATTAGGAAAATCATGTATTGCCGTAGGCATTAAGAAAAATTAATTTTCACAATTTCCCCATTGGTATTAAAAAAAATCATATTCATGATTTTTCCGTTGGTACTAGGAAAAATCATTTTCATGATTTTCCCGTCGGCATATATACTTATGAAATACTAATCTTATGAAACCCCTTAATCCACCCCACAAAAAAAAAAATAATGAGTTAGGCCCTTTCTATATTAAGGTAACCTCAAAAAAAAAAAAAAAACACCCGTTCACACAATTAATGTAACCTCAAAAAAAAATCACCCGTTCCCACATGGGTTAATGTAAACAAAACTCCTTATGTAAACAAAA
Organism: Tachina lurida; assembly: GCA_944452675.1. Classification (NCBI taxonomy): domain Eukaryota; kingdom Metazoa; phylum Arthropoda; class Insecta; order Diptera; family Tachinidae; genus Tachina; species Tachina lurida. The sequence goes on along the minus strand of OX101753.1, from coordinate 110,330,359 downwards.
AATTCCTTATGTAAACAAAAAGTTGGACGGACTTATTGATCCACCCTCGTAGGGTATCAAATTTCACAAATTTCCAAGAATTTTAAAATTTTAAAATTTTAATTACCCAAATTTTAAAATTTTGTACTGAAATTCTCAAATTTCAAATTTTAATTACCCAAATTTCACAATTTTAATCGGCGCCAGTATGAACAATTCCCTACTACTGGCAAACCCTTTCAAACATAAAAAGAGTTTTGAGAATCAGTTTAAAAATTACCGAGTTATGCGTGTACAAATATTAAAAAAAAAAGTAAAAAAAAATACACACGAATTAATAACCTCCTTCTGTAAAAATGTAATTATTTACGACATCACATTAGAAACCTTAAAAATAACAGTATTTCTCCACTATTTAATGGATGTTATTATACATATAAACTTTCCTCTTCAATCACTCTATCTATTAAAAAAGACCGCGTCAAAATCCGTTGCGTAGTTTTAAAGATTTAAGCATACATGGGTATGTAGGGACAGAGAAAGCGACTTTGTTTTATACTATGTAGTGAAGTGATATTGTAAATACATAGGAATTCGCTGGTTTTTGTTTGTTTTATTTAACTTGATAATTGCTTTATTAGTGTTCCGTACACTAAAGGTGAAAAGGAATCCTATTGTTTTCGCTACGCTGTCCGTCCGTCCGTCTGTCACGGTATTTGCTCGCGAACCGTAAGAGATACGGATCTGAAATTCGGACACAGTGTGTAGATATCTGGCCGGTATAACAAGAAATACATGAGAGTTAAAAATGAAAGGCTTTTCCAAAACGAGCAACGAAAAATGTTAAAATTCCATGTAATATACTAGAGTTGGGCATAGTTGTTCCTTTTGCGGATTGTTTCCAACAACAAAAAGAACTAGTTCGTTCTTTTCGTTCAGTTGTTCTTTTCGGTCAGTTTTTCAATAAACAACAGAACAGAGATTGCACAGTCATCGAATCCTCTTCAATGTTTTCTTCATGTGTTGTTATTCTAATGTAATTTTATTTGCGTAGTTTTTGTAAGTAAATCGTTAAAATTAATATTTTTGATTGAAAATGCTTAAACTGAAGTCTTAAGAAGACAAGTTTTAAACACTTTTTTAATACTGATTCATATTCAACACAACAAATTATTTCTTTTAATTTAGTAAAAATGTTCCTTGTTCATACGTACGAGTATTTTCCTTTGCATTTTGTGTTCTCATTCGTTGTATGCTTTAAGTAAGTAAAAACCAATATTTTTGAACGAAAATTTTTAAAATGAAATCCGTAATCAGTTTAAAATAAATTTTATTCACTTTTTTAATTCCAATAATCTTTTTCACAATCTGTTTTTTAAATCAATACTATAAGTTATTTTTTTTAATTTTGTAAAACTCACTTGCATATTTCACTAATTATTCATTTTCTGCTGTTTGTTTTGTTTATTGTGCTAATTAATAGGAACACTGCATTCGACTCTTTTTAACAGTATGCAAATCAGCATCACATCATCATGTGTATCAGGGATGGCATTGAGAGGTTTGAAATTGTATCAACAACTTTAAAATTTTTTACTTTTTTACCTTAATTATACGAAAATATTTTGTAGTTCAAATTACATATTTTTATTTGTTTTTATCAAAATAATCGACTTTGTACTGGCTACCGATTCGTTTTCACCAATTTGCTTGTAAGTTGAGATATAAATTTAAAATATACTAATTAATACACGTAGCATCTGTTTATCATCCGAATTGAGAAGAAGAATGATTTGGAAATGGACGACCTCATTTTTTTTTTATTTTCTCGATGCGTTTTACTTTCACAAGACTGTATGTACTAAAGCTGTCAATGGTGTACTATTGTACTTTGCGAGTTTGAATGTTACCAAAAAATTTACAATTGTACCAACGTTGCCAACACTAATGTGTATTGGTCAGTAACCAGGGCTGCCAGATAAAATTATCGAAAAATCGTCGAAATACCTATAAAATATAAAATAATTGTCATTTCATACTTTTTTTTCACATATGATAAATAAGGTTTTTTTTTGCTTTTTTGCTTTGTTAATATTTTTTACATAGACAGTACAGTATTTTTCGGTTAATTGACCCTACGGTTAATTGGTTTCCACGCTTAATTGAACCACATGATCGGGCAAAAAAATATTGCATACGAAAACACATGTAAATTTCCTCGGATAATTGAACCCGGTTAATTGATTTTCCCGCTTAATTGGTTCAAAATTCATGTCATCAAAAATAAATTTCCTCTTACTTTTACCCGGTTAATTGCATTATTATTGAAAAATAATCTGGCATTTTTGCACAATGATCTCGTAAAGTGTGAAACATGAATTTATTTGTTCCTTTTTTTATTTTTTAAGCACTATGTAATATTTTAATACTTACGTGAATGGAAGAGCTGTATGTATATGCATATGAATTGTTTTTATTCTTTAAGTTTATGTTTTTTTTTTGTAAAACCAATATATGAATTGTTTTTTAGTTTATAAGTTTTATTTTTTTGTAAAACTAATGTGCACATAAATAGTGCATTTAATAGTACATATGTACCTACAATAATAAATACCTGCGTATACACATATAGTGCATATGTACATTTTTTTCTGTTCTTTCATTTTTTTCGTTTAAGGTAAAAAAAATTATTTTGAAAAACTTAAAGTGCACATATGCGATTTCTTTTAATTCATTAGTAGTTCCAATTATGCGTGATTTCTATAATTGAACAAACTGTTCAATTAAACGAGATTCTTGTAATTGAATGAATTGTTCAATTAAGCGGGTATCGGCTAATTGGTTCCCCGGTTAATTGAACAAAAAGTTGTGCAAATTTTGATGTGCAATTAACCGAAAAATACTGTAATAACTAAAACGAAAAAAAAAAACAAAAACAATTGTAAACAAAATAACTCAAAGTGCCCTTGAGGAATACACTAACAAAATTCCCTTGAGGAATACTCTATATGAGTACCTCAAAAACAAATAATTGTGAAGTGACTTATAACTGCAGAAATGCCTATCTTACTGTGAGCTCTGATGATCTTAATGATAACAATAAAAATAAAAAATCTGATGATAGACTTACTGTGAGTTCTGATGCTCTTAATTTAAACAAAGTACATAAAAAACCTGATGATAGATATTTTTTAACGGCTAAGCCAATTTTTCGTCAGCGATCAACTTCGCTTTGTCCAATGCCAACTAGTGATTCGTTAACATTACAGTTGCCTACTGCTTCGTCATTTAAATCAGCGATATCATCCGATTCAGGCTCGTGTTCATCACTTACCCGATTTGTCACTATAAATAAGAGTAGCCCAAAACCCAAGGTCCAAGTCGGAATGGACCGATATATACTTGTGGGAAAGCGCGGGCAAAGCCCAAATTCTACTAAAATTGCATCTGCTTCAAAGGTATCTAGGGATAACAGCGCATCCTCCACTAATCGTTTTCAAATATTGCAAGATGACAACGACATACCTGATATATCCGCGAACAAAAGCTCCAAGCCGCCACCAATCTATTTGAGAGAAAAAAATTCAAACGCTCTTATTAAGAAATTAATTTCGGTCATTGGTGAGAATAAATTTCACATTGTTCCAATAAAACGTGGCAATATCGATGAAACGAAAATTCAAATTTATGACGAAACAGATTTCCGCAAAATGGTTTCTGAATTTGAAAAAAATAAAACAAGTTTCTACACATACCAGCTCAAGAGTGCTAAAGGCCTTTTAATAAGAGAGCTTGAGTTTTTTTCTCTTAAATAGATTGGTGGCGGCTTGGAGGTTTTATTCGCAGATTCACCGGGTTTGTCATTGTCATCTTGCAATATTTTAAAACGGTTTTGCCGATTAGTAGAGGATGCGCTGTTATCCCTAGACATCTTTGTAGCAGATGCAATTTTAGTAGAATTTGGGCTTCGCCCGCGCTTTAAAATTGTAATGTATCTGTCCATTCCGACTTGGACCTTGGGTTTTGGGCTGCTCTTATCTTCAGTGGCAACTTGTTTAAGTGATGACCACGAGCCCGAAGCGGATGATATCGCTGAGTTAAATGTAGAAGTACCAGGCAATAATGTCAACGATTCATTAGTTGGCATTGGACAAAGCCGATTTCGTAACTACATTTCGTTGCGAGGTCGTTCCAACCATTTCATACAAAAATCGTTACGATTTCGGTAATATTTCGGTTCCGAAATCGGAAGACTAATTGTTACGAATTCGGAGCATTTGGTTTGGGGGGAAACAACAAAAATATGAGTATATGCATGTATGCGTCTTTTTGTGAAAAATATGGCAAAAATAACAGTGGGAACTACACAGAAAAAAGATTTGTGAATACAAATAATTTATTTGTGGACACAATTAAAATATTATTTAAAAAGGAACCTCAATGACTTTTGTAAATACAAACACACATCTGTAATATAAGAAAACAAAATCAACTCAATTATTACCAATTAAAATGATTGTGTTATTCACAATTCAGTTGTTAACAGAAAACAAAAACTTTTTATGAATTTGGTTTTCAAATTCAAATGTGTTTCTTTGTTTGTTTGTTTTATTTTTTTTTTTAGAATTGGGTTTTATCAGCCATTATTGCGCAAGTGAGCCAACCAGTTAGTTCCCATGTATCGTATGCCGATGCTGCTAAGACAAATTCTATTCATACACAAAATGTTTCACCACCAAATAATTCAACAAATAGAAACTCGAACTTTAATTTCAATCGCCTTGAAGCTACTATTGATAATCTGGTGCAAACTATAAATAATTTTACAACAAATATCACTAGCATGATGCAAGAAATGCTGCAAATGCAGAATACATTGCTTCAAGCTTTTGTTAACAAACCATGAGCACGTTAAAAATATGTTTTTGGAACGCAAACGGCATTCGCCAACATAAAAATGATCTTGAGCACTTCCTCATGGAAAAAAATATTGATATAATGTTGGTCTCTGAGATTCATTTGACTTCGAGAAGCCTTTTTAAAATTTATGGCTACACCTTATATGATTCAAAGGACCCGAGAGGAAGAGCATGCGGTGGATCAGCAATTTTAATAAAGTCAAGACTCAAGCATTATATTATTGATAACATTTGTGAAGAACATTTACAAGCAACGAATATTTGTGTCGAAAATTTTAGCACTAATTTTGTCATATCTTCAATTTACTCCCCTCTTAGATTCGAAATTACTGAGGATCAATATGAGGATTTTTACAAATCTCTGGGCCCTTGTTTCGTAGCAGCCGGCGACTATAATGCTAAACACCAGATATCGAGCGTTGTTTAATGCAATTTCCAAAATGGGCTTGGATGTCATTTCGAGTGGAGAGCCCACTTATTGGCCTACTGACATACATAAAATTCCGGATGTTATAGATTTTGGGGTCATGCAAATTATCTCTAGGGATTTAATTCAAATTGTAGCTTCTTTAGATCTCTCGTCCGATCACTCTCCCACGATCGTTACAATTTGTAGTCCATTAAAAAGAGACTTACCTCCCCCATATGCGAATTTGATAAATCGTGTTAATTGGCTGCGATTTAAAAAATATCTTAGTAGTCATCGTACGGAAAATATAACGCTAAGAACACCTGATGATATTGAATCTAATATTGCCAACCTTAATGAAAATATTAAACAGGCTGCTGAACATGCCACTACCTCCCATCCCCAGACTAGGGTAAATAGAATTTATTCTATGGATATTGAACGTCACGTTAGTGAAAAAAGAAGAGCTAGAAGAGAATGGCAACAGCACAGATCACCCCAACTTAAAATCAGATTTAAAGAGTGTACTAAACGACTCCAAGAGTTGCTTGCATTTGAAAAACTGCATCTCTTAAAAATTATTTGGAAGGTCTTGATGTCACACCAGCATCTAATTACTCTTTGTGGCGCGCTGCTAGAAAGCTTAAAACACCAGTTGAGTTTAAACCACCTCTGCGCACATCTACAGGTGGTTGGGCAAGAAGCGATACTGAAAAAGGTAAAATATTTGGTGAGCATTTAAAATCCGTATTCACCCCAAACACATGTTTTGGTGCTGTTGATTTGCCAAATGTAGTTGCGCTACCCCCTCGACCAATAAAATTTAAGACGCGTGATGTACAAAAAATAATTGCAGAACACAACCCGAAAAAAGGTCCGGGTATTGATGGAATTAGTAACCAGATGTTGATGAAGTTGCCTCGTATAGCTATTATAATCCTGTTATTCATTTTTAATGCTATTTTACGGCCGGAGTATTATCCAAACAGCTGGAAGCTTGCCAAGGTTAAAATAATTCCAAGGCCGGGCAAAGATCTTACCAAAGCTGAGTCATATAGGCCAATAAGTTTACTGTCAACAATGTCAAAGCTCTTTGAAAAGTTACTCATGATAAAATTGTCCCCAATTCTAACTGATAATGAGTGCATACCGGATCATCAATTTGGATGTAGAAGTCAGCATAGCACCATTGAACAAACTCATAAATTGGTTCAATTTATAAGAAAAACTTTTGAAGAAAAAAAGTATTGCTCTGCGCTGTTCATTGACATTTCTCAGGCATTTGATAAAGTGTGGCATGAAGGCCTAATTTTAAAATTAAAGACTTACCTACCAATAAACATTCTAAATCTGCTTGAAAGTTACATTATTGCCCGGAAGTTCACTGTTGTGGAAGGAAACTTTATGACTACGCCTGAAATAGTCTCATCCGGTGTGCCACAGGGGAGTATACTGGGGCCAGTTTTATATTTGATTTATACTTGTGATATGCCATTGCGCAGTAATATTCACACATCTACATTTGCCGATGATACAGCCTGCCTTAGTATGCACGAAAACTCTCACGAGGCTTCCCGATATCTTCAGCAACATATTACTCAGCTAGAACTATGGTTAAACATGTGGAGAATAAAGGTAAACGAACAGAAGTGTGCTCAGGTAACATTTACCTTAAGAAAAGACACTTGTTCCCCCCGTTACAATCAATAATCAAATTGTTCCTCAAAACTTACATGTGAAATACCTTGGTATACATCTTGATCGAAGGCTCACATGGAAATACCACATTGACTCTAAGCTTACGCAAATGAAACTTAAACTAACTCAGATACATTGGCTGGTTGGTAGAAATTCAACCCTCACCCTAGATTGTAAACCTTTTATATACAAGTCGCTCTTAAAACCCATATATGGTGCTACGGAATTCAGCTATGGGGTACTGCTTCAGCTTCTAATGTCGAGAGAGTCCAACGAAGGCAAAACAAAATTTTACGGTTAATAACATCGGCTCCATGGTATATAAAAAATTCAAATATACATCGTGACTTAAAAATGCCACTAGTGACTGAAGAAATTGCAAAAAAACGCTGGCAAATATTTAACAACACTCGAATCACATCCTTATCCGCTTGCCCGTAATATTTTGAACTTTACTAGACACATCCGCCTAAAAAAGAGGGACACAAGGGCTCTTATTCACAGCACTCCAGATTTGACTTCCTGAAAATACTTTTATTTTTTATATTTTTTCCTTTTGATTATCACTACTTATGTATTATATATAACTATTACTAAGCTTATGTCCGACACTGGTCGGGCCTAATTATATTTTTAGATTTAAGATTTGAATACCTATTCTTAGTTCATACATGAAGATATAATAAATAAAAATTATGTATTAAAAAAAAGAAAAAAGAATTGGGTTTGGTGTTAAATTTTTAAGTTGTTTAATTTAAGTGGTCTGCTAAGTAAAATTTCAAATCCAGAAAGCTCAAATATGTTTTTAGAACCATTGATTAATGAACTGGAAGTACTTTTGCGCGAAGGATTTTTTATAATGCAAATTTACTCCCCGTGTTTGTTGGTGTTTTTGTGTGTTATGCTCCAGCTCGAGCTTTACTTCTTAATATAAAAAGCCATTCAGGATTTTATTGTTATTCAAAAAGAAACCAGAAAGCTGAAATGTTCAAAAGACGTACATATTACCTTCACAGCCAAAAAAGAAAACCTGAGAACTCGTACCTCATTTGGAGAAAGATAGCAAAAAGAACATCATGTAACTTTAGACAAACTGCTGTTAGAAACACTAAACATTGATTTTGTAAGCCAATTTTCTATTGACGACTTGAATTGTGTTTGTTTGGGCATTACTCGTCAGTTATTTAAACTGTAGGTAAAAATTAGTTGCACAAATTTTTTTTATCAAAAGCAAAAATAGAAAACCTGTCTAGCGATAACATTTTAATTAGTAAGCAGTATTCTGCTGAATTCTCTCGTAAGCCAAGACGTCTCTATGAGCTGGATAGATGGAAGAGTTTCGCTCTTTTTTACTATATAGTGGACCTTATGTGATGAAAAATAAACTCAACGAAGAACGTTACAAACATTTTTGTAAGCTGCATTTCGCCATGAGAATTCTTTCTGATCCTTTGTTGTGTTTACAATACAATAACATCGCCAAAGGCCTGCAGGTTTATATGAACAAGAATATTTGACATATAATTGCCACAGCTTATCTCACTTGAGTAATGATGTTTTGCAATATGGTTCATTAAACAACTTTAGCGCGTTCAAATATGAGAATTATATTTATAATATTAAAAAATTTGTGAAGAAATTATCTTGCGTTATATCAGAAATATCAAATAGCATGATTGAAAAAGCTATGTGATTCAAAAAAAAGCTGTTAACAAAAATTGTCCATTTCTAAAAGAACGCCCTAATAAAAAACTTTTAAAACTTTAATTTGCGGAAACTTTAAATTATCAGTGTGGCCCCCAAATAATTCCTGTTGTGCTAACAACAAAATTTATTTCATTACAAAATTTATTTTAGAAGGCGAAGAAATTAATGTTGCCGGCAAAGAAGTGCAAATCCTTGAATTCGAAAACGATCCCAGCAAAAATTTTTCAAGATTTTGTAATGGGTAGTACTCTTTTAATGGCTTACAAAGTAATGAGTGGTACTTATTTATCTAATTATTTTATGTGAATAATAATGACTATCCTGTAATGAATAAAATAAGCACTTCTTTATATAATTATGTGAAAGTACTTATTGTATTACTTTCCAGTTATTAATGAAATACATACATTTACGAGCTAAATCATTGCTTTTGTAAATTTAACGATTTATACTGTTGGAAGTTGGAATCAAATATTCTATGATAAATTACAAAAACTGCAAATACAAAAAAATCCATTAACACGTTAGGAAATAATAGTTTTTTTTTTAAATACAAGTGATTTAAAATCACCGTGATTTTCAAAACAGGCCCGATAGACAAATATTTATTAATTTTCAATAAATTAACTTTTGTTTTAGGTTCATCTGACTATAATTTTTTTTGCAAAATTTTTGCATATCCTGCAACATATTTAAATGTTTTCTTTGCAAAATTATGATTTTTAATAATCCCAAAAAAGTACAAGTTTTATAATATTGTTTAAAAATTTCATTTATTCAATGCTTTAAAAAGATGAGTTCTCATATCGCTCCTTAATTTCAACGTGGTCATAACTCAGAAAAACTAGTTCGCCAGAAAACGAGTTTACAGTTTTAAATTTACACACTAGTTAATAGAAAAATAAAATTTTACTTTTGTCTCAAGAGCTGAGTAAACAAGATCTTTGTATAAAATTTTTACACAACATAAATACGAGTAGCAATATGAGGATTAATTTTGCATCATTAACTCGAAAAATTAATTTTTTGAGACATGAGTACGTTGCAATAAAGGAGCGATATGATTTTGAATATTAAATGTGAAATACGTGTTCGTTATTTCGCTCTTTCTTATTTTTTTTATAAGCTCATTGTAAATTTGATCGTATCCTGCACTCTACTAATCTAAATATATATTTTAACTATCATATTTTTAAGAAACTACAAGCGTTTTAAAAATTTATCTTAGTAAACAAGTTTATAAGTTTAAGTTACAATTGTTGATTAGATTGGTGATAGCGGAAAAGTGATGTAACCCACAACGATCTAATTAAACAATTTCTCTATTTAATTATTTACCTGCTTTATTACCTTGTAAATTTGCAAATCACGAGATGTGAAATTACGTAAAAAAAAAATTAAAACCTTAATTATTGCTTTTGTAAGTTTCACGATTTATAGCGATGGAAGTTGGAATAAAATAATATATATATTATACGTGAGAAAAACTTGAAATACAATAAAAACCCACTAAGAAGTCAATTATTAATAGTTTGTGTTTGAAATCATCGTGATTTTCAAAACAGGCCTGTATATTATGATCTGTGCAAAAACGATTTTTCAGCTCCATTGGCTTAATCTATTTTTTTCTAGCTGGTAATGTAAATAATGTACTCATAACCAGAAGAACAACCAAAAATCCAATGTGGGTTACACCACTTCTTGGCTAATAACCGCATCTGTGGAAATTAAAATATCATCGTTCGAAAATTGTGTTCTATATACATACTTATGTATGTACATATGAAGAAAATGTTTTCTGTCTAATCTCTGTTGGAGATTTACCCTGGGAAGAATGAAACTGACACAAAGACAGTTATGTGACCAGTCTCCAATTGTTACTGATTGGACCCATCACCTTAGATACCTGCACCTCATTATCAATCGCATTAACTTGTGCTCTTAGTTTTGCTGCTATGGATCGGTTTTAATTCAAATGGAACTAGTTCTTCCGTCATTGCTTATTAATTTGGGCGTGCTATTGATGGAATGGAATTACGAAAAAGTTGATTACATATGTACATGTTTATATAAACATGCAATTCAAAATAAAATTTCATTTTACTACATATACAATAATCACAATAAAACAGCTGTTGAGTTCAGTGATGCTAAATAAACTAAAATTTCACAAATTTATAAGTATTTTGATATCACCTAGGACAACTTCTTGGCTTTGAGATTAAACCGAATTTTGTTCACTTATTAGCTAAGCTGGAAATTAATTAAATTGTCAAATGAATATAATGTTTCTACACTATGTGGAAAATCTTAAAAATTGCATTAACATTAAAATTCTTCAATCTTGTCTAAATGAAAAACATAAATAGATATCGTCGGTTGGTTTCTGTTTTGCTGTAGACATAATGTACTTTGAATAGACTGTGCCGCAAACCAGAAACCAACCAACGATATATGTATATGTACATATCTCGTCGATTGGTTTCTGGTTTGCGGCACAGTCTATTCAAAATACTTTATGTCTACAGCAAAACAGAAACCAACCGATGATCTAGGTAGCTAAAACTCTACAAAAAAAGTTACGTTGACAACACTTATATACTCGTATCTAAGTGCAGATAGTGATGTAAACTACTCATATTATCAGTTTGAGTACTTTCTCTAAAAAGTATGCATTTGGTGTACAGTGAATACTCGATAAAGATAAACTGAGCTGACGAGAATTTTAGCTAATGCAAGTACCTCTATTAATGTGTCCATGTACCTACATATATTACTAATCCTTTACATAGCGTCTAAATCTGCGATTAACTCTGACATAATATCTAAGAGAACGTTGGCAGAACAACAAAAATAAATTGCCGATATTTCTCTTCGTTTCATACAAGACGAGCACGTAGTTTTCCGAAACCCTAAAAATCGCTCTTGTGAGCAAAAATATAGTACTCCAAACCGGGATAGTGATTACCAGCCTTAAGTATTTATGTACATAAACTTTATAATTTTCATTAGCCCGGTGTTCAGATTTTCGTGTGATTACTGTATTGTGGGTACATAATGGATACTTAATAACAAATTATATTTTAGATATTCTATATTATTCAGCTTTAGTGACGCGCCATTAATACTAAATGCAATATCTTTTCAAGAGTACTCTGTGTTACAATAAAAAATAAAGTTATAATTTAAAAAGTGCAAATATTAATAAAACATTATACTGATTGTGCAAAAGGTAAACTTAATTTGTTCATATTATGTTTAGTAGCTAGTATTATACACTAGGTTTGTGTTTTTTTTTATTATTTAGTAAATTATAGATTGAAAATGACCACTTCTCAAAAATATATATTTAAAAGAAAAGTAAAAAAAGAAACAAAAAGAGTACAACAAATGCTAAATGAAGTAATATCAGAAAATACTACTTCGTATGAGCAATCTTGTGAGTCAATTGCTCTTAATGATAAATTGTTTGCACCTGCTTTGGATAGTGAAAGTGCTGCTCAACCCAATATAAGGGATAAAATAAAAAAGTGGTTTCTAGAGCATGGTCCAACTGTAAAATGTACCAACAGTATGCTCCAAATTTTAAAATCTGAGAAACTGAATGTGCCTTATTCTGTTGGAGGACTGATAGGTATGAACCCAATGTGCACAGAGCGAAATGTAAGCCCTGGTAAATATGTGCATATTGGGCTACAACGCCAGCTTACAAAAATGTCATTACAAATAATGAGTTCGGGAGAAAAAATAGTCTTCATTGACATTGGCATTGACGGATTACCCTTATACAAAAGCTCATCCATAACACTGTGGACAATCCTCGGACATACAGTAAATATAAAACATACAGATGTGTTTATTATTGGATGTTACATAGGAAATAAAAAGCCGGTGAATGTAAATTCGTATTTGCATGATCTTGCCGAGGAGATTTCCACATTGAAACATGATGGGATGATTATTTGCACAGATAAAATTGATGTTCAAGTAAGGGCATTTGTTTGCGATGCACCAGCAAAGGCTTTTATATGTGGGATAAAGGGTCATACATCGCTTATCGGATGTCCAAAATGTCAACAAATAGGTCAAAGAGTTAATAATGTTCATACCTATTCTGTCAATAAAGGAGAAGAAAGGACAGACCTGGGTTTTCGATTGAGGGAGTATGCAGATTTCCATCAACCAATGCATATGAATGTACAAATGGAGCTTGAAAGGGTAGAAATTGGAATGGTGACACAATTCCCAGTAGATTGTATGCATTTGCTCGATTTGGGTATCACAAAGAAAATACTTCTGTCCATAATTCGAAAGAAAAGTATTATTCAGGTATCGCAGTCTACACTAACTTCAATTTCAGAAAAACTGTTTTCATTTATTACACATATTCCCAAAGAGTTTGCACGAAAGCCTAGAGCCTTGGCAGATATATGTCGATGGAAAGCAACGGAATTCCGACAATTTGCTCTATGCACGGGAATTGTTGCTTTAAAAGACTCAATTCCTATTGAAATGTGTGAGCATTTTCTTTTAATGTACTGTTTTTATAGAATTTTTCTATCTCCCCCAAACATTGCACAAAAAGAAAAAGCCGAAGAAATGATAAAGACATTTGTAGAAATCTTTCCGGTCTTATATGGCAGATCCAGTGTTTCTTACAACGTTCATAATGTCCTTCATATCCCAGAGTGCGTGGAAAAATTTGGAACGTTAGATAATTTTCAGCATATAACTTTGAGAATTATATGCAAAAGATAAAAAGAAAAATAAAAATACCAAAACACATTGCCCAACAAATTATTAACAAATTTCAAGATGCACCTGTTCTACTTCCCGAAAATTTTCTAGGATTGAAATATAAAAAAGGAGCTATAAAATCTATATCCCTCCCGAAATACTACTTAGGTACCAAATCTCCTGATAACACTTGTTTAATGAAAAACAAAACATATGTACAAATCATTCAGATTATTGACGAAAACACATTTTTGGGACAAATGTTTAAAAATACAAAAGCATTTTTTACCACCCCGCTAAATTCGCTGGATATTGGTATTTGCTACGTAGAAGATATCTACCACGGACATGAGATTTGTCATTTTGATTCTATTTTTGCAAAAACTGTAAAGCTGCCTTATAAACATGGCTTCATTTTAATTTCACAAATACATTAAATTTTTTAGAACCATGTCTCAGAAGCAACAAAAAGATAGTCGTACGAAAGCACGCAACGAAATATTAGACAGACTAAATGTTATGGAAAAACAAATAAATAATTTCAAAGGTAATTTGCAACAAAATATATTTTAAGTTTTTCAGTAATCATATTTCTTAAAATTATTTCGCTACACAGATACGCTCACGAAGTTTGAAGAATATGCAACAAAAAACCACAATTCAGTAATAAGTAAGTATTAACGATTTTGTAAATTGAATCAAATTATCTGATATTTGCTTTTATTATAATTTGCAGATACGATTCAGGAACAAAACCAAATTATCTGCAATATAATGGCAGAGCACAACACATCTGTTAGCTCAATTTTGAACTCTTTTTGGCAAAAGCCAAAGTTCATTGAACAATTTCCAATATCATCAAACGATGATCTAATATCTTGGGAAGGGATGATAGAAGACGCCAACAAGGACGATATGGTATATAAAATGCACTTTACAACCTATTCACTAAAAATTATATTAATATTTGTTTCTAAATACATATGTATGGTATGTAGGTGAAGACCGTGAAGAGCCTAAGGGGTGAAAAAGAAATAACTAAGGGCCTACTTACCATAATCGCAGAAGATGTGTTGCTCGACTACAACATGGATGGTATACACAACAAGAAAAGGTTTAAGAATTTTAAACAAATACTTCAAGTTCTTTCTGGTAAGTATTTTTAATTTAATTATTAAAATTACATATTAGCGAAGTATATACATATGTACATTTATTTAACATTCAGTCTTTAATGTGTTAAAAATTTGTTTTGTTAGCTAAGCACCGTCTATGTCTTTCGTTATTGAAAATCACATACAATATATACAAACATAATATTCTTATATACATACATACATATATGTAACTAAATACGCATACATTTTTTGTTGTGCACTTTTATGTATGGATATTATTGTTCACCAATATTGGTAAAATACATACATATAAACATATGTATGTATGCACGAAAAATTGTATGTATGGCTTAAAAGATATTATTGTGTAGATATGCTAAAAAAAGCGATTTAGAATTACTGGAAAAAAACATTTTTCTATTTTTGTTTTGTTTTCCAAACACACAAGTCCAAACGTGTTTATATTAAATAAGGACTTAAATATGTACATATGTACATGTCAATCCTAATAAATATACCAGACTCAAAGAAAAATCTTTAAAAACAAACATCGTAATTCGGTTTTGAAACCATTTTCAGCTTTTGAAATTTTTTTCAGTAAAAGTAGTCTCAGTATTGTGCCACTTTTAGTATTTCTTTATGCACATAAAATAATTGTTAAATATATACATAAGTATTTATAACTTTCATTGAGTAAATGCTTATAAATTTTTTATTGCATCAAACTATCTTTGCAGTGCACAGTGGTTGCGCCCATACGACAAAAATAAAAAAATAAAATTTTCTATATTGGGTTTGTAGCGAAATAAATAGTCGCTAATGTCATCAAATTTCTCTCTTCTGAATTTGTTTTGATAATTTCTAACGTTAATTTTTTGATGCAAACAATTAAAATGCGATTTTATATAGAAGTAGAAAGTTGATTAAGCGACATTGAAAACAAAGTGAATATTAAAATGTTAAAATATATTTAATTAAAGTGCAAAATTAAATTAATCAAAATGGAAATTAATGTGAATGGTATTGGTATTATTTTTAAAAAATAATAATAAGTACTCATTTTTAAGAAGTGTTTTAATTAACAATGTTTGATATTCTTTGTTAAAAATACTTAGAGTTTTATTTAGTTTCCCAATGAAAGCCAAAGACCAAATGGGTTTGTAAATATTGACACAAATCTATAGTTAAAAATTATGTTTAATTCAAGTGCAGTTTTTTGCAGGTTTTTTTTATATATATTCAATATACTAGCTTAACCTCCAAGTTTATTGTGTTCTATTGTATTCTAAAATTTTTTGTGTATCTCGTTTGATTTAATAAGAATGACATTTTTGTTGTTATTGATAGTTATTTTTTTCTCTATTCGATATAATAGAAACATCCCGTCAATGCATATTTTCACGAATGACAATTTTCGCGCTTTGGTGCTCTAAGAAGGGTTCATATTCGGCGAAATCACAGCAAGTTTATGATTAAATAATCAAATTAATTAATTTTGAGTGCGAAGAAGGCGCGTTTTGTGAATTACTGAAATATGTACAATATTTATGTAAAAGAATTGTTGACATTTGGAAAAAGAATCACCGCTTAAAATCAGACGTTTTGAAAAATCATTCAGATTGGTTAGCTAAAAAAGAGGTTGTTTCTTTAAAACCGAAAAACGTATCTGTGTCACCTAAAGAACAAGTATTAAAAGCGAATAAACATGGTCGCCCTTCATCTGATTTCTCAAGTTCCTCAAAAAGAACAAAACAACGAAGAATAGCAAAGTTGGCAGAAACCGATGCAACGGCAGCGGATACCTTACGTGGCTTATGTTCAGAACCAAATCAAGGTTGTTCGGAATCAAATGCCGTTGAAGTTCTTGCATTAATAATTGACACAAATTTAACCAAGCAACAGTATTGGCATATTCGAAATTTTGTAAACTCTAAGGTTTCCTTCAGTTTATTCCCTAGTTACGAAAAGGTATTGAGGGAAAAGAAAAAAAGTTATCCAAATTCAAAATATATCGCCGTGATTGAATCCGAAGCTGAAGTAGATTTACAAAATTTGCTTGACCATACAGCTTCACGTATTTTAGATTTACAATTTGAAGTCTGGAAAGACGAACCTGGTATTAATATAAACAACATCGTTTTGATAGGAAAATGGGGCTTTGATGGTAGCTCCGGTTATAATGAGTATAAACAACGTTTTAATAGCAATACTCTACAGGACAACAGTTTATTTGTAACGTCTTATGTACCCCTTCAATTAGTGACAAAATCTGCTAAGCCTGAATATGCAAAAATAATATGGAAAAACCCTCGGCCGTCGTCAACTCGGTATTGTAGACCGATTCGATTTCAATTTAAAAAAGAAACATCCGAAGTTTGTATTGCAGAAAGAGATTATTTCAAGCAGAAAATTGATATGCTGAAACACACAGAGTATTCTAAATTTGAAAAGAAAATATATGTTGAGCACAAGTTGCAACTGACTATGGTCGATGGCAAAGTGTGCAACTGATTAAGCCAAACGTCATCTGCCAAATGTTATATATGTAAAGCAAATCCGAAAGAGATGAACGATATAGAAGCATGTTTACAAAAAGTGGTGCATAAAGAAAATTATGAGTTTGGATTGTCACCCTTACATTCATATATTCGCTTTTTTGAGTATTTCATTCATGTTGCTTATAGATTGGATCTAAAAAAATGGCAAATTAGATCAACAGATGAAAAGAATAAATTTATGGATAGGAAAAGGGAAATTCAAAGCAAATTTAGATCCGAGATGGGTTTGTTAGTTGACAGACCTAGACCAGGGGGTAGCGGCACGTCTAACGATGGCAACACCGCAAGACGTTTTTTTAACAATCCTGGTTTGGCTGCTAAGATAACTGGCGTTGATGAAGGGCTCATAACCAGATGTGCAGTATTGCTGCAGGCTATGACATCAGGCTACAAAATAAACATCGACAAATTTAAAATATTTACACTTGATACAGCTAAAGCTCTTGTAGAGAAATGCCCTTGGTTCTATCTCCCACCTTCAGTACACAAGATTCTTTTACACGCTTCCGCCGTAATTGAAGACGCCATAGTTTCAATTGGAGAGCTTTCAGAGGAAGCTGCAGAAGCGACACGAAAAATTTCTAGAATTGCAACAAACACGGATTTACTAAATATATTATTGCTTAGTTCGGATCCATTCATTTCAGGTCAACGAAAATTACCACGTAAAAAGAAAAGTACGCTACTAAAATCTATAATTGAGTTGTTGCAAGAGTAGCTTTTTTATATTTTTGATATTTATTTGAAAAGAATAAAAGTCTAAATTTAGTTTGCGGAGAAAAATGTATTTCCATGAAGGGATAAAATATAATTAAAATCTATCTATTATAAAAAAAATTTAAAAAATGGGCTGTCGAGGCAAGTGACCACGCCCATTTTTTCAGAATATTGTGGTTATTATATCCGTAATATACTGTGCAAATTTCAACACTATATCTTTAATATAACTATTTTTGTCGCTCTTCCCCATATAAGTGCAACCACTGTGCAGTGGTTCATTCATCTTCCACATTAAACGATAGTAGTCCAAACTCTTTCGACAAATGTATGAGAATTGCTTTCAGGAATATTAAAAACCGACATTTTAAAACTAAATATGATAAGAAAAGGAAGCTTGAAATGGAAATCGAAAAGTCGGATCAATCATGCATGAATACAAATTAAATCTTAAATATGTACTTAAATTTTTAAATGTATGTATAAATGTACTATATATATATGTATGTATGTAAATATGTACATGGATACATTTTTTTTAACTGAATTAATTTTTTTCTTTTCTTAATAATTTTTTTTTTCAATAATTCTGTGATTTTTATAAAAAAAATATTACGCACGTGCCTGAAGAAATATGTTCCTAATATGAATAATAAATATTATTATCGTTATTTAATTGAAATTGTATTATTACACTATTATTTTTCTTAATGCATTAAACACATTCACCACAGCAGGCTACACGAACACACGACTTCAAATGCCGCTAGCAGCATTTGTCGCCTCGTAGCCAGCTACTTAATTATTTTGGAGACGGCAGCAGCACCATCTGCAGCTGATATTCAAGTACAAATACATAGTTCAGTGTTGCCACTTTCATATATTTTGCATTTATAAAAATTTATTTTTCTTTTAGAATGTACTTATTTTACATAAAAGTACAATAATGAATCAATTTATTCTTTACATCAATTTTTGGATATTGTTTCTAGTAAATAGTATGAAATAATTGTACGATATCATTCATTCACCATTTTGTATTATACTGGTAACACTGCATTTGCTCATTGTAGCCAGAGAAATAGAAATTAGTTTAAAGTTGGCGACGGCTACAACGGTGGTCGTGCAGTCGTGTAGCCTGCTGTCGTTAAAATAATTGTTACCATAAGAATGTGTGTATTCTATTTTTGACAGATTGTAGCCCGTAGCCTGCTGTGTCGAATGTGTTTAATGCATAACTGGCAACTTATTTTTTTTTTTTTTTTTTTAATACATATTTTTATTTATTGTATCTTCAAATATGAACTAACAATAAGTATTTAAATCTTAAATCTAAAATATAATTATTAGGCCCGACCACTGTCGGACATAAATTTAGAGATAGTTATAAATAATACATAAGTAGTGATAATCAAAAGGAAGAAAAAATAAAATAAAATAAAAAGTATTTTCAAGCAGTCCCATCTGGAGTGTTGAGTATAAGAGCACTTGTATCCCTCTTTTTTAGGCGGACGTGTCCAGTAAAGTTCAAAATATTACGAGCAAGCGGATTAGGATGTGACTCGAGTTTTGTTAAATATTTGCCTGCATATTTTGCAATTTCTTCAACCACTAGTGGCATATTCAAATCACGATGTATATTTGAGTTTTTTATATACCATGGAGCCGATGTTATTAATCGCAAAATTTTATTTTGCCTTCGTTGGATTCTCTCGACATTGGAAGCTGAAGCAGTGCCCCATAGTTGAATTCCGTAGCACCATATGGGTTTCAAAATAGACTTGTATATCAAAAGTTTGCAATCTAGACTGAGGGTTGAATTTCTACCAATCAGCCAATGTACCTGAGTTAATTTTAGTTTCATTTGGGTTAACTTAGAGTCAATATGGTGTTTCCAAGTAAGCCGTCGATCAAGGTGTATACCAAGATATTTCACATGAGTATGTTGAGGGACAACTTGATTGTTAATCCGAATGGGTAAACACGTATCTCTTCGTAATGTATATGTTACTTGAACACACTTTTGTTCGTTTACCTTAATTCTCCATAAGTTTAACCATAGTTCCAGCTGGGTAATGTGTTCTTGAAGATATCGGGATGCCTCGTAAGGATTTTCATGCATACTAAGGCAGGCTGTATCATCAGCAAATGTGGAAGTGTGGATATTGCTGCTCAGAGGCATATCACAAGTATAAATCAAATACAAAACTGGCCCCAGTATACTCCCCTGTGGCACACCGGATGAGATAGTTTCAGGCATGCTCATAAAGTCTCCTTCCACAACAGTGAACTTCCGGGCAGTAATGTAACTTTTCAAAAGACTTACAACGTTTATTGGCAGGTATGTTTTTAATTTTAAAATTAGGCCTTCATGCCACACTTTATCAAATGCCTGAGAAACGTCGATAAACAGCGCAGAACAATACTTCTTTTCTTCAAATGTTCTTCTTATCAATTGGACCAATCTATGAGTTTGTTCAATGGTGCTATGCTGACTTCTAAAACCAAATTGATGGTCCGGTATGCACCCACTATTAACTAGAATTGGGGACAATTTTGTCATGATCAGTTTTTCGAAAACCTTTGACATTGTTGATAGGAGACTTATTGGCCTGTATGACTCAGCCTTGGTAAGGTCCTTGCCCGGCTTTGGAATCATTTTAACTTTGGCAAGATTCCAGCTATTTGGATAATACTGCAGTCGTAAAATGGCGTTAAAAATAAATAACAGTATTCTAATTGCAATACGAGGCAACTTTATTAGCATCTGGTTACTAATTCCATCAAAACCCGGAGCTTTCTTTGGGTTGAGTTCAGAAATTAGTTTTTGCACATCACGCGTCTTAAACTTTATTTGTTGAGGGGGTAGAGCGACTACATTTGGCAAATCAATTACACCAGTACATGTGTTTGGGGTAAATACGTATTTTAAATGGGCAGCAAATATGTTACCTTTTTCAGTATCGCTTCTTGCCCAACCTCCGGTAGATATGCGCAGAGGTGGTTTAAACTCAACGGGTGTTTTAAGCTTTCTAGCAGCACGCCATAAAGAGTAATCAGATGCTGGTGTGACATCAAGATTTTCCAGATAGTTTTTAAGAGATGCAGTTTTTTCATGTGCAAGCAGCTCTTGGAGTCGTTTAGTGCACTCTTTAAATCTAATTTTATTCTGGGGTGATCTGTGCTGTTGCCATTCTCTTCTAGCTCTTCTTTTTTCACATACGAGACGTTCAATATCTGTAGAATATAGTCTATTAAACCCAGTCTGCGGATAGGAGGTAGTGGCATGTTTAGCAGCCTGCTTAATATTTTCGTTAAGATTGGCAATGTTAGATTCAACATCATCAGGTGTTCTTAGTGTAATGTTTTCCGTGCAATTACTACTAAGATATTTTTTGAATCGCACCTAATTTACACGATTTATCAAATTGGCATATGGGTGAGGTAAATAACTTCTTAATGGGCTACAAATTGTAACGATCGTGGGAGAGTGATCGGACGAGAGATCTAGAGAAGCTTCAATTTGAATTAAATCCCTAGAGATATTTTTCATAACGCCAAAGTCTATTACATCCGGAATTTTATGTATGTCAGTAGGCCAATAAGTGGGCTCCCCACTTGAAATGACATCCAAGCCCATTTTGGAAATTGTATTGAACAACGCTCGACCTCTGGGTGTAATAAGACGCGAACCCCAGAACGTGTGTTTAGCATTATAGTCGCCAGCTGCTACGAAACAAGGACCCAGAGATTTGTAAAAATCCTCGTATTGATGCTCAGTAATTGCGAATCTAGGAGGAGAGTAAATTGATGATATGACAAAATTATTGGAAAAATTTTCAATACAAATATTCGTTGCTTGTAAATGTTCTTCACAAATGTTATCAATAATATAATGCTTGAGTCTTGACTTTATTAAAATTGCTGATCCACCGCATGCTCTTCCTCTCGGGTCCTTTGAATCATATAAGGTGTAGCCATAAATTTTAAAAAGGCTTCTCGAAGTCAAATGAGTCTCAGAGACCAACATTATATCAATATTTTTTTCCGTGAGGAAGTGCTCAAGTTCATTTTTATGTTGGCGAATGCCGTTTGCGTTCCAGAAACATATTTTTAACGTGTTCATGGTTTGTTAACTAAAGCTTGAAGCAGAGTATTCTGCATTCGCAACATTTCTTGCATCATGCTAGTCATATTTGTTGTAAAATTGTTTATAGTTTGCACAAGATTTTCAATAGTGGCTTCAAGGCGATTATAATTAAAGTTTGAGTGTGTATTTGTAGAATTATTTTGCGGTGAAACATTTTGTGTCGGAATAGAACTAGCCTTAGCAGCATCTGCATACGATACACGGGAAGTAACTGGTTGGCTCATTTGCTGAAAAGTGGCAGAGTAAACGTTTGCTGATTGAGCTGGAGCTAATTTAGGTTTTTGCACCATAGTCTTCTTTACCAAAGAGTACACACGACAACCTCTGTAGTTAGCAGTGTGATTTTCTCCACAATTACTGCATTTTTTGTTACTTTGATCTTTCGGTTTATTGCAACTAGCAGTGCCGTGCAACTCGCCGTACACGACACAAACAGTAGGTAATTTGCAGTAAGTTTTAGTATGGCCATATTCTTGACAATTATGGCACTGTACGGGTCCGGAACGCTTGTGTGGTTCTTCAACGGTTATTTTTCGATATAAGAGATATCTTAAATTATATATTGGATGGGTCTCACTCTTTTTCAATTTTATATCATTTGGCTCAAGTTCAACGCGAAATAGAGGTTGAGGTATCTTTTCCCTATTTATTATGTTCGATACATTTTTTACTTTAAAGCCCTGGAGGACGAGAGCATCTTTTACTTCTTCGGGAGCAACATAGGAATCTATGCCCTTCAACACAATCTGCATACCTTTAGCACTCTTGATCTGATATGTGTAGAAATTTGTTTTACTTTTTTCAAGTTCAGAAACCATTGTGCGAAAATCTTTTTCTTCATAAATTTGAATTTTCGTTTCATCAATATTACCACGTTTTATTGGAACAATGTGAAATTTATTCTCACCAATGACCGAAATTAATTTTTTAATTAGAGCGTTTGAGTTTTTTTCTCTTAAATAGATTGGTGGCGGCTTGGAGGTTTTATTCGCAGATTCAGCGGGTTTTTCATTATCATCTTGCAATATTTTAAAACGGTTTTGCCGATTAGTAGAGGATGCGCTGTTATCCCTGGACATCTTTGGAACAGATGCAATTTTAGTAGAATTTGGGCTGCGCCCGCGCTTTAAAATTGTAATGTATCTGTCCATTCCGACTTGGACCTTGGGCTTTGGGGTGCTCTTATCTTCAGTGACAACTTGTTTAAGTGATGACAACGAGCCCGAAGCGGATGATATCGCTGAGTTAAATTTAGAAGTACTAGGCAATAATGTCAACGATTCACTAGATGGCATTGGACAAAGCGAAGTTGATCGCTGACGAAACTGTGGTTTTGCCGTTAGAGAAAGTCTATTATCAAATTTTTGGTTTTTATTAAGAGCTTCAGAACTCACAGCAAGTCTATTATCAGATTTTTTATTTTTATTGTTATCATTATGAGCATCAAAACTCACAGTAAAATAGGCATTTCTGCCGTTAGAACTCTTTTCACTATTTTTTTCCTTTGTGGTACTCATAAAGAGTATTCCTCAAGGGTACTTTGTATGTTTTTTTGTTTACGGTTCTTTTTTGATTTTGTTATTTCTATATGTAAAAAAATATTAGCAAAGCAAAAAAAAAGCTTATTTATCAAAGTTAATATGTACTACGAATATTTTTTGTATGATTTTTTTTTTTGTTTTGTTTGTATGTAAGAAAAATTCCGCTATTACGTCTGTTCACTATGAAGGTACAACGAGAACTTCATAACTGGCAACTGGTTGGATTTTGGTAAGTAGACATGTCAGAGACTTTTATAACTTATCAATTATTTTATTCGGGCTAATTACTAATTGTACAAATCTCAATAAAATAACTCCTTTTTATGTAATATTTACTTATATGCAAATAATATATCATTATTATTCCCATATATCGTCGAGTGGTTTCTGGTTTGCGGCACAGTATGTTCAAAACACAGTAAGTCTGCGTCAAACCGAAACCAACCGACGATATGTAAGCAGAAAATAACACATTAATTTTTGGATATTTGTAAGTAAAAAATAACTCATTAATTTTTGCATAACTTTAGGCAAAAAATAATCTATTAACTTTTCGATATTTATAAGCAAAAAATAACCCATTAATTTTTTAATACTTTTAGGCAAATAGTAATCTATTAACTTTTGGACATTTGTAGGCAAAAAGTAATCCATTAATTTTTGAATATTTGTAGGCAAAAAGTAATCTAATAACTTTTGGGTATTTCTAGGCAACAAATTTTGCATTCTTGTAATCCTATAACTGCATTTTTTTTTGTAAGGGGTACCCTATACTTTTTGAACTTCTCAAACAAAAATAATGGGTTATTCAGTCAAATTGTAAGTACTTACGACTGGGGAGTACATAGACTTTTTTGCATTCTAGTAGGCAAACTTTTTTGCTGGGATGTTTTCAAGTGATTAATCACCAAACGCTTGCTGCACAGTGAAACTAAATTCAAATTTGCAAATATTAATAATAAATGCTTGAATTTTCATTTATAATCTGTTTCCGAGCACAAATTTATACATTTGCTGCAATATGAACAATTTTAATCGAATTAATTACTGTAAAGTAATGCCTTAACCCGCAAATGGTGACGTATTGGTCTGTGAGACCAGGTGTGTTAAAAATTTCGAATAACATTATTCCCTGTTATTATTTTTTGTTGCAATTTCGAGTAGCTGCCTCATTGCACATCCCCTATTAATAGTTAATGACGAAACTACTTCATGACCGCACGTTGCGTATTTTTTTACTAACCCGGTGCGTGAGACCGTGTGTCACTTCTTACATGCCTCATGCGGCACTTAAGTGTATCTCCGCGGCTAGCTCAGAGCCAGAGATTTCGGGACGTGTGATCTCAACCTACACTTAAGCCCGAGACAAGCAGCAATTATATATACAAACATTGAACATGACATTACTAGACACACATTATTATTAGGAAAGTAAGTTGTTGCTTTCAGCCGCCCTTTCCCTACCATGGTCACTTCCTTATCCGGAGTACTTTTATGACCCCACTTTTGTTTGATTACTTACACCTTCTTTTACATCAAAATCCCTCTAAAAAAATTCATCCACAAAAGTTTTCCATTTTTCTATACATATAATATTATAATCATTTATTTACTTTTACGTTACAAAATTACTCGAAGTTTTAATTTCCTGTTTTAAATTTAATTTAATTTTCTTGAATTTCGCGGCATTCTACGACATTTCTGTCAGCATTTCACTAATTGTTTTTTTTATTACCAATTCTCTTTTATTTCATTCCACCCTCGTCGCCCTTGATTTTAAGGTCAATTATGAATCTTCCAAAATTATACCAGATTTTTATCTCCCTAAGGTGAGATAACCTCTGCCACTTTGCAGTTTCTTACTTTACTTCAAACCTCAAAACCTCTAACTAAAAAAGATGAATAAATCAAATATTTCCCTTTTTTTTACTACTATCCTGACAGAATTGTTGCAGCTATACCTCTTTTGAACATTTATATTCGGCTATTTGCAATGCAAGGAATTACTTAACGATTACTGATATCATTTAACATACAATACTTATTTACAATATACACAAAATTTGACAATACATATTTACGGCTTCCCCTTTTGTTTGACGGAAATGGCCGCTATGGCTGGTATCTTTCGACCGCTGGTGTCTCTCCCTGGATTGATGGGGTAGTTTCACTGTTATGTTGTTGTTATTCGTTGTCGGTTGTCCTGGTGTAAGTCGATTCATAATGAAATTTCAAAGCAAACTAAGCAAAAAGCAACTATCAGCTGTTAAATGAGCGCTGAAATGAACCAGTGATGCCAATTCAAGGTTGTGACACGCTAAAAAAACATCCTTTATGAATTTATTAACGCGTTTTTATCGTAATTACCATTATTTAGTTCAAATATCAATGTATGTTGGTTTGCTTCCAGTGTCATTTACAATGTTTTAATTTAAAATATATTATTAGGTGAGCAGCAAAGAAAATAATTAAATGCTTTCGAGCATTTAAATTATTTTCTTAAAACAATTTACGCATATTAAGCAACTGTAATTGGTTGGTATTTCTGGTTACACTGTGCTACTGTGTTGGTCGGTAACCATGGTACAACTTTGCAAAATATTGTTAGTAAGAAATTAGGAGTTCCTGTAGTTTATTCTAAAAAATGTGAATTCAAATTTTCTTTAACTTTTGCCAAAAAAGTGCACGAAGAAATTATTTTTTGCCATAAAATATTAAGAAGATTTGTTTGGTAGACTCTTAGCTACATTTTTGCCATATATAATTTCGAGCTACCACCCATACTGAATTAGCTGTTGGCCAAAAATTGATAACACCATTTTTTGGGGTCGCACTAATTTTCGAAATCTTTGGAGGCTCATAAAAAAATTTATTACCAAAACCGCAAACTATTATATAGAGTAGGGTTGTTATCGCGTAATTTATAAAAAAAGGATGACAGCAGAGGTAAAATCCGGGACATTTGCTTAAAGTGCCATTTCTGTGCGTTCATGTACGGATATAATTATGTAGGTACAATTTAAAGTCAACATATCGATGGTGCTGAATAATAAGATATAGTATTCTTTATAAAATGGTGCCAGATGGCCCCTTTTTGCGTAACACTATCGATATGTATTTAAGATTTTATTGATAGTAATATAATACCAAATCATAAGTATACCTTAAACAAGATTTTTGAAATGTGTCAAATATTTATTTTAATATTGGGTGTAATTCCTTTGAAATCGGGTAGTTTTGGCTCCTACGAGGTGTAATTTTGAATATATATTTTGGTAACACTGGTAATATTACTAGAAAAATCAAATCAATCAATTAATGGCTAATAAATCAGTGAATAATTAAATATTGTTTAAGTTAATTTTCATAAAAAATTAAAATGTATTTAAATACACTTTCATATTTTAAGTGGCTAATTAAAGTTATTATCAAATTACGTTGAAAGTACGGTAGCACTACAAGATTTCCAAATATTATGGAAAGCTTTCCAAAGAACAGCTGTTCAATATAAATAAGAAAGTTGATTTATCAATTTACAGAAAAATGAAATAGCAAAAAACACATTTAATTACACAAAGAGAGCATCAGATTACATTTTTCTATTTATATATAATGATATGAAAATATGTGTTACATTTGTTGTATATAAGAGAAAATTAAACGAAATTCTTTTTAATACGACCACATGATGTACATGTACGTGCCTTCAAGAAACACACACATGCACAAAACATATATTATGTTTGTAAAACTTAAACAACACTTAAATGAACAATGTTGGCTATTTAAGTTTGATTTAATTGTGCGGTGAGAAACAAATTTGTTTGTTTAAATAAGATTTAAAAATAAAATACATATAATCATTGACTGATTTATTACCCCTAAGTCCTACTTGCTTAAATATCATTTAAAATGTTGGAAACCATTTTTCAAACTTACAGCTTTGTCATTTATAATTCATGAACTGAGAACCCAAAATTGTCTAAATTTTCACCGATTATACATCAAATATCTCTAGCGGTAGGGCTACCGACTTAAAATAAATTTTCATTGTCTGGTTAAATAAGTTGTTTGTTCATAAACTAAAGATTTTGAACTGTCGCTAAAGGCTATGAACTGTATTATTTTGGTCCTTTTTGGGCAACTGCATGAATATTTTAAATACATCTTAATAATTTTACGTCTTAAAATAACATATCACAACCCTTATGGACAGTGTGATTTATAAGATAACATGGTCACCCAATACCAATTATTTCCCTTTTTAGCATGGTTTTTAACAAATACCATTTCTCAAAAAATGTCCTTAACAAATATTACTTTCACGGACGCTTGTTTTTGATGTGTAAACATCTATGTATGTATACGCTAGGGGCTAAAAATCTTTTTTCACAATACAATCACAAGTTTTGAGTAAGATCGTCATCACACCGCATTATGATGTGTGAGAGTGTTAGTGTTTGAAAGAACCCTGTAGGAAATGTCACTAGTGAATCAGTACTTATTCACTATTGACTTTGTGGCTAGTACTACTGACTAATTACACCCCACGCAATGCTTTTTGATATAGGCATTTAACATGTGCGTGTCATTGGAAAGCAACTACTGACATTGGAACTATTGATAAGATAGTTCTTTATAGACCATATGAGGGCATTGGAAACAGATGGTCATTGGTACATTTTAGTAATTCTAGTATACACTTTTGATAATGAAATAGCATATTTTGTTCGCATTTTTGTGTTTTATTAAACAAATATATAAAACTTATGCAAAAAACATAAAATAACAGACGAACTAATTCATACATTGGTTTAGCACATTGCCAGCAAGTAGGGCTTTTGTTTGTCATTTCTATTAAATATATAAATATATTTAAATCAAAAATTTTATGTTTCGCTAAATTAGTAAAGTGAAACACTTACATATGGACCTGAAAGTGTTATAAATCTTTAACTGATGGCACAAAATCTTCCATAGGGTCAAACAAGAATTTCCATAATTGTCACCTTTCACTTAAAACTGTTTAATTAAAAAAAAAAATTTATATATTATTTTTGTGTAATTTTTCTAATTATTGTTCAATACGTTTAAATTAATCTTTTAATTTGGTTTCTTAAACTAGTTTTGGTACACAGTTTTTTTAAACAGACCAATAAAACATTAAGAAGAAGCACAGTTGTGTGTATTTGAAAAAATGTATTCTATGCATTAAGAATACTATCAATAGACGCTCTGTTGACAATGTCACCAAAATAGTCGACCAGGGTGGTGGCTTGGAGACACTTAACCCCACGTTTCCTTCAGGGAAGCAACACAAACTTATTTAAAATATTGTAAATATATAGGAATTTGCTGCATTTTGTTTGCTTTCCCTGCAGAAAATGCGAATAGTAAAATTGTGGTCTCAGTAGTACTGCTGATCAGGTGTACCCCAGCCAATGTAATTATCTATTGACATTTAACATTAGCTTGTCATTGAAAATCCACCACTAGACTGTAGCACTACTGACTAACTAGTTCCTTAAGGGGCTCTAGTCTACAATATCGATATTTCCTCGCTCCATGTCAATAGTAAACTTGTAGTGATTTATTAGTGACGTTGTCAATAGTACTACTGGCAACAAACTTAAATACATTGATACATACACATGTATGTACTAAGTTTTTAGATTTATTGCACAGGATAAAAAAAAGAAAAACGAACTACGAATATTGACGCGTTCATTGACAATGTTACCAGAAATAAACTAGAAGTGTTGTCTCTAACGTATCTCTACTCGCGCACAAAAGGAAAGTTGTCGACATTTTAACTAGTGCAGTTGTCGCTAGAGAAAAAAGTGTTGACATAGAGACATATGGTTCTAGGCTGACTAAAGGGTTATTTACCTTGATAATTGCTTTATTGATGTGTAAACATCTATAGGCTTGGGGTTAACAATCTTTATCACAAATTTTGAATAAGATCGTTATCACACCGCATCATGAAGTATGAGTTTATTAGTGTTTGAAAGAAGCAACACAAACTTATTTAAAACTATCGGCCCGCTCCGGCTTTGCACGGGTATAAAATATATAGCATATCTCATTCAATGAAAAAATTATTAAAATCGATCCAATAGTTTTGATTTATTCATTACTGCCCGTGGCACAGTGAGACAACACCGGCATTAAATACAAGGAGTCATTGTAGAGCTTTGAAATTTTGCACAGGTTATTTTTGAGACA
Source organism: Tachina lurida (assembly GCA_944452675.1). Classification (NCBI taxonomy): domain Eukaryota; kingdom Metazoa; phylum Arthropoda; class Insecta; order Diptera; family Tachinidae; genus Tachina; species Tachina lurida. Next base: position 110,300,598 of record OX101753.1, on the reverse strand, counting down.
ATTCCAGTTAAAAAAAAAATGCAACCTTCATATTTGATATTTACTGTAATGTTGCATGCAAAAATTACAATAACACTCCCACTATTAACGCCATTGAAATGAAATAAAAAAGAACATTTTTGTTTCATTCTATCAATAATTTTTTAATAATAAACAACAAAAAAATAATTAATAATTAAAAAAATAAAAGTAAAATAAACATGCTAACATACGTATAGCGACAGAATGTGCGCGTTGCGTATTTTTTGTAGTATTTTGTATGTTTAAATTACTTTTGCAAACTTTTGCTATATGTCCTTTACTTCAAATGAAAGCTGAGAATTCAATCTTTCATTTGATATAAGTCTGCACCTAGGGCGAGGGCTGCTCTATATTTCCTAGTCCATTGAAAATGCAAAATGTTAAATTTTTACACCACAATTCTGTTGTTAAGAAATTTTTTGTTTGTGTTTTTTTTAAATTTCTTTTTTCATCTACTCATTCTACAACAACTAAATTAATTAACAAAATACTTTAAAGTTATATTTGTTATGTATTTTTTTATTAATAAGCTTTTGAATATTACATATTGAACTAACATATTTCAAGCGCGTTGGCATACCTCAACTTTGACTTGCTCTAGACCAAAAAGTAATGAAGTTATGAGGCTGAAATTTCAGGGAATTGTTACTCATATATCTGTTAGTATACTGTGAAAACTTCATCCAAATTGGACGACACGCCAAAAACCATTTTTTGCCGCGGTTACTATAGGGCTGTCGCACTGTGCGTGGCCCGCACGCGTTAAATTTAGGGTAAAAGAATTCTTCTTTCCCTAAACCATGAAGATTTCTTTCTATCTTTGCAATATCTAAATTCATGTACTACATTTTTACTTATTTACTTTTTTCGTTAGTTGGTGACAGAATCGCTCATTCTTTAAACCAACATTGTTGACTACATCTTGGATGTTGTCTATCAAAATACAAAGGTTTTCTAGGTTAATCCTTCCCTCACTATCCATTGCCAACTTTTAGCAGCATCTCTGGAAATACCCTGTTCTCACGCAAAGATGACGAAACATTCATATTACTTTTAAGCTCTAATTTATTGATATGTCGCCAAAGGTTGGATCGTTTTGAGGAATCATTTATTTCGTCAGCACGTGTTCCTCGAGTCACAACTTATAGAATTTGACGGAAATCTCCTGCGAACAGAGTTGTACATCCACACAGAGATGAATTTTTGTTGCGCAAATCGTGCATTGTCCTATCTAGTGCTTCCACAGACGTCTTATTTGACATAATAGCTTCGTCCCAGACTACTAATGAGCAGTCACGTATCAATTTTCCAGTATTGCTCTGTTTAGAAACAGAACAGACGCTGTTATTGTCAACGGTGGCGATTTTCAGCGGGAGTTTGAATGTAGAGTGTGCGGTTTTGCTTCCTTACAAAAACGTAGCAGTAGATCTCACCTTTTTTAAAAGCTTAGCTGTGCAAAGGACATCGGGCCTTTTACAATACGCAGTAAGATTATATATGAAATCAACAATGTATTTAAGGTATTTAATTAGATTTAGCCATTATTTGTCGTAAAAAGTAAAAAATTCAAACCAAAAAAGAATTTTGAAAATAGGTTCACAAATAGTAGAGTTATGGAAGAGGGGAGCAAATTTTCTGCAGGCAAACCCTTTCAAACATAAAAAGAGTTTTGAGAATCAGTTTAAAAATTACCGAGTTATGCGTGTACAAATATTAAAAAAAAAAGTAAAAAAAAAATACACACGAATTAATAACCTCCTTCTGTAAAAATGTAATTATTTACGACATCACATTAGAAACCTTAAAAATAACAGTATTTCTCCACTATTTAATGGATGTTATTATACATATAAACTTTCCTCTTCAATCACTCTATCTATTAAAAAAGACCGCGTCAAAATCCGTTGCGTAGTTTTAAAGATTTAAGCATACATGGGTATGTAGGGACAGAGAAAGCGACTTTGTTTTATACTATGTAGTGAAGTGATATTGTAAATACATAGGAATTCGCTGGTTTTTGTTTGTTTTATTTAACTTGATAATTGCTTTATTAGTGTTCCGTACACTAAAGGTGAAAAGGAATCCTATTGTTTTCGCTACGCTGTCCGTCCGTCCGTCTGTCACGGTATTTGCTCGCGAACCGTAAGAGATACGGATCTGAAATTCGGACACAGTGTGTAGATATCTGGCCGGTATAACAAGAAATACATGAGAGTTAAAAATGAAAGGCTTTTCCAAAACGAGCAACGAAAAATGTTAATTGAATAGGCTAAAGTTCGTAACGCTTTTTAAGCCAAATTACATGTGATAATTATTAATGAACAAATAACATCAAAGTTAGTTGTAAATATTCTGACAACAACACATAGTTGAACGGAACAGCCAGCCGTTTTCGAAGGCCACTAAACCTTCCTCATCAGCGTTCTTCTGTGTTTTGGTCCACTGTGTGTGGTGTCAGTTGATGTAGATGTCTGCCTTATATACGTAACTTTATTGCAAATGGAATATGTGAATTTGTTTGATTCATTGCATTTCAATTTGCCAATGTGTTTCGTAATGTATACGCAAGTTACCATCTATATATATATACCATCTTCTATATATATTACCATCTTCTATATATATTACAACAGTCTTACCATTGTCGTTTTGTTCCTTACTAACTATACACATGTTTGTTAATTTGCTTATTTTTGTTCTATTTAAGACAAACTTTTTTGGTTTGTTACTATTAAGTATATTTTTATTTTTAATTTTTGCCACAAGCCAATGACTATTAATTAGTTAATTTAATTCAACTATGTGTTGTTGTCAGAATATTTACAACTAACTTTGATGTTATTTGTTCATTAATAATTATCACATGTAATTTGGCTTAAAAAGCGTTACGAACTTTAGCCTATTCAATTCATAAGAATATAGAAACAAATACAGTTCGAAAAATAATAATTAAATTAACTAATTAATAGTCATTGGCTTGTGGCAAAAATTAAAAATAAAAATATACTTAATAGTAACAAACCAAAAAAGTTTGTCTTAAGTAGAACAAAAATAAGCAAATTAACAAACATGTGTATAGTTAGTAAGGAACAAAACGACAATGGTAAGACTGTTGTAATATATATAGAAGATGGTAATATATATAGAAGATGGTATATATATATAGATGGTAACTTGCGTATACATTACGAAACACATTGGCAAATTGAAATGCAATGAATCAAACAAATTCACATATTCCATTTGCAATAAAGTTACGTATATAAAGCAGACATCTACATCAACTGACACCACACACAGTGGACCAAAAAACACAGAAGAACGCTGATGAGGAAGGTTTAGTGGCCTTCGAAAACGGCTGGCTGTTCCGTTCAACTATGTGTTGTTGTCAGAATATTTACAACTAACTTTGATGTTATTTGTTCATTAATAATTATCACATGTAATTTGGCTTAAAAAGCGTTACGAACTTTAGCCGCCTATTCAATTCATAAGAATATAGAAACAAATACAGTTCGAAAAATAATAATGAAAAATGTTAAAATTCCATGTAATATACTAGAGTTGGGCATAGTTGTTCCTTTTGCGGATTGTTTCCAACAACAAAAAGAACTAGTTCGTTCTTTTCGTTCAGTTGTTCTTTTCGGTCAGTTTTTCAATAAACAACAGAACAGAGATTGCACAGTCATCGAATCCTCTTCAATGGTTTCTTCATGTGTTGTTATTCTAATGTAATTTTATTTGCGTAGTTTTTGTAAGTAAATCGTTAAAATTAATATTTTTGATTGAAAATGCTTAAAATGAAGTCTTAAGAAGACAAGTTTTAAACACTTTTTTAATACTGATTCATATTCAACACAACAAATTATTTCTTTTAATTTATTAAAAATGTTCCTTGTTCATACGTACGAGTATTTTCCTTTGCATTTTGTGTTCTCATTCGTTGTATGCTTTAAGTAAGTAAAAACCAATATTTTTGAACGAAAATTTTTAAAATGAAATCCGTAATCAGTTCAAAATATTTTATTCATTTTATTCACTTTTTTAATTCCAATAATCTTTTTCACAATCTGTTTTTTAAATCAATACTATAAGTTATTTTTTTTAATTTTGTAAAACTCACTTGCATATTTCACTAATTATTCATTTTCTGCTGTTTGTTTTGTTTATTGTGCTAATTAATAGGAACACTGCATTCGTCTCTTTTTAACAGTATGCAAATCAGCATCTTTGAATTGAATTTTTTTTCATGTGTATCAGGGATGGCATTGAGAGGTTTGAAATTGTATCAACAACTTTAAAATTTTTTACTTTTTTACCTTAATTATACGAAAATATTTTGTAGTTCAAATTACATATTTTTATTTGTTTTTATCAAAATAATCGACTTTGTACTGGCTACCGATTCGTTTTCACCAATTTGCTTGTAAGTTGAGATATAAATTTAAAATATACTAATTAATACACGTAGCATCTGTTTATCATCCGAATTGAGAAGAAGAATGATTTGGAAATGGACGACCTCATTTTTTTTTTATTTTCTCGATGCGTTTTACTTTCACAAGACTGTATGTACTAAAGCTGTCAATGGTGTACTATTGTACTTTGCGAGTTTGAATGTTACCAAAAAATTTACAATTGTACCAACGTTGCCAACACTAATGTGTATTGGTCAGTAACCAGGGCTGCCAGATAAAATTATCGAAAAATCGTCGAAATACCTATAAAATATAAAATAATTGTCATTTCATACTTTTTTTTCACATATGATAAATAAGGTTTTTTTTTGCTTTTTTGCTTTGTTAATATTTTTTACATAGACAGTACAAACTAAAACGAAAAAAAAAAACAAAAACAATTGTAAACAAAATAACTCAAAGTGCCCTTGAGGAATACACTAACAAAATTCCCTTGAGGAATACTCTATATGAGTACCTCAAAAACAAATAATTGTGAAGTGACTTATAACGGCAGAAATGCCTATCTTACTGTGAGCTCTGATGATCTTAATGATAACAATAAAAATAAAAAATCTGATGATAGACTTACTGTGAGTTCTGATGCTCTTAATTTAAACAAAGTACATAAAAAACCTGATGATAGATATTTTTTAACGGCTAAGCCAATTTTTCGTCAGCGATCAACTTCGCTTTGTCCAATGCCAACTAGTGATTCGTTAACATTACAGTTGCCTACTGCTTCGTCATTTAAATCAGCGATATCATCCGATTCAGGCTCGTGTTCATCACTTACCCGATTTGTCACTATAAATAAGAGTAGCCCAAAACCCAAGGTCCAAGTCGGAATGGACCGATATATACTTGTGGGAAAGCGCGGGCAAAGCCCAAATTCTACTAAAATTGCATCTGCTTCAAAGGTATCTAGGGATAACAGCGCATCCTCCACTAATCGTTTTCAAATTTTGCAAGATTACAACGACATACCTGATATATCCGCGAACAAAACCTCCAAGCCGCCACCAATCTATTTGAGAGAAAAAAATTCAAACGCTCTTATTAAGAAATTAATTTCGGTCAATGGAGGAGAGTAAATTGATGATATAACAAAATTAGTGGAATAATTTTCGACACAAATATTCGTTGCTTATAAATGTTCTTCACAAATGTGGTCAATAATATAATGCTTGAGTCTTGACTTTACTAAAATTGCTGATCCACCGCATGCTCTTCCTCTCGGGTCCTTTGAATCATATAACGTGTAGCCATAAATTTTAAAAAGGCTTCTCGAAGTCAAATGAGTCTCTGAGACCAACATTATATCAATATTTTTTTCCGTAAGGAAGTGCTCAAGATCATTTTTATGTTGGCGAATGCCGTTTGCATTCCAGAAACATATTTTTAACGTGTTCATGGTTTGTTAACTAACGCTTTTAAGCAATGTGTTCTGCATTCGCAGCATTTCTTGCATCATGCTAATCATATTTGTTGTAAAATTATTTATAGTTTGCACCAGATTATCAATAGTAGCTTCAAGGCGATTGAAATTAAAGTTCGAGTTTGTATTTGTTGAATTATTTGGTGGTGAAACATTTTGTGTATGAATAGAATTTGTCTTAGCAGCATCGGCATAGGATACACGGGAACTAACTGGTTGGCTCACTTGCGCAATAGTGGCTGATTTGTCATTGTCATCTTGCAATATTTTAAAACGGTTTTCCGATTAGTGGAGGATGCACTGTTATCCCTAGACATCTTTGTAGCAGATGCAATTTTAGTAGAATTTGGGCTTCGCCCGCGCTTTAAAATTGTAATGTATCTGTCCATTCCGACTTGGACCTTGGGTTTTGGGCTGCTCTTATCTTCAGTGGCAACTTGTTTAAGTGATGACCACGAGCCCGAAGCGGATGATATCGCTGAGTTAAATGTAGAAGTACCAGACAATAATGTCAACGATTCATTAGTTGGCATTGGACAAAGCGAAGTTGATCGCTGACGAAACTGTAGTTTTGCCGTTAGAAAAAGTCTATTATCAGATTTTTTATTTCTATTGTTATCATTATGAGCATCAAAACTCACAGTAAAATAGGCATTTCTGCCGTTAGAACTCACTTCACTATTTTTTTCCTTTGGGCTACTCATATAGAGTATTCCTCAATGGTACTTTGTATGTTTTTTTGTGTACGGTTTATTTTTTGTTTTTGTTATTTCTATATGTAAAAATATTAGCAAAGCATAAAAAAGCTTATTTATCGAACTTAATATGTACTACGAATATTTTTTGTATGATTTTTTTTGTTTAGTTTCTATGTAAGAAAAATTCCGCTATTACGTGTTTTCACTATGAAGGTACAACGAGAACTGGGAAAAATAATATTAAAATAAACAATAAGATATCGTACCGACATATCTTTGCGAATTCGTACCGGAATGTATCGATCTCATACCGACATACTCGTATTGTAACGATTTCGTAACTACATTTCGTTGCGAGGTCGTTCCAACCATTTCATACAAAAATCGTTACGATTTCGGTAATATTTCGGTTCCGAAATCGGAAGACTAATTGTTACGTCTTTTTGTGAAAAATATGGCAAAAATAACAGTGGGAACTACACAGAAAAAAAGATTTGTGAATACAAATAATTTATTTGTGGACACAATTAAAATATTATTTAAAAAGGAACCTCTAATGACTTTTGTAAATACAAACACACATCTGTAATATAAGAAAACAAAATCAACTCAATTATTACCAATTAAAATGATTGTGTTATTCACAATTCAGTTGTTAACAGAAAACAAAAACTTTTTATGAATTTGGTTTTCAAATTCTAATGTGTTTCTTTGTTTGTTTGTTTTATTTTTTTTTTAGAATTGGGTTTTATCAGCCACTATTGCGCAAGTGAGCCAACCAGTTAGTTCCCATGTATCGTATGCCGATGCTGCTAAGACAAATTCTATTCATACACAAAATGTTTCACCACCAAATAATTAAACAAATAGAAACTCGATCTTTAATTTCAATCGCCTTGAAGCTACTATTGATAATCTGGTGCAAACTATAAATAATTTTATAACAAATATCACTAGCATGATGCAAGAAATGCTGCAAATGCAGAATACATTGCTTCAAGCTTTTGTTAACAAACCATGAGCACGTTAAAAATATGTTTTTGGAACGCAAACGGCATTCGCCAACATAAAAATGATCTTGAGCACTTCCTCATGGAAACAAATATTGATATAATGTTGGTCTCTGAGATTCATTTGACTTCGAGAAGCCTTTTTAAAATTTATGGCTACACCTTATATGATTCAAAGGACCCGAGAGGAAGAGCATGCGGTGGATCAGCAATTTAATAAAGTCAAGACTCAAGCATTATATTATTGATAACATTTGTGAAGAACATTTACAAGCAACGAATATTTGTGTCGAAAATTTTAGCACTAATTTTGTCATATCTTCAATTTACTCCCCTCTTAGATTCGCAATTACTAAGGATCAATATGAGGATTTTTACAAATCTCTGGGCCCTTGTTTCGTAGCAGCCGGCGACTATAATGCTAAACACCAGAGATCGAGCGTTGTTTAATGCAATTTCCAAAATGGGCTTGGATGTCATTTCGAGTGGAGAGCCCACTTATTGGCCTACTGACATACATAAAATTCCGGATGTTATAGATTTTGGGGTCATGCAAATTATCTCTAGGGATTTAATTCAAATTGAAGCTTCTTTAGATCTCTCGTCCGATCACTCTCCCACGATCGTTACAATTTGTAGTCCATTAAAAAGAGACTTACCTCACCCATATGCGAATTTGATAAATCGTGTTAATTGGCTGCGATTTAAAAAATATCTTAGTAGTCATCGCACGGAAAATATAACGCTAAGAACACCTGATGATATTGAATCTAATATTGCCAACCTTAATGAAAATATTAAACAGGCTGCTGAACATGCCACTACCTCCCATCCCCAGACTAGGGTAAATAGAATTTATTCTATGGATATTGAACGTCACGTTAGTGAAAAAAGAAGAGCTAGAAGAGAATGGCAACAGCACAGATCACCCCAACTTAAAATCAGATTTAAAGAGTGTACTAAACGACTCCAAGAGTTGCTTGCATTTGAAAAACTGCATCTCTTAAAAATTATTTGGAAGGTCTTGGTGTCACATCAGCATCTAATTACTCTTTGTGGCGCGGTGCTAGAAAGCTTAAAACACCAGTTGAGTTTAAACCACCTCTGCGCACATCTACAGGTGGTTGGGCAAGAAGCGATACTGAAAAAGGTAAAATATTTGGTGAGCATTTAAAATCCGTATTCACCCCAAACACATGTTTTGGTGCTGTTGATTTGCCAAATGTAGTTGCGCTACCCCCTCGACCAATAAAATTTAAGACGCGTGATGTACAAAAAATAATTGCAGAACACAACCCGAAAAAAGCTCCGGGTATTGATGGAATTAGTAACCAGATGTTGATGAAGTTGCCTCGTATAGCTATTATAATCCTGTTATTCATTTTTAATGCTATTTTACGGCCGGAGTATTATCCAAACAGCTGGAAGCTTGCCAAGGTTAAAATGATTCCAAAGCCGGGCAAAGATCTTACCAAAGCTGAGTCATATAGGCCAATAAGTTTACTGTCAACAATGTCAAAGCTCTTTGAAAAGTTACTCATGATAAAATTGTCCCCAATTCTAACTGATAATGAGTGCATACCGGATCATCAATTTGGATTTAGAAGTCAGCATAGCACCATTGAACAAACTCATAGATTGGTTCAATTTATAAGAAAAACTTTTGAAGAAAAAAAGTATTGCTCTGCGCTATTCATTGACATTTCTCAGGCATTTGATAAAGTGTGGCATGAAGGCCTAATTTTAAAATTAAAGGCTTACCTACCAATAAACATTCTAAATCTGCTTGAAAGTTACATTATTGCCCGGAAGTTCACTGTTGTGGAAGGAAACTTTATGACTACGCCTGAAATAGTCTCATCCGGTGTGCCACAGGGGAGTATACTGGGGCCAGTTTTATATTTGATTTATACTTGTGATATGCCATTGAGCAGTAATATTCACACATCTACATTTGCCGATGATACAGCCTGCCTTAGTATGCACGAAAACTCTCACGAGGCTTCCCGATATCTTCAGCAACATATTACTCAGCTAGAACTATGGTTAAACATGTGGAGAATAAAGGTAAACGAACAGAAGTGTGCTCAGGTAACATTTACCTTAAGAAAAGACACTTGTTCCCCCCGTTGCAATCAATAATCAAATTGTTCCTCAAAACTTACATGTGAAATACCTTGGTATACATCTTGATCGAAGGCTCACATGGAAATACCACATTGACTCTAAGCTTACGCAAATGAAACTTAAACTAAATCAGATACATTGGCTGGTTGGTAGAAATTCAACCCTCACCCTAGATTGTAAACCTTTTATATACAAGTCGCTCTTAAAACCCATATATGGTGCTACGGAACTCAGCTATGGGGTACTGCTTCAGCTTCTAATGTCGAGAGAGTCCAACGAAGGCAAAACAAAATTTTACGGTTAATAACATCGGCTCCATGGTATATAAAAAATTCAAATATACATCGTGACTTAAAAATGCCACTAGTGACTGAAGAAATTGCAAAAAAACGCTGGCAAATATTTAACAACACTCGAATCACATCCTTATTCGCTTGCCCGTAATATTTTGAACTTTACTAGACACATCCGCCTAAAAAAGAGGGACACAAGGGCTCTTATTCACAGCACTCCAGATTTGACTTCCTGAAAATACTTTTATTTTTTATATTTTTTCCTTTTGATTATCACTACTTATGTATTATATATAACTATTACTAAGCTTATGTCCGACACTGGTCGGGCCTAATTATATTTTTAGATTTAAGATTTGAATACCTATTCTTAGTTCATATATGAAGATATAATAAATAAAAATTATGTATTAAAAAAAAGAAAAAAGAATTGGGTTTGGTGTTAAATTTTTAAGTTGTTTAATTTAAGTGGTCTGCTAAGTAAAATTTCAAATCCAGAAAGCTCAAATATGTTTTTAGAACCATTGATTAATGAACTGGAAGTACTTTTGCGCGAAGGATTTTTTATAATGCAAATTTACTCCCCGTGTTTGTTGGTGTTTTTGTGTGTTATGCTCCAGCTCGAGCTTTACTTCTTAATATAAAAAGCCATTCAGGATTTTATTGTTATTCAAAAAGAAACCAGAAAGCTGAAATGTTCAAAAGACGTACATATTACCTTCACAGCCAAAAAAGAAAACCTGAGAACTCGTACCTCATTTGGAGAAAGATAGCAAAAAGAACATCATGTAACTTTAGTAAAACTGCTGTTAGAAACACTAAACATTGATTGTGTAAGCCAATTTTCTATTGACGACTTTAATTGTGTTTGTTTGGGCATTACTCGTCAGTTATTTAAACTGTAGGTAAAAATTAGTTGCACAAATTTTTTTTATCAAAAGCAAAAATAGAAAACCTGTCTAGCGATAACATTTTAATTAGTAAGCAGTATTCTGCTGAATTCTCTCGTAAGCCAAGACGTCTCTATGAGCTGGATAGATGGAAGAGTTTCGCTCTTTTTTACTATATAGTGGACCTTATGTGATGAAAAATAAACTCAACGAAGAACGTTACAAACATTTTTGTAAGCTGCATTTCGCCATAAGAATTCTTTCTGATCCTTTGTTGTGTTTACAATACAATAACATCGCCAAAGGCCTGCAGGTTTATATGAACAAGAATATTTGACATATAATTGCCACAGCTTATCTCACTTGAGTAATGATGTTTTGCAATATGGCTCATTAAACAACTTTAGCGCGTTCAAATATGAGAATTATATTTATAATATTAAAAAATTTGTGAAGAAATTATCTTGCGTTATATCAGAAATATCAAATAGCATGATTGAAAAAGCTATGTGATTCAAAAAAAAGCTGTTAACAAAAATTGTCCATTTCTAAAAGAACGCCCTAATAAAAAACTTTTAAAACTTTAATTTGCGGAAACTTTAAATTATCAGTGTGGCCCCCAAATAATTCCTGTTGTGCTAACAACAAAATTTATTTCATTACAAAATTTATTTTAGAAGGCGAAGAAATTAATGTTGCCGGCAAAGAAGTGCAAATCCTTGAATTCGAAAACGATCCCAGCAAAAATTTTTCAAGATTTTGTAGTGGGTAGTACTCTTTTAATGGCTTACAAAGTAATGAGTGGTACTTATTTATCTAATTATTTTATGTGAATAATAATGACTATCCTGTAATGAATAAAATAAGCACTTCTTTATATAATTATGTGAAAGTACTTATTGTATTACTTTCCAGTTATTAATGAAATACATACATTTACGAGCTAAATCATTGCTTTTGTAAATTTAACGATTTATACTGTTGGAAGTTGGAATCAAATATTCTATGATAAATTACAAAAACTGCAAATACAAAAAAATCCATTAACACGTTAGGAACTAATAGTTTTTTTTTTTAAATACAAGTGATTTAAAATCACCGTGATTTTCAAAACAGGCCCGATAGACAAATATTTATTAATTTTCAATAAATTAACTTTTGTTTTAGGTTCATCTGACTATAATTTTTTTTGCAAAATTTTTGCATATCCTGCAACATATTTAAATGTTTTCTTTGCAAAATTATGATTTTTAATAATCCCAAAAAAGTACAAGTTTTATAATATTGTTTAAAAATTTCATTTATTCAATGCTTTAAAAAGATGAGTTCTCATATCGCTCCTTAATTTCAACGTGGTCATAACTCAGAAAAACTAGTTCGCCAGAAAACGAGTTTACAGTTTTAAATTTACACACTAGTTAATAGAAAAATAAAATTTTACTTTTGTCTCAAGAGCTGAGTAAACAAGATCTTTGTATAAAATTTTTACACAACATAAATACGAGTAGCAATATGAGGACTAATTTTGCATCATTAACTCGAAAAATTAATTTTTTGAGACATGAGTACGTTGCAATAAAGGAGCGATATGATTTTGAATATTAAATGTGAAATACGTGTTCGTTATTTCGCTCTTTCTTATTTTTTTTATAAGCTCATTGTAAATTTGATTGTATCCTGCACTCTACTAATCTAAATATATATTTTAACTATCATATTTTTAAGAAACTACAAGCGTTTTAAAAATTTATCTTAGTAAACAAGTTTATAAGTTTAAGTTACAATTGTTGATTAGATTGGTGATAGCGGAAAAGTGATGTAACCCACAACGATCTAATTAAACAATTTCTCTATTTAATTATTTACCTGCTTTATTACCTTGTAAATTTGCAAATCACGAGATGTAAAATTACGTAAAAAAAAATTAAAAGCTTAATTATTGCTTTTGTAAGTTTCACGATTTATAGCGATGGAAGTTGGAATAAAATAATATATATATTATACGTGAGAAAAACTTGAAATACAATAAAAACCCACTAAGAAGTCAATTATTAATAGTTTGTGTTTGAAATCATCGTGATTTTCAAAACAGGCCTGTATATTATGATCTGTGCAAAAACGATTTTTCAGCTCCATTGGCTTAATCTATTTTTTTCTAGCTGGTAATGTAAATAATGTACTCATAACCAGAAGAACAACCAAAAATCCAATGTGGGTTACACCACTTCTGAGCTAATAACCGCATCTGTGGAAATTAAAATATCATCGTTCGAAAATTGTGTTCTATATACATACTTATGTATGTACATATGAAGAAAATGTTTTCTGTCTAATCTCTGTTGGAGATTTACCCTGGGAAGAATGAAACTGACCAGTCTCCAATTGTTACTGATTGGACCCATCACCTTAGATACCTGCACCTCATTATCAATCGCATTAACTTGTGCTCTTAGTTTTGCTGCTATGGATCGGTTTTAATTCAAATGGAACTAGTTCTTCCGTCATTGCTTATTAATTTGGGCGTGCTATTGATGGAATGGAATTACGAAAAAGTTGATTACATATGTACATGTTTATATAAACATGCAATTCAAAATAAAATTTCAATTTACTACATATACAATAATCACAATAAAACAGCTGTTGAGTTCAGTGATGCTAAATAAAGTAAAATTTCACAAATTTATAAGTATTTTGATATCACCTAGGACAACTTCTTGGCTTTGAGATTAAACCGAGTTTTGTTCACTTATTAGCTAAGCTGGAAATTAATTAAATTATCAAATGAATATAATGTTTCTACACTATGTGGAAAATCTTAAAAATTGCATTAACATTAAAATTCTTCAATCTTGTCTAAATGAAAAACATAAATAGATATCGTCGGTTGGTTTCTGTTTTGCTGTAGACATAATGTACTTTGAATAGACTGTGCCGCAAACCAGAAACCAACCAACGATATATGTATATGTACATATCTCGTCGATTGGTTTCTGGTTTGCGGCAAAGTCTATTCAAAATACGTTATGTCTACAGCAAAACAGAAACCAACCGACGATCTAGGTAGCTAAAACTCTACAAAAAAGCTACGTTGACAACACTTATATACTCGTATCTAAGTGCAGATAGTGATGTAAACTACTCATATTATCAGTTTGAGTACTTTCTCTAAAAAGTATGCATTTGGTGTACAGTGAATACTCGATAAAGATAAACTGAGCTGACGAGAATTTTAGCTAATGCAAGTACCTCTATTAATGTGTCCATGTACCTACATATATTACTAATCCTTTACATAGCGTCTAAATCTGCGATTAACTCTGACATAATATCTAAGAGAACGTTGGCAGAACAACAAAAATAAATTGCCGATATTTCTCTTCGTTTCATACAAGACGAGCACGTAGTTTTCCGAAACCCTAAAAATCGCTCTTGTGAGCAAAAATATAGTACTCCAAACCGGGATAGTGATTACCAGCCTTAAGTATTTATGTACATAAACTTTATAATTTTCATTAGCCCGGTGTTCAGATTTTCGTGTGATTACTGTATTGTGGGTACATAATGGATACTTAATAACAAATTATATTTTAGATATTCTATATTACTCAGCTTTAGTGACGCGCCATTAATACTAAATGCAAAATCTTTTCAAGAGTACTCTGTGTTACAATAAAAAATAAAGTTATAATTTAAAAAGTGCAAATATTAATAAAACATTATACTGATTGTGCAAAAGGTAAACTTAATTTGTTCATATTATGTTTAGTAGCTAGTATTATACACTAGGTTTGTGTTTTTTTTTATTATTTAGTAAATTATAGATTGAAAATGACCACTTCTCAAAAATATATATTTAAAAGAAAAGTAAAAAAAGAAACAAAAAGAGTACAACAAATGCTAAATGAAGTAATATCAGAAAATACTACTTCGTATGAGCAATCTTGTGAGTCAATTGCTCTTAATGATAAATTGTTTGCACCTGCTTTGGATAGTGAAAGTGCTGCTCAACCCAATATAAGGGATAAAATAAAAAAGTGGTTTCTAGAGCATGGTCCAACTGTAAAATGTACCAACAGTATGCTCCAAATTTTAAAATCTGAGAAACTGAATGTGCCTTATTCTGTTGGAGGACTGATAGGTATGAACCCAATGTGCACAGAGCGAACTGTAAGCCCTGGTAAATATGTGCATATTGGGCTACAACGCCAGCTTACAAAAATGTCATTACAAATAATGAGTTCGGGAGAAAAAATAGTCTTCATTGACATTGGCATTGACGGATTACCCTTATACAAAAGCTCATCCATAACACTGTGGACAATCCTCGGACATACAGTAAATATAAAACATATAGATGTGTTTATTATTGGATGTTACATAGGAAATAAAAAGCCGGTGAATGTAAATTCGTATTTGCATGATCTTGCCGAGGAGATTTCCACATTGAACCATGATGGGATGATTATTTGCACAGATAAAATTGATGTTCAAGTAAGGGCATTTGTTTGCGATGCACCAGCAAAGGCTTTTATATGTGGGATAAAGGGTCATACATCGCTTATCGGATGTCCAAAATGTCAACAAATAGGTCAAAGAGTTAATAATGTTCATACCTATTCTGTCAATAAAGGAGAAGAAAGGACAGACCTGGGTTTTCGATTGAGGGAGTATGCAGATTTCCATCAACCAATGCATATGAATGTACAAATGGAGCTTGAAAGGGTAGAAATTGGAATGGTGACACAATTCCCAGTAGATTGTATGCATTTGCTCGATTTGGGTATCACAAAGAAAATACTTCTGTCCATAATTCGAAAGAAAAGTATTATTCAGGTATCGCAGTCTACACTAACTTCAATTTCAGAAAAACTGTTTTCATTTATTACACATATTCCCAAAGAGTTTGCACGAAAGCCTAGAGCCTTGGCAGATATATGTCGATGGAAAGCAACGGAATTCCGACAATTTGCTCTATGCACGGGAATTGTTGCTTTAAAAGACTCAATTCCTATTGAAATGTGTGAGCATTTTCTTTTAATGCACTGTTTTTATAGAATTTTTCTATCTCCCCCAAACATTGCACAAAAAGAAAAAGCCGAAGAAATGATAAAGACATTTGTAGAAATCTTTCCGGTCTTATATGGAAGATCCAGTGTTTCTTACAACGTTCATAATGTCCTTCATATCCCAGAGTGCGTGGAAAAATTTGGAACGTTAGATAATTTTTCAGCATATAACTTTGAGAATTATATGCAAAAGATAAAAAGAAAAATAAAAATACCAAAACACATTGCCCAACAAATTATTAACAAATTTCAAGATGCACCTGTTCTACTTCCCGAAAATTTTCTAGGATTGAAATATAAAAAAGGAGCTATAAAATCTATATCCCTCCCGAAATACTACTTAGGTACCAAATCTCCTGATAACACTTGTTTAATGAAAAACAAAACATATGTACAAATCATTCAGATTATTGACGAAAACACATTTTTGGAACAAATGTTTAAAAATACAAAAGAATTTTTTACCACCCCGCTAAATTCGCTGGATATTGGTATTTGCTACGTAGAAGATATCTACCACGGACATGAGATTTGTCATTTTGATTCTATTTTTGCAAAAACTGTAAAGCTGCCTTATAAACATGGCTTCATTTTAATTTCACAAATACATTAAATTTTTTAGAACCATGTCTCAGAAGCAACAAAAAGATAGTCGTACGAAAGCACGTAACGAAATATTAGACAGACTAAATGTTATGGAAAAACAAATAAATAATTTCAAAGGTAATTTGCAACAAAATATATTTTAAGTTTTTCAGTAATCATATTTCTTAAAATTATTTCGATACACAGATACGCTCACGAAGTTTGAAGAATATGCAACAAAAAACCACAATTCAGTAATAAGTAAGTATTAACGATTTTGTAAATTGAATCAAATTATCTGATATTTGCTTTTATTATAATTTGCAGATACGATTCAGGAACAAAACCAAATTATCTGCAATATAATGGCAGAGCACAACACATCTGTTAGCTCAATTTTGAACTCTTTTTGGCAAAAGCCAAAGTTCATTGAACAATTTCCAATATCATCAAACGATGATCTAATATCTTGGGAAGGGATGATAGAAGACGCCAACAAGGACGATATGGTATATAAAATGCACTTTACAACCTATTCACTAAAAATTATATTAATATTTGTTTCTAAATACATATGTATGGTATGTAGGTGAAGACCGTGAAGAGCCTAAGGGGTGAAAAAGAAATAACTAAGGGCCTACTTACCATAATCGCAGAAGATGTGTTGCTCGACTACAACATGGATGGTATACACAACAAGAAAAGGTTTAAGAATTTTAAACAAATACTTCAAGTTCTTTCTGGTAAGTATTTTTAATTTAATTATAAAAATTACATATTAGCGAAGTATATACATATGTACATTTATTTAACATTCAGTCTTTAATGTGCTAAAAATTTGTTTTGTTAGCTAAGCACCGTCTATGTCTTTCGTTATTGAAAATCACATACAATATATACAAACATAATATTCTTATATATATACATACATACATATATGTAACTAAATACGCATACATTTTTTGTTGTGCACTTTTATGTATGGATATTATTGTTCACCAATATTGGTAAAATACATACATATATACATATGTATGTATGCACGAAAAATTGTATGTATGGCTTAAAAGATATTATTGTGTAGATATGCTAAAAAAGCGATTTAGAATTACTGGAAAAAAACATTTTTCTATTTTTGTTTTGTTTTCCAAACACACAAGTCCAAACGTGTTTATATTAAATAAGGACTTAAATATGTACATATGTACATGTCAATCCTAATAAATATACCAGACTCAAAGAAAAATCTTTAAAAACAAACATCTTAATTCGGTTTTGAAACCATTTTCAGCTTTTGAAATTTTTTTCAGTAAAAGTAGTCTCAGTATTGTGCCACTTTTAGTATTTCTTTATGCACATAAAATAATTGTTAAATATATACATAAGTATTTATAACTTTCATTGAGTAAATGCTTATAAATTTTTTATTGCATCAATCTATCTTTGCAGTGGTTCATTCATCTTCCACATTAAACGATAGTAGTCCAAACTCTTTCGACAAATGTATGAGAATTGCTTTCAGGAATATTAAAAACCGACATTTTAAAACTAAATATGATAAGAAAAGGAAGCTTGAAATGGAAATCGAAAAGTCGGATCAATCATGCATGAATACAAATTAAATCTTAAATATGTACTTAAATTTTTAAATGTATGTATAAATGTACTATATATATATGTATGTATGTAAATATGTACATGGATACATTTTTTTTTAACTGAATTAATTTTTTTCTTTTCTTAATAATTTTTTTTTCAATAATTCTGTGATTTTTATAAAAAAAATATTACACACGTGCCTGAAGAAATATGTTCCTAATATGAATAATAAATATTATTATCGTTATTTAATTGAAATTGTATTATTACACTATTATTTTTCTTAATGCATTAAACACATTCACCACAGCAGGCTACACGAACACACGACTTCAAATGCCGCTAGCAGCATTTGTCGCCTCGTAGCCAGCTACTTAATTATTTTGGAGACGGCAGCAGCACCATCTGCAGCTGATATTCAAGTACAAATACATAGTTCAGTGTTGCCACTTTCATATATTTTGCATTTATAAAAATTTATTTTTCTTTTAAAATGTACTTATTTTACATAAAAGTACAATAATGAATCAATTTATTATTTACATCAATTTTTGGATATTGTTTCTAGTAAATAGTATGAAATAATTGTACGATATCATTCATTCACCATTTTGTATTATACTGGTAACACTGCATTTGCTCATTGTAGCCAGAGAAATAGAAATTAGTTTAAAGTTGGCGACAGTTACAACGGTGGTCGTGCAGTCGTGTAGCCTGCTGTCGTTAAAATAATTGTTACCATAAGAATGTGTGTATTCTATTTTTGACAGATTGTAGCCCGTAGGCTGCTGTGTCGAATGTGTTTAATGCATAACTGTCAACTGGTTGGATTTTGGTAAGTAGACATGTCAGAGACTTTTATAACTTATCAATTATTTTATTCGGGCTAATTACTAATTGTACAAATCTCAATAAAATAACTCCTTTTTATGTAATATTTACTTATATGCATATAATATATCATTATTATTCCCATATATCGTCGAGTGGTTTCTGGTTTGCGGCACAGTATGTTCAAAACACAGTAAGTCTGCGTCAAACCGAAACCAACCGACGATATGTAAGCAGAAAATAACACATTAATTTTTGGATATTTGTAAGTAAAAAATAACTCATTAATTTTTGCATAATTTTAGGCAAAAAATAATCTATTAACTTTTCGATATTTATAAGCAAAAAATAACCCATTAATTTTTTAATACTTTTAGGCAAATAGTAATCTATTAACTTTTGAACATTTGTAGGCAAAAAGTAATCCATTAATTTTTGAATATTTGTAGGCAAAAAGTAATCTAATAACTTTTGGGTATTTCTAGGCAACAAATTTTGCATTCTTGTAATCCTATAACTGCATTTTTTTTTGTAAGGGGTACCCTATACTTTTTGAACTTCTCAAACAAAAATAATGGGTTATTCAGTCAAATTGTAAGTACTTAAGACTGGGGAGTACATAGACTTTTTTGCATTCTAGTAGGCAAACTTTTTTGCTGGGATGTTTTCAAGTGATTAATCACCAAACGCTTGCTGCACAGTGAAACTAAATTCAAATTTGCAAATATTAATAATAAATGCTTGAATTTTCATTTATAATCTGTTTCCGAGCACAAATTTATACATTTGCTGCAATATGAACAATTTTAATCGAATTAATTACTGTAAAGTAATGCCTTAACCCGCAAATGGTGACGTATTGGTCTGTGAGACCAGGTGTGTTAAAAATTTCGAATAACATTATTCCCTGTTATTATTTTTTGTTGCAATTTCGAGTAGCTGCCTCATTGCACATCCCCTATTAATAGTTAATGACGAAACTACTTCATGACCGCACGTTGCGTATTTTTTTACTAACCCGGTGCGTGAGACCGTGTGTCACTTGTTACATGCCTCATGCGGCACTTAAGTGTATCTCCGCAGCTAGCTCAGATCCAGAGATTTCGGGACGTGTGATCTCAACCTACACTTAAGCCCGAGACAAGCAGCAATTATATATACAAACATTGAACATGACATTACTAGACACACATTATTATTAGGAAAGTTAGTTGTTGCTTTCAGCCGCCCTTTCCCTACCATGGTCACTTCCTTATCCGGAGTACTTTTATGACCCCACTTTTGTTTGATTACTTACACCTTCTTTTACATCAAAATCCCTCTAAAAAAATTCACCCACAAAAGTTTTCCATTTTTCTATACATATAATATTATAATCATTTATTTACTTTTACGTTACAAAATTACTCGAAGTTTTAATTTCCTGTTTTAAATTTAATTTAATTTTCTTGAATTTCGCGGCATTCTACGACATTTCTGTCAGCATTTCACTAATTGTTTTTTTTTATTACCAATTCTCTTTTATTTCATTCCACCCTCGTCGCCCTTGATTTTAAGGTCAATTATGAATCTTCCAAAATTATACCAGATTTTTATTTCCCTAAGGTGAGATAACCTCTGCCACTTTGCAGTTTCTTACTTTACTTCAAACCTCAAAACCTCTAACTAAAAAAGATGAATAAATCAAATATTTCCCTTTTTTTTACTACTATCCTGACAGAATTGTTGCAGCTATACCTCTTTTGAACATTTATATTCGGCTATTTGCAATGCAAGGAATTACTTAACGATTACTGATATCATTTAACATACAATACTTATTTACAATATACACAAAATTTGACAATACATATTTACGGCTTCCCCTTTTGTTTGACGGAAATGGCCGCTATGGCTGGTATCTTTCGACCGCTGGTGTCTCTCCCTGGATTGATGGGGTAGTTTCACTGTTATGTTGTTGTTATTCGTTGTCGGTTCTTCGTTCGGTTGACGGATTTTATTTTATTATTTCAGTTGGCACTTTCTCGCTGGCTCCAAAAGCATCACACGTTAAAGAAAATTGTTTGTTGTTTTGTTTTCTTGTTGATTTTAAATTTTAATTTGCATTATTATGCGCTGATAAAGCTTATGTAGCTTAATTTTTTTTTTTGTTAAACGATATAATCAAGTTTGAATTTTTAAAAACTTTGACTGACTTTCTTCATAAAGACTTTAATTTTGTTAAAAAAAAATTTTACTAGTTATCAGAAAATTTTCTGCACACTTTTGTTCACGATCGTCACCGAGAATAATCAACCTGAGAATCATCTTCAAGAAGTTTCTCTGCACCGTTTGCTACCTAACATGTTTTTCCACTTTCCTGATTTACCGGTATCTATACATACATATTTACATTTTCTTTTACATTATGTAATTAAAATAGGGGTAGATACATATATACATAGATGTATGTATCTTAGAATTATTTTCCCGCTTTCGCTCGCCATCTTTATTTGAATTCCCTCCAATTTACATGTACTTATTCGTTGCTGCTTGCTGGACCTTTCTTCATAACCCTACTCCCTTATAAAAATGCGATTCTTGCTACTGTGTATCCGCGATGTACCAGGCTCTCAAAATAAACAGCAATATTCAACTTTATTGCAAAAAAACAATAAAATAACAATTTGCAAATATAACGCATTTTTTTATCCATTTTTTTTTAATACCCGCTTACTATTTACGGCGTTGCCAACTCAAAAGAAACTTTTGTTTATTTTGTTCATTCATAGAATGATTTCACCTTAAACAGCTGTTCGCAATACCTTTTAATAATTTTGTCTGGCTGCACGCGGTAAGTAAGAAGTAATATTTTTTTATTGTAGATTCTAATTTTATTTTATTTGCAGGCTGTTTATTAGACTGGTCAAAATTAAAGGGTAAAGTATTGTCCCAATATGGTATTAATACATCCAACTAATCATCGTATTTTACTTTCAGGTGTTTTATGAGTATTATCATTCTGCGGTCATGCTCAGCCGCCAACTTGACGAAGAAACATTCGGGCTTGGGTCGGAGGTTGTTTCTCCAACGAAATTGAACCTTCCCCAACTATTTAGGATAAGGGACTCGAGGTTCTAGGTAATTAACCTCCTCCCGACTCGTAATCCTAAGTAGAATCTACGCCAAATTTTTTTCTTGTCATTGATTTGCAGAATTTTCAGGCCACCGCAGCACACTGTGTATCTGAGTAAAATAACCAAGTATACATTTTTTATTAATTTTTTTTTATTTATTTTGTAAAACTTTCTAATGTCGAAGGACTAAAAAACATTATCTTCCTTTATAAGTATGTGATTTTTTATTTTTTCTTAATTTTGAAAAATGTATTACTAAAAACGTTCTAATGCTCTAATAAAACAATTTTTTCAATGATAATATTGAAATAAAAGAGTTTAAATTTATTAAATATCTTTCTTTTATTCTTAAAGAGCATAAATAAAAAAACATGAAATACTAATAACACATTTCGAAAAATCTTCCGGTGCATGAGACCGGCGTCACCATTGATCACAGTCAAATTTGCGTCACCATTGGCGGGTTAAATACCAAATAATAACAAAATGTATACATATATACTAATCATTATACATATTCTCTTAAAACACGAGGATGATGCTCTACTTTGTACTGAGTTACACACAGCAAACACAACCACTCAATATATTCAACAAAAAGAACCAGGTATGATGAAAATATTTTTAATTCATTTTGAAACTGTTAACTTGTAACTAACTCTCTTTTTAATTGTAAAGGTAGTATACAGAATTTATTAAAATAAGTGGTTGGCTTAAGCAATATATTAATAGAGCATATCAAACAAAACGACAACCAAACGAAAACATTGATTCAAGAAAACAACGGACTTCGCGAAGGAAACCTCAAAATGTATCAAAATTTTACAGACGAGTTTGTTTTTATATTTTTTTTATATTTTTTTTTTTTTTTTAATAACAACACAACCCGCGAAGCGATTAGCTTGTCTGCGGAAAACACCCAGGGTCTATGGCGGGAATCGAACCCACGACCTCTGGACTGAGAGGCTAGCTTCGCTACCACTCAGCCACAGGGGCACTAAAAGGAACAATTGCACGCAGCTTAAATAAATTACGGGGTCAATATATGTATCTCTCAAAAACTACCCAATTGACCATTACAAAATAAAGTTGATTTGTTGGCCTTTGAAAATAATTTAGTGGACGACAACGATATGGCATTGGAATTAGTAAGTTTACCTCTGTAGAGAAAAATATCATTTATATTAATTTGACTTTTTGTTTGTTTGGAATAGATAACAAATTTTAATAACAAGTCAAAGGACGACGTAAAAAAATTGATAGTTGAAAATTTGAAAGCAATATTCGGCAATGACAGTTTTGCATCTAAATTTTCATGGACAAGCGTTAACAACAACATTGCCGTGAAGAATTTTAAACTTATTAAGATTCTTAAAGGTACGTTGTAGCTTCACAATAAAAAATAACAAATATTTACTATATATTACATGTTTTTGCAGATTCGTGCATAAACAATTATATTCAGACAAATTAGGAAAATATAAAGAAATATTTTAATACCGCAAAGGACCGGCAGAAAAAGTCACTAAAATGAAAAATTACTGACGGCTCCAATCTGCCAATTTAAATCGTAATTATAGTTTTATATATATTATGTTATATTTAATTAAATCATTAATTAATTCCTAGCTCCTACGTGTATAATACATCTTCATTTAATTTGTAAACTTTTATGCATTAAACCCATTCACCACAGCAAGCTACCGATTACAAAGTGTCAATGAGAGAATACACATGTTTATATCAGTATGAGGCAACAGGGCGGCAGGTTGTTTTCTATGCTGATTTTGTCGTTGTAGTCCAATTAAACTAAAGCATAGGCCACAGCAGGCTACATGACTATACCAAGGAAGGAAAATTACTTCTCGGATTTGAAAACAAAATGTACTTTCTGGACCATGGCGCTACCATTATTTTAATATTTAATAATAAGAGCGGAAACGTAAAAAATTTTTAAAAATTCAGAAGTAAACAATAAAAAACAGAAACTTGATAAAACTGTGTATAAAAATTGAGTGTAAAAAATAACATAAAAAAATATTAAATATTACATTCATACATAAGTCGTAGATCAGACTTGTAAAGATCAGTCATTTTAGAAATTTTGGTTATTAACAGGCCTGTTATTTTCATGCACTATAAAATCTAAGTTATGCGCATAAAAAATGCGTGATAAAACCCAAAACACACTATTGAAGTAAAGGAGCCATATGTAGTTAACACAAATAAATAGAACCACAGCCAAGGTGAGTTCATGTACGAGGTGCTGTCAAGTTAACAGGTAGGTACAGTTAAAGTACTAGACAGATTTTTTTGTTACTGACTTATCACCACCTGGCTTCTTTAAACTTTTGCAACTTTTCACGAATTATAATTATTTTCGCTTTGCAAAAATATATTACTTTTGTATATTCTTATGAATTGAACAGGCTAATGTTCGTATCACTTTTTAAGCCAAATTACATGTGATAATTATTAATGAACATATAACATCAAAGTTAGTTGTAAATATTCTGACAACAACACATAGTTGAACGGAACAGCTAGCCGTTTTAAAAGACTACTAAACCTTCATCATCGCCGTTCATCTATGTTTGGTCCACTGTGTGTGGTGTCAGTTGATGTAGATTTCTGCCTTATATACGAAACTTTATTGCAAATGGAATATATGAATTGGTTTGATTCATCGCATTTCAATTTGCTGATGTGTTTTTGTAATGAAGGCTCAAAGTTACCATCTCTAAATTTACAACAGTCTTACCATTGTCGTTTGTTCTTTACTAATTATGCACAAGTTTCTTATATAATGCTATGTTCAGACGGCAACATGAATCACTTGGTTCGCTCTCTGAACCACGATTGCGAACCCTGGTGTTCAGACGACACATTCGTGGTTCATTTTGACAAATATTTTTGATGCAGTGATGCCAACTTAGAACTTTTCGTGCTGGATTTAATCCGTCTTCAGTCACTTAAAACGCGGAAAAAACACGAAAATCTAGCAATTTTTATAATTATCAGGCCTGTTACAGAAATCCATCGAAATTGTTTTGATTACGAATTTTCATTTCGATCGATTTTGTTTTACCTTCTTCAGATTTCGATCGATTTGTTCATTCCGAAAAAAACGTCAATTCGATTGTTTTCAATTTAAATGGCAATATTGGGCAACAAAAAACACATTGTTGCTCGTATTAGAAGATCAACAAAATACCAAAGGACCAATTTTTTTTATTGAAGTGAACCAAATTAAAAAAATTATGCATTCATTGTCTGCAATTGCAATAACTGCAATTTTGGATGCCCAGAGCGGTCAAGATTTTGCCAAAAAATTGCTTCAGATCCACTTTCATGTCCAAAGGTAGTGTATGTCTTAAAGTTTAATTTAATTTAATTTGAAGGAATAGAATATTTCAGTTTTTATAATGATGCATTTTTTCCTTAAGACTTAATTAAGGAAATGAAATTATTTCGATCGAATTTGGTTTCTGTGACAGGCCTGTATATTTCAGTCCTTTAGCCCCTTTTTAATTTTTGTTCAATATGGCTACATTTTAGTCTTTGTGAACTTTGTCTTCCTTTAATTTAATTTAATATGACTTTTAACTCATTTTATTTTGTTAGCTTATCAATTTAAATAAGACGAATAATATAGAATAATCTTCTATTTCTTCGAATTTTTTTTGATTTGAAAGATATTCAGTATAGCCTAAAAACAGGATAATGTATGTTTTTGAAAGAGCAAAATATTGAAATTTTGTATGTATGTACTTATGTAAACATGAATACATACATTCTATTATGTATATATGTCGGTACACTATTTATATCTACCTTATTAAAATGTAATATGAAATGTAATATCTCGGGCTAATGTACTTATGTATGTATTGATCTTATGATAGGTACATATTAATTTTTAATAAATTACTTAACAAAATTGTTTGATGTTTTGATTTAAAACAGAAACATTTTAAAACTAGCTCCTTTTCGCGCTTATTCAAAAAATTTTACTTTATTTTGCGCTATATGTATATTTTTTCAATTTAGCGCTTTTTCAAAAAATGTTTACACGCTTTGAGTATCAAAAGTTGGCATCACTGTTTTCATGTATATATATACTTGCATACATATATATGTACGTGAATAGTTGATACGCGTTTTATATTCTGTGTTATTTGCTCTTTTACAGTAGATAAACAAATTAAGCAAAAATAATTAATAAAATGTGTTCTAATATTATTAATTCATACTCGCAATCATTTTTTGTGTGTTTTTTTGTTTAAAAATGTGTATGTGTATGTATGTACTCATTTTGTTTTTATAGCTGGTTGAGATAAATTAGCGATAATTTGTTATCAAAACTACCGATGATAGCAATTTATTCATGGTTCGCAGCTAGGTTCAAAATGAACCAAGTTGGATCGCTCTCAAAAATTTGTATGGCGAACCATGTTCATTCAATCACGATTGGACCGCGAACCGTGAATGAGAGAGCGAACTTCGATAATTACAGTCCGTGTGAACATACTATAAGGCAGAAATCTACATCAACTGACACCACACGCAGTGGACCAAACACAGAAGAACGCTGACGAAGGTTAAGTAGCCTTTGAAAATGGCTAGCTGTTCCGTTCAACTATGTGTTGTTGACAGAATATTTACAAATAACTTTGATGTTATTTGTTCATTAATAATTATCAGATGTAATTTGGCTTAAAAAGCGAAAGGAACATTAGCCTGTTCAATTCATAAGAATATAGAAACAAAGACAGTTCGAAAAATAATAATTAAATTACTTTTGTAATTAGCATTAAATTTTTATAACTTTCTTTTTTATTTTGCAATAAAAAAATTTCTTGGCACTACATAATTTGATTTGCATATGTATTTTGCTATATTGTCAACACTGTTTATGGTTTGCAGTCATAAAAAATAGAATTTTTTTTATTTTGACTACAACGTCAGATGTAGTACGGTGTAATGTTACCGTTGCAAATGTAAATAAAGTGTGCAGTTCCCTATAGCCTCCTTTTTCGTTTAATGCAGCTGGTGAGGTCCCAGCTAAAACTTAGGCGTTCAAAGGAACTGCCAGAATATTGTAAAACTTAAATAAAAAAAAACAAGGCTGAGCAGCCGAATTATGTTTATTCAATTTAAGTCTGATTTTATTTTAAATATACATTGCCTTATATACTACTTATGAGAATTTTACTGGTCGTCTAATATTGAGTGGTTTCTAAACCACTTGTGACCTACTTCATATTTGTAATATGACACTTCATAAGTGTTACGCTAATGCCATTATAATTTATTATGGTATTTACATAATTTTTTCTTAAAATTGTATATGGACCTTTATATGGACTTTGGTTTTTCTTTCTATTTTCTACCTGTATTAACATCTGGTCTCCTATTTTCAAATTTAACTTATTTGTATATTTTGTATTATTAACTCTTTTCTTTGGCTTGAGTTAACATATTTTTAGCTCTATTTAGAGAGTATTGTAGTTTGCTTTTTAGCTCAATTACATAATCTTCATAATTGTAAAATTATTGTATGGTAATTTTTCATAAACTAACTCGAATGGTGTATACCCTGTATGTATGTGTGGTGCTGTCCCATTCATGATAATTTGCTGTTGTTAGTAAAAATTCATTTAGAACTCTATGGTTTCTTTATATTGCTCCTAACGTCTCCTGGTGATAAGGGGTTGAGAATATTTGTTTAATTTGTAAAAATGAACATATCTTGTGCATAACTTCGCTTGTAAATTCTGTCCCTCTGTCGGACTTAAGTACCTTAAATTGAATATATCTCAAAACGAATTGTTCGACCAATGTTCTTGCTGTAGTAGTAGCATCCTTTGTTTGCATTGGATGTGCAACAATAAATTTAGTCAGCTCACATTGCATTGTTAAAATGTATCGGTAGACATTTGAAATATGAAGAGGACTACGGTGTCAATTGAAATCACTTCAAAACTATTGTTTGGTGTGTTTGTTAGTGCTAGTGGTTCTTTTATGTGTTTTGTTTGTTTATTTTTATTACAACTGTTATTTGTATCATACTTTATGATACAAATTTCTTTACAATTTTATTCATGTTTTTCCAAACATATCGCTGTTTTAGTTTGATAATTGTTTTTCTAATTCCTAAGTGGCCTGCGTGTGTGGTTTTGTGGAATTGGTCAATTAGTTTATATTTTAAAATGTCATTTGTTATTCTTTTTGGGGCGTTGTATATTAATATTTTCAGTTGAGGACTTTTTTTGATCTATTTTTAAATTTGCATATGCTTCTTTTAATTCTTCTTTTGTGTATATGTACTTTAAATATATTATCATTATTGGCTAGCGCTATTTCTTTTATATTTTCTTTCTTCATTTTAGATACCAGTTTTCTCAGTATCGAATCTAGTTTCGCTGAGTTATCGCTGATTCTTGCATGTATATTATTATTTTGTTGTATATTTTTACGGCCTTATTCATAAAAAATATTTCAGGTTTATTAACCCCTTATTTGACATATTTCTATGGGAAATTTGTCAAATAAACCTGTAATAAACCTAAAATATTTTTTATGAATTAGACCGTTAGTATGTAACTTCTTCATAGTCGAATCTTGTTTCGATGAATTATCGTTATATCTTTATATCCTTGGTCGAAACTGGTTTCGCTGAATTATCATCACGTCCTATGTGCACAATATTATTTTCAATATATATTTCGGCTTCTGTTATGTTTTCATATTTATTAAATTGCAATTTCTTAATATCTTTTATATCGCTTATGGATATGCATTCCCATATTTGAAGTTGATCAGGCTTCTGAGAATCAATTTTTTCCATGTTATTTTCTTTATTCTTTTCTATATCTATTTCATTACTTTCTTTATTATTTGCCTCATTATTTTCTTTATTTTAATTTTTCATGGCTCTCGTTGTTATTAATACTTTCTTTTCCTTTTCGTCGTTTTCTTGTGGTATCATTTCTTTTAGTATTTCAGAGGTAATTTCTACTCTGGAGACTGCGTCGGCATTTGTATTCAATTGTCCTTTTTTATAGACAATAGTGAAGTCAGAGTCACATAAATCACGCCTTATTCGTGTCATCTTTGAGGAAGGGTTTTTGTGTGAAAATAGTGAAATCAAGGGTCTATGATCTGTCACAACTATAAATTTTCTGCCATATAGGTAGGGTTTGAAAAAATTTATACTCCAATGTATTGCTAAAAGTTCTTTTTCGATTACTGGTTTGTTAATGTCATGTTTTTGTAATGACTTACTGGCATATGAAATAGGTAAATCTTGTCCAATTTCGCCTTGAGATAGGACTGCTCCTAGTGAGTAATTGGATGCATCTGTTGTTACAATAAAGGGTTTGTCAAAATTTGGATATTGTAATACTGTTAGGTTAATTAATTTTTCTTTCAATTCTTCAAAGGCATGTTGGCATTTTTCTGTCCAAATAAATTTTGTCTTTTTCTTTAAGTCTTTGGCTATGTCAGCAAAGTTTGGTATGAATTTTCTGTAGTAATTACAAAAGGCTACGAATCGTCGTAAATGGATCTGTCTTTACACCGTCTTTTGTTATTAAATGTCCTATGTAGACTACTTCTAGTCTAAGAAAATTAAATTTTTTTGCTTTAAGCTGTATTTGTGTAATCGGTCTAACACGTTTATTAAATTTTTGTTATGGTGATCTAAAATACAACCGTATACAATTATGTCATCTGCATAAAGAAATGCCTCAGATTCTAGTCCGGATAGCGCTATTGTAAGCATTCCTTGAAAACTGTTAGATGAAATTTTTAGTCCGAATGGTAGTCTCTTAAATTTAAAATGTCCTTGTGGTGTGGAAAAAGTAGTTAAAGGTATGGAGTCCTTATCTAATTAAATTTGATGAAAAGAGCTAGTCATATCAAGTGTAGAAAAGCATTTAGTTGTACCTAATTTGTTCAAAATATCTTCTAATCTAGTTAGAGGAAATTTATCATTAACAATTTTATCATTTAGTTTTCTAAAATCAACAACAAGTCTCCATTTTTTTATCTTCTATGTTTTTCTTCGGTACTAAGAGGAGTGGAGCAATGTAAGGGGAAATTGATGGTTCTATTATTTCTTCATTAAGCATTTTCTGTACTTGCTCATTTATAATGTCGGTATGTGAATGAGGTAGTCTGTAGTTTTCTATGTAAACAGGTGTAGAGTCTGAAGTTGTTATTTTCTGTTTGTAAAAATTATTGGCGCTTAATTTTTCATCTTCTAGATGAAAAATATTTTGATACTTTTTAAATATTTCTTTCAATTGTGTTTTTACATACTCGTCATCATGGTCTAAATGTAATTCATTCATCATTTTGTTAAATCGTTCGTTGCTGTTTTTATTTTTGTAGCTTAATACATTATAATGTTTAAGTGGGTCAGTTTGGAGTTTAATGCCCAATAGAATTATTTCTTCATTTGTCGTATTTAAAATTTTTAAATGTGTCATGCCGCTTTTGGTGGCTATTGAATTACTTAGAAGTACGCCTGGTTTTAATTTATTATGTTGGTAGTCGGAGGCACTTACTTATATATTTTTTTTGTATAATGGAACATTTATTTATACTTCTTATATTAAGATTACTTATATATTTTTTGTATAATGGAACATTTATTTACACTTCTTATATTAAGATTTAAGCATTTGATCCAATTACTATATTTAGAAAACATCTAGCTATAGCGGAGTGGGGAGGGATGTTGTGAATCATGCTTGAACAACCCTCGTATTCAAACATTGCACTAATTGGTTGACGCAGCAGAAACTAGTCCATTGACTCAGTTACTTCTTATTTTGTTGGCGCTGACAAATTGTGCAATATCGATATTTTGTAATTGGATCAAAAGCTAAATAATATTTATGAAATAAATTATTGTCTAGTTAGCATAAGAAAATTAATTGTAAGTAAAATATTGAAAAAACATATTAAAGTATATTTTGTATAAATAGCGGATAGAAAAATAAAAAGAGGCAGTCTGAAGTGTGCAAGCAGCTACAGTAACAAGAATTGCTGTTAATAAAAATACTTATACTTGCGATTCCCAAGGGACCCTCCAGGTAAAAATAAAAGAATCACAAACCGATGAGATGGATGAGAACGAAGATATGGAACAGGAAGACACCGCAGCGTATTTAACTAATAAAGAAGATATTAAGAGAGTAATAAAGGCATTCCACGATACACCTTTGGGAGGACACCAAGGGCCACTGAAAACATACCATCGCATTAGAAATCAGTATAAGTGGTATGGTATGCAGCGACAAATTAAAAACTATGTTGCTACCTGTAAACTTTGCCAACGAAACAAAATTTCAAAAGTAGAAAGAATGCCGATGATTTTAACAAAAATCCCGAGTAGACCATTTGAAAGACTTTATATGGATATTGTTGGGCCGTTGCCAGAATCTGCTAGGGGTAATAAATATATAATTACATTTTTGGACGATTTCTCTAAATTCCTAGCTTGTGCAACCGTCTCAGACATGGAAGCAACCACGGTGGCAAAAGAGTTCTTCAATGAAATAATTTCCCGTTTTTTCATACCCAATGTTTTGGTGACTGATAATGGTACAAATTTTACTTCGAAACTATTTAGAGAAGTTTGTAAGCTGTTGGGAACAAAAAATATTAACACTACCCCCTATCACCCCCAATCCAATGGATCATTGGAAAGAACTCATAGACCTTTGGCAGAGTATTTGAGAAGTTTCGTTAAGATGGATGGCACTAATTGGGATGAATGGTTACATCATGCTATGCATGTACACAATAATACGAGGCATATGTCTACCAAACAAACACCTAATAGAATCCTATATGGATTCGAGTTTGAAGCACCTATTAAACTAAAAGAAAAACCGTCACCAGTATATAATGCAGATAATTTTAGCAAGATCCTAAAATACCAGATACAACGAAGCTATCAACTAGTAAAACAAAATCAAGATCAATCCAAGGCCAACTCCAAGAAACATTACGACAAGGGGACAAAGACAAGGACATTCAAGGTAGGACAACAAGTATGGCTGAAAAACCAAGCACGGAAGAACAAATTTTCACCCATTTGGTTAGGACCTTATGAAGTTTTACAAGTTCCAACACCTGTAAATGTTAAGTTAAAAATTAGAAATTCCGAGAAGGTTTACCATAACAATTTGGTAAAACAATGTGTAGGTTAATTATTTAGGTGTCTTAATAGTGGTAAACCCGCAGAAAGAGCTGCCACTCCAGGGAAGATGACATGAATGTAGATGAAAAAACAAAAGATTCCGAAATAAGGAGAAAACATAAGGGACGACATTTGACAAGACACAGTAGAAGTTATGAAACATGAAACAGAACACAAAACATTAACAGATATAGAATACATTAACAAGCAACCTCTTCCAAACTGAATATAATAAAAAGAAATGCTAAAAGAAAATGAAAACTCTAAAACTAAAAGAACTAAGGATAGTAGCTACTCAGGAATAGCTTAGAACTAGTTCAAAAGAAGACCTATCACTTTATTTCCAACCTTAGTGAACTTTGGCTCGAAACCAATTGTTCAAGGCGATATAGAAGTGCAAGGCAATGTAACAATAATAATGAGGAAAAGCAGAAATTTAAAGTTGCAAAAAATACATATGCAGGCGCATATAAGAAGAAAAAAAGAAGAAGATAAGAAAATAAATAAATATGGAGGATATTCAAGCTCCAAGGAAGACCTTTTATTCCATTTCCAACCTTAGTGAACTTTGGCTCGAAACCAAATGTTCAAGGCGAAATGAAAGTACAAGGCGTTATAAAAAAATAACAAGAAAGAAGAAAATTAAAATATAAATCACACATATGCAGGCGCATATAAGAGAAATAAGGAGGAAAATACAATGTAAATTAACTAAAATCATGATCACTGGTTTACAGCAAGGGAAGAGGAATGCAAACACTGTAGGAAGATGAAACAAAATATTTTTTTAGTAGGTTGGTGTTCACGGTAATACGTTAATGAGCATCGTGCATTATTATGGAAAAGAGGTCATAATGATTTAAATGCATACCATTAAACTTTCATTATAAAAAAGGGATTTAAATGACTTTCATAGAGATCATTAAACTTTCATGGTTTCATAATTGAAATTAAATTTAATTTTTGTGTTTTGCTTTATGTGTAAAATAAAAAGAATATTGTCTTTCGTCATATTCAAAGTGGAACAGTATTTTGCAACTACAACAAAATTACAAGCAGTAAAATAAAAAATAAATAAAATAAAAAAAAGCAAATTAATTGTAAAATATTATTAAATAATTTGAGTTTTCAAGGTTGGACAACCTTAGGCTAGGTCAGTAAATTTTACACTGTAAGGAAGCAATTACGAAAAAGAATTCAATGGTAAAACAGTCAGTCATCTTCGGGAAAATATAAATACATGTGTATTTACATGTGTATGCGCATGTAGTATAAGTATATATAACAATAGCAAAAAAAAAAACAATAATAACAAAGAATTAATAAATAACTTGATGTTGTAGTTGGCAACGGTGGGTCTGATGTTACTGGTTGGAATAGTAACAAGCGAAAAGGGACTGTATATCGAAGAATTACATTCAGATGAAGGTTACGTTGAAATAAGTTTGGGTCAAACTAGTATAGTATGCAGGTACGATTACATCAGACACACTGTCAATTTGCCCGAAATTGGAAAAATGATAGAAAAACTTAACAGTACGCTGGATTTACTGGATGAATCAACATACGAAACCTTAGCCATGCAGGAAACTGCCGATTTAGAGAAGATATTATATACCCTTCAACCACAAAGATCCAAACGAGGTTTAATTAATGCATGAGGTTCGTTATTGAAATTCGTATGGGGAACTATGGATGATGACGACAGGCAAAACATAGAAGCCCATCAGCAAGTAATAGATGAAAATAACCACAGATTGATCGAAACGGTAAATCAGCAAGTATTGATTAACAGTAATTTTAACAAATCAATTGCAACACTAAAAGATGTAATAGAGGCAGATAAAAAAATGGTTAAGGAAAGCTTAGAAGCTGTATCAGAGCTTGGAAAGAAGATAATTAACGACGGGTCAACGGTAGCCCAACTTATCAAAATTCAAGTCCTAAAAAACAAACTACAAGTTATACAACAGACTGTCGCTTCAGCTAAGCAAGGAATCATATCCCCCGCTTTACTAACTCAAAGAGAAGTCGAAGTTTTTCACATAGACTTCAACAAACTACAGGATCTAAGAATGGGATTAGTGCAGTGGGTAAACAACAATTTAAGTCTGGTTATAAAGGTACCATCAAACGTGGTAGTAGCAAAGAAAAAACTAATTGTGCCAATTCCCAACCAAAAACTGAACGAGATAGTAAGTGATCCAGAATTGATTGTAGAAGTCAACAACACCTTTTATAGCTGGGAAGAAGGAAAATCAATTTTTGAGCTTAAGCCTACAAAAAATCGTGTTATCAGGAAGAGGTGTACGGTAAAAACTGAGACAACAGAAAAAATAATTGAAATAAACAGCAACCAGATAGTACTAGTTAATTTTAAAAACCACACTTTAACAAGCAATTGCGACCAAAGAGCCGTACAATTGATTGGGAATTACTTTTTGAATTTCAATAATTGTACAATCAAAATTAACAATACCAATTTCGGCAATAAGGTAATCCGTGATACTCAGACGTTTGTGATCCCTAAATACCAGGAAACTCTCACTACGGAAAAGGCAATTACTTTCCAGGACATTGCTTTACAACAACAGGAAAACATAAAAACCATCGAAGAACTGAGATTACATAAAAATACTACTATGGCTGCCGGAGGAACGGTGGTATTCGTAGTGGTTGGCCTTCTGATAGCCATAATTGTTCTCTGCCGACAACAAGGGAAAATTAAAGTAAAATTCTCACAAAGCGGGTTGAATAGGGAAATTGTTAGAAATACGATAATTAGGAAAAAATTTCCCACTGAAGAATCTACTCTCGACAGCTAAGTTAGGCGACCATTACGATTTATTGGGCCGTCATACCTACACCATATTTTTTCCACAGATTTACAATTCCAAACAGACTATACTTCCCTTTGAAATTATAAAAATAAATAAAAGTTTTTGTAATTTTTTTCCTTCTTTCTTTCATAAGCACCCATAACTTCCGACCATATAATAGATATAAAAATTAGAAAAATGTATCGTTCCACATACTGCAGATACAAGGTGAATAACCGATACATTGAAATGACTATAGAGGACGTGCATACTGTTGTAAGAAATAAGTGGCTGACAGATAAGCACATCGACGTTTTTTCACATTGGGTTTCCAGGGTAAATTTGAGGCAGAAATTGGAAGGAAAGGTTCACATCTGTAATGCGCATTTTTTTCTGCAATTAAAAGATGGGTTATGGAACCGAACGAGGTTAATAGGAAAAGAATACTGTTGTCAAGTCGAAAGGTCAACATATTACGAAAGAAACACCTTTTCATGCCAATCTGCGAAGACAATCATTGGATGTTGGCCGTAATTACGAGACACTCCCTGTATATTTTAGACTCCTTGGGTCCACGAAATGTCACTCAAATAGGAGAAATTATTAAAAAATATTTGCAATATGAGTCGGAAGGTTTAGAAAGCACAATTAATATCCAGAATTTACAGATTATTCGACCAATTTGCACTCAGCAAGACAATATGACGGACTGCGGGGTGTTTATAATAAAGTACCTAGAATATTGCATTAAGCAAATAAATAGTTCTGCCTCCTTAATACTGGATAACGTTGATGTAACATCAAGTAGGATAAACCGAGCAACCATGGTTAAGGCAATGTGTAAATGGACGAATAAATTTAGAAGAGATAAAACAGAGGACATAAAGATGGAACATCTACAACAGCTACAGGTTATGATGCAGGAATATAGGAAGACCTGGAAGAAGGGTCAATACATAAGAAAGGAAGTACGAATAGAAGGTGCTGACTACGTTGTTATAGTGGGGAGGAAAGGGATAGAGAAAATAAAGAAACTGTAGGCTGATAACGATAAAATCCAGTTATTTCCCAATCAGATGGCTACGTGAATATCTGATACCAGCTAAAAGTAAATCCTTACTTATGAGATCCGTAATTTTCTGTTATTTAACCACTGTTTACTATGTGAAAAAACAAGAATGGATGAAAGAAAGATTATCTAGTTTTGCGTTATACATAATAGTACAGTATTCACAAAAAGAAAAAACAAAAAAAAAAAAAAAGGAAAAATTCAGAACATTATATTATAAATAAAAGTTGTTTAAACAAGAAATATATATTCAGGAAAGAGAAACAATAATAATAATAATAAAAATAATAACAATAAATGCGTAAATAGTAATATTCTACTTATTATTTAAATTCTACTTATTATTTAAAGATGTGTTTGAGTATCCTTCCAATAATAATTATTCAGTAAACTTGGAATAATTGGTTAACATTTGAAATCAAACGCAATACCTTAACAAGTGCACAAATTGTCACAATTAACGAGTACTCAAACACAGCTTTTGAAAGTGAAAATTTAAATTAATAGTAAATAAATAATGATTATGAATAGAAAACAAAACTAAATAAATTGTTTGTATTTGAAACATAAACACACAAATTAATTGTATTGTTAGCCGATGGCCTTGCCAGCCAGTAAATTAATATAAATTAAATAAATAAGTAATTTTATTGTATGCTAATACTAAACCAAGATAAGTGCAACCGCGGCTCAACTACAATCCCCAGATCTAGAAAGTTGGCATACAGTGAAGACAACAAACGTAACAACAACATCAAAACAACCATCATCTAAATTTAACAACACAAGGCGTATAGTCTCTTGCAGCCAAAAGTTAAGTAATATCTGAAGCGATAACTTACCTCAGCAATAACAACATAACCGATGAATTTCTAAATCAAACGCCTGCAACACACACCATAAAAAACAGCAGCTGAAACATCAAGTAATACTCTTATCTAACGAGTGCAGTACATTGAGATGAATTATTGTAGCCACAAAAGGACTCCCAATAATATGCACGATCAGATTATTCCGGGAAGTCAAGGCCCAGCAACACTTAAAAAAATCTTTGTATAGATTACAACCCTTTGAAATCAACTATACCGCATTGACATTTCTCTATCCACACGAAGTGGGATAATACTGGTTCCGTTGTTATCATCAATACTATACACGGTTTGAGTACAGCTTAACAGCTTACATGCGGATTTGTAATCCAATAAACTAAGTGAGATAGTTCTTCGTACTGTTATCCAAAAATTTTAAAAAGTGTATTGTATTCGTTCCACGATGGATGTTCACGTTGTGATACCGATGGCCGTCATTTTACATATGAACTGGCCATCTTTTACACAAGTCGTAGTCTTTGACCATTAACACATCTCAGCTCAAGTGAGAACACCTTTATTGGCGATGCTGCAGAGGTCCAATTCGTGTGGCTTACAGCCGCCGCCGGTCTAATTTTCATTGACAAAGCCGCCGCCGATGCATGCGGCTCACATCGGCTTGTTTTCGTCAGCGGTGCTTACACAACTAGATGGCTGAGCCGATTTTTGTAAATTAATATTTTTGGCTTTTTTTCAATCTATACATATTTTTATAAGTTATTTCTTCATTTTATATTATTATCAATTTCAATTTTTAATTCTGACTGACGTAGTTTTGTATTTTGTATGTACATACATACAATGCTAAAAATATGCAGTACTGCCAACTAGCTTTTCTATGTACATACATCTGTATGTATATTTGTATGCACATGCAATGTAAAAGTAATAAAAGCACTTTTACGTAAAATTTTCTTGATTGATAAAATACTACACATCGCTCATTTCCTCAAACAACATCATAACTAGAAAAATTTTTCGCAGAAAACAAGTTTAAATATTCAATTTACACACAACTTAATGAGAAAAAACATTTATTTTGCTTTCCAGAATTGAGTACACAAGATGTTTGTACGAAATCTTTACACAATATGAAAAACGATATGAGGATTAATTTTGCACCATTAACTCAAAAATTCCAGTTTTTGAGTTATGACGTTCTTTGAGTAAATGAGACTTGCAAATTTTCTTGCAGCAACTTTTTATTTATTGTTAAGTGAAAAATAGCGATCGAGAAATAAAAAATTTATATATTTCTACACTCTCCCAGATATCTTTGGTCTCCACCAGTTAGTAAAATATTGTACGGTCTTCCCCAGGTCAAATAAAATAATTGAGTCCTTAAATTTTCTCCACTGTTAACATGAGTTTTATATAAACCTTGACTTGTTATATATATATATAAATGTATGTATATATATATATATATATATATATATATATATATATATATATATATATATATATATATATATATTTACATATGCATACACATACACATATACATATATACAAACACATATATACATACGTATATGCATAATATAATAATAGTATGATTTTCTTTAAAACTCGAAAAGGTAAATTTTTAACCTTCCTATACCCGCGCTAATTTTTATAACACATGTACCCGCGCACGGTCTCACAGACCGAAAGTTTGTACGAGATGAAATATTAGATTTTTGAAACAAAACTAAAAAACAAAAAAAAAATTTTTAATCTCAATGATATAAAAAATAAAATCACGCATTATCGCAGATGAAACATTCGACTTGAATTTTCGCACGTTGCTATGGCTGACAAATTCAAAATTGACTTCTGCAACATACGGGGCCTGAGATCGAATTTTTTCTCTGTATATGCACACATTTGTCTCCATCGGCCGGATGTTTTCGCCTTATGTGAGACCCAGGTGTCTGAGAATGCTGATCCACAGGATTTTCAGATACCTGGTTATCACCTTCTATCGCTTTTTAACTTTCATCGGGGTCTTGCAATGTACATTCGCAATACAGTTGTGTACCAATGCCAGCAATCATTAGGCATACCTGATGCTGAATTTAGCTGTCTCTGGGTTAAATTCAAAATCAGGGCACACTGTTTACTTTTCGGATTTGTTTACAGAAGTCCCAACGCAGAAAGGGAAACTACCATTTCTGTCTTCGATACCCTTTCTGACTCCATATCGAAGATCATGAAGAGTTGTCCGAACAGTGAAATCGGTATTGCTGGTGATTTCAATGTCCACAATTCAACATGGCTTCGCTATTCGAGCCGTACAACTACGGAAGGCTGTTCGCAGCGCATAACCACCTAGCGCAACTCGTGAATGAACCAACACACATTCCGTGTGTTGAAGGGCACCAACAGAATACACTCGACCTTTTTCTCACTTCACACCCTGATAAGTATGAAGTGAATGTTAATGCACCTCTCGGTAATTCAGATCACTGTACCATTTCGGCCACCTTTTCGCTCTCAGCACTTCATAGCGTTTCACATGCAGCAACGAAACGACTAAAATACATCTACGAAAAGGCTCGTTGGGCTGAGCTCAACGATTTTTTTCGGCATTTTAATTGGAAGCTATGTTTCCTTGACAATGATGTCAATGCCATGGCCAAAATGGTCGAAAGTATAATTTTGATGAAAATGAAAGCTTTCATACCATCAAAACAAATTCCGATTAAGCCCAGAGAGAAACTGTGGTTTAATCAGACATGCAAAAATGCAGGCAGATCTAGAGAGGAAGCATTCAGTAGTTGGCGAAATAATCAAAACGCCGATACTGATTTGCTACGCAAAAGGGCGAGATCTTCGTGTGCCAAAATACTGAGGCGTGAAGAGGCTCTCTGCGAGCAACTCCTCTGTGCTAAAGTTCTTGCTGCCCCTCGGGGTAGTAAGATCTTTTGGTCTTTCGTTAAAAAAGTAAAGAATAATGCTAGTTCTTCAATTCCGACTCTTTTAAAGGATGACCAAATACTCACTGACCCGGCTGATAAAGCTAACCTACTAGCTGAAATATTTGCAAGTAATTCCTGCTTGGCGGAAAGCAATCAGCCACTGCCTGTGCTAGAGAGAGTATCTACTACTATGCCCAAGATATTCTTTCGGGCTCGGGCAGTAAAAAAGGTTTTATCGGAACTCAACATAAATAAGTCTCCCGGGCCGGATGGCATTCCAGCACTAGTCTTGAAGCAGTGTTCCTCGACGCTAGCACGTCCATTAACTAACCTCTTCAGCACATTGTACCATGCTGGTGAGTTCCCACTGTGTTGGAAGGTTGCTAATGTTACGCCAATCCCTAAAAAAGGAGAAGCAAATAACCCTGAAAATTATCGCCCAATTGCAATATGTTCTGCACTTTCCAAAGTGATGGAAAGTATGGTGAGTTTCCATCTTGTAAGGTATCTGGAGTCCAACAGCTTACTCAACGACCGGCAGTATAGATTTAGTAGAGGCCGCTCTACGGGAGACCTACTTGCCCTCCTCTCGGAGAAATGGTGTAACTCAATCCACCATTTTGGCGAAAGTAAGGTGGTGGCTCTAGATATCTCCAAGGCGTTTGATAGAGTGTGGCATGGTGCACTTTTGTCAAAATGTATTGCCTTTGGTGTCGGTGATAACTTCTCTCGATTCTTATCGAGTTTCCTCAGGGATCGCACTATAAGAGTTGTTATAGATGGGATCTCATCAAATGAGTTCAAGTTAAATTCAGGGGTACCGCAAGGTTCTGTTCTTTCACCAACTCTATTCCTAATCTTTCTAAATGACCTTTTTTGTAAAACTTTCAACCCTATTTATTCTTTCGCGGACGACAGCAGCATTTGCCATTCTTTCTCATTCAGCAATAGACCTAGCCTTCCGGAGGTTGAGGCTATGCGACAAACAATGAATGAGACATTAAACTACGATTTAGAAAAAATTTCTGAATGGGGTCATGCGAATAGGGTCGATTTTAACGCCCGTAAGACCCAATGCTGTACGATTACTCACAGACGCATGACCGATAATGCTGCTGCCTCTGTAACTATGGGTGGTATAAATATTAAGGAATCGGAAGCTCTTGATGTTCTTGGCATGAAAATTCAGTGTGATGTTCGTTGGACTGAACACATTTTTTAGGTCTCAAAAGAAGCATTCAAGTGCCTAGGATTTTTAAAACGGTGCAAGCAATACTTCACTCCATCTGATCTTCTTACTATTTATACTACTTATATCCGACCGAAGATGGAATACAACTCTCATGCTTCAAAGTCTATTTTGGGGTTGCTCGACCACGTACAGGAGAGGGCGAAGAAGCTCATTGGTGACAGTAGGGTATCCAACTCTATTGACTCATTGGAGCATCGACGCAATGTGGGGTGCATTTCCTTGTTCTATCGTACTACAATGGAACGTGTTCTAATGAAATTAGGGAACTTGTTCCTGAAACCCGTACACTTTTACGCACAACACGAGCTTCATTCA
Source organism: Tachina lurida (assembly GCA_944452675.1). Taxonomy (NCBI): domain Eukaryota; kingdom Metazoa; phylum Arthropoda; class Insecta; order Diptera; family Tachinidae; genus Tachina; species Tachina lurida. The sequence continues at coordinate 110,259,021 of OX101753.1, read as the reverse complement.
GGGCACATCCTTTTGTGTGCATTACAGAGAGAATTCCTTTTTTAGCCGTACTATTCGTATGTGGAATAATCTATCTGCGGAAGTGTTTCCTGTCACTTTCAACGTGGGAAAGTTTAAATCGGATTTCCACAGACACTACTCCATCTATCCTCCTCTCCTTAACCTATTTTCCTAGTTCTAGCACAATGCATTGCATGAGTAGGGGTTATTCCCTGAGTGCTGGTCCTACCTAAAAAAAAAAATGTATTCACTTATTTGATTGATTTTTAGTCCTTAACAAATAATCCATCAAAATCGATAGTTTTAAAAAAATTGTTTTGTCGGTCTCACAGACCAACGCGCGGGTATAGGAAGCTTAAATACCATTAGAAAGTTTTGTTGAAGCGCTGATACAATTTCTTGTGAAATATAAGAGAATGAACTCTTTACAATTATCTTTTGAAATATAAGAATTCATTCATCTTTTGAAATGTAAAAATTCATTCTTTACAATTATCTTTTGAAGTAATTGTTTCAAGTATTGGGAGTATTAAACACTTACACCTAATTCACACGAAGACTTTTATGAAGTCTATTTTTCGACGTCATTTTTGGTTTGATAGCGAACGGGGTAGAGAAGAAAGAGGGGTAGAAAAAATTACTCGATTTCTGTTTTCTATGGTTTTTTTCATATTTTTCTTTACACAAACTTGTGTTCCTGTTACGTTTTATTATTAATATTCTCATATTGGTGTGTTCTTCGAAGGAAAATTTTATTAATAAAGTACCCTGTCGGAAATTCGGTTAACTTTAAGCAAACTATTTCACAAATAGTACTGACTGACAGTTGGATTACTTTCAATGTAATCAACTGACTATTTAAACATTGCGATGTCCTAGGTGGTAGTCAATTGTCTCACTCTGCACTACTTTCAACTAACTTAAAGTTGACTTTTTTAAATCACCTGGTAATCAGAAAATTAAAAAAAATTTCCGGGGTTCGAACATGTGAACATGTATCATCACACGTTGTGTACTCAATGCGCTACCACTCGCCAAAGGTATCATCTAAAATAACGACAGCAAAATGTTAATATAAACTGAAATGAGTTTCAAAGTAGCTGAGAATAAATTTGTTGGCTCTCATCAAATTTGATTACGTACTCAACTTAAGAATTAGTCTTCGGTTTGTTCTGGATGACATTGCAGTTACCTTTTAGTCAGTCTAAGAAAAGTTAACTATAAGTTAACTATTTTTCTAGTCAAGCACACATTCTCCGACAGGGTATGTAAATGTATGTATAAACAATAAAATCAATAAAAAAATCAAAATCAATAAAAAAAATTAGACATGTAAAAATAATCATCGTATGAACGCAAATAATTTTTGGTAGAAACTTCAAAAAGGAATCAAGAAAAATAGACGTCATAAATTTCATCGTCTGAATCCTGTGTCAACAAAAAAAGTATGTTGGGAAAACACTTTAATTTTTGGTTTTCATAGGGTTTAGCCAACGACGTAAAAAATAGTAGGCCAACCCCATCATGAGGTTATCATTTGTGTGTTGGCACAACACTCCAGAAGTAGAACTTGTGATGTTTTGCCAACGTTTGAACCACCTTACTAGCGGTCTCCACCTGACATAAAATGATTAACTTTAACATTAACTTCAAGTTAATGTTAAGTTTGGACTGCTCATGTTAATGCTTTTTTCAAGTTATAACATTATTGTTAGTGCATTTGTCTTAACAACTCAGTTATAACCAGGGACCGTAACGGTTATAATTTTTATTTTAAAAATCACTTTTTAATCATTATTTCTTGATTTTTATTTATCCCTGAAAAAATAACTTTTATTTTGTGACTTTTATTTATTCCTCAGAAAATAACAGTTATTTCTTGATTTTTATTTATCCCTCACAAAATAAGAGTTATTTTGTGACTTTTATTTATTCCTCACAAAATAACAGTTACTTTTTGATTTTTATTTTTTTGCTTAACTTTTAAAATGTAGAAAGCGTAATTTTTGCGTTAAAATGAATATTAACCGATTTAAAATTGAACTTATCGCCAGAGTCTTTTAAAAAACTTTTATATGTTAAATTAAATTTACTTTTTTATTATTTATTAATTTTAAAAATTAAAATTTTTTTGAGCAAAAAAAATAAAAATCAAAAAGTAACTGTTATTTTGTGAGGAATAAATAAAAGTCACAAAATAACTCTTATTTTGTGAGGGATAAATAAAAATCAAGAAATAACTGTTATTTTCTGAGGAATAAATAAAAGTCACAAAATAAGAGTTATTTTGTGAGGAATAAATAAAAATCAAAAAAATAAAAATCATTGCATCTACAGGTAGTCCATGTAACATGGAGTATTTTGGTATATTCCTTGTGCACGTATGTAGCACTTCTCTATTATTGTGATTTTTTCACTTTAAATTTGGAAAATAATCGTTATTTGCGATCTCTGGTTATAACTTCAAGTTACAGCAAAATTTCATGTCAGGTGGAGACGTAGAGTTAGGAAACGCTTTGCCAACGTTAACCCCATTGTATTTTTCTGCGTGGGTTATTACAAAAATTCGGCTCCAGCCGGCTAGCCGCCGCCGCCGGTATATATATCCTCAGCCGCCGCCGCCGACAATTTTGCTACGAATTGGACCTCTGCGATGCTGGTTTCTTGATACACCCTTACTCAGCCGAAGACATTAGTTCGTGATGGTTGTGATTTGTTTTTTTTTTAAACCACAAGCAACTACGTCCCTACATAAAGAAGAAAATCACTGAATACATAAAGGTGCCACAAATTTCAACACATAAGGATAAACAAAACCACGTCAACCTAACTTAGATGTCAAGAATCAAAACATCAACAGAAAATGCGGCGCATTTTCTTTCCGCCAAGAGGGGAGGTATGTTGGGAGTCGGAGGCACTTACTTACATATATATTTTTTTTGTATAATGGAACATTTATTTATACTTCTTATATTAAGATTACTTATAAATTTTTTGTATAATGGAACATTTATTTACACTTCTTATATTAAGATTTAAGCATTTGATCCAATTACTATATTTAGAAAACATCTATAGCTAGATGTTTTCTTGTGCCGAGTGGGGAGGGATGTTGTGAATCATGCTTGAACAACCCTCGTATTCAAACATTGCACTAATTGGTTGACGCAGCAGAAACTAGTCCATTGACTCAGTTACTTCTTATTACTTATCGATATTTTGTAATTGGATCAAAAGCTAAATAATATTTATGAAATAAATTATTGTCTAGTTAGCATAAGAAAATTAATTGTAAGTAAAATATTGAAAAAACATATTAAAGTATATTTTGTATAAATAGCGGATAGAAAAATAAAAAGAGGCAGTCTGAAGTGTGCAAGCAGCTACAGTAACAAGAATTGTTGTTAATAAAAATACTTATACTTGCGATTCCCAAGGGACCCTCCAGGTAAAAATAAAAGATAAAAATACACCATAACAATTATTAAAAATTACGCTGTCTTCAGTTAAATTTAATTTTATTGCTTGTATAATTTCAGTTCTTGGGGTATTTTTATTTGAAGTGAAGTAATTGCTTTTGTATACATTGGAGGAGTTATATACTACGTTTATACGCAGGGCTTATTTGCAAATAAAACAGTAAATTGTTGCCATATTATTGTTTTTATTGCGACTTACTAATTCAGTAAACCATTCACGATTAACGCACTATTTGCAAATAAAATGCTTAAGGTTGCCACGCTTACAAATGTTTGATAACAAAAACAATAAATAGACAACAAAAAACATTGATAGAAGCAAATAATAACAATTAAAACAAATAATTATTTGATATTTTGTGCATTTACACTATTTTTTTGTCAACATAAGTAAGCTTTGTATAGAAGTGCTACCAAGTTTGTGTACTTTTGCTATGCCGTATAAACAGTGAGTTAATTTATTTGCAAATAATTTTATTTGCAACTAGTGCGCGTATAAACGTAGTAATAGTGGTGTTATTAACAAAAAAAAAGATGTTGTAAATGTTTCATAATCTATTTTGCAGAGATATTTCTTTAAGAAGTTTCTACCTATTATACTGTCTGTTTCTATTGGAAAATCTGATTTCACTAATTGGAAGGAATGATTGCATTTTTCGTCAATCAATGTTAGTTCTAAATCTCTTGTGCCTAAAAAATTTATTTCTTTTGTGGTGATTCCTGTTAGTTTACATTTTTCTTCTGTTTTCTATTGTTCACCTTCGAATTCTGGTTGCATACAGTAAAGTGATAAGCCTGATACTCTGTTCACAATTTCGTGCGAAATGCTGTCAAACTACATATAAAAGTATTTGGTATGAAATATTTGCGAAATAAATTCGCAAGAGTAGTACTCTGTTCTTGGTGTGAAAAACACGGAAAAGCATGTCTTTCCATGCAAAATTAATCTGGCATCATTTTAGTTAAGCTGCGAAACAACATGAGCAGTACTTTTTTCGCACGGAATTTTAACAATGTTGCATACTTTCAAGCAATAAAAGCGAGAAATTTATTTAAAAAAACCGCGAGTTGGGCTACATTTAGTACATGTCAAATTTTTCACGCGAAATAACGAATGGCACTGAACATTTTTCACAACTTCGAACAGAGTACCATGCTATACGTGGCACACTGTCGCGAAGGTGGCCAAAAATGAAAAAAATTTGTTTCAAATTAAAACGAACAAATTACTTTGTGCAATATTTTAATTAAGTAAAATAAAAAGGAATTTTTTAAAAAAGGTTTATTTTTAAAGAGTTTTGACGATTCAACTGCAACGGTTTTAAGCCAGTATTCAAATATTTGAAACACTGTTCGCAAATAAACATTATTTAATGTTCATTAGTGTTCTGTAAGGTACAACATTACACACACAACCGCTAATAATGTATGTGCACCACTTACATTACAAATATAAATACTATAATTTTAGTTAGCTTGGTGCACAACGAAGAAGAAGTGATGTTAACATACTCAAAATGAAGATGACCAACACTTCGTTTTGTAAGGTTAAATACATTATTATTATCGAATATGTTATAGTGTTTTCACACTGCAAGTTAAAACCTGTTTTTAACGTTAAAACCATAAACAGCTGATTTTGCATTCACACTGCAAGTTTTTTAAATTCAGGTTTTAACTCACAGACTTTGCTCAAAATAAAATAGATCTCCTGCTGAAATGGGTGTGTTTGTTGTTGTATTTTTTTCTGCTTTTTATAACACTTATTTGACAAACTGTACAACTGTTTTTGTTAGTATGAAAAACTAAGAAACTTTACAATGCGCTCTAAAATGGAAATTATTTTACATTTTGTAAATAAATATTTTAAAATTATGGAACTAGTAATACAAAGTGAAGAAGTGCTTGGAAATCAAGTTATTGTATATAAAAAATGTACAAATAAATCACAAAATACAACTTTTTTATCGGTGGTTCGATATGTCACATTGTTTATTTTCACTTTCCAGAGGTCAATGAAAATATTTTTGTTGGTTTCCTTCCAAAGAACTCTTATTTTTCCATAATTTTTTACTTATTGTTGCTGCTGCATCCATTTTTAAGTTGAAAATCTTTCAGGCGCCATCTCTTGTTATTCACTGGCATAAACATTATCAGCTGCTACCGGTCATTTTAACTTGGCAGCACAGAATTTACCACAGCGAAAACAGGGTTGCATTTCATAAAACCAAAATAAAACCAATTCAGAAATGGTTTTAAGTTGGATTTAACAAAAACAATTTGCATGGTAAAACCAGGTTTTAACAGTTGGTTTTAACATTAAATCCAACTTTTATTAAAACCAAGTCAGTGTGAAAACACTATTATGTATATGCATATATTAAAAAAAAATTTACAATAACTGAATGTACAAATATTATTTTAGCAGTTTCTGAGAATTAAAAATCAGGGGAAAATTTTGATATTCTTGCCAAGGTATGTATACATACATACATACATATACAGTTGAACAGTTTGTTTTTATTGTTTAATAAGCAAACCACCATATACAATGATTTTCTGTGCACTTAATATAATAAATTATTTAGATTAATTATTAGTAAAACTGAAACAATTTCATAAAGTCTAATAGTAGACTTAACTCATTTTCCAAAATGATGTCAGTTTGGTCAGTTAGTTAAAACAGCGAAGATATGTACGAAAGCTTCGTAGAAAATAGGTAATGGGAAATTCATATCGAGCCTTATTTTCGATTCAATCGTAAACGACAAAAATTAAAGTTTTCAGAAGTTTTTTTTTAATATTTAAATACAATAGAATACAATTTTACATCGTGTATCTTAAAAGTTATCACGAGTTTTGGCATTTTGTCCCTAATGGATTGCCCCATAATATTATAATTTTGATAAAAAAGTTTATTTTTTACTACATGTCGCTTATGATTAAATCGAAAATAGCGTCCGATATATACAGGTAAAAGTAATGTTAATGCTAAGGCAAAAAACATGAAGTAGGCGGTTGTGGGTTTGTTACATTACACTTAAAAGCTAAGGGACTCTGTTTTGACGAAGATGACAAGAAATCATGTGTTTTCATATAATTTTGTAGGAATATTAAAAAATTATGTTATTAAATTACAGATAATTTTTCCAGATTTCAAAAAATTTTTACTTAAAACTTAACAGTTTTTATTTGAATTGCACAAAAATACAGTATATATGTATGTATGTACATTAGGGGTATAACTTTTGAACAATTTTTTAAATTATCAAAAAATACCTATGCATGCCATATATGCCATGAAAATCTATGATAAAAAGTAGGCGTTAAGAAAGTTCCGCCCAAATCACTTTTAAGTTTAGTGTATATAATTTTTGTTTTGTTTATTAAAAATACAATATCCTAAATATACTCATTCCGAAATAGCGTGAAAATTTATACGGAGTATGCGAACTTATATGTGGAGCCTGGTATAACGTTTGGTTTTCTGACCACTGCTTTAATTAAATTGATTTTGAATCTTTAAAGCAATCACTGGAACAATTTACTCATGCTCGGGAATGCTTGCTGAGAGAAGACTCTAAAATTCACAAACAACAACAAATTACTGAAATTAAATTATTTCGATCGAATTTGGTTTTTGTGACAGGCCTGTATATTTCAGCCCTTTAGCCCCTTTTTACTTTTTGTTCAATATGGCTAGATTATAGTCCTTGCGAACTTTTTCTTCCTTTAATATAGCAATATCGACTTTTAACTCATTTTATTTTGTTAGGTTACCAATTTAAACAAGAAGAATAATATAGAATAATCTTCTATTTCTTCGAATTTTTTGTGCTTTGAAAGATATTCAGTATATCCTAAAAACAGGATAATGTATGTTTTTGAAAGCGCAAGATATTGAAATTTTATTTAATAACGACCAATTTTAAATGTATGTACTTGTGTAAACATAGATACAAACATTTGCATATGTACTTCTATTATGTATGTCGGTACACTATTTATATCTACCTTGTTAAAATGTAATATAAAATGTAATATCTCGATGTACTTAAGTATGTGTTGATCTTATGATAGTTACATATTAATTTTTAATAAATTAATTAACAAAAATGTTTGATGGTTTGATTTTTTTTATTTTATTTATTTATTTCTTTTCGATGTCCCATACAGGGCTGTCAGATATGGCGATTTCTCGCCAAACGAGGCGATTTTTCAAATTGTTTGGCGTCCAAATTTTTGGTTTGGCGACATGGCGATTTTTCTGGCGATAAATAAATTTCTTGGCGATTTTTGTGGCTATTTTTAACAAAATTGAAATTCAAAATTTTTCTAATTCAGCAAAATTAGTTTGTGGAAGGAGTAGTTTAAAAAAAATAAATCCTACCAAAAGTCGTCTGCAAGAAATTAAATCAGCTTGATTTTGATGTTATTTCTATATTCTTATGAATAGAAGAGGCTAATGTTCGTAATGCTTTTTAAGCTAAATTACATGTGATAATTGTTAATGAACAAATAACATCAAAGTTAGTTGTAAATATTCTGACAACAACACATAGTTGAACGAAACAGCCAGCCGTTTTCGAAGGCCACTAAACCTTCCTCAACAGCGTTCTTCTGTGTTTTGGTCCACTGTGTGTGGTGTCAGTTGATGTAGATGTCTGCCTTATATACGAAACTTTATTCCAAATGGAATATGTGAATTGGTTTGATTCATTGCATTTCAATTTGCTCATGTGTTTTTGTAATGAAGGCTCAAAGTTACCATCTCTATATTTACAACAGTCTTACCATTGTTTTTTTTTATATTAATTGATTCATTTTGAATTTGGATGAGAAAATTTTGAAAAAAATTATTTTTGGCGACTTGATTTCTACTTTTAGCGATTTTCTGCTAAATTTCTATACGATTATTTTATAAAAATGGACGTTAAAAAAGTGTTATATAAAATCAAATTTATTATCAAATATTTATTAAGAAAAACTACATAAAATTGATTCTGGCGACTTTTGGCGATTTTTAAAATCAATTTCGCGAAAAAGGTCAGAAAAATCTGACAACCCTGGTCCAATACACAAGACTTAAGTCTTATATTGGAGTATGGAACTGAGCATATGCAAATACAATAAATCAGATTTAATTAAGTAATTTTGACAAAAATTTTAATAAAATATATAATAAAATTTAAAATTTAATAAAACTATATGTTGAATAGTTGACCTTTTTGTTATTTCTATCTCCTATGTTTGTATCGTTCGGCTATTAGGTCATATATTTTATAAAAATTAATAAAAATTAGACGATTTTTTTGTCCTTTAAATTTATTAAATTTTATTTCATTTAACTCCCAATATTTCGAATAGCTTCGCTATTCATCTTCAGGGGAAACCACTGTTAAATACACAATAAAAAACAATAAACAACAATTATTTATATTACACAAAAACAAATTTCTATATGTTAAAAATACATTACATGTAATAAGTTTAATAAAAATTACGTATTCAACTATCGTTCAGATATTGACCGTCGTTAGCAGCAGGACTCGGCTTACTAATTTTATTTTTTGTGTCTATTAATAATACTTCTATAAATTTGAGCGCATTTTTCTGTATCTTGTTTATAATTTAATCTTTTATCTGGAGGGACGTCAAGTATGTGTAACATTTCTAAAGTAAATCTCCTGGAATAGTTTTTTTCTTCCTGTAATACTTTTACATCATCGAAGTTAGGAACATGATTTTCCCTTGCACAATGGGCCGCGAGCGCAGTTTTTTGCTCTAAAGGTTTGTCGGTTGCTCTTAAGTCCGACTTATGAGAAGCTAGTCTTGTTTTTAGTTTAGTTTTTGTTGTTCCGACGTATCTTTTGTCGCATGTTCCAGAACCGTCGCCGGTGCAGTTAATGCTGTATATAACATTGCACTTCTCTTCATTTTTCAGTTTTGTCTTTGTGTTGCTGTATAGCTTTTGTAAAGTGTTGTTTGATTTAAAGGCTAATTGGAATTTGTCAGTGTCATACAAGTCAGAGTTTTTTAATCTTTCAGAAAATCCAGCTATGTATGTTAGTCCTTTATAAAATTGTGACTTTTGTTCCTTTTCTTCTCTTCGAACAGTTCGTTCTAATAAATGTTTTATTGTTGTTTTTGGAAAATCATTCTTCACTAAAATCTTTTCTATTTTACATTTATTTTCTTCGTGAAAAGTTTCATCGCTGATGTTGAGTACGCGTCTAATGAAATTATTGGCTGTGTTTATTATAATTCTTTTAGGGTGTTTTGAATGGAAATTTATTAAACGGCCAGATGCCGTAGGTTTTTGGTACCAATTGACTTTCAATTTATTGTTGCATTTGATGACAATTGCATCCAAATATGGTAAATTATTTTCATTTTCTGTTTCCACGGTGAATTGAATTTGTTTGTTGAATGAATTTAAAACGTTTAGAACTTCTGATAGTGTATCTTTGTGTATAATTGCGAAGATATCATCAACATACTTTGTTAACATTCTAGGTTTTATTACCAACTTTTCTAGTGATTGTTCTAATAACTCCTCCATTACGATGTCTGCAACAACTGGAGATATTGGTGACCCCATTGGCATTCCTTTACATTGCTCATATATTTTTTCCTCATATTTAAAATAACGATTATCTTTGATGCAAAATCTCACTAGTTCTATAAAAAGTTTTTTTGGTATTTTTGTGTGTTCCTGTAATTTTTCCCATTTTTTGTCTATTATTTGTATTGCCAGATTTATCGGTACGCTCGGAAATAGCGATATCACATCAAATGATACCATAATTTCGTTATCATCTATTCTTGTATTGTTTACTTTTGATTTAAATTGTATTGCGTCTATCACATTATATCTTGAATTTTTTGTTAAATGTTTCAAGATGCTTACTAAGTATTTACCCAACTCATATGACGGTGCGTTTTGGGATGAACAAATTGGCCTTAAAGGTGTACCTATTTTATGTACTTTTGGCAGCCCATATATTCTCGGTGCAGTAGATGTAGTACTTTTTAGTCGGTTTTTCTCGCTAATATTTATTATGTTTAAATTATATAATTTGTCCACCAATGCATTATTTTTTGTTTGTAAAGTTGATGTTGGGTCTCTTTTCAAACGACGGTAAGTACACATATCTCGCAGAATTTGACACATTTTTTCTTTATAATCTTGTTTCGTCATCACTACAGTTTTATTTCCTTTATCAGAATTTAAAATATATACATCTTCATTTTCTTTCAGAAATGTACGCGTCTGCCCCACTGTGTCTAAAATATATTTTTCTCTTTGGGTTGTTCTCATTCTGTTTAGGTGATTGTCCATTAACGATATCAATTTTATTCTCCCATTTTCTTGTTTCTCTCTATCTCTTAAAGTTTGTAAACAATCTTCACTTTCAGCTATACATTTAAAAATCGGAAAAGTTTTTTTCGTGTTTGGTAAAGCAAACTTAGGTCCTAATGAGAGTAGCCACTGCACATTTGTTGGTATTTGTTTTTCTGTGTTATTTATGAACCATTCGCTATTATGAGTTATGTTCAGTTCTGCATATAATTTGTTTTTCAAAGCATTAAAATTCTTTATGTGTGTGGCTTTGTGTTTGTTGTTTAACTTCTCATATAATATGTTCTCACTCTCAAAAAATAACTTCTTGTCCCCTTCATCTAGTAATGCCCCAACTTTAGCTGTAAGGTTATTTTTTTGTCTGTTATATGCCTTGAGCAGTTGATGTTTTTGTTGTATTAATATGTTTAATAGCTTTACATGGAAATTATGCATATTTTTAGTCAGTATTCTATGTAAGTTTCGTGGTATCTTATTGTTCACCATGTACATTGCGTAAATATTTTTAGTCATATTATCTATAAAATTCGGTATTATACCTAAACGTTTACATTTTAACAAGAATGATGTGGATGATTTTAATTTTGCTAGTGCCTTGTTATTTTTAGTGTATTCCTTTACAGTGTTGATGGTGTTTTTATTGTAATTTCTTTTGATTTTATTATATAAAGTCATGTTGATAATTTTCGGTGTGCCTTCCGTGTTAATATATAACTATATGTTGAATAGTTGACCTTTTTGTTATTTCTATCTCCTATGTTTGTATCGTTCGGCTATTAGGTCATATATTTTATAAAAATTAATAAAAATTAGACGATTTTTTTGTCCTTTAAATTTATTAAATTTTATTTCATTTAACTCCCAATATTTCGAATAGCTTCGCTATTCATCTTCAGGGGAAACCACTGTTAAATACACAATAAAAAACAATAATAAGAAACTTACATAGAATACTGACTAAAAATATGCATAATTTCCATGTAAAGCTATTAAACATATTAATACAACAAAAACATCAACTGCTCAAGGCATATAACAGACAAAAAAATAACCTTACAGCTAAAGTTGGGGCATTACTAGATGAAGGGGACAAGAAGTTATTTTTTGAGAGTGAGAACATATTATATGAGAAGTTAAACAACAAACACAAAGCCACACACATAAAGAATTTTAATGCTTTGAAAAACAAATTATATGCAGAACTGAACATAACTCATAATAGCGAATGGTTCATAAATAACACAGAAAAACAAATACCAACAAATGTGCAGTGGCTACTCTCATTAGGACCTAAGTTTGCTTTACCAAACACGAAAAAAACTTTTCCGATTTTTAAATGTATAGCTGAAAGTGAAGATTGTTTACAAACTTTAAGAGATAGAGAGAAACAAGAAAATGGGAGAATAAAATTGATATCGTTAATGGACAATCACCTAAACAGAATGAGAACAACCCAAAGAGAAAAATATATTTTAGACACAGTGGGGCAGACGCGTACATTTCTGAAAGAAAATGAAGATGTATATATTTTAAATTCTGATAAAGGAAATAAAACTGTAGTGATGACGAAACAAGATTATAAAGAAAAAATGTGTCAAATTCTGCGAGATATGTGTACTTACCGTCGTTTGAAAAGAGACCCAACATCAACTTTACAAACAAAAAATAATGCATTGGTGGACAAATTATATAATTTAAACATAATAAATATTAGCGAGAAAAACCGACTAAAAAGTACTACATCTACTGCACCGAGAATATATGGGCTGCCAAAAGTACATAAAATAGGTACACCTTTAAGGCCAATTTGTTCATCCCAAAACGCACCGTCATATGAGTTGGGTAAATACTTAGTAAGCATCTTGAAACATTTAACAAAAAATTCAAGATATAATGTGATAGACGCAATACAATTTAAATCAAAAGTAAACAATACAAGAATAGATGATAACGAAATTATGGTATCATTTGATGTGATATCGCTATTTCCGAGCGTACCGATAAATCTGGCAATACAAATAATAGACAAAAAATGGGAAAAATTACAGGAACACACAAAAATACCAAAAAAACTTTTTATAGAACTAGTGAGATTTTGCATCCAAGATAATCGTTATTTTAAATATGAGGAAAAAATATATGAGCAATGTAAAGGAATGCCAATGGGGTCACCAATATCTCCAGTTGTTGCAGACATCGTAATGGAGGAGTTATTAGAACAATCACTAGAAAAGTTGGTAATAAAACCTAGAATGTTAACAAAGTATGTTGATGATATCTTCGCAATTATACACAAAGATACACTATCAGAAGTTCTAAACGTTTTAAATTCATTCAACAAACAAATTCAATTCACCGTGGAAACAGAAAATGAAAATAATTTACCATATTTGGATGCAATTGTCATCAAATGCAACAATAAATTGAAAGTCAATTGGTACCAAAAACCTACGGCATCTGGCCGTTTAATAAATTTCCATTCAAAACACCCTAAAAGAATTATAATAAACACAGCCAATAATTTCATTAGACGCGTACTCAACATCAGCGATGAAACTTTTCACGAAGAAAATAAATGTAAAATAGAAAAGATTTTAGTGAAGAATGATTTTCCAAAAACAACAATAAAACATTTATTAGAACGAACTGTTCGAAGAGAAGAAAAGGAACAAAAGTCACAATTTTATAAAGGACTAACATACATAGCTGGATTTTCTGAAAGATTAAAAAACTCTGACTTGTATGACACTGACAAATTCCAATTAGCCTTTAAATCAAACAACACTTTACAAAAGCTATACAGCAACACAAAGACAAAACTGAAAAATGAAGAGAAGTGCAATGTTATATACAGCATTAACTGCACCGGCGACGGTTCTGGAACATGCGACAAAAGATACGTCGGAACAACAAAAACTAAACTAAAAACAAGACTAGCTTCTCATAAGTCGGACTTAAGAGCAACCGACAAACCTTTAGAGCAAAAAACTGCGCTCGCGGCCCATTGTGCAAGGGAAAATCATGTTCCTAACTTCGATGATGTAAAAGTATTACAGGAAGAAAAAAACTATTCCAGGAGATTTACTTTAGAAATGTTACACATACTTGACGTCCCTCCAGATAAAAGATTAAATTATAAACAAGATACAGAAAAATGCGCTCAAATTTATAGAAGTATTATTAATAGACACAAAAAATAAAATTAGTAAGCCGAGTCCTGCTGCTAACGACGGTCAATATCTGAACGATAGTTGAATACGTAATTTTTATTAAACTTATTACATGTAATGTATTTTTAACATATAGAAATTTGTTTTTGTGCAATATAAATAATTGTTGTTTATTGTTTTTTATTGTGTATTTAACAGTGGTTTCCCCTGAAGATGAATAGCGAAGCTATTCGAAATATTGGGAGTTAAATGAAATAAAATTTAATAAATTTAAAGGACAAAAAAATCGTCTAATTTTTATTAATTTTTATAAAATATATGACCTAATAGCCGAACGATACAAACATAGGAGAATTTAATAAAACTTAAACAGAAACATTTTAAAACTATCCCCTTTTCGCGCTTACACAAAAAATTTCACTTTATTTTGCGCTAAACGTATATTTTTTCATTTTAGCGTTTTTTTGAAAAAAATTTTACGCGCTTTGAGTATCAAAAGCTGGCATCACTGTTTTGATATATATACATACATGCATACATACATACGTGAATAGTTGATACGCGTTTTATATTCTGTGTTATTTGCTTCTTTACAGTAGATAAACAAATTAAGCAAAAATAATTAATAAAATGTGTTCTAATATTATTAATTCATACTCGCAATAAGTTTTTGTGTTTTTTCGTTTAAAAATGTATATGTGTATGTGTGTACTCATATTGTTTTGGTAGCTGGTTGAGATAAATTAGCGATAATTTGTTATCAAAACTACCGATGATAGCAATTTATTCATGGTTCGCAGCTAGGTTCAAAAAGAACCAAGTTGGTTCGCTCTCAAAAATTTGTATGGCGAACCATGTATATTCAATCAAGATTCGACCGCGAACCGTGAATGGGAGAGCGAACCTCGATAATTGTTATCCGTGTGAACATGCTATAATTCATTTAGTGTTAGTGTTTTTCGTATTCATCTAACATTTGCTGTTTTTAGGGTTCCGTACACCAAAGGTGAAACGGAACCCTATTGTTTTCCCTACGCTGTCCGTCTGTTATAGGGTATTTTCTCGAGAACCGTAAGAGCTACGGACCTGAAAATTGGACACAGTGTGTAGACCTTTGTCCGCTACAACAACAAGTACATGAAAGTTGGAAATTAAAGGGTGTTCCAAAGCGAGCAACGAAAAATTTTAAAATCCCATGTAATATATTGTTACGGAAATGGCCGTCGACAAGGTTAATGCAGCATTACTCGTATGCATATATATTCCAACAGGGTTAATGTAAGTGCTACGGGAAAATATTCGTACAGGGTCAATAAAAAAAGAATTATCTGGAATAATAGCAAATAACTATATACCCATGCCTAGCACATACATAAGTACGTGATTCAATGTAAACAACCAACAACAACTACAAGCTGCTTATTAAGAACCCTGCAGTCAGACTGGGGCCAAATGTCTCTATGTCAACACTAAATTTCTAGTAGTAGGTACATTGTCTACAATTTCTTTTCTATTCGTCAGTATAAAAGAAAGAGAGACAACAAATGTGGTCTATTTCTGGTGGCTTTTGCAACAACTTGTCAATATTCATATAATTGTATGTACGTAAGGTATAGAAATGTACCACTAAATGTCTGGTTGGTATGTCTCCATGTTCCCATAAGAACTATGTATTCACTACCTAGTCAATTGTTTTAGTGTTACTAGTAGATTTTCAATGACAAGCACATGCTAAATGTCTATAGCACAAAGTATTGTATGGGGATTAATTAGAGAGTAGTACTGGTGACAAAGTCAAAAGCGACTCAGTACATTTTCACCATCGACATTTCCTTCAGGGAAGATAGACATAGCTACATGCATACATACATACATGCCTGGCAATTCCAACGAAAGGCAGAAATAAAGTAAACAACCACTTAATGATGTATGCATATACACACGTATGTACATAGTTACATAGTTGTTCGCAGTCAGTCATTTGTGATACAGCAGTGAGTTGATAGTTGAGTCTGTGCTTTACAATACGTGAGTTGGAAATTGAAGAGACTATAGTACAGTCTATAGTGACAGTTATGCTATGTTTAGACGACAAGTTGAATCACATGCTTCGCTCTCTGAATCATGTTAATGAATCATGCTGTTTAGACTACGCTTTCGTGCTTCGTGTGCAGCATGCCAATTTAGTGAATTTCGTACTAGATTTAGTGTTTTTTAATTCATAACAGTGTGGAATTTTACAACTTGTTGCTTTTTAAAAAAATACGCTAAATTGGTGCTTTTCACCTTTGATTTTAGTCCATTTAGTGCGTTTTACAAATCTACTAAATATTTCACTTTTCACCCCTTTTAGACACGCAAAGTTTTCTTTGCAGAATGTTAATTCTGAAATACAAAGGAAGAAAAACTTTATTTTTCACAGTGAGAGAAAAGAACATATTTCTAGAAATTACAGAGGATACCTTACACGTTATAAAATAACTTAATTACAATAATCTAATCTAATAACCACTGAGGGAAGCAATATAGTGCTTGCTTGATAACGAAAGCTTTTAAAAATGCTTCTGAAAAGTACTAACCTAAGGCTCTCTAAGAAAGTGGACAAAAGTAAAAAATTTAAACCAATAAAGTTACATCTGAGTACACAGAAACTATACATTGTTACTTCTGTGAAACGAATTAGTAAGGCAAAAAATTAATGGCTTTCTGGAAACTGAATGCATTGCTGGGAAAATTTGCTCAAAACTGATCAATTTGGGATTGAAGTTTATAATTATAGAAATTCAACTAATGATAATCCGTTTCTAATACTGTCAGGAGTATTAACATTACCATGGTCCAATGTTAAAGTAGAAAAAACTTTTAGCGCTAATAACTATTTTAAAAGTAAGTTAGAAATACAATAATGATTTTTATACATCAAATTGTTTCATTCACATAAAATAAGGTCTAGAAAGAAAATACTTATGTTGTTCAGAATGTAACATACTGAACCATGTTCATGTAAAAATTAATTCAGATGAAACGCCTAAGAATCAAATTGTTGTATTAAATCATTTTTATGGCCAGAGGAAAAAGATTAAACGACATTTCCTGAAACGAGGATTATAATTCTCGTTGATCACTCTTTTGTTAAAATAATTCACCATAATTGGAGTGTCTTGCCAAATGACCTTCAATTATTTTCCTACTCATATTCTACTTATAAGCACAATCGAAATATGGCTCGATATAATTGAAATTATTACAAAAACCTATGAAATATAGTAAATTTAAAAGTGTAGTTAACTTAAATTTTTAATTTTTACTCTTTCAATACGTATATAATTAGCCATGTAGGCTTTCTCTGTTTTGAAAATAAATAAATTAATATAAAAAATATATTTATGTACATACAAATATATATACTTATTGCATTTAGTGCTTTTTTATGAACGCACAGTGCTTTTTGCTCTGAAAAATTTGGCATCACTGTTCGCGTGGCATTTTTTTATGCATATTCACACAAATATACGTATCATACGCACGTTTGCACATGCATACACATAAGCATACATAAATTCGAGTCATTCGAAATCTTGTTTTTGAAGGCATCCCCATATTTTATTTTTATTTTTCCTTCTTATATTATCCATAACTTAATTAAATGTATTTATATTAAACTCACATCTATGTTTTTTTGGTTTGTTTTTATTTGCTTACAAACACACACATACACATATACTTATTTTGTTTTGATAGCTAGTTCAGATAAAGTGGCGATTACTGCGATAAAAGTTAGAGAAGATACCAATTTTACGTGCTTCGCAGGTAGATTCATATTGAATCTACTTGATTCGCTCTCATAATTTTGTATGGCGAAACAAGTTGATTCGGTCATGATTGGGGTGTGAAGCATGAATAGAGAGCGAAGCACGTACCGTGTAAACATACTATTAGAGTCTGTCGTGACTTGAGGTTATTGTGGAGTTCCTCGAGTAATGAGTAAGGGAGCAGTGGAAGCTGATAAAGGTGTGTAAGTGAAGCGAGCGAGTCTCGATTAGTGTATCAGCTGGGAGAGTCTGCCATAGAGTTGTTATTGGTGTATCAACTGTGGGTGACTGCAGAGTGAGTCTTGTGTGTGACGAGCAGCAGAGAACGCAGAATTGCGTCAATACTACACCAGCCAGTTGTCGAAGACGTGCATATACAACAGCGAGGAAGGCGTATTGGTAACCAGTTGTGAATATTTGAGTAATCTATGTGTTTGTATTTAAGCTGTTGAATTGAATTACTATAAGTGGTATTTATTGGTAAATAAAGATTGTATCATTCTTAACCCTAATTAGTACACTGGGGTCTTTTATTTATTGCAAATCTTCGAATCTACGGAAAAGCGTTTTTAAAGAGAATAAAAACGTAAAAATATTTACAATTGTATGTATATACACTAGAAATTTGTAAGGTTAGTGTATTTTTATACAGACTGCAACAATTAACACTAAAATTTAAATTAAAGGGTGTTCCATTAGTTAATGCAATTTTGACTACGCAATCTTGGAAACCGTAAGAGCTAAACTCTTGAAATTTTTAAAACCGGTAAAACTAAAAAATAGAAAAATTCTAAAATCGCTAAACCGAAAAAAATCGCCAGAAATGAAAAAAAAATAGCCAAAACGAAAAAAACACCAATATTAAAATAAATGTTTAAGACTAAAATAAATCGCGTAAATACGGAAAAATCGCCAATATGAAAAAAAATCATAAAATGAAAAAAAAAAAAACGCCAAAATGAAAAAAAAGCATAAATGAAAAAAATTCCCAAAAACAAAAAATTCTCCAAAAACAGAAAAAAGTCCCTAAAAAAAGTTTAAACTGAAAACAATTCAGTTAAACAAAAAAGACACATTAAAAAATGCTCAAAACCGAATGTACGGGACCCTTCGTCAAAGTCGCACTTTACTGAAATTACTTTAAGTTGTTTAAGTGTTGCCAATGCGGGGTTGTAGCTGGTTGAAAAATTATGTCAAACACAAAACCACTCCTTTGCCTCTCTCACCAACAAACTGGCATGTTATGCCAGCACAATTATGCCCGTGTAAATCAGCGCAGTGACACTAACAGCATGTTTATAGAACCCAAAATGTCTAAAATACGCGTATAAAACCTGACGTTTATTAAGTTTGCTGTTGTATAACGCGAATGTTATTTTTGTAAAAAACGTAACAAGTGACAGTTTGTTAGGGTTTGTGTAACGCGTTTTCTGCTGTCAAAACAAAAAAAAAAGTGCACGAATGCAAAATTACATTCGTCGGTGGTAAAAATTACAAATTTTATAAAAAATAAATAAAATAAAATTGATATTTCCACAAAAAAGTGAGTGTTGCTACAAATAGTAAATTTTTATTTGTTTTTTTTATTATTGTAAGTGGCAATTACAGCAAAAAGTTGACAGCAGCCGTGCAGTTATTATTTTTGGAAAGTCATTTTCTTTTCTTGCAAGATAATAGCTCATTTTATGCTATTTCATTATTTGTACATGTGTATAAAGTTTAGGATTTCTTTTTTAAATAAAAAATTTTTATTTACATAAATATTCCCATCTTGCCGTCAAAAAGGGTTACCTTTTTTGATGACAAAAACACAAATTTTATATGAAAAAATGTAAGCAAATTAAAATGATTTGCAGAAAGGCAACACTGTGATTTGACACTGAAGGTGAGCACAAGCTATGAAATTGTGCACAGTATTGTAGTTTTTTCAAAAGCAAATAGTGTTTGTAGTGGTGATCGTAATTGAGTGTGAAACAAAAATAGAGAACAAGGAAACAAAAAACACACACAATCATTGTAAAACAGTTGAACAGACAGTTGTGTCAAGTGTGCAATGTTTTTATTGTACAGTTCATAGTGCACAATACTTCATTTCACAAACTAAAAATTTCATAAAATATGAAGTGATAATAAAACTTTTTACAACTACATATATTCATTGAGAAAGATATTATTTTTATGTTGTTTGTTAGTCTTAAATTAATAAATTATAAAACGAAGAGTCAGTGTGACCATTTTTGCAGCTAAATTTAGCATATTTTTTTTATTTAGCTGCAAAATTTTTGATTTAGCAGTTAGCATTTTCTATAGCATTTTTCAATTATATATATATATATTTTTCAAGAATTTTTTTTAATATAAGGCCATATTATGAGTTGTATACGATTTTCGCCATTCGCTGGGTATCGAGCATCGAAATTCAAATGTTAAATTCATATTATGAGCACCGAAAATTTCGCTGAGCAACGAATTTTCTATCGAACAGTATTTAGCTGTCGATGCAGTATTTTAATGGGAAAAATTAGTAAAAATCCAAGTGTTAAGCTATTGTAGATTTTTATATAAAAGATTATAATCTACAATAATTATTTATTTTAATGATAAACAATTTTCATAAAAAACTTAATTTTATTTGAATATAAATTATGGAACGTTATTATTTTATAATAAATTTTTTTAATAATAATGAAAAGTTTTGATAATTATATAAAATTAAAAAATCAATAGATTCTTAGATTTTTTTTTTAAATTATAACTAAAGTTAAAAACAAATAAATAATATAATAGCCTACAATACTGTCCATTCTGAAGAATTATTATTTATTTATGTTTAATAAATTAAATGTAACATTCTTTTTTTTATTTGGTACAAAACATTCATTGTTTGATTGTTCCATAAAAGCCGGCTTTAATCTGTCAATAGAATACGACCTAATATTACCTTCAACTTCAAGTTTAAAATATTTTTCATTTTTTTTCAACGATCTTAACCGGTCCTTTATATGGACATTGTAATGATCGTTTCTGTTCTACTCTTAAAAATGCATATTTGCAATTATGAAGATCTTTTGGAACATATGTATTTCTCTTAGAACTATGGTGAGATAAATTGGATTTAATATCTTTAAAATGCGTTTTTAATTGTCCTATAAAATCTGTAGATGCGTCCTCTTTACTTGAAACGACCATATCTCCTGGTAGTCGTAAGCCCTGTCCATAAACCATTTCTGCAGGTGTGCATTTTAAATCCTCTTTAAAAATGGATCTTAAGCCTAATAAAGCCATCGGAAGTACATCACACCAGTGTCTTGATCGATTACTAGCCAAAATTGTTGATTTTAATTGACGGTGAAATCTTTCGACCATACCATTTGCTTGAGGATGATATGAAGAAGTATTTATCTTGTGACTTCCTAAAATTATGGATAGTTCTGTAAACAAATGTGACATAAATTGTGTTCCCTGATCACTTGTAATTTTCAAAGGAACCCCAAATCTACTGACATAATTATTCAAAAAGTTTTGCGCTACAGTAGTAGCTGAAATGTCTGCAAGTGGATAAGCTTCTGGCCATCTAGTAAATCTATCTATTATAGTTAAAATATACCTTTTCCCTCGAGAAGGAGGTAAAGGACCAACAATATCGATATGAATATGTTCAAACCTACCTTTTGGAATAACTATTTTCTGGACCTCTGATTTTATGTGCCTGATTATTTTAGATTTCTGACAGCTCACGCATTCTTTTGCCCATGTGTTAATATCCTTAGCAATTTTTGGCCAGAAATAATGAAAAAAAATGGTTTTTCTTGTTGCTCTTGTGCCAGGATGAGATATGGAATGTAATTTTTCGACAACGATTTTTCTTAATTCTTTCGGAACAAAAGGTCTTGGATTGTTTAATGAAACTTCACACCATAATTCCATATTAAAAGAAGGAATTTTAATTAACTTTAAATTAAGATGAACTGTTTTATCCCTTAGTACGTTAATTAGTTCTGCATATTCTTGTTGTTCCTTAAATAGAACTTTAATATTCAGATCTGTGTTTGTTAATGAGTTCAACTCAAAAGCTCTTTATAATGTATCGGCTACCAAACTTGTCTCTCCATGTATATAACAAATATCGCTGGTAAATTGTGAAATATATTCAAGATGTCTTATCTGTCTAGGGCTTCTATCAGTTTTGGAATTCAATGCGAATATCAACGGTTTGTGATCGGTATAAACATTAAAACTTCTTCCTTCCAACATGTGTCGAAAATGTTTAACACTTAGATAAACAGCTAAAAGTTCTCTATCAAAAACGCTATATTTTACCTCAGATGTAGTTAATTTCTTTGAAAAGAAAGCTAATGGTTCTTCTATTCCGTGACGTATTTGTTGCAAAACACCTCCTATAGCAACTGTCAATGCATCTACTGTTAACTTTAATCTAGCTTCTGTGTCAAAATGATTCAATAGAACGCGTTTCGCAAAATTTTCTTTAATTTCATTAAAAACATTTTCGGTTCTACTGTCCCAATCTAAAATCTTTCTTTTTTTCTTTATGGAGCTCGTTAGCATCTCATGGATATTACCTGTTAATTTCGCTAAATTTGGAATATATCTATGGTAATAATTTATCATGCCAATAAATTTCTGCATTTGTTTTACAGAATGAGGTTTTTCAAAATTACGTATGGCTAAGATTTTGTCTTCTGATGGTTTGATACCCTTTTCCGATATATTGTGACTGAGAAAATCTATATTACGTACTCCAAATATAAATTTGCCGGGGCTTAACATTTAGTCCATATTTGTCTAACCGTTCAAAAACCATCTTCAAGTGATTTATATGCTCAGCTTCGTTTTCACTTGCAATCAGTACATCATCAATATATACAAACACAAAATCCAAACCATGTAAAACTTCGTTAATGAATCTCTGAAATGTTTGTGCTGAGTTTCTTAATCCGAATGGCATACGCATGAACTCAAACATTCCAAATGGTGTGGTAATAGCAGTCTTGTATATATCTTCTTCAGCCATTGGAATCTGATGATATGCTCGGACTAAATCTATCTTTGAAAATATGCTCTTATTCTTCATGTTAAAATTCAAATCATGTATATGTGGTAATGGATATCTGTCCGGAATAGTGACAAAGTTTAATCGTCTAAAATCGCCACAAGGACGCCAGTCATTCGAATCCTTCTTAGATACCAAGTGTAACGCCGAAGCAACACTAGAAATCCAAGTGTTAAGCTATTGTAGATTTTTATATAAAAGATTATAATCTACAATAATTATTTATTTTAATGATAAACAATTTTCATAAAAAACTTAATTTTATTTGAATATAAATTGTGGAACGTTATTATTTTATAATAAATTTTTTTAATAATAATGAAAAGTTTTGATAATTATATAAAATTAAAAAATCAATAGATTCTTAGATTTTTTTTTTAAATTATAACTAAAGTTAAAAACAAATAAATAATATAATAGCCTACAATACTTTCCCTTCCGAAGAATTATTATTTATTTATGTTTAATAAATTAAATGTAACATTCTTTTTTTTATTTGGTACAAAACATTCATTGAGAGAAACTGTGGTTTAATAAGACATGCAAAAATGCAGGCAGATCTAGAGAGGAAGCATTCAGTAGTTGGCGAAATAATCAAAACGCCGATACTGATTTGCTACGCAAAAGGGCGAGATCTTCGTGTGCCAAAATACTGAGGCGTGAAGAGGCTCTCTGCGAGCAACTCCTCTGTGCTAAAGTTCTTGCTGCCCCTCGGGGTAGTAAGATCTTTTGGTCTTTCGTTAAAAAAGTAAAGAATAATGCTAGTTCTTCAATTCCGACTCTTTTAAAGGATGACCAAATACTCACTGACCCGGCTGATAAAGCTAACCTACTAGCTGAAATATTTGCAAGTAATTCCTGCTTGGCGGAAAGCAATCAGCCACTGCCTGTGCTAGAGAGAGTATCTACTACTATGCCCAAGATATTCTTTCGGGCTCGGGCAGTAAAAAAGGTTTTATCGGAACTCAACATAAATAAGTCTCCCGGGCCGGATGGCATTCCAGCACTAGTCTTGAAGCAGTGTTCCTCGACGCTAGCACGTCCATTAACTAACCTCTTCAGCACATTGTACCATGCTGGTGAGTTCCCACTGTGTTGGAAGGTTGCTAATGTTACGCCAATCCCTAAAAAAGGAGAAGCAAATAACCCTGAAAATTATCGCCCAATTGCAATATGTTCTGCACTTTCCAAAGTGATGGAAAGTATGGTGAGTTTCCATCTTGTAAGGTATCTGGAGTCCAACAGCTTACTCAACGACCGGCAGTATAGATTTAGTAGAGGCCGCTCTACGGGAGACCTACTTGCCCTCCTCTCGGAGAAATGGTGTAACTCAATCCACCATTTTGGCGAAAGTAAGGTGGTGGCTCTAGATATCTCCAAGGCGTTTGATAGAGTGTGGCATGGTGCACTTTTGTCAAAATGTATTGCCTTTGGTGTCGGTGATAACTTCTCTCGATTCTTATCGAGTTTCCTCAGGGATCGCACTATAAGAGTTGTTATAGATGGGATCTCATCAAATGAGTTCAAGTTAAATTCAGGGGTACCGCAAGGTTCTGTTCTTTCACCAACTCTATTCCTAATCTTTCTAAATGACCTTTTTTGTAAAACTTTCAACCCTATTTATTCTTTCGCGGACGACAGCAGCATTTGCCATTCTTTCTCATTCAGCAATAGACCTAGCCTTCCGGAGGTTGAGGCTATGCGACAAAAAATGAATGAGACATTAAACTACGATTTAGAAAAAATTTCTGAATGGGGTCATGCGAATAGGGTCAATTTTAACGCCCGTAAGACCCAATGCTGTACGATTACTCACAGACGCATGACCGATAATGCTGCTGCCTCTGTAACTATGGGTGGTATAAATATTAAGGAATCGGAAGCTCTTGATGTTCTTGGCATGAAAATTCAGTGTGATGTTCGTTGGACTGAACACATTTTTTAGGTCTCAAAAGAAGCATTCAAGTGCCTAGGATTTTTAAAACGGTGCAAGCAATACTTCACTCCATCTGATCTTCTTACTATTTATACTACTTATATCCGACCGAAGATGGAATACAACTCTCATGTATGGGCCGGTGCTTCAAAGTCTATTTTGGGGTTGCTCGACCACGTACAGGAGAGGGCGAAGAAGCTCATTGGTGACAGTAGGGTATCCAACTCTATTGACTCATTGGAGCATCGACGCAATGTGGGGTGCATTTCCTTGTTCTATCGTACTACAATGGAACGTGTTCTAATGAAATTAGGGAACTTGTTCCTGAAACCCGTACACTTTTACGCACAACACGAGCTTCATTCAGGGCACATCCTTTTGTGTGCATTACAGAGAGAATTCCTTTTTTAGCCGTACTATTCGTATGTGGAATAATCTATCTGCGGAAGTGTTTCCTGTCACTTTCAACGTGGGAAAGTTTAAATCGGATTTCCACAGACACTACTCCATCTATCCTCCTCTCCTTAACCTATTTTCCTAGTTCTAGCACAATGCATTGCATGAGTAGGGGTTATTCCCTGAGTGCTGGTCCTACCTAAAAAAAAAAATGTATTCACTTATTTGATTGATTTTTAGTCCTTAACAAATAATCCATCAAAATCGATAGTTTTAAAAAAATTGTTTTGTCGGTCTCACAGACCAACGCGCGGGTATAGGAAGCTTAAATACCATTAGAAAGTTTTGTTGAAGCGCTGATACAATTTCTTGTGAAATATAAGAGAATGAACTCTTTACAATTATCTTTTGAAATATAAGAATTCATTCATCTTTTGAAATGTAAAAATTCATTCTTTACAATTATCTTTTGAAGTAATTGTTTCAAGTATTGGGAGTATTAAACACTTACACCTAATTCACACGAAGACTTTTATGAAGTCTATTTTTCGACGTCATTTTTGGTTTGATAGCGAACGGGGTAGAGAAGAAAGAGGGGTAGAAAAAATTACTCGATTTCTGTTTTCTATGGTTTTTTTCATATTTTTCTTTACACAAACTTGTGTTCCTGTTACGTTTTATTATTAATATTCTCATATTGGTGTGTTCTTCGAAGGAAAATTTTATTAATAAAGTACCCTGTCGGAAATTCGGTTAACTTTAAGCAAACTATTTCACAAATAGTACTGACTGACAGTTGGATTACTTTCAATGTAATCAACTGACTATTTAAACATTGCGATGTCCTAGGTGGTAGTCAATTGTCTCACTCTGCACTACTTTCAACTAACTTAAAGTTGACTTTTTTAAATCACCTGGTAATCAGAAAATTAAAAAAAATTTCCGGGGTTCGAACATGTGAACATGTATCATCACACGTTGTGTACTCAATGCGCTACCACTCGCCAAAGGTATCATCTAAAATAACGACAGCAAAATGTTAATATAAACTGAAATGAGTTTCAAAGTAGCTGAGAATAAATTTGTTGGCTCTCATCAAATTTGATTACGTACTCAACTTAAGAATTAGTCTTCGGTTTGTTCTGGATGACATTGCAGTTACCTTTTAGTCAGTCTAAGAAAAGTTAACTATAAGTTAACTATTTTTCTAGTCAAGCACACATTCTCCGACAGGGTATGTAAATGTATGTATAAACAATAAAATCAATAAAAAAATCAAAATCAATAAAAAAAATTAGACATGTAAAAATAATCATCGTATGAACGCAAATAATTTTTGGTAGAAACTTCAAAAAGGAATCAAGAAAAATAGACGTCATAAATTTCATCGTCTGAATCCTGTGTCAACAAAAAAAGTATGTTGGGAAAACACTTTAATTTTTGGTTTTCATAGGGTTTAGCCAACGACGTAAAAAATAGTAGGCCAACCCCATCATGAGGTTATCATTTGTGTGTTGGCACAACACTCCAAAAGTAGAACTTGTGATGTTTTGCCAACGTTTGAACCACCTTACTAGCGGTCTCCACCTGACATAAAATGATTAACTTTAACATTAACTTCAAGTTAATGTTAAGTTTGGACTGCTCATGTTAATGCTTTTTTCAAGTTATAACATTATTGTTAGTGCATTTGTCTTAACAACTCAGTTATAACCAGGGACCGTAACGGTTATAATTTTTATTTTAAAAATCACTTTTTAATCATTATTTCTTGATTTTTATTTATCCCTGAAAAAATAACTTTTATTTTGTGACTTTTATTTATTCCTCAGAAAATAACAGTTATTTCTTGATTTTTATTTATCCCTCACAAAATAAGAGTTATTTTGTGACTTTTATTTATTCCTCACAAAATAACAGTTACTTTTTGATTTTTATTTTTTTGCTTAACTTTTAAAATGTAGAAAGCGTAATTTTTGCGTTAAAATGAATATTAACCGATTTAAAATTGAACTTATCGCCAGAGTCTTTTAAAAAACTTTTATATGTTAAATTAAATTTACTTTTTTATTATTTATTAATTTTAAAAATTAAAATTTTTTTGAGCAAAAAAAATAAAAATCAAAAAGTAACTGTTATTTTGTGAGGAATAAATAAAAGTCACAAAATAACTCTTATTTTGTGAGGGATAAATAAAAATCAAGAAATAACTGTTATTTTCTGAGGAATAAATAAAAGTCACAAAATAAGAGTTATTTTGTGAGGAATAAATAAAAATCAAAAAAATAAAAATCATTGCATCTACAGGTAGTCCATGTAACATGGAGTATTTTGGTATATTCCTTGTGCACGTATGTAGCACTTCTCTATTATTGTGATTTTTTCCCTTTAAATTTGGAAAATAATCGTTATTTGCGATCTCTGGTTATAACTTCAAGTTACAGCAAAATTTCATGTCAGGTGGAGACGTAGAGTTAGGAAACGCTTTGCCAACGTTAACCCCATTGTATTTTTCTGCGTGGGTTATTACAAAAATTCGGCTCCAGCCGGCTAGCCGCCGCCGCCGGTATATATATCCTCAGCCGCCGCCGCCGACAATTTTGCTACGAATTGGACCTCTGCGATGCTGGTTTCTTGATACACCCTTACTCAGCCGAAGACATTAGTTCGTGATGGTTGTGATTTGTTTTTTTTTTAAACCACAAGCAACTACGTCCCTACATAAAGAAGAAAATCACTGAATACATAAAGGTGCCACAAATTTCAACACATAAGGATAAACAAAACCACGTCAACCTAACTTAGATGTCAAGAATCAAAACATCAACAGAAAATGCGGCGCATTTTCTTTCCGCCAAGAGGGGAGGTATGTTGGGAGTCGGAGGCACTTACTTACATATATATTTTTTTTGTATAATGGAACATTTATTTATACTTCTTATATTAAGATTACTTATAAATTTTTTGTATAATGGAACATTTATTTACACTTCTTATATTAAGATTTAAGCATTTGATCCAATTACTATATTTAGAAAACATCTATAGCTAGATGTTTTCTTGTGCCGAGTGGGGAGGGATGTTGTGAATCATGCTTGAACAACCCTCGTATTCAAACATTGCACTAATTGGTTGACGCAGCAGAAACTAGTCCATTGACTCAGTTACTTCTTATTTTGTTGGCGCTGGCAAATTGTGCAATATCGATATTTTGTAATTGGATCAAAAGCTAAATAATATTTATGAAATAAATTATTGTCTAGTTAGCATAAGAAAATTAATTGTAAGTAAAATATTGAAAAAACATATTAAAGTATATTTTGTATAAATAGCGGATAGAAAAATAAAAAGAGGCAGTCTGAAGTGTGCAAGCAGCTACAGTAACAAGAATTGTTGTTAATAAAAATACTTATACTTGCGATTCCCAAGGGACCCTCCAGGTAAAAATAAAAGATAAAAATACACCATAACAATTATTAAAAATTACGCTGTCTTCAGTTAAATTTAATTTTATTGCTTGTATAATTTCAGTTCTTGGGGTATTTTTATTTGAAGTGAAGTAATTGCTTTTGTATACATTGGAGGAGTTATATACTACGTTTATACGCAGGGCTTATTTGCAAATAAAACAGTAAATTGTTGCCATATTATTGTTTTTATTGCGACTTACTAATTCAGTAAACCATTCACGATTAACGCACTATTTGCAAATAAAATGCTTAAGGTTGCCACGCTTACAAATGTTTGATAACAAAAACAATAAATAGACAACAAAAAACATTGATAGAAGCAAATAATAACAATTAAAACAAATAATTATTTGATATTTTGTGCATTTACACTATTTTTTTGTCAACATAAGTAAGCTTTGTATAGAAGTGCTACCAAGTTTGTGTACTTTTGCTATGCCGTATAAACAGTGAGTTAATTTATTTGCAAATAATTTTATTTGCAACTAGTGCGCGTATAAACGTAGTAATAGTGGTGTTATTAACAAAAAAAAAGATGTTGTAAATGTTTCATAATCTATTTTGCAGAGATATTTCTTTAAGAAGTTTCTACCTATTATACTGTCTGTTTCTATTGGAAAATCTGATTTCACTAATTGGAAGGAATGATTGCATTTTTCGTCAATCAATGTTAGTTCTAAATCTCTTGTGCCTAAAAAATTTATTTCTTTTGTGGTGATTCCTGTTAGTTTACATTTTTCTTCTGTTTTCTATTGTTCACCTTCGAATTCTGGTTGCATACAGTAAAGTGATAAGCCTGATACTCTGTTCACAATTTCGTGCGAAATGCTGTCAAACTACATATAAAAGTATTTGGTATGAAATATTTGCGAAATAAATTCGCAAGAGTAGTACTCTGTTCTTGGTGTGAAAAACACGGAAAAGCATGTCTTTCCATGCAAAATTAATCTGGCATCATTTTAGTTAAGCTGCGAAACAACATGAGCAGTACTTTTTTCGCACGGAATTTTAACAATGTTGCATACTTTCAAGCAATAAAAGCGAGAAATTTATTTAAAAAAACCGCGAGTTGGGCTACATTTAGTACATGTCAAATTTTTCACGCGAAATAACGAATGGCACTGAACATTTTTCACAACTTCGAACAGAGTACCATGCTATACGTGGCACACTGTCGCGAAGGTGGCCAAAAATGAAAAAAATTTGTTTCAAATTAAAACGAACAAATTACTTTGTGCAATATTTTAATTAAGTAAAATAAAAAGGAATTTTTTAAAAAAGGTTTATTTTTAAAGAGTTTTGACGATTCAACTGCAACGGTTTTAAGCCAGTATTCAAATATTTGAAACACTGTTCGCAAATAAACATTATTTAATGTTCATTATATGGTGTTCAGACATGCAACTTAATTGGGTCAATATTAAGTTTATTGAGAAAATTATTTTAGTGTTCAGGCATACATAATTTAGCTAACACAATAAAAGTTTGACAGTTGGAAAACAACGTTCTTATTGTTTTTATTTTAGCCTTGAAAATTGTGTTTAAGTTTAAAAAATGGAAATAAATTCTGATTTTAAAAAGAAATTATTTCTATATAATAGAAACGCCGAGCTGCTGCGGTTAGTACGGTCATGTTTTGATTCCAAAGCAGGTTTACTTAAAAAGAGAAAGAGGAAAAATTTAGAAATTCTGCAAAGTTTAAGGAAACAACTGCTTTTGCTTCTTGCAATATTAGAGCAAAACGCAAATCAAAGGTCTTTATGGAAATTGGTAAGTGAAATATTAACAATTTAGTTTGGAAAAATTATTATTACATTTCCAATTGACAGAATCGCCATTCTACATTCTGGGAAATCAATTGCAATTGCAATGATGACCAGTTTTTCAAAAGACATTTTCGTATGACCCGTACCAGTTTTGATGTCCTCTGTGGCTTGTTAAGGAATTTAGATAAACTCGACACAAAGTGGCAAAAAGCAATATCACTACAAAAGCGCGTTGCCATTGCTTTATTTACACTCAGTTCATCTGGGGAGTACAGAGTGGTTTCTGAGCTATTCGGTGTCGGAAAATCAACTGTGTGCACAGTTTTAATTGAATTTTGTGAGGAAGTATGGCAGGTATTGTCCACACAATATATTAAGAAATTGCCTCCGACGCAAGAACTCGTAAATGAGTGTGTTGATGGATTTCAACGGCTGGGGTTTCCGCAATGTCTAGGGGCTATTGGTAAGTTTGATATTTGTGAGAAAGAAAGTGCATTTGTGACCAATATTTTTATACTGGTCTCATAAAGTACATTTCGTACAATCTTATGTACATATGTACATAAAAGAATCCACAAATGACAGGGAATTGCGACTTCTATTTTCAGATGGGTGCCATATCGAAGTGAAACCAAACCAAAACGATGCCACCGACTACTATAATTATAAGGGATGGTATTCTATTGTACTTTTGGCTCTTGTAGATTACAGGTAAAAAATATGTAAATTCTTTTGTTTTGTTTTCTTGTTTAATACTTTATACGATTTATTTATACAGATACCGTTTTTTATATATAAACATTGGAGCTCCTGGACGTTGCAATGATTCCCAAATTTTTAATTCGTCCCTTTTAAAGAAAGTACTGGATAACAGCGAAATATTGAAGGCCAATAAAAAAGAAATAGGTGCCATTCAGATGCCAGTTTGCATTTTGGGAGATTCTGCATTTAAATTCTCACCCACTTTAATGAAACCTTACGCTTTTTCAATGAACTTGTCAGCTGAACAAAAGTTTTTTAACTACCGATTATCGAAGTGTAGAAGAGTGGTAGAGAATGCATTTGGTCATCTTAAGGCACGTTTTCGCCGTGTTGGGAAGGGGATAGATAATCGAGTAGGGAACGCGCCGATCATTGTTCGGGCTTGCTGTGTTTTGCACAATTTCTTAAACGAAAGAAATGACCACATAAATCAGCTGTGGCTTGAAAATATGCAAGATTTCGATATAAATCGTGACAGTCCAACACATAATATTACGATTGGTGATAACGAACCAACAGCTGAAGCTATACGACAAAACTTGTGTTCTTATTTTAGTAAGTATCAACAATGCAATTTTTTAAAGATATCTTTTTTTATTTACATGTATGAATGTTTTAAATAATTATTAAAATTCATTTTTTTATTTGCATTTCATTTGTTTTTTTTTAATTTTTTATTAAATTTTATTGCTTATTTAAAAATGAAATTAAAGCTTCGCTCAACTTTTTGTTGTCCTCTGCAATTCCGTCAAGAATTTCTACTTTTTTCTTTTCCAATTTAATCAACTCCCTTTCATTCTCATCGCTTTTGCTTAGGTGTTCTGCTATTTCCAATGAAATGTTGTCAAACTTCTGTAAAACAATTTCCTTAAAATCGAATTTCCTTTTTTTCCTTACAGGCTCTGACGTACTCGGCCCAGGTGACGGAGAACACGGCGATAGTGGCGATGTTGGTGTAGACAATGGTGTACCTGGTGACATTACCGCTGATGAACTGGAAGCATCTGAATAGATAAAAAGTTTTTATAGTTATTAAGTTTTTATAATTAAATAAATAAAAGCTTATGAGGCACGATAAAATTGGAACCAACGTATTTCTAAAAAAAATGTTTTTGTATTGGGACAACCTTAATGGTTGAAGTTAGACAATAAGTATGTTTAAAGAAAATCTTTGTATTGAAAAAATATTTGAGGTGGGTCATACATTTGACTTCGATAGGAACGCGCCAGGGGCAATTAGAGCCCTACGAGTAAATTTTGTACAAATTCCGCCTTTGTATGGGGGTCCCCTTAATGAGTCGAGATAGGACATAGGTATGTTCGGAGGAAATGTTGAAGATAAAAAATTACTGTGGGTCGGTCCTACATTTTACCTCCTAGGAGGCAACATAAAAGCGGATTTCTTAAAAAAAATTATTCAAAAAACCATTTTTTTGTATGGGGACAACCTTAATGGTTAAAGATAGACGATAAGTATGTTCAGGGAAAATCTTTGTAATGAAAAAATATTGGAAGTCGGTCATACATTTGACCTCGATAGGTACGCCCTAGGGGCAGTTAGAGCCCTGCGAGTAAATTTTATAAAAATTTCCCCTTTGTATGGGAGCCCCCTTAAGGAGAGGAGTTAGGCGGTCGGTTTGTTAAAAAAAGATGTTAAGCGGAGAAAATTAATGAGTGCTGGTCATACATTTGACCCTTGTAGCGGTGACCCCGGGAAAGTTATACGATTTTTTGTATTTTTTTTTTTTTGCTTTTACCCTCAACTTTGAGCCCCTCAACTTTGAGCACGAACAAAATGAAATCGAAAAATTGTCCACTATACCATACCTAGTGTATATATATACATACAATTGTATGTATATTACATGGGATTTTAAAATTTTTCGTTACTCCTTTTGGAACACCCTTTAATTTCCATTTCTCATGTATTTGTTGTTGTAGCTGCCACCCTGTGTCCAAATTTTAGGTCCGTAGATCTTACGGTTCTCGAGAAAATACCCTGTGACAGACGGACGGACAGACGGACAGCGTAGCGAAAACAATAGGGTTTCTTTTCACCTTTGGTGTACGAAACCCTAAAAAGGATAAACTGTCTATTAATAATGCCAAGCAGTATCACTACTTAAATGGTGTTTGTAGCAAAATGCGGCTAAAAATTGCATTTTAAGATTTAAAATAAAGTTAAATTTGCATTTGAAAATTTCTGTAGTCAAGCCAATTGAGATTTCATCATCAAGTTTGTTTCGCCTTAAGAGGCAAGTAAGTTTGTATTTAAATAACAAAAATTAAAAATTTTAAGAACCCCCGCCATACAGACCAAACGGATAGACCGATTTTCTTCAAGTATAGACTAGAAGATGAAAAATCAATTCACCTTTCAAACGAAAAAAAACCAAATTGAAATCGGTCTAGCTCTTTGGGATATACAGTGTCAAAAACACACAGATTCAACAGAGTATATCTAGAAAAGATGTTATATCTTCTAATCGGCTGGACAGATTTTCTTAAACAAATCTAAGAACAATCTAAATAAAAATCGGTCCAGCCGTTCGGTCTGTATGTGGACTCCCACAGACGCACAGATACACACGACACACATTTCAAACTTTAACACCCCTTTTTTTGGACGGGGGTTAAAAAAGTTGTGTCTTAAAATTTTTTTTTCGTCTTCTCTGTGTAACTTTTAAAACAATATCGGTTGTGTTCCATGACAAAAACACGTACATACATATGTACATACCGTCAATACTTTCGAGTGCCAACTCAGCAAACAAGTTTGCCTTGAACCCTTTAATAATTTGATGGACAGTTTCATAGTGAGACCATGTGGAGGGTGATCCACCAGATACTCCCATTGCCGACTTTTCTTTTCTGGAAAAATTTTAATTTGAAAACAAGTTTTATACACATTTCCAGATGATTACTGTTTTGCCTCAAAACATGGTTGTATGGGTGAATGATGGACAAACACATATTGTAGCAAAATCCATATTTTATAAATATTGTTCAAAACCCGGGCTTTTTCTTTTAGACATTATTTCACAGTGGCAAAACAGTAACATCCGAACTTCTTTTATGTGCATATGTATGTAAATACCTGTACCGCTGTGTAAAGTTCTGCAACTTTACTTGGATGTCCCGTGGGCTGCAAGAATATCCCTGCTGGCTGAGCTCATCGGCCATCTCTGCATATATGTGCCCGTTTTTTCGATTCCCACGAAGGCCATCCATCTTGCTTGGCCACATATCCAGAAGGGCTGCCTCACTTGCGTCACTCCAGCCCATTCTCTTTTTTTTCATTTTGACACCTTTTTATTTAAAGAAGAAATTTGTTTATTTTATATTGCAATAGTTTACTTATTTTCGAGTATAAATTATAAATTTTATATTAAAAACTTACCCTCAACTTGACTCGCCATTTTTTAAAATGTTTTTTGCTTTTTTTATTTTGTTGACATTTAAATGTCAATTGTCTTTTTGGACAATTGTGCTCACTAAACACACTTGTGAACAGTGTTGCATTTAAAGTTTTACTCAATATTTACACAATTTCAAACTTATTGAACAATAACTTAATTAATATTTTGTGTGGAATATTGAGCACAATAATGGCATTTATTGCGATAATCTCAATAAATGCGCATGTCTGAACACCGTATTAGTGTTCTGTAAGGTACAACATTACACACACAACCGCTAATAATGTATGTGCACCACTTACATTACAAATATAAATACTATAATTTTAGTTAGCTTGGTGCACAACGAAGATAGTGATGTTAACATACTCAAAATGAAGATGACCAACACTTCGTTTTGTAAGGTTAAATACATTATTATTATCGAATATGTTATAGTGTTTTCACACTGCAAGTTAAAACCTGTTTTTAACGTTAAAACCATAAACAGCTGATTTTGCATTCACACTGCAAGTTTTTTAAATTCAGGTTTTAACTCACAGACTTTGCTCAAAATAAAATAGATCTCCTGCTGAAATGGGTGTGTTTGTTGTTGTATTTTTTTCTGCTTTTTATAACACTTATTTGACAAACTGTACAACTGTTTTTGTTAGTATGAAAAACTAAGAAACTTTACAATGCGCTCTAAAATGGAAATTATTTTACATTTTGTAAATAAATATTTTAAAATTATGGAACTAGTAATACAAAGTGAAGAAGTGCTTGGAAATCAAGTTATTGTATATAAAAAATGTACAAATAAATCACAAAATACAACTTTTTTATCGGTGGTTCGATATGTCACATTGTTTATTTTCACTTTCCAGAGGTCAATGAAAATATTTTTGTTGGTTTCCTTCCAAAGAACTCTTATTTTTCCATAATTTTTTACTTATTGTTGCTGCTGCATCCATTTTTAAGTTGAAAATCTTTCAGGCGCCATCTCTTGTTATTCACTGGCATAAACATTATCAGCTGCTACCGGTCATTTTAACTTGGCAGCACAGAATTTACCACAGCGAAAACAGGGTTGCATTTCATAAAACCAAAATAAAACCAATTCAGAAATGGTTTTAAGTTGGATTTAGCAAAAACAATTTGCATGGTAAAACCAGGTTTTAACAGTTGGTTTTAACATTAAATCCAACTTTTATTAAAACCAAGTCAGTGTGAAAACACTATTATGTATATGCATACATTAAAAAAAAATTTACAATAACTGAATGTACAAATATTATTTTAGCAGTTTCTGAGAATTAAAAATCAGGGGAAAATTTTGATATTCTTGCCAAGGTATGTATACATACATACATACATATACAGTTGAACAGTTTGTTTTTATTGTTTAATAAGCAAACCACCATATACAATGATTTTCTGTGCACTTAATATAATAAATTATTTAGATTAATTATTAGTAAAACTGAAACAATTTCATAAAGTCTAATAGTAGACTTAACTCATTTTCCAAAATGATGTCAGTTTGGTCAGTTAGTTAAAACAGCGAAGATATGTACGAAAGCTTCGTAGAAAATAGGTAATGGGAAATTCATATCGAGCCTTATTTTCGATTCAATCGTAAACGACAAAAATTAAAGTTTTCAGAAGTTTTTTTTTAATATTTAAATACAATAGAATACAATTTTACATCGTGTATCTTAAAAGTTATCACGAGTTTTGGCATTTTGTCCCTAATGGATTGCCCCATAATATTATAATTTTGATAAAAAAGTTTATTTTTTACTACATGTCGCTTATGATTAAATCGAAAATAGCGTCCGATATATACAGGTAAAAGTAATGTTAATGCTAAGGCAAAAAACATGAAGTAGGCGGTTGTGGGTTTGTTACATTACACTTAAAAGCTAAGGGACTCTGTTTTGACGAAGATGACAAGAAATCATGTGTTTTCATATAATTTTGTAGGAATATTAAAAAATTATGTTATTAAATTACAGATAATTTTTCCAGATTTCAAAAAATTTTTACTTAAAACTTAACAGTTTTTATTTGAATTGCACAAAAATACAGTATATATGTATGTATGTACATTAGGGGTATAACTTTTGAACAATTTTTTAAATTATCAAAAAATACCTATGCATGCCATATATGCCATGAAAATCTATGATAAAAAGTAGGCGTTAAGAAAGTTCCGCCCAAATCACTTTTAAGTTTAGTGTATATAATTTTTGTTTTGTTTATTAAAAATACAATATCCTAAATATACTCATTCCGAAATAGCGTGAAAATTTATACGGAGTATGCGAACTTATATGTGGAGCCTGGTATAACGTTTGGTTTTCTGACCACTGCTTTAATTAAATTGATTTTGAATCTTTAAAGCAATCACTGGAACAATTTACTCATGCTCGGGAATGCTTGCTGAGAGAAGACTCTAAAATTCACAAACAACAACAAATTACTGAAATTAAATTATTTCGATCGAATTTGGTTTTTGTGACAGGCCTGTATATTTCAGCCCTTTAGCCCCTTTTTACTTTTTGTTCAATATGGCTAGATTATAGTCCTTGCGAACTTTTTCTTCCTTTAATATAGCAATATCGACTTTTAACTCATTTTATTTTGTTAGGTTACCAATTTAAACAAGAAGAATAATATAGAATAATCTTCTATTTCTTCGAATTTTTTGTGCTTTGAAACATATTCAGTATATCCTAAAAACAGGATAATGTATGTTTTTGAAAGCGCAAGATATTGAAATTTTATTTAATAACGACCAATTTTAAATGTATGTACTTGTGTAAACATAGATACAAACATTTGCATATGTACTTCTATTATGTATATACATATGTATGTCGGTACACTATTTATATCTACCTTGTTAAAATGTAATATAAAATGTAATATCTCGATGTACTTAAGTATGTGTTGATCTTATGATAGTTACATATTAATTTTTAATAAATTAATTAACAAAAATGTTTGATGGTTTGATTTTTTTTATTTTATTTATTTATTTCTTTTCGATGTCCCATACAGGGCTGTCAGATATGGCGATTTCTCGCCAAACGAGGCGATTTTTCAAATTGTTTGGCGTCCAAATTTTTGGTTTGGCGACATGGCGATTTTTCTGGCGATAAATAAATTTCTTGGCGATTTTTGTGGCTATTTTTAACAAAATTGAAATTCAAAATTTTTCTAATTCAGCAAAATTAGTTTGTGGAAGGAGTAGTTTAAAAAAAATAAATCCTACCAAAAGTCGTCTGCAAGAAATTAAATCAGCTTGATTTTGATGTTATTTCTATATTCTTATGAATAGAAGAGGCTAATGTTCGTAATGCTTTTTAAGCTAAATTACATGTGATAATTGTTAATGAACAAATAACATCAAAGTTAGTTGTAAATATTCTGACAACAACACATAGTTGAACGAAACAGCCAGCCGTTTTCGAAGGCCACTAAACCTTCCTCAACAGCGTTCTTCTGTGTTTTGGTCCACTGTGTGTGGTGTCAGTTGATGTAGATGTCTGCCTTATATACGAAACTTTATTCCAAATGGAATATGTGAATTGGTTTGATTCATTGCATTTCAATTTGCTCATGTGTTTTTGTAATGAAGGCTCAAAGTTACCATCTCTATATTTACAACAGTCTTACCATTGTTTTTTTTATATTAATTGATTCATTTTGAATTTGGATGAGAAAATTTTGAAAAAAATTATTTTTGGCGACTTGATTTCTACTTTTGGCGATTTTCTGCTAAATTTCTATACGATTATTTTATAAAAATGGACGTTAAAAAAGTGTTATATAAAATCAAATTTATTATCAAATATTTATTAAGAAAAACTACATAAAATTGATTCTGGCGACTTTTGGCGATTTTTAAAATCAATTTCGCGAAAAAGGTCAGAAAAATCTGACAACCCTGGTCCAATACACAAGACTTAAGTCTTATATTGGAGTATGGAACTGAGCATATGCAAATACAATAAATCAGATTTAATTAAGTAATTTTGACAAAAATTTTAATAAAATATATAATAAAATTTAAAATTTAATAAAACTTAAACAGAAACATTTTAAAACTAGCCCCTTTTCGCGCTTACACAAAAAATTTCACTTTATTTTGCGCTAAACGTATATTTTTTCATTTTAGCGTTTTTTTCAAAAAAATTTTACGCGCTTTGAGTATCAAAAGCTGGCATCACTGTTTTGATATATATACATACATGCATACATACATACGTGAATAGTTGATACGCGTTTTATATTCTGTGTTATTTGCTTCTTTACAGTAGATAAACAAATTAAGCAAAAATAATTAATAAAATGTGTTCTAATATTATTAATTCATACTCGCAATAAGTTTTTGTGTTTTTTCGTTTAAAAATGTATATGTGTATGTGTGTACTCATATTGTTTTGATAGCTGGTTGAGATAAATTAGCGATAATTTGTTATCAAAACTACCGATGATAGCAATTTATTCATGGTTCGCAGCTAGGTTCAAAAAGAACAAAGTTGGTTCGCTCTCAAAAATTTGTATGGCGAACCATGTATATTCAATCAAGATTCGACCGCGAACCGTGAATGGGAGAGCGAACCTCGATAATTGTTATCCGTGTGAACATGCTATAATTCATTTAGTGTTAGTGTTTTTCGTATTCATCTAACATTTGCTGTTTTTAGGGTTCCGTACACCAAAGGTGAAACGGAACCCTATTGTTTTCCCTACGCTGTCCGTCTGTTATAGGGTATTTTCTCGAGAACCGTAAGAGCTACGGACCTGAAAATTGGACACAGTGTGTAGACCTTTGTCCGCTACAACAACAAGTACATGAAAGTTGGAAATTAAAGGGTGTTCCAAAGCGAGCAACGAAAAATTTTAAAATCCCATGTAATATATTGTTACGGAAATGGCCGTCGACAAGGTTAATGCAGCATTACTCGTATGCATATATATTCCAACAGGGTTAATGTAAGTGCTACGGGAAAATATTCGTACAGGGTCAATAAAAAAAGAATTATCTGGAATAATAGCAAATAACTATATACCCATGCCTAGCACATACATAAGTACGTGATTCAATGTAAACAACCAACAACAACTACAAGCTGCTTATTAAGAAGATAGACATAGCTACATGCATACATACATACATGCCTGGCAATTCCAACGAAAGGCAGAAATAAAGTAAACAACCACTTAATGATGTATGCATATACACACGTATGTACATAGTTACATAGTTGTTCGCAGTCAGTCATTTGTGATACAGCAGTGAGTTGATAGTTGAGTCTGTGCTTTACAATACGTGAGTTGGAAATTGAAGAGACTATAGTACAGTCTATAGTGACAGTTATGCTATGTTTAGACGACAAGTTGAATCACATGCTTCGCTCTCTGAATCATGTTAATGAATCATGCTGTTTAGACTACGCTTTCGTGCTTCGTGTGCAGCGTGCCAATTTAGTGAATTTCGTACTAGATTTAGTGTTTTTTAATTCATAACAGTGTGGAATTTTACAACTTGTTGCTTTTTAAAAAAATACGCTAAATTGGTGCTTTTCACCTTTGATTTTAGTCCATTTAGTGCGTTTTACAAATCTACTAAATATTTCACTTTTCACCCCTTTTAGACACGCCAAGTTTTCTTTGCAGAATGTTAATTCTGAAATACAAAGGAAGAAAAACTTTATTTTTCACAGTGAGAGAAAAGAACATATTTCTAGAAATTACAGAGGATACCCTACACGTTATAAAATAACTTAATTACAATAATCTAATCTAATAACCACTGAGGGAAGCAATATAGTGCTTGCTTGATAACGAAAGCTTTTAAAAATGCTTCTGAAAAGTACTAACCTAAGGCTCTCTAAGAAAGTGGACAAAAGTAAAAAATTTAAACCAATAAAGTTACATCTGAGTACACAGAAACTATACATTGTTACTTCTGTGAAACGAATTAGTAAGGCAAAAAATTAATGGCTTTCTGGAAACTGAATGCATTGCTGGGAAAATTTGCTCAAAACTGATCAATTTGGGATTGAAGTTTATAATTATAGAAATTCAACTAATGATAATCCGTTTCTAATACTGTCAGGAGTATTAACATTACCATGGTCCAATGTTAAAGTAGAAAAAACTTTTAGCGCTAATAACTATTTTAAAAGTAAGTTAGAAATACAATAATGATTTTTATACATCAAATTGTTTCATTCACATAAAATAAGGTCTAGAAAGAAAATACTTATGTTGTTCAGAATGTAACATACTGAACCATGTTCATGTAAAAATTAATTCAGATGAAACGCCTAAGAATCAAATTGTTGTATTAAATCATTTTTATGGCCAGAGGAAAAAGATTAAACGACATTTCCTGAAACGAGGATTATAATTCTCGTTGATCACTCTTTTGTTAAAATAATTCACCATAATTGGAGTGTCTTGCCAAATGAACTTCAATTATTTTCCTACTCATATTCTACTTATAAGCACAATCGAAAT
Organism: Tachina lurida; assembly: GCA_944452675.1. NCBI lineage: Eukaryota > Metazoa > Arthropoda > Insecta > Diptera > Tachinidae > Tachina > Tachina lurida. The sequence goes on along the minus strand of OX101753.1, from coordinate 110,217,861 downwards.
ATGGCTCGATATAATTGAAATTATTACAAAAACCTATGAAATATAGTAAATTTAAAAGTGTAGTTAACTTAAATTTTTAATTTTTACTCTTTCAATACGTATATAATTAGCCATGTAGGCTTTCTCTGTTTTGAAAATAAATAAATTAATATAAAAAATATATTTATGTACATACAAATATATATACTTATTGCATTTAGTGCTTTTTTATGAACGCACAGTGCTTTTTGCTCTGAAAAATTTGGCATCACTGTTCGCATGGCATTTTTTTATGCATATTCACACAAATATACGTATCATACGCACGTTTGCACATGCATACACATAAGCATACATAAATTCGAGTCATTCGAAATCTTGTTTTTGAAGGCATCCCCATATTTTATTTTTATTTTTCCTTCTTATATTATCCATAACTTAATTAAATGTATTTATATTAAACTCACATCTATGTTTTTTTGGTTTGTTTTTATTTGCTTACAAACACACACATACACATATACTTATTTTGTTTTGATAGCTAGTTCAGATAAAGTGGCGATTACTGCGATAAAAGTTAGAGAAGATACCAATTTTACGTGCTTCGCAGGTAGATTCATATTGAATCTACTTGATTCGCTCTCATAATTTTGTATGGCGAAACAAGTTGATTCGGTCATGATTGGGGTGTGAAGCATGAATAGAGAGCGAAGCACGTACCGTGTAAACATACTATTAGAGTCTGTCGTGACTTGAGGTTATTGTGGAGTTCCTCGAGTAATGAGTAAGGGAGCAGTGGAAGCTGATAAAGGTGTGTAAGTGAAGCGAGCGAGTCTCGATTAGTGTATCAGCTGGGAGAGTCTGCCATAGAGTTGTTATTGGTGTATCAACTGTGGGTGACTGCAGAGTGAGTCTTGTGTGTGACGAGCAGCAGAGAACGCAGAATTGCGTCAATACTACACCAGCCAGTTGTCGAAGACGTGCATATACAACAGCGAGGAAGGCGTATTGGTAACCAGTTGTGAATATTTGAGTAATCTATGTGTTTGTATTTAAGCTGTTGAATTGAATTACTATAAGTGGTATTTATTGGTAAATAAAGATTGTATCATTCTTAACCCTAATTAGTACACTGGGGTCTTTTATTTATTGCAAATCTTCGAATCTACGGAAAAGCGTTTTTAAAGAGAATAAAAACGTAAAAATATTTACAATTGTATGTATATACACTAGAAATTTGTAAGGTTAGTGTATTTTTATACAGACTGCAACAATTAACACTAAAATTTAAATTAAAGGGTGTTCCATTAGTTAATGCAATTTTGACTACGCAATCTTGGAAACCGTAAGAGCTAAACTCTTGAAATTTTTAAAACCGGTAAAACTAAAAAATAGAAAAATTCTAAAATCGCTAAACCGAAAAAAATCGCCAGAAACGAAAAAAAAATAGCCAAAACGAAAAAAAACACCAATATTAAAATAAATGTTTAAGACTAAAATAAATCGCGTAAATACGGAAAAATCGCCAATATGAAAAAAATCATAAAATGAAAAAAAAACGCCAAAATGAAAAAAAAGCATAAATGAAAAAAATTCCCAAAAACAAAAAATTCTCCAAAAACAGAAAAAAGTCCCTAAAAAAAGTTTAAACTGAAAACAATTCAGTTAAACAAAAAAGACACATTAAAAAATGATCAAAACCGAATGTACAGGACCCTTCGTCAAAGTCGCACTTTACTGAAATTACTTTAAGTTGTTTAAGTGTTGCCAATGCGGGGTTGTAGCTGGTTGAAAAATTATGTCAAACACAAAACCACTCCTTTGCCTCTCTCACCAACAAACTGGCATGTTATGCCAGCACAATTATGCCCGTGTAAATCAGCGCAGTGACACTCACAGCATGTTTATAGAACCCAAAATGTCTAAAATACGCGTATAAAACCTGACGTTTATTAAGTTTGCTGTTGTATAACGCGAATGTTATTTTTGTAAAAAACGTAACAAGTGACAGTTTGTTAGGGTTTGTGTAACGCGTTTTCTGCTGTCAAAACAAAAAAAAAAGTGCACGAATGCAAAATTACATTCGTCGGTGGTAAAAATTACAAATTTTATAAAAAATAAATAAAACAAAATTGATATTTCCACAAAAAAGTGAGTGTTGCTACAAATAGTAAATTTTTATTTGTTTTTTTTATTATTGTAAGTGGCAATTACAGCAAAAAGTTGACAGCAGCCGTGCAGTTATTATTTTTGGAAAGTCATTTTCTTTTCTTGCAAGATAATAGCTCATTTTATGCTATTTCATTATTTGTACATGTGTATAAAGTTTAGGATTTCTTTTTTAAATAAAAAATTTTTATTTACATAAATATTCCCATCTTGCCGTCAAAAAGGGTTACCTTTTTTGATGACAAAAACACAAATTTTATATGAAAAAATGTAAGCAAATTAAAATGATTTGCAGAAAGGCAACACTGTGATTTGACACTGAAGGTGAGCACAAGCTATGAAATTGTGCACAGTATTGTAGTTTTTTCAAAAGCAAATAGTGTTTGTAGTGGTGATCGTAATTGAGTGTGAAACAAAAATAGAGAACAAGGAAACAAAAAACACACACAATCATTGTAAAACAGTTGAACAGACAGTTGTGTCAAGTGTGCAATGTTTTTATTGTACAGTTCATAGTGCACAATACTTCATTTCACAAACTAAAAATTTCATAAAATATGAAGTGATAATAAAACTTTTTACAACTACATATATTCATTGAGAAAGATATTATTTTTATGTTGTTTGTTAGTCTTAAATTAATAAATTATAAAACGAAGAGTCAGTGTGACCATTTTTGCAGCTAAATTTAGCATATTTTTTTTATTTAGCTGCAAAATTTTTGATTTAGCAGTTAGCATTTTCTATAGCATTTTTCAATTATATATATATATATTTTTCAAGAATTTTTTTTAATATAAGGCCATATTATGAGTTGTATATGATTTTCGCCATTCGCTGGGTATCGAGCATCGAAATTCAAATGTTAAATTCATATTATGAGCACCGAAAATTTCGCTGAGCAACGAATTTTCTATCGAACAGTATTTAGCTGTCGGTGCAGTATTTTAATGGGAAAAATTAGTAAAAATCCAAGTGTTAAGCTATTGTAGATTTTTATATAAAAGATTATAATCTACAATAATTATTTATTTTAATGATAAACAATTTTCATAAAAAACTTAATTTTATTTGAATATAAATTATGGAACGTTATTATTTTATAATAAATTTTTTTAATAATAATGAAAAGTTTTGATAATTATATAAAATTAAAAAATCAATAGATTCTTAGATTTTTTTTTTAAATTATAACTAAAGTTAAAAACAAATAAATAATATAATAGCCTACAATACTCTCCATTCCGAAGAATTATTATTTATTTATGTTTAATAAATTAAATGTAACATTCTTTTTTTTATTTGGTACAAAACATTCATTGTTTGATTGTTCCATAAAAGCCGGCTTTAATCTGTCAATAGAATACGACCTAATATTACCTTCAACTTCAAGTTTAAAATATTTTTCATTTTTTTCAACGATCTTAACCGGTCCTTTATATGGACATTGTAATGATCGTTTCTGTTCTACTCTTAAAAATGCATATTTACAATTATGAAGATCTTTTGGAACATATGTATTTCTCTTAGAACTATGGTGAGATAAATTGGATTTAATATCTTTAAAATGCGTTTTTAATTGTCCTATAAAATCTGTAGATGCGTCCTCTTTACTTGAAACGACCATATCTCCTGGTAGTCGTAAGCCCTGTCCATAAACCATTTCTGCAGGTGTGCATTTTAAATCCTCTTTAAAAATGGATCTTAAGCCTAATAAAGCCATCGGAAGTACATTACACCAGTGTCTTGATCGATTACTAGCCAAAATTGTTGATTTTAATTGACGGTGAAATCTTTCGACCATACCATTTGCTTGAGGATGATATGAAGAAGTATTTATCTTGTGACTTCCTAAAATTATGGATAGTTCTGTAAACAAATGTGACATAAATTGTGTTCCCTGATCACTTGTAATTTTCAAAGGAACCCCAAATCTACTGACATAATTATTCAAAAAGTTTTGCGCTACAGTAGTAGCTGAAATGTCTGCAAGTGGATAAGCTTCTGGCCATCTAGTAAATCTATCTATTATAGTTAAAATATACCTTTTCCCTCGAGAAGGAGGTAAAGGACCAACAATATCGATATGAATATGTTCAAACCTACCTTTTGGAATAACTATTTTCTGGACCTCTGATTTTATGTGCCTGATTATTTTAGATTTCTGACAGCTCACGCATTCTTTTGCCCATGTGTTAATATCCTTAGCAATTTTTGGCCAGAAATAATGAAAAAAAATGGTTTTTCTTGTTGCTCTTGTGCCAGGATGAGATATGGAATGTAATTTTTCGACAACGATTTTTCTTAATTCTTTCGGAACAAAAGGTCTTGGATTGTTTAATGAAACTTCACACCATAATTCCATATTAAAAGAAGGAATTTTAATTAACTTTAAATTAAGATGAACTGTTTTATCCCTTAGTACGTTAATTAGTTCTGCATCTTCTTGTTGTTCCTTAAATAGAACTTTAATATTCAGATCTGTTTTTGTTAATGAGTTCAACTCAAAAGCTCTTTATAATGTATCGGCTACCAAACTTGTCTCTCCATGTATATAACAAATATCGCTGGTAAATTGTGAAATATATTCAAGATGTCTTATCTGTCTAGGGCTTCTATCAGTTTTGGAATTCAATGCGAATATCAACGGTTTGTGATCGGTATAAACATTAAAACTTCTTCCTTTCAACATGTGTCGAGAATGTTTAACACTTAGATAAACAGCTAAAAGTTCTCTATCAAAAACGCTATATTTTACCTCAGATGTAGTTAATTTCTTTGAAAAGAAAGCTAATGGTTCTTCTATTCCGTGACGTATTTGTTGCAAAACACCTCCTATAGCAACTGTCAATGCATCTACTGTTAACTTTAATCTAGCTTCTGTGTCAAAATGATTCAATAGAACGCGTTTCGCAAAATTTTCTTTAATTTCATTAAAAACATTTTCGGTGCTACTGTCCCAATCTAAAATCTTTCTTTTTTTCTTTATGGAGCTCGTTAGCATCTCATGGATATTACTTGTTAATTTCGCTAAATTTGGAATATATCTATGGTAATAATTTATCATGCCAATAAATTTCTGCATTTGTTTTACAGAATGAGGTTTTTCAAAATTACGTATGGCTAAGATTTTGTCTTCTGATGGTTTGATACCCTTTTCCGATATATTGTGACTGAGAAAATCTATATTACGTACTCCAAATATACATTTGCCGGGCTTAACATTTAGTCCATATTTGTCTAACCGTTCAAAAACCATCTTCAAGTGATTTATATGCTCAGCTTCGTTTTCACTTGCAATCAGTACATCATCAATATATACAAACACAAAATCCAAACCATGTAAAACTTCGTTAATGAATCTCTGAAATGTTTGTGCTGAGTTTCTTAATCCGAATGGCATACGCATGAACTCAAACATTCCAAATGGTGTGGTAATAGCAGTCTTGTATATATCTTCTTCAGCCATTGGAATCTGATGATATGCTCGGACTAAATCTATCTTTGAAAATATGCTCTTATTCTTCATGTTAAAATTCAAATCATGTATATGTGAAGCAACACTAGAAATCCAAGTGTTAAGCTATTGTAGATTTTTATATAAAAGATTATAATCTACAATAATTATTTATTTTAATGATAAACAATTTTCATAAAAAACTTAATTTTATTTGAATATAAATTATGGAACGTTATTATTTTATAATAAATTTTTTTAATAATAATGAAAAGTTTTGATAATTATATAAAATTAAAAAATCAATAGATTCTTAGATTTTTTTTTTAAATTATAACTAAAGTTAAAAACAAATAAATAATATAATAGCCTACAATACTCTCCCTTCCGAAGAATTATTATTTATTTATGTTTAATAAATTAAATGTAACATTCTTTTTTTTATTTGGTACAAAACATTCATTGTTTGATTGTTCCATAAAAGCCGGCTTTAATTTGTCAATAGAATACGACCTAATATTACCTTCAACTTCAAGTTTAAAATATTTTTCATTTTTTTCAACGATCTTAACCGGTCCTTTATATGGACATTGTAATGATCGTTTCTGTTCTACTCTTAAAAATGCATATTTGCAATTATGAAGATCTTTTGGAACATATGTATTTCTCTTAGAACTATGGTGAGATAAATTGGATTTAATATCTTCAAAATGCGTTTTTAATTGTCCTATAAAATCTGTAGATGCGTCCTCTTTACTTGAAACGACCATATCTCCTGGTAGTCGTAAGCCCTGTCCATAAACCATTTCTGCAGGTGTGCATTTTAAATCCTCTTTAAAAATGGATCTTAAGCCTAATAAAGCCATCGGAAGTACATCACACCAGTGTCTTGATCGATTACTAGCCAAAATTGTTGATTTTAATTGACGGTGAAATCTTTCGACCATACCATTTGCTTGAGGATGATATGAAGAAGTATTTATCTTGTGACTTCCTAAAATTATGGATAGTTCTGTAAACAAATGTGACATAAATTGTGTTCCCTGATCACTTGTAATTTTCAAAGGAACCCTAAATCTACTGACATAATTATTCAAAAAGTTTTGCGCTACAGTAGTAGCTGAAATGTCTGCAAGTGGATAAGCTTCTGGCCATCTAGTAAATCTATCTATTATAGTTAAAATATACCTTTTCCCTCGAGAAGGAGGTAAAGGACCAACAATATCGATATGAATATGTTCAAACCTACCTTTTGGAATAACTATTTTCTGGACCTCTGATTTTATGTGCCTGATTATTTTAGATTTCTGACAGCTCACGCATTCTTTTGCCCATGTGTTAATATCCTTAGCAATTTTTGGCCAGAAATAATGAAAAAAAAATGGTTTTTCTTGTTGCTCTTGTGCCAGGATGAGATATGGAATGTAATTTTTCGACAACGATTTTTCTTAATTCTTTCGGAACAAAAGGTCTTGGATTGTTTAATGAAACTTCACACCATAATTCTATATTAAAAGAAGGAATTTTAATTAACTTTAAATTAAGATGAACTGTTTTATCCCTTAGTACGTTAATTAGTTCTGGATCTTCTTGTTGTTCCTTAAATAGAACTTTAATATTCAGATCTGTGTTTGTTAATGAGTTCAACTCAAAAGCTCTTGATAATGTATCGGCTACCAAACTTGTCTCTCCATGTATATAACAAATATCGCTGGTAAATTGTGAAATATATTCAAGATGTCTTATCTGTCTAGGGCTTCTATCAGTTTTGGAATTCAATGCGAATATCAACGGTTTGTGATCGGTATAAACATTAAAACTTCTTCCTTCCAACATGTGTCGAAAATGTTTAACACTTAGATAAACAGCTAAAAGTTCTCTATCAAAAACGCTATATTTTACCTCAGATGTAGTTAATTTCTTTGAAAAGAAAGCTAATGGTTCTTCTATTCCGTGACGTATTTGTTGCAAAACACCTCCTATAGCAACTGTCAATGCATCTACTGTTAACTTTAATCTAGCTTCTGTGTCAAAATGATTCAATAGAACGCGTTTCGCAAAATTTTCTTTAATTTCATTAAAAACATTTTCGGTTCTACTGTCCCAATCTAAAATCTTTCTTTTTTTCTTTATGGAGCTCGTTAGCATCTCATGGATATTACCTGTTAATTTCGCTAAATTTGGAATATATCTATGGTAATAATTTATCATGCCAATAAATTTCTGCATTTGTTTTACAGAATGAGGTTTTTCAAAATTACGTATGGCTAAGATTTTGTCTTCTGATGGTTTGATACCCTTTTCCGATATATTGTGACTGAGAAAATCTATATTACGTACTCCAAATATACATTTGCCGGGCTTAACATTTAGTCCATATTTGTCTAACCGTTCAAAAACCATCTTCAAGTGATTTATATGCTCAGCTTCGTTTTCACTTGCAATCAGTACATCATCAATATATACAAACACAAAATCCAAACCATGTAAAACTTCGTTAATGAATCTCTGAAATGTTTGTGCTGAGTTTCTTAATCCGAATGGCATACGCATGAACTCAAACATTCCAAATGGTGTGGTAATAGCAGTCTTGTATATATCTTCTTCAGCCATTGGAATCTGATGATATGCTCGGACTAAATCTATCTTTGAAAATATGCTCTTATTCTTCATGTTAAAATTCAAATCATGTATATGTGGTAATGGATATCTGTCCGGAATAGTGACAAAGTTTAATCGTCTAAAATCGCCACAAGGACGCCAGTCATTCGAATCCTTCTTAGATACCAAGTGTAACGCCGAAGCAACACTAGAAATCCAAGTGTTAAGCTATTGTAGATTTTTATATAAAAGATTATAATCTACAATAATTATTTATTTTAATGATAAACAATTTTCATAAAAAACTTAATTTTATTTGAATATAAATTATGGAACGTTATTATTTTATAATAAATTTTTTTAATAATAATGAAAAGTTTTGATAATTATATAAAATTAAAAAATCAATAGATTCTTAGATTTTTTTTTTAAATTATAACTAAAGTTAAAAACAAATAAATAATATAATAGCCTACAATACTTTCCCTTCCGAAGAATTATTATTTATTTATGTTTAATAAATTAAATGTAACATTCTTTTTTTATTTGGTACAAAACATTCATTGTTTGATTGTTCCATAAAAGCCGGCTTTAATTTGTCAATAGAATACGACCTAATATTACCTTCAACTTCAAGTTTAAAATATTTTTCATTTTTTTCAACGATCTTAACCGGTCCTTTATATGGACATTGTAATGATCGTTTCTGTTCTACTCTTAAAAATGCATATTTGCAATTATGAAGATCTTTTGGAACATATGTATTTCTCTTAGAACTATGGTGAGATAAATTGGATTTAATATCTTTAAAATGCGTTTTTAATTGTCCTATAAAATCTGTAGATGCGTCCTCTTTACTTGAAACGACCATATCTCCTGGTAGTCGTAAGCCCTGTCCATAAACCATTTCTGCAGGTGTGCATTTTAAATCCTCTTTAAAAATGGATCTTAAGCCTAATAAAGCCATCGGAAGTACATCACACCAGTGTCTTGATCGATTACTAGCCAAAATTGTTGATTTTAATTGACGGTGAAATCTTTCGACCATACCATTTGCTTGAGGATGATATGAAGAAGTATTTATCTTGTGACTTCCTAAAATTATGGATAGTTCTGTAAACAAATGTGACATAAATTGTGTTCCCTGATCACTTGTAATTTTCAAAGGAACCCCAAATCTACTGACATAATTATTCAAAAAGTTTTGCGCTACAGTAGTAGCTGAAATGTCTGCAAGTGGATAAGCTTCTGGCCATCTAGTAAATCTATCTATTATAGTTAAAATATACCTTTTCCCTCGAGAAGGAGGTAAAGGACCAACAATATCGATATGAATATGTTCAAACCTACCTTTTGGAATAACTATTTTCTGGACCTCTGATTTTGTGTGCCTGATTATTTTAGATTTCTGACAGCTCACGCATTCTTTTGCCCATGTGTTAATGTCCTTAGCAATTTTTGGCCAGAAATAACGAAAAAAATAGTTTTTCTTGTTGCTCTTGTGCCAGGATGAGATATGGAATGTAATTTTTCGACAACGATTTTTCTTAATTCTTTCGGAACAAAAGGTCTTGGATTGTTTAGTGAAACTTCACACCATAATTCCATATTAAAAGAAGGAATTTTAATTAACTTTAAATTAAGATGAACTGTTTTATCCCTTAGTACGTTAATTAGTTCTGCATCTTCTTGTTGTTCCTTAAATAATACTTTAATATTCAGATCTGTGTTTGTTAATGAGTTCAACTCAAAAGCTCTTGATAATGTATCGGCTACCAAACTTGTATCTCCATGTATATAACAAATATCGCTGGTAAATTGTGAAATATATTCAAGATGTCTTATCTGTCTAGGGCTTCTATCCGTTTTGGAATTCAATGCGAATATCAACGGTTTGTGATCGGTATAAACATTAAAACTTCTTCCTTCCAACATGTGTCGAAAATGTTTAACACTTAGATAAACAGCTAAAAGTTCTCTATCAAAAACGCTATATTTTACCTCAGATGTAGTTAATTTCTTTGAAAAGAAAGCTAATGGTTCTTCTATTCCGTGACGTATTTGTTGCAAAACACCTCCTATAGCAACTGTCAATGCATCTACTGTTAACTTTAATCTAGCTTCTGTGTCAAAATGATTCAATAGAACGCGTTTCGCAAAATTTTCTTTAATTTCATTAAAAACATTTTCGGTTCTACTGTCCCAATCTAAAATCTTTCTTTTTTTCTTTATGGAGCTCGTTAGCATCTCATGGATATTACCTGTTAATTTCGCTAAATTTGGAATATATCTATGGTAATAATTTATCATGCCAATAAATTTCTGCATTTGTTTTACAGAATGAGGTTTTTCAAAATTACGTATGGCTAAGATTTTGTCTTCTGATGGTTTGATACCCTTTTCCGATATATTGTGACTGAGAAAATCTATATTACGTACTCCAAATATACATTTGCCAGGCTTAACATTTAGTCCATATTTGTCTAACCGTTCAAAAACCATCTTCAAGTGATTTATGTGCTCAGCTTCGTTTTCACTTGCAATCAGTACATCATCAATATATACAAACACAAAATCCAAACCATGTAAAACTTCGTTAATGAATCTCTGAAATTTTTGTGCTGAGTTTCTTAATCCGAATGGCATACGCATGAACTCAAACATTCCAAATGGTGTGGTAATAGCAGTCTTGTATATATCTTCTTCAGCCATTGGAATCTGATGATATGCTCGGACTAAATCTATCTTTGAAAATATGCTCTTATTCTTCATGTTAAAATTCAAATCATGTATATGTGGTAATGGATATCTGTCCGGAATAGTGACAAAGTTTAATCGTCTAAAATCGCCACAAGGACGCCAGTCATTCGAATCCTTCTTAGATACCAAGTGTAACGCCGAAGCAACACTAGAAATCCAAGTGTTAAGCTATTGTAGATTTTTATATAAAAGATTATAATCTACAATAATTATTTATTTTAATGATAAACAATTTTCATAAAAAACTTAATTTTATTTGAATATAAATTATGGAACGTTATTATTTTATAATAAATTTTTTTAATAATAATGAAAAGTTTTGATAATTATATAAAATTAAAAAATCAATAGATTCTTAGATTTTTTTTTTAAATTATAACTAAAGTTAAAAACAAATAAATAATATAATAGCCTACAATACTTTCCCTTCCGAAGAATTATTATTTATTTATGTTTAATAAATTAAATGTAACATTCTTTTTTTATTTGGTACAAAACATTCATTGTTTGATTGTTCCATAAAAGCCGGCTTTAATTTGTCAATAGAATACGACCTAATATTACCTTCAACTTCAAGTTTAAAATATTTTTCATTTTTTTCAACGATCTTAACCGGTCCTTTATATGGACATTGTAATGATCGTTTCTGTTCTACTCTTAAAAATGCATATTTGCAATTATGAAGATCTTTTGGAACATATGTATTTCTCTTAGAACTATGGTGAGATAAATTGGATTTAATATCTTTAAAATGCGTTTTTAATTGTCCTATAAAATCTGTAGATGCGTCCTCTTTACTTGAAACGACCATATCTCCTGGTAGTCGTAAGCCCTGTCCATAAACCATTTCTGCAGGTGTGCATTTTAAATCCTCTTTAAAAATGGATCTTAAGCCTAATAAAGCCATCGGAAGTACATCACACCAGTGTCTTGATCGATTACTAGCCAAAATTGTTGATTTTAATTGACGGTGAAATCTTTCGACCATACCATTTGCTTGAGGATGATATGAAGAAGTATTTATCTTGTGACTTCCTAAAATTATGGATAGTTCTGTAAATAAATAAATTGTGTTCCCTGATCACTTGTAATTTTCAAAGGAACCCCAAATCTACTGACATAATTATTCAAAAAGTTTTGCGCTACAGTAGTAGCTGAAATGTCTGCAAGTGGATAAGCTTCTGGCCATCTAGTAAATCTATCTATTATAGTTAAAATATACCTTTTCCCTCGAGAAGGAGGTAAAGGACCAACAATATCGATATGAATATGTTCAAACCTACCTTTTGGAATAACTATTTTCTGGACCTCTGATTTTGTGTGCCTGATTATTTTAGATTTCTGACAGCTCACGCATTCTTTTGCCCATGTGTTAATGTCCTTAGCAATTTTTGGCCAGAAATAACGAAAAAAATAGTTTTTCTTGTTGCTCTTGTGCCAGGATGAGATATGGAATGTAATTTTTCGACAACGATTTTTCTTAATTCTTTCGGAACAAAAGGTCTTGGATTGTTTAGTGAAACTTCACACCATAATTCCATATTAAAAGAAGGAATTTTAATTAACTTTAAATTAAGATGAACTGTTTTATCCCTTAGTACGTTAATTAGTTCTGCATCTTCTTGTTGTTCCTTAAATAATACTTTAATATTCAGATCTGTGTTTGTTAATGAGTTCAACTCAAAAGCTCTTGATAATGTATCGGCTACCAAACTTGTATCTCCATGTATATAACAAATATCGCTGGTAAATTGTGAAATATATTCAAGATGTCTTATCTGTCTAGGGCTTCTATCCGTTTTGGAATTCAATGCGAATATCAACGGTTTGTGATCGGTATAAACATTAAAACTTCTTCCTTCCAACATGTGTCGAAAATGTTTAACACTTAGATAAACAGCTAAAAGTTCTCTATCAAAAACGCTATATTTTACCTCAGATGTAGTTAATTTCTTTGAAAAGAAAGCTAATGGTTCTTCTATTCCGTGACGTATTTGTTGCAAAACACCTCCTATAGCAACTGTCAATGCATCTACTGTTAACTTTAATCTAGCTTCTGTGTCAAAATGATTCAATAGAACGCGTTTCGCAAAATTTTCTTTAATTTCATTAAAAACATTTTCGGTTCTACTGTCCCAATCTAAAATCTTTCTTTTTTTCTTTATGGAGCTCGTTAGCATCTCATGGATATTACCTGTTAATTTCGCTAAATTTGGATTATATCTATGGTAATAATTTATCATGCCAATAAATTTCTGCATTTGTTTTACAGAATGAGGTTTTTCAAAATTACGTATGGCTAAGATTTTGTCTTCTGATGGTTTGATACCCTTTTCCGATATATTGTGACTGAGAAAATCTATATTACGTACTCCAAATATACATTTGCCAGGCTTAACATTTAGTCCATATTTGTCTAACCGTTCAAAAACCATCTTCAAGTGATTTATGTGCTCAGCTTCGTTTTCACTTGCAATCAGTACATCATCAATATATACAAACACAAAATCCAAACCATGTAAAACTTCGTTAATGAATCTCTGAAATGTTTGTGCTGAGTTTCTTAATCCGAATGGCATACGCATGAACTCAAACATTCCAAATGGTGTGGTAATAGCAGTCTTGTATATATCTTCTTCAGCCATTGGAATCTGATGATATGCTCGGACTAAATCTATCTTTGAAAATATGCTCTTATTCTTCATGTTAAAATTCAAATCATGTATATGTGGTAATGGATATCTGTCCGGAATAGTGACAAAGTTTAATCGTCTAAAATCGCCACAAGGACGCCAGTCATTCGAATCCTTCTTAGATACCAAGTGTAACGCCGAAGCAACACTAGAAATCCAAGTGTTAAGCTATTGTAGATTTTTATATAAAAGATTATAATCTACAATAATTATTTATTTTAATGATAAACAATTTTCATAAAAAACTTAATTTTATTTGAATATAAATTATGGAACGTTATTATTTTATAATAAATTTTTTTAATAATAATGAAAAGTTTTGATAATTATATAAAATTAAAAAATCAATAGATTCTTAGATTTTTTTTTTAAATTATAACTAAAGTTAAAAACAAATAAATAATATAATAGCCTACAATACTCTCCCTTCCGAAGAATTATTATTTATTTATGTTTAATAAATTAAATGTAACATTCTTTTTTTTATTTGGTACAAAACATTCATTGTTTGATTGTTCCATAAAAGCCGGCTTTAATTTGTCAATAGAATACGACCTAATATTACCTTCAACTTCAAGTTTAAAATATTTTTCATTTTTTTCAACGATCTTAACCGGTCCTTTATATGGACATTGTAATGATCGTTTCTGTTCTACTCTTAAAAATGCATATTTGCAATTATGAAGATCTTTTGGAACATATGTATTTCTCTTAGAACTATGGTGAGATAAATTGGATTTAATATCTTTAAAATGCGTTTTTAATTGTCCTATAAAATCTGTAGATGCGTCCTCTTTACTTGAAACGACCATATCTCCTGGTAGTCGTAAGCCCTGTCCATAAACCATTTCTGCAGGTGTGCATTTTAAATCCTCTTTAAAAATGGATCTTAAGCCTAATAAAGCCATCGGAAGTACATCACACCAGTGTCTTGATCGATTACTAGCCAAAATTGTTGATTTTAATTGACGGTGAAATCTTTCGACCATACCATTTGCTTGAGGATGATATGAAGAAGTATTTATCTTGTGACTTCCTAAAATTATGGATAGTTCTGTAAACAAATGTGACATAAATTGTGTTCCCTGATCACTTGTAATTTTCAAAGGAACCCCAAATCTACTGACATAATTATTCAAAAAGTTTTGAGCTACAGTAGTAGCTGAAATGTCTGCAAGTGGATAAGCTTCTGGCCATCTAGTAAATCTATCTATTATAGTTAAAATATACCTTTTCCCTCGAGAAGGAGGTAAAGGACCAACAATATCGATATGAATATGTTCAAACCTACCTTCTGGACCTCTGATTTTGTGTGCCTGATTATTTTAGATTTCTGACAGCTCACGCATTCTTTTGCCCATGTGTTAATGTCCTTAGCAATTTTTGGCCAGAAATAACGAAAAAAATAGTTTTTCTTGTTGCTCTTGTGCCAGGATGAGATATGGAATGTAATTTTTCGACAACGATTTTTCTTAATTCTTTCGGAACAAAAGGTCTTGGATTGTTTAGTGAAACTTCACACCATAATTCCATATTAAAAGAAGGAATTTTAATTAACTTTAAATTAAGATGAACTGTTTTATCCCTTAGTACGTTAATTAGTTCTGCATCTTCTTGTTGTTCCTTAAATAATACTTTAATATTCAGATCTGTGTTTGTTAATGAGTTCAACTCAAAAGCTCTTGATAATGTATCGGCTACCAAACTTGTCTCTCCATGTATATAACAAATATCGCTGGTAAATTGTGAAATATATTCAAGATGTCTTATCTGTCTAGGGCTTCTATCCGTTTTGGAATTCAATGCGAATATCAACGGTTTGTGATCGGTATAAACAGTAAAACTTCTTCCTTCCAACATGTGTCGAAAATGTTTAACACTTAGATAAATAGCTAAAAGTTCTCTATCAAAAACGCTATATCTTGCCTCAGATGTAGTTAATTTCTTTGAAAAGAAAGCTAATGGTTCTTCTAGTCCGTGACGTATTTGTTGCAAAACACCTCCTATAGCAACTGTCGATGCATCTACTGTTGACGTTAATCTAGCTTCTGTGTCAAAATGATTCAATAGAACGCGTTTCGCAAAATTTTCTTTAATTTTATTAAAAACATTTTCGGTTCTACTGTCCCAATCTAAAATCTTTCTTTTTTTCTTTATGGAGTTCGTTAGCATCTCATGGATATTACCTGTTAATTTCGCTAAATTTGGAATATATCTATGGTAATAATTTATCATGCCAATAAATTTCTGCATTTGTTTTACAGAATGAGGTTTTTCAAAATTACGTATGGCTAAGATTTTGTCTTCTGATGTTTTGATACCCTTTTCCGATATATTGTGACTGAGAAAATCTATATTACGTACTCCAAATATACATTTGCCGGGCTTAACATTTAGTCCATATTTGTCTAACCGTTCAAAAACCATCTTCAAGTGATTTATATGCTCAGCTTCGTTTTCACTTGCAATCAGTACATCATCAATATATACAAACACAAAATCCAAACCATGTAAAACTTCGTTAATGAATCTCTGAAATGTTTGTGCTGAGTTTCTTAATCCGAATGGCATACGCATGAACTCAAATATGGTGTGGTAATAGCAGTCTTGTATATATCTTCTTCAGCCATTGGAATCTGATGATATGCTCGGACTAAATCTATCTTTGAAAATATGCTCTTATTCTTCATGTTAAAATTCAAATCATGTATATGTGGTAATGGATATCTGTCCGGAATAGTGACAAAGTTTAATCGTCTAAAATCGCCACAAGGACGCCAGTCATTCGAATCCTTCTTAGATACCAAGTGTCACGCCGAAGCAACACTAGAATTTGAGGGTCTACAAATTCCAGACTTAACTAGTAAATCAAACTCTGCCTTAGCAACTTTGCACTTAACCGGGTCTAAGCGTCGAGGTTTTCTAAAAGGTAATACTCCATTTGTAACAAGCCTATGTACAGTTGAATGTTTAACTGGATTAGAGTAGTCAGGTTCAGCGATTAAGGAAGGAAATTGTCTTAATAAATAGGTATATTTATCTTCAACAGCAAATAGCTTGGGTAAAGAAATCTTACAAGGACATGCAAAGGCACTAATCGATAAGTTTGTAAGAGGATCAATCAATGATTTGTTTTTAATATCTATTAGAAGTCCATATTTGTGTAAAAAATCTGCACCAATTATGGGTTTTTCTTTACTAGCTATAAGAAAAATAAAAGGAATTTCACGCTGTAGCCCCAGATCAACATTTAATATTTTCTTTCCAAAAGTAGGAATCGAGGTACCATTAGCTGCTGTCAAAACGATATCGGACGTAAGATTATTCTTCTTAAATTTTGAAGATGGAAGAACCGATATGTCGGCTCCACTATCAATTAAAAATTTTAATTTATTACTTTTATCAAAAATAAATAGGCGACGTGTTGATATGTCTACGTTACCATTGCTTGTCGCCTCAACAATGGTTCCATTTAGTTTTCCGTTTCTTTTGATTTTAAATAAGAACAAGGTTGTTCAAAATTTCTAGCCCGACTTCCGTATCTATAGTGGAACTTACATACCCATTCCCTGTTTCTGGACCTATTTCGCGATTTTGATCTATTTCTATTAATCGTTTCAATCATTGTTCTTAAACCTTGTGTAACTATATTAGAGTCTGAAGTTGGTCCTTTTAAATAACTAATCTCATTACTACACAGAACTTCCCATAACTTATCAGCCAACTTAATAATTTCATTAATATCTGATAAGTTGGAGCTCGTTAGAGCAATGTTTAAACTCTTTGGTAATTTTCTCAACCATAACTTCTTTAAAATTTCTGAATTAAAATTTGACCCTGCTAGTAATGCTAAAGAGCGATAGAATTCTGATGGCTTTTGATCTCCTATCTCCGAATCTGATAAAATTTTGTCAATTTTTTTACTTTCACTTAAAGAATGTCGTTCTATTAATATTCTTTTAAATTGTTCATATAAGTCTCCAGTAGTACGAGGACGTTGAATAACGTCTAGAACTGTTATGATAACATCTTGTGGCAAGGCTGTTATAATATATTCGTATTTAGTTCTACTTTGTGTAATTCCTTTTGTTACAAATTGCATTTCAGCATGAATAAACCATGCTTCTGGACAATTAGTCCAAAAAAGAGGTAATTTAACAGAAGTTGCTGCAACTTCAATATTTGACGCAGAAAAGTAATCTGAACCTAATAATGTACGTCTTTGCGAGTGACCTGGTAATTGAGTAGATGTATTCTCATTACTATTTTCTGAATTTGAATCTCCTACTGGATCCGTTGCTCTTGCGGAACCGTGTGAACGAGTAGGTGAGTGCAACATTTCGGAAGAAAAAGTAAGTTACAAAAAAAAAAAGTATATATACTATATGTGCAAATTTATAATGATATTAACTACAGTGGAAGGTTGTCTTCCTTTTTGTGAATGGAACTAAATAATACAATAACAAATCAATTCAGATGAATAAGTGTAAATAAATAAAATTAATACATATGTAATTGGAGGATATTGATTGATGATTTAAATTCTCTTGAGTAATTCTTGATTTCCGATAAGAACTTGAAATTTTGGGTGTAATTTGGATATTGAAACTCAACATTGAAGGGCAAATAATTGTCTTCTTAATTTGATATCCACCTCGAATATTTTGCAATATGTCTTCATTTTCTTCAATAAATTTTAACTGTTGGTTTGATTTACATCTCTAAGCTCCAGATTATGCAGAAAATGAGTAGTTTCTAAAGAAAAAAAATGTATCTTGATATCCACTTTCAGAAAAGTATAAAGTATATCCGCTTTATTTAATTTGTTGATCCACTATATCTTAATTCCATTTGTCAGGATGGCCAATTGTAGATTTTTATATAAAAGATTATAATCTACAATAATTATTTATTTTAATGATAAACAATTTTCATAAAAAACTTAATTTTATTTGAATATAAATTGTGGAACGTTATTATTTTATAATAAATTTTTTTAATAATAATGAAAAGTTTTGATAATTATATAAAATTAAAAAATCAATAGATTCTTAGATTTATTTTAAAAATTATAACTAAAGTTAAAAACAAATAAATAATATAATAGCCTACACTATGTTTATTTTTAAGTACACAAACTCAAATTCTTAGCTATTTTTTTGCCGGTTTCATTCACAATAACAACGTTCTTTGTGGAATGCTCGTTATAATACCAAATGAAAATTCGTTCGATCGATACTTTCGACTACAGTCGAATATCGATAGTTGCTCACAATAGGGGCCATAATCTACACACTCTTTAACAATATAATTTATGCAACTTTCGGTATATTAGTAATTTTCACGAGTAACCCATTTCATGATGTATTTGTAACACGAGAAATGTTAATTATGCTTATATATATATAAGTTGATGTAGGTACTAGAACTGTGATCAGCGTGACCATATTATCTTATTTTATGTTAAATTTAGCTTATTGTTTTGGATTTAGCTTCAAAATTTTCATTTAGCTCTTAGCTTATTTTTTAGCTTTTTTTAGAAACTCATTTAGCCTTTTTTTAATCTAAATTGTTAAAGACATAAAATTTTTGTAAGAATTATAATTTGTTACGGTTAAAAATATAAATTTGGAAAATATATAATGTAAATTGCTTATTTATACGAGAAATGGCACATTTAAAAATAGATGACATTGATTGCAATTTTGGAATTACAATGGCAAAAGTTAAATTAATATTACCCATAAGACTTTTAAGGAATTATCTTAGAGTTGAGTTGAACATAAGCAGCATGAATTTACTTAAAACAAAAATTAGAAATATATTTACTATAAGTAGCACTACTTCACTAAGAAAGGTTTTGTATTTCAGTATAAATGCTGTTATATTTTTGAAAACTGGTTAATAGCCCATTTCGGCTGACACAAATTAAGTCATTTCAAGCTGAAATTACGAACGAAATGAAAAGTGTTTATACATTTGACATTTGAGTTGATTTCGCAAACATCTTATTCACTGCGGCAGACATTGAAGTACTTTTTGCAGTTGAGTAAATTCTTTGTTACACTTATACAAATTTTTTTAATTTTCAACCTTCGTTTAATTTCATATTGAATCTAAAAATTTTATTTCTCATAATTGTTATTTCTCATATTTGTAAATTTACTCATGTATAAATGTACACGATGATTTGCTATTTAATTTAACGATATTCGACATTTCGAGCTCGAGATATGATTGGTGAAGTTAAAAAGGGTGGACAAATTAAAAAAATTAAAATATTGTTTATCTAATTTTTCGACCTTTTATATACATATGTCCAACAAAACTAATTTTTTAGGCTTTAGGTCAGTAAATTTTATATATTTTTAGTTTTGATCAGTATTTCGTTAACCTTTGGTTAACTTCTTCAGGATGATTCTTATTTTATTTGTTTTATTAGTTTTTGCCTTTTTTGTTTTCAATCAAACAAATGTTTTTTACAATTATAAATAACAATGTGTGTCATAAATAACATTTTTTTGATTGAAAACAAAAAAGGCAAAAACTAATTATAAAACAAATAAAATAAGAATAATCCTGAAGAAGTTAACCAAAGGTTAACGAAATACTGATCAAAACTAAAAATATATAAAATTTACTGACCTAAGGCTTAAAAAATTAATTTTATTGATAATTAAAATATTTCAAAAATTGTTCCACAAAAAAAAAATTACCTTGATTTTCGAATTGAGAGAAACAAAATACATAATTAAAATCACCACGCATCAAATGTAAATTTTCGTTGTAAATTAGTATTATTTTATAAAAACTAATTTTTAAATTTTGCTTATCAACGAAATACATTTTCAAAAAAGCTTGTTTTCTAAAGACCAACAGCGAATTAATAATTTTGCTTTGCTTTTAATCATTTTTATTAGTGCATAATGCATTATGTAAAATGAAAAACTGAAAGTTAGTATAATTGATGAAATTTAACAAGGTTTTAAGAAATTCCATCATACAATTTTATATAAACAATTTGCCCATAATGTTTATGTTATTATTATAGTAGAAATTTGTAACCGTCTATGGCCTGCATTGGCTAGGTTATTGGTAATAAATATATAAATAAATAAATAAATAATGTATTTTTAACTAACAATTACATCCCAGCGTGGTTTTTAATGTGAAATTGTATAGCAAAACTCGTTAAGACATTAAATTTTTACACTTATGTATGCTAAACCCATGGGAGGTTTTCAAGAATTTAAACAAATTTTTGGTTCATTTAAAGGAAATACAATTTTGTAATGCAATAAAAGAATAAATAGCAAAAATAAGCACTTTAAAAGAAACAATGTAATTAAAAAGAAGTATGTATTAAATTTTAGCATTAGGTTTCAGCTCTATAATTATATTTTAGATTTTTTTTAAATCAATTTAGCATCAACAATTTTTAGGATGTGGTCACACTGCTTAGAACAGTAGCATGCGAAATAACACGCTCAAATAATCTACGACGCACATACATTCTACGTTGTTTGTTTTTTCTTTTGCACATACACATAATTATACACTTCTATGCTCATTTTACAATTGTCATTCGGTGTGCAGTAGTGAAATATGCTTGGACACAACAATAACTGATGCCCTCGCTTGGCAGATACACAAATGCTGTTGCATACTTTTGATAAAATTGAATACCATTTTTAGTGTTCTCATAAAATCAAGAGCACTAAAAAGAGAGAACAATTCAATACTGTACAACATGAAGGCTACACAAACAACCATCGTTTGCACAGCTCTATTTGACACTAAATTGCTAAAGGTAGAGGTCCATAGCTCGCTTTTTACGCGTTATGCTTTATACGTGTTTCATCCTCTTGTTTCTTTCAATACTTTGTTCGCGCTGAGTTACATGCACTGCTTTTCGTGCGCCATTTTATTTTTGTTTTGATCAGCTGTGTGCGTTTGTTTATAAATACTTATAATGAAAAAATGGAGAGTGAAATCGAGTTTTAAAAGAATTTGTGGAGTTAGTCGAGTTTGTATATTTAATTTTATGTGCAAAAAATGCCTATGAACAATTTCAAAAAAAGAACGGAAATTAAGTGGGTTTTTTGAAACCACATTTAAAAAAATTAAAACTTCTGACCCTGAGCAATTTCGGACCGCGACAAGAATGTCTGCTGACGTCTTTGACTATTTATTCAGAACTTTAAAAGATAGTATAGATAGATAGATAGATAGATAGATAGTATACTTACCTGTTAAGCAGACCTCTTAACTAACAGAATTCCAAGCCGCTGCTCTCCTTATTTTATTTCTATATAGCAGCGAGCTTTTGTTATACATATAAAAGCTCGTGCTTTTTTACAGCATTAATTAAATTTTCTTCCATTTTATTGCTTAAAAATATTTAATGCACACAAAGTAAATAATACAGATTTAGCGGAGATGACACTCAGTACGTAAAAGTAATCGATAACTAATACGCAAAATTTGTTACTGAGAAAAGTGTGGTCAAAAGTTTATTAAAATATATCGCATTAATAAAATATTCACATATTTTATTAAACAAGTTTTTTTTACTAAGAAATTTTTTTTATTGAAAAAAAAAGAAAAAAATTATCCACGGCAAAATAATATTTATCGATAACGTAAGAAACAAAGTATTATTTAACATCTTTAGCTTTCAAGAACAGCTGACTTTTTTTCATGGTGCTTGTAACGCGTACAAAAGTAGAAAGTAGACCTACTTTTCGCTTTGAACGCGCCTACGCGTTCTGCGTTTTTTGCAATGTAACTTGTCACATACTATTGCATTGATTCTACTTTTTGGAAAATTGCATAGAAAGCGCAACGCGCATAAAGCGAGCTATGGACCTCTACCTTAACTGCGCCACACGACGTAGGACAGAAGAAAAAAAAATTAACTTGTTCTACAAATGCAAATTCTTACGCATTCGTGCGTGTCTTGATTGTAACGTGTTCTATAAACATGGTGTAAAACAAATATGAAACAGAGTTGAATAAAGAAAGGCCTACTACTTAATTGCAACTCTTGTTGCCGTGTTGCACCGCTTCTGTCCGCTTATGAGAGGTATTTATAACAATATTTTTAAGAATTTAATGTCCGCGTTTGGTTATTAGAGTGTCCGTATGGAAAACCTAATGACAGTGTTGGATCTAGGGTTACCGCTAGGAATTTTAGAAAAGTCGCACAAAAGGTCGTTTTGTGAAAATAAAAGTTGCACCTCTTTTATTAACGTTTTTCATTAATAAAAAGCATAACAAAACAAAAAGCTTATTGCAGAATCCATTTTTATCATATTTCACAACACATGCAGTTGCATTATACATGCTTATATATTTTTTTTTTTTTTTTTTTTTGAATGCATGATTTTTTATTTATTGTATCTTCATATATGAACTAACAATAAGTATTCAAATCTTAAATCTAAAAATATAATTAGGCCCGACCAGTGTCGGACATAAGCTTAGTAATAGTTATATATAATACATAAGTAGTGATAGTCAAAAGGAAAAAAATAAAGTATTTTCAAGAAGTCCCATCTGGAGTGCTATGAATAAGAGCCCATGTGTCCCTCTTTTTTAGGCGGATGTGTCCAGTAAAGTTCAAAATATTACGGGCAAGCGGATTAGGATGTGACTCGAGTTTTGTTAAATATTTGCCAGCGTATTTTGCAATTTCTTCAGTCACTAGTGGCATATTTAAATCACGATGTATATTTGAATTTTTTATATACCATGGAGCCAATGTTATTAAGCGTAAAATTTTGTTTTGCCTTCGTTGGATTCTCTCGACATTAGAAGCTGAAGCAGTGCCCCATAACTGTATTCCGTAGCACCATATTGGTTTCAAAATCGTCTTGTATATTAAAAGTTTACAATCTAGACTGAGTGAAGAATTTCTACCAATCAGCCAATGTAGCTGAGTTAATTTCAGTTTCATTTGTGTTAGCTTTGAGTCAATATGGGGCTTCCATGTAAGCCGTCGATCAAGGTGTATACCAAGGTATTTTACGTGTGAATGTTGAAGAACAACTTGATTGTTGATTCGAATAGGGGAACAAGTATCTCTTCGCAGGGTAAATGTTACCTGGACACACTTTTGCTCGTTTACTTTGATTCTCCATAAATTTAACCATAGTTCCAGTTGTGTAATATGTTCTTGTATCGGGAAGCCTCGTGAGGGTTTTCGTGCATACTAATGCAGGCTGTATCATCGGCAAACGTAGATGTATGAATATTGCTGCTCAAAGGCATATCACAAGTGTAAATCAAATACAAAACTGGCCCCAGTATGCTCCCCTGTGGCACACCGGATGATATAGATTCGGGCACACTCATGAAGTCTCCTTCCACAACCGTAAACTTCCGGGTAGTAATATAACTTTCTAATAGCTTCAGAAAATTTATTGGTAAATATGATTTCAATTTTAAAATAAGACCTTCATGCCACACTTTATCAAATGCCTGAGAAACGTCGATAAACAGCGCAGAACAATACTTCTTTTCTTCAAATGTTCTTCTTATAAATTGAACCAATCTATGAGTTTGTTCGATGGTGCTATGCTGACTTCTAAAACCAAATTGATGCACCCATTACTAACTAGAATTGGGGACAATTTTGTCATGAGCAGTTTTTCGAAAAGTTTTGACATTGTTGATAGCAGACTTATTGGCCTGTATGACTCAGCCTTGGTAAGGTCTTTGCCCGGCTTTGGAATCATTTTAACTTTGGCAAGCTTCCAGCTATTTGGAAAATACTCCAGTCGTAAAATGGCGTTAAAAATAAATAATAGGATTCTAATTGCAATACGAGGCAACTTTATTAGCATCTGGTTACTAATTCCATCAATACCCGGAGCTTTCTTCGGGTTAAGTTCAGCAATTACTTTTTGTACATCACACGTTCTAAATTTTATGGGTCGAGGGGGTAGCGCCACTACATTCGGCAAATCAATAACACCAGTACACGAGTTAGGGGTAAATACTGATTTTAAATGCTCAGCAAATAGTTTACCTTTTTCAGTATCGCTTCTTGCCCAACCCCCTGTAGATGTACGCAGAGGTGGTTTAAACGCAACAGGTGTTTTAAGCTTTCTAGCAGCGCGCCACAAGGAGTAATTAGATGCTGGTGTGGCATCAAGACCTTCCAGATAGTTTTTAAAAGATGCAGTTTTTTCAAATGCAAGCAAGTCTTGGAGTCGTTTAGTGCACTCTTTAAATCTGATTTTATGTTGTGGTGATCTGTGCTGTTGCCATTCCCTTCTAGCTCTTCTTTTTTCACTTACAAGACGTTCAATATCCGTAGAATAAATTCTATTAAATCCAGTCTGCGGGTAGGAGGTAGTCGCATGTTCAGCAGCCTGTTTTATATTTTTGATAAGATTGCCAATGTTAAATTCAATATCTTCGGATGTTCTTAGTATAATGTTTTCCGTACAATGAGTACTGAGATATTTTCTGAATCCCAGCCAATTAACACAGTTGATCGTCTTCACATACGGGTGAGGTAAGTCACTACTTAGTGGGCTACAAATTGTAACGATCGTGGGAGAGTGATCGGAGGAAAGATCTTGAGACGCTTCAACATGAACTAATTCCCTAGAAATATTTTTCATGACTCCAAAATCTATAACATCCGGAATTTTTTGTATGTCCGTAGGCCAGTAAGTGGGCTCCCCACTCGAAATGACGTCCAAGCCCATTTTTGAAATTGTGTTGAACAATGCCCGACCTCTAGGTGTAATAAGACGCGAACCCCAGAACGTATGTTTTGCATTGTAGTCGCCAGCTGCTACGAAGCAAGGGCCAAGGGATTTGTAGAAATTCTCGTATTGGTCCTCAGTAATTGCGAACCTAGGAGGGGAGTAAATTGATGATATGACAAAATTAGTGCAAAAATTTTCGATACAAATATTCGTTGCTTGTAAATGTTCTTCGCAAATGTTGTCAATAATATAATGCTTGAGTCTTGACTTTATTAAAATTGCTGATCCACCGCATGCTCTTCCTCTCGGGTCCTTTGAATCATATAAGGTGTAGCCATAAATTTTCAAAAGGCTTCTCGAAGTCAAATGAGTCTCAGAGACCAACATTATATATGTACCCAGCAAAAAATTACACAGTATCATATAATGACTTACTTTTCTGATTACCAAATTTCATTATTCGCTTACAAATCACATTATCTAAAATTTAAAAAAAATATATACAAGTTGCTAAATGATGGGAATATTTTTTTTAGATTAAATAGATTACGTGAACAAGTTGCCAAATAAAAAAGTAAGTACTTCTCAAGAATCGATTATTTTAGTCTCACGCCTTGTTAAAATCATTAAGCTGGTAATCCACTACGTAATAGCTTCCACCAAAAATGCTTCATTCCAAACCCGATTACCTTTTTTGAAATTTTTTGCTGGGTATGTACATGTTTTCATGTACCCTGAAGATTTTAGCTAAAACTATTCTTTGCAACATCTACTGAAAATTTATGAAACATTTCTTAAATACATTTTATACATGACATGCATGTTGCAAAAAAGTGATAAAAGTGTTTCTGTGAATTGCTTTTAAATTTTGCCGACGTTATTTTCACGATTTTTTTTTTATAAAAATAATCAAAAAACTTTTAATTTACTGCAAATTAACTGTTTTTTGAGAAGTTTCACAAAAAAGGGTAAAAAGTCGCAACAAAATTAAAAAAAGTCGGTGACAAAAAAAGTCTCACAAAAAAAATGGTCAAATTGCGACTTAAGTCGGGTGAACGGTAACCCTGGTTGGATCTACAAAACTTGTGCGGTTATTAGAGGTGTCCGGTTGTAGGAGGTGTCCGTTATGAGAGGTTTCATTGTATATATAATACATATACATATGAATGCATGGTCAAGGGGGATTCTCCCTCTATGTAAAATATTAAGCAAAATGTCAACAAAACTAAAAAACACTTTTTGCAAATTGATATTGATATACATTGCATGCCATAAGGCAAATTTATTTCGCCTCTGCTACCACCTCATAAAATAATTTCGCTTTATTTTTCATGTTTCAGTAAAGGTGAAGTTACATAACACGCGTTAGTGAGCGTGCGAACTGTAGGCATCTGTCAAAAAAAGTTGATATAGTGTTTTTGCATACGACAAGTTACATACCAAACTCTTTGACGCGTTTGCCGCAGAAAGTTGGTTAACTTTCAACTTTTTAACGCGTTGTGCTGTTTTGACAACTAATCGGCCGACAATAAAAAAGAAAAAATTTTAAAAAATTAGAATCATGAAGGAAAATCTTAATAAAGAGTTTGAAAACTATACAGTATTGCACAAAAGAGGAATTGAAAATGTTCCAAGATCATTTTTCAATGTAAAAATTAATAAAAAAAAAAGCTGAAAGAAAAGGCGTTTGCAACGCGTGTTGTGTAAAGCATGGTACTCCGTTCGAAGTTGTGAAAAATTTTCAGTGCCATTCGTTATTTCGCGTGAAAAATTTGACATGTACTAAATGTAGCCCAACTCGCGGTTTTTTTAATAAATTTCTCGCTTTTATTGCTTGAAAGTATGCAACATTGTTAAAATTCCGTGCGAAAAAAGTACTGATCATGTTGTTTCGCAGCTAAACTAAAATGATGCCAGATTAATTTTGCATGGAAAGACATGATTTTCCGTATTTTTCACACCAAGAACATAGTACTCTGTTCTGGCGAATTTATTTCGCAAATATTTCATACCAAATGCAGTTTGAAAGCATTTCGCACGAAATTGTGAACAGAGTATC
Organism: Tachina lurida; assembly: GCA_944452675.1. Classification (NCBI taxonomy): domain Eukaryota; kingdom Metazoa; phylum Arthropoda; class Insecta; order Diptera; family Tachinidae; genus Tachina; species Tachina lurida. Next base: position 110,190,420 of record OX101753.1, on the reverse strand, counting down.
AGGCTTAACTTGCCATTATTCATGCGGTAAAGTTTTCAATCGCACGATATTCGTCGATGAACAAACGGGTGTTATGTATTTCTACCTTAAGTGTTGCCATGCTCAAAAAATTCTTAGAACTTTTACACTGAAAAAAAAAATACTTAAGAAAATCAAACGTTGGTCAAGTTTTAACATAGTAAAAACAAAATTTATTGCAAAATATACCAATCGAAAAGTATTCGACTCAGCCGGTTTTTATATTGTAAAAAACCGGACTCTTCGAGATTCGAAAAATCAACGTTTTAAAACCGGTTGAAAAACCGAGTCGATCACCCTAGTATGTACGTACATACTAGTGATGCACGAATATTCGTATTCGAATTGTCGAATATTCGGCCATGCTTAGATATTCGTATTCGCCAAATTCAGGCAAATACTAATACGAATATTTTTCCAAAGAAAATAAATAAATTCATAAATCCTAAACGAAATTTAAATAAATGGCTAAAAATATTAGTTTGTACAAATCCATGAAATTTTTTATAGAAATTTGTGCTTTGTATCATTTTCAAATAGTATTTAATGAATATCATTAAAATTTTGGGTTGTTTTTATTAACTTTAAAGTACGCCAACAGGAGTATGAAGTCCTTTTTCATAACAATTTTTTAATATTTCATATTGCAGGCGTAAATAGAACCCAAATTTAATGTCTATAAATTTCACATAATTAACATTCGTTACATCACTAGTAAATGCATATGTTTTTGCACACATACATCCATATAAATATATGTTTTTGCTTACAATTTATTCAGTGTTGTGAAATGAATTTATTTGCTTTTTTCCAACACTAAAACAAAAACTCGATTCGCTTGGTATCTAGTGACATCATCGGAAAATTTCTTGCTTTCGAAATTAATCTACTCGAATGCAATTTCGATCAATAGTGCAGGAATTAGCCCCCTGTAATTAAAAATAAGTGGGTATTTTCAATCAAAAAAGATAAGAATAGTGAAAAATTTAAATATGAATCCCGATTGGTGGCTAAAGGATGCAGTCAAAAGTATGGTGTTAACTAAATAGAGATGTTTTTACCAGTGACAAGATATTTTACAGTTCATACTGTTTTGGCATTAGCTGCTAAATATAACTTATATGTACTAAAGTCCTGCACAAGACTATTTATAAGAACTTTCAAGACATGAGGGATTTTTCAAATGCTTTACTACAGCAAAGTCTTCTAAAACAAACGCTAAGCAACACTGTTTGCAAGAATTTGTTTCAGTTATTGCAAGTATAGGAGTAAAGAAGAAAATACTTCGTGACTGAAAAATTTGTGATGCTTGTTTCTTTCTACGCATGGGCGCGTATAAAAGCGTCATGCATGTACATACACACACGTTGTGTGTATGCTCTTCTATTTTTCTGCACACAAACAAAGGTTCACATGCATTTACATTAGTTGTGTGCGCTTGCTTAAAAAAACCTCCCTTAAACACATAATAGCTTACCATCTACATCTTACACACACACACTCAAACGTACAATATGGAAAATAACAAGCATACACGTATCAACACTACTTTGTTGACTGTTTGTTCGTAACAAGAAGTCTTGACGACATTGCTTGTTAGCACTCATATACACGAACACCAATGAATCTATTGTGCTTTGCTTATAATACGACAGCATTTATTATTGGTTTAGTATAATGCAGCAATGAGAATACATTTAAAAAACAAGACAATTTACGCAGGTCTATAATATGTATGTACACTAGTTATATGTCAGTACTGCTTATGTATGGTGGTATAGATAGCGAAATTGACATGGAGCAACCAGTTGGATCCAAAGATCCGAATAATTTAGAAATGGTATGTATACTGAAGAAATATATTTACGGACTTAAGCAATCAGGGCGTAACTGGAATTTAAAATTAGATGAAACCATTGAATCAATTGGATTTAAACAATGTAATACAGATACATGTGCATTTACAACGAACTCAGAACTCATTATAACATCATAATGGTTTATGTTGATGATTTATTAGTAATTTGCTAAAAAAATTGGAAATATTAGATAAAATTAAAAATTATTTGTCAACGAAATCGAAATTGTTGATAAAGGTCCAGTGAATTATTTTCTAGGGATGGGGATTGAGAGAAAACAAGACATTGCAACTTTTCAGTTATCCCAAAAGAAAATCATAAGAGACCTTCTAAGAAAAAATAATATGCTAAACTGTAGAAGAGGTAGTACTTTGGTACGAAGGAGTATTTGAGCCAAAAACCTGGCCTAAAATGCAAAAATTAATTTAAAGAAATCTTAAGAGCTAACTACACCGTTCCGCTTTGCTACATTCATCCCCATTAAAAAAACAACTTGAAAATTTCATCAGAACCTAAAAATTTTTGTGTCCCTTTGCTTTTGTTTGTTTACCCATCAACAATAATCTGAACTGGTTTTAAGGTTTTAACACTTTAATTGCATACCAATCAATAAAGGTACTGAATTTTATATTCTAATGCTGTTGTTAATATCAAAAATTGTTCTAGACAATATTCTAAGCTCATACCATTCAGTTATTTCGATCAATTATGTCCTATGACAATCATGTGTTAAATTGTTAAATTGATGTTTCATCTTTCAACTGCTTGCAGCTGAGTTCATCACTGCTGTAACTAATGATTTGTATGTTAATTTTTTGCAGAGTATATTTAAAAGCATATGGTTTCATTTTACTGGCAAAAATTTGTCCAGTAAAAATTTGCATTTACTCAGTAAATGAACTATCATTTTTCCCTCTCAATCCGCCCTCTTATTTACTGGACTATGTGTACGCGAACGTAATCCAGTAAAAAATGGTAAAAATTTGTATTATTACTACTGTGAAGCACTTTATTGAGACAAAAATTTCATATCTCTTTGGAAGCTGAATGTATTGCTTCCAGCTGGCTCATCACGAACAAAAAAATCCTTCATTCGTGCACAACAGCAAGTGATTCTGTAACAGTGTATCCCTTACAAAACCGCTTCTAGGAACCAGTAATGTTTGCTGGGTAGTTCTTATATATCTATGTATTAAAACTTTCATTCCCAATTGTTCAACAATTTTGTACTCAATCTTAATAGATTTTCAAGTTAAATTTTAAAAATGTTTACAAATGTTTAAAAATATACCAACAAAAAATAGAATAAACAAGTAAGAGTGGTATATTCTGTTGTGCCGAATCTTATATACCCTTCACCAAAGTACGTAAATGTATGTAGTATACAGACACATACATACATATGTGTTTTATAAAAAAATTTATAAATTTTTTCTCTAGTGCAATTTTTTGTAAGTGATCTCTCAGTATTTTTCGATTAAAGAATTTGATTCAATTATTTTATTTTCGATACTAGCAACCCAGTAAAAAAAATTGGAAGTCAATTCAAAAATAACTACATTTTTATTGCTTCTAAAAAATCGATATTTTTAATTTGTTGATAGTTCGCAGAAAGCCAAGTAGAAGTTTATTTTAGTCATACAGAATCTTGTAATTCCTCCATAGTTTTAGAAAATACTCACCAGAATTTAAAAAAATCGATTTTTTTAAAAGAAATTTATGAACTAATTTTAGTCTAAAATTTAAAAGTTATTTACTTAAATTTATATGAAAACACTGCTTCGGGCTTAAATTCGTATAAAAAAAATTAACTGTTAAAACAAAGTACCTATTTACCATTTTTCCTAGATGAAAATATTATCATAGAACACAAAAAAGGAAATTTTTCTTAAAATCAGTTCCAATTCGGTGACCAGGCATCGAAAAAGAGAACTTCTTGCAATGACAACCGTATGTAAAAGTCATTAGAACGGATCGAAATTTGCACTACTTCCAGATCGCAAACTCTACATTTTCATGACTTTTTTGGAGCGTCTTTTTTTACTGGGAATAGTTGAATATTTTATTCTACACTCTGTGGTTAAGAAATATTTTACATTCATTCTTATTCCAGTCAACATCGACGTCACGTCAATACAATACCAAAAAATTGGGGCTTGTTTACTCGCTCTCGAGATGTTCGAAAATTGTGCTGCTATTTAATAACTCTAAAATATTCTTAGTATTGCACCTCCATATCAAGTAAACTAACTTGTTTTATATTTTCCCGTATTTAATAATCATTGATGTTGCAAAACTGCATTAGGTATCCACAAAAATTAAACGTATAAAAAATCTTGAGTAATGATTTTCCTAAAACTATTTTTTACCGACATTTTTTTTAATTTCCAACCCTGGAACCATATTTTTAATTTTTCTGTCTTAATACTAATTTATTTCTTTCTAAAATATAAAATATATTTAATTACTAAAGAAATAATTAGTTTTAAATACCAGAAAACATTTAAGTTTTTAAGCTCTGGAGCTTAAGTCATGAAGTATATAAAATTTGTAAGCAAAAAGAAAAAACTAAATTGACCTAGTTACTTTTATAAAAAAAATCCAACCCTGGAATCATCCTTTTAGATTTTTCTGATTGAAAAAATACGTAAAGTGTGTTAAGTGAACAAAGGAAAAAAAGTTAGTTTTATTTAGTTACTTTAATATCCAGAAAAAAATTAAAAGTTTCCATCTCTGGAGCTGAGGCTTTCATTTTTCTAGTTTTATACGCCAAATTTTTCTTTCAGAAGCATAAAATATATTTAATTTATAAAGAAAAAGAAAAAAATTATTTAGACCTAGTTAATTTTAAATAGCACAAAAAGTGTAAGTTTCCCAATCCTGGAATCATCCTTTTTTATTTTTCTGATCTCTTACACTAATTTCTTTCTTTTAAGAATATAAGATATGTTAAATTATAGAAAAAAAGGAAAAATTAGTTGCAGTAAGTTACTTTTATATAACAAAAAAAGTTAAGGTTTTCCAACCCTGAAAACGTCTTTTTAATTTTATTATTTTTTTAATGTAAAATACTAATTTTAGACGTACTGAAGTGTAAAATAAGTTTATTTTTAAGAAAATAAATAAAAATTTGTTTTCGGTAGTTACTTTTATATGGAAAAATAAAGTTTAAGTTTTCCAGCTCTGCAATCGTCATCTCGATTTTGAAGAATTTAAATACTAATCTATTTTGGAAAATTTCTGACACACTACTTCAAGAACGAAGTCTCTAGCTTTTCTGGAAGCTTCGGAAACCCGGACATAGCTTATTCGTCTTCCCTATGCATAAGGTTCCAGAATATATATACTTTATGGGTCGCTTATTGATATAATAGAAATTACAAACGGAATGACAAACCTATATATACCCTTTACCATTTTTTTGTTAAAGGGTATAAAAATAGCAGGTGATAAGTTTAATGAAGACACATTAAAAGTTTGTTAGTTTCCTGGCTAATCAAACGACACGTTTAAGAAAGAGCACCAATTTACATAAAAGTTTGTTAAACTAAAACCGATTAGCTTATTCGTAATGTATACGCTTACGTAATAGTATTACATCTTTAATATTCATAATTTCCAATGCTTCACAACATACAGTTTTGAACAACATAAAAAACTGGAACTATTTAGTCAAGAGATTCATAGATATAACAATTTATTAATAAGCATACACCGTTGTTTGTATGTTTAAAATTTAAATTTTAATGGCCTTATCTACGATCAGTTAGTAGTCACTATGATATTAATAAATAAATTTTTTTAAGCGACAACGCCAATTGATTATTTACGCATTTGGGAATCAACCAAATAATACAAAATATACTTATTAAAAAAATTAAACACATTATAAATTAAAAATCCCGAAAATAATCTTAAGAACCCTAAAATTATTCTTATTAACCTTAACACGAGTAGAAAAGAAAATATTATGCTATTTATTTAAAAGATGAGCGCTTATCCGAAATTCCATTTATTCTTTCTAATTTTTGTAGCAAATATATTTACAAATAAATAATTTCAGTATGATTGTATCCTTGTATCCTCTAAATCCAACCTAAGTAAAAGGCCATTTCAATAAAACATACTGCTCATTTACACAAACAACGTCATAACTAAAAAATTCAATAAAGTGTGACTTTGACCGCGCACGATGGGTTTCGTACATTCGGTTTTGAGAATTTTTTAATGATGCTTTTTTGAAGTTTATTTCAGTTTAAACGATTTTTTTCTGTTTTTTTTTTCATTTTGGCGAATTTTTTTATTTTTACGATTTTTTTCATTTTGGCGATTTTTTGTTTTTGGAGTTTTTTTCATTTCTGTGATTTTCTTCGTTCTGGAGATTTTTTTCATTTTGGGTTTTTTCTGTTTTTGCGGTTTTTTCTTCATTTTCGCTACTTTTTTTTCTTTTGGCGATTTTTTTCATTTTGGCGGTTTTTCGCGATTTATTTTAGTATTAGACATTTTTTTTTAATTTGGTGCTTGTTTTCGTTATGGCGATGTTTTTTTCTTTTGAAGATTTTTTTCGGTTTGGCGATTATATAAATTTTTAATTTTTTAGTACTACCGTTTTTGAAAATTTCAAGAGTTTCGCTCTTACGGTTTCTAAGATACAGCAACTTGTTAAAATGCCACAGTCAAAATTGCATTAACTGATGGCACACCCTTTACGGTTCTCGAGAAAATACTCTGTGAGAGACGAACGGACAGCGTAGCGGAAACAATAAGGTTCCGTACACCAAAGGTGAAAAAACAGTTTGCAAGAAAATCAGTTTGAAGTTTTCAATTCATACTCAAATTAAAGAAAAAAGAAAATTTAATTTTAGTTAGTTTTATTATTATCAGGAACAGGAGTTTCATGCAAATGCATGTTATTTCCCTTAACCCTGATAATGGCAAGGACGAAATACATATCTTTACGAAACAATGAATTTATGTAAAATGGCATCGATCGGTTAGTGCAATATTTTGCCGAAAATGCATATTTTTGCACAATTTGGTCATCACTGCATATTTTTGTGTGTGAACCAGGACATACTTGGCAACATTTATGACGTCGTTGACTTCGACTGTATTTAACAGATTCACAATGCAAACTTCGCATACGAACATTAAAGCTATCATTATGAGGTTATGTGCTTTTCTCTTGCATTTTTTGTTTTTTTTTGCAGGAATTGAAAAACAATCCTATTTACTACGTTTGTATACTACTTTCAGACTGTTTAATGACTAAACTTTTAAATAAACATACACGCATGAGTTGAGTGAGAGTCTAAACACAATGTTTGCGGTGCGGTGCGATTTCTCGTTGCGGGAGAAAACAATAAACATAATACAACGGAAGACGGCTACGGCAATACTTGTCAGTGATTGTTTTAATTTCTATTAATTTGTTTGTGGATACATTTTTATAAAATTTTCTAACAAATTTTCTATTTGTTTAATATTTTGTAATGGAGGACCAGAGTTGGGCAAAATACATGGCTTGCGGTATTTGAAATACAAAATACTTGCTGGTCATGTATTTAAAATACAAAATACTTTCAGGCTATGTATTTAAAATACAAAATACAAAATACTTGTATTTAAAATACAAAATACTTTAATTTTTTGTACGTATTTAAACTACAAAATACTTCCACATCATTTATGTATATATGAATGGTGTTTTTACTGGTGGTATTACGAGTATTAGTTCAGGCTTACATGTGCTCGCAATGACAATGTGGACACTTATGCAATTTCAAAGCTGAACTTAAAAAAAATTGAAAGTCTAGACGAGGACTTGACAACATAATCTCCCAAGGCAAAAGCAATCATGTTGTTTTTGTATTGTTATAATTGTTGTAATAGTACCACCTGCAAATAAAACGCCTTGTGACAAGATGCTTCAGAATTGGCAACTGATTGGTATAGCTATGTTTTTTTTAGCGATTCTAATATTTTGTTATTGTTTTGACGAATCATACATTATAAATCGATCAAAATGCAAAACGCCAACAATGTAATGTATTTTGTAAATGTATTTTGTAAATTATGTATTTAAAATACAAACTACTTGCATGTCATGTATTTAAAATACAAAATACAAAATACTTCTACGTCATGTATTTAAAATAAAAATACAAAATACGTATTTGTATTTCAAATACGTATTTCAAATACATGTATTTAAAATACTGCCCAACCCTGCATACATATATAATATTTTGTAATGGCAGTAACTAAAAACAAGAAATTATTAACATTTTATACATTGGCAGATATATTTCATATATTTTTTAAACTTTAATATCTTATTACAAAAGTTTTTTAACTTCATAATCATTTTTTTGTTCACAATAATGTTGTGAAAACCGTCAACTATTCAAAAACTATGGCAACATCAGAAAGAGAAAGAGAGTAAAAAATTGAGAGAATAAGAAAGTGCGCAGAGAAAATAAAATAGATTTTAATTTTATACCGTTCCGCACTGCGGTTTTTTACTTCAAAATCGTATGAAAAACCGCACCGCAATAAATTATCGTTACATTGTGTTCAGACTCTGAGCTGAATCAATGTGAGTAGTATAAGTATTTTCCTGAAATTATAAATCAAACCGAGGTGATTTATTAGTGTGAGTGTGGCATGACTATGAGTCCAGCAAGAACACTCCCAGTCAAATGATCGGTCATTTGACTGGGAGTGGTGATGGCTTTAGCTACTCGTATCTAAGTTTCTATCAGTTTGTTAAGGCCAGTGTGGAACAAGTGATGTAAACTTTTGTATCCGTTTGATTTTGCATCTTTGTCTAACTAATTTAAAATATCTACTATGGAACATATATATCTGACCTGCTTGCTCTGCTGTATTTTACTTGGCATTGATGATGCATGCGGTAGTCACGTCTGACTGATCACACTTGATGTACTATATAACCGTCATAGTAAACTATTCAAATATGCATAATTACATAAGTAAACACAATTTTTATGTTGTATAAAACGTTTATTATTATAAAAAAATATAGAATTAAGTAAACTATTAAGAATAATTATTAAAAAAAACACAAAATAACGTAGATGGTGTCTGCCCCTTCATACTGGTTTGAACCACCACCACACTTTGTTTTATAAATCTCTAAAATTTTAAAAAGAAAAGTATGGTTTAAATTAAACATTGTAAATTTATTTTATTTACTATTGTTTTTACTTAACTTTTTTAACACTTCTATATATTTTAATTACACAGACCGAAAGAATTGTAATTTTACAATAAAATGCCATGTTTTTAAATTTTTGGCATATACATATTAGATGTTCCACTCTTACATATGTATGTATATTAGAGACCTGCGTAAATTGTCTTGAAATGTAAATACGTCTTGTTTTTTAAATGTATTCTCGTGGCTGTAGAATGCTAAACCAATAATAAATGCTGTCGCATTATAAGCAAAGCACGATAGATGCGTTGGTGTATGTGTATATGAGTGCTAACAAACAATGTCGTCAAGACTTCTTGTTATGAACAAACAGTCAACAAAGTAGTGTTGATACGTGTATGCTTGTTATTGTACGTTTGAGTGTGTGTGTGTAATATGTATATGGTAAGCTATTATGTGTTTAAGGGAGGTTTTTTTTAAAGCAAGCGCACACAACTAATGTAAATGCATGTGTGCGTTTGTGTGTTCGCAGAAAAATAAATGAGCATACACACAACGCGTGTGTGTATGTACATGCATAACGCTTGTATACGCTTTCATGCGTAGAAAGAAGCAAGCATCACAAATTTTTCAGTCACGTAGTATTTTCTTCTTTATTCCTATACCTGCAATAGCTGAAACAAATTATTGCACAGTGTTGTTTAGCGTTTGTTTTAGAAGATTTGTATGTAGTAAAGCATTTGAAAACTCCCTCATGTCTTGAAAGTTCTTATAAATGGTCTTGTGCAGGACTTTAGTATGTACTTAGTGGTAAAGTGCTCATAGATCAGTGTAGGCTTAACCAAGCTTTTAAGGTTTTAAAAATTTTGCAAAAGGGACAAATGCTTTAAAATGACTTATTAAAAAAATTATTAAGGCTTTAAAAAGGGTTTATAAAGCTGATTTTCCTAAAAAAATTATTATTAAGTCTTTATAATATTTGTAAAAAGGCTGTAAGCTTTCAGACTTTACTTAAAAATGTTGTTTTCTATGTAGGAGTATAAAAAGTATGGGAAAGAACTAGGGATGGGCAAATGAAAAAAATTTATCGAAAACATCGATATTTCGATATATCGATATTTTTTGCCTATATATGTTGCCAAAATATTCCAAATCTAAAATAAATACACATACTAACATATCGTGCCATAACCGCCAAAAAAAAGTTGAAGCGATATAAATTTTGAACAACTATTAAGACCTTATGGGTTTTTAAGGGTTCTTAAAAAAGATTTCCATATAAAATGTTGCTTATGAAGACTTTAGAAAGCCTTAATAATTTTTATAAATTAGGATGTTAATCATTGATTAATGAATGCCCGTTTTTAACACTTCAAAGGTCATCATTGCGGAATACGAGAAATCTCCACTTTGCATCCAAACAATAAAATTTAAGGAAATTTCGGATTTCATTAAAACTTAATGAAATCCATGAGTGGAGAAAACAAAAACTGATATTGGTATCGAAAAAGGAAATAAATTTATCCATACATCTGTATGTTAAATTTGTATTATAACACAATTTCTGAAAAACTGCATTCATTTCAAATGCACAATTGCTGTACTTTTCGCTTATAATTCATTCTGCTTAAAGGCCAAAAACGGATGCAATCCAAAACTGTCATATTCACTTGCAGGTTTTTTTTATTTCATACAAAGTATTTGTTGTAAAGTCCATTTCGGTTGTAGTCCATTTTCGTTTAAAGGCCTCGTTTTATTTGCATGCGTAACTAATATTGTTAATACCAGACTTGTTTGCCTGGCTTAACTGAGATGTAAGTGGTGGGGCTTATCCAAGTGGTACACAAGGATAAGCAATTTAAAGAATGTTGATGTTTTTTACCCAAGTGATACACAAGGATAACTCAAGTTGTGGAGGAATCAATTAGTTATTCAGGTAGCACACCAGGATAATCTAATTGACTCAAAGAAGTGAAGTGTATGAAGATTTAAGTAGCAATCATAAATTTTATTCAATAATTTTAGTATTTATACAAAATGTAAAAATTAACTTAAAACTAATACAATAACAAAATTTAAAAAAAAAATCAATAAGAGTACAAAGATAATTTAAAACGGCCAGAAACTGTTCATTATTATCTTGCCAAATTCATTCCCATCGTAAGCTAAGCAAAACAAATATTCAATTTCACTACTGTCTGGCTGGTAATTTGAAACACACGTGGAAAATAAAATGTTTTATTTATTTCGTCAATTATGCTGACATGATGGTCCTCATACCTGGTTTGACAAATGTGTGAGAAATAAATTAATTTTATTTTAATTAAATTGTGGGAAAGAATTTTACTTGAGACTTGGCAAAAATATGAAAAAAAAGTTAAACAAAAACGAAGTAAGCGTTTTGATTAAATTTTAATTCAACTAGAGATTCTTTTTATTTTGATACCAAATAAAAAGAATCAAAAGAATTAACAAATATTGTATGGAAAAATTCGCATATAGTCCACCCAGTTTTTTTTCTTAATTTTTCTTACAGAATGGAAACCTTTGTTTTTTACATTTCTGGATACTTTTACAAATGTCAACATTTTCTAGATACGAGTACATGTGTATGTTGAAGTTGAAAAAATGAGTAGATGCGTTATATTGAGTGTCGAAAAAAATTAAAATTACTGAAAGGTTAGGAACAAAAGTTTTATGAAATGTTGACAACAGAGCCCTAAATATGAAGTGGACAAATCCACAGCTTATAAAATAATTAAAAGTAGTGCCAAAATTAAAAAAATTTCTAATTCCTGTGATTTAAAAGCATTGCGTCAAAGAAAAGGGAATTAGACTGATATTTTGCAACTTACTCGTATGTTAACTTCATGCGAGTTTTTTCTTACACATAAGGCTGTTAAAATTTTATTTTGTCTAGCAATGTGTTTTATTAAAGAAAATAGTTTTAATATAGTCCAAAATGTGGATTATATCAGGATTCACTTATAATCCATAAGCTGGCTTGCAAAAAAAGTTTGGGTAAAGACCAAATTCGCTTATAGTCCACAGAACTTGTGCAACTATAATTGTGGACTTTCAACGAAAAGTAATGTAGTCACTTTAAGAAATTTAATACAAAGGATCTACGTGTGTTAAGTTATACGTAACCTACTGTAGGTCCTTAAGGATTCATTAGTATGTACTTTATGTTGCTGTTCTGTGCTGCGCGGTTCTATTTCTAAATTTTAAAAGTTACTTTTTCTGTAATAAATTAGCTGTTCCTGACCAGAACGGTCACTGTTTTAATTTAATTTAATTTATTCATTCATAACACGAAAACCTAGCCTCATGGCCATAATCGGTTTTCACTAATACTACTACAAAAGGTGATACTACAATATCAGTTTTCCACTAAATTGATGAGTTTTGCATCATCCATTGTTATGTTTCAATATAGTGTTTATGTTTTTCTGGTAAAACTAAATTTTTTTAAATTCTTAAAGCACAATCACAGTTTATTTCGAAATGTTTTTATTTTATTTATGTTGCCACTTACAATTACATACTTAACAGTTTTTTTGATTTTCAGTGGTTGAACCGAAACAGAACAGGGGCCCGTTCCTCAAACCTACAAGTTACACCCTGTTTGTGTAAGACGTTTGTGTTAAAAATCTTGGCGTTTCTGTAATAGATTAAAGAAAAGTTCTACAAGTTTCCTTTAATCTTTTACAAAAACGCCAAGATTTCTAACTCAAACGTCTTACACAAACAGGGGGTTACAAATTTACAAGTGAAATAGACACAAAACAACAACACTTTTACAAATTTTAGTTAGCTGATTCGTAACAGAACAGAAAGTAAAAACTAACAGCCTGTTCAACAATGTCGATAAGAAGAGTTCGTTCGCGTTGTATCAGAAAGAAAGCTGATTTCGGTTCATCTACTGCACTTCTATACAAACGTTGATTCGAACGATAGCTCAAAAGATAACGTAAGTATTTTAGTACAAAATACGGTTCAACTAATTCTAACAAAATAGAAACCTTGCGCATGCAAATGTCAAAATCAGGCACTTACTTTTTTGTTGTTGTTTGAGAAATTTTTTTCCAAAATTTTACAAACTATTAAAGAAAAATTTGAAAATATTTATATGTACATATAAAATTAGAGTGAACGTTTGCAAAAATGGAAAAAAAATTCAGTTCTAGTTTAAAAAAGTCAACAATGCAGCAGCTGCAAACATTAGTTGAGTGTATGGAAGAGCATACGGACTTGGCCATAAGTACTCCTGTTTTTGGGGCGAATAAATTATTCCTTCACGAGCAATGGAAGGATATTTGTGATAAAGTTAATGCCCCTGGGCCACCTAAACGTTCAATTGCAGAATGGAAAAAGGTAAGCAGTTATTACAAAAAATTAGTTTAGAGCAGCATAATAACAAAAGTTAAAAATTGCGAACAGACTAATAGACTCTATGTTATCCTTCATATTTTTCTTTGCTGCAGAATCAATTAGTTTCCCCAGCTTATATAAAAATATTTAATTTGCAGACATGGGCGGATTTAAAATGCAGAACTAAAAAGAAAATTTCATAAAATAGCAGAAGCTTGCTAGAAACTGGTGGCGGTATCTATTGGTGTAACCCTTTAACTGCACTGGAACAGATAATTGACCGCACGTTATTGTTGTATTCAGGTGAAGCACCTGATGGTAAAAGGTATGGAGATGGAGTTGAGATTGTTGCTTCTCAGTCAATGAGAAATGCTTTCGACTGTTAGTGGAACCACCACCAAGAGCTGACAAAGCTGTGGCAGTGATTACACCAACCAGAAAAACTAAAGACACTACTGAAGAATCAGCTGACCGGCTATAGATTTTGCAGCAAAAAATCCACCCAAACATGACTTTTCTCACCCGATCGGTGGTGACGATGACAAGCCAACTTGCTCTTCATAAAAAAAAAGGAAGTCAGCTGTTGACGAACAGTTATCGCTTATACCTCGACAGCTGCGAGTGTCTGAGAACCAGGCTGATGCCATAAAAAAATTGGCTAGTGCTGCAGAAGTGCAAGCTGAATCAGCAAAAAGAAAAGCTGACGCCACTGAAGTACAATCAGCTTGGATGAAAACCATAATGGAAAGCATGCAGCGATTGCACAAAAATGTAGAAACACTTGTTCTCAGCTTCAAAAAATAAATATTTACATACATATAATTAAAACTTTTAGCACTTCATTTCTTATATCACTTTTTTTTAACGTTACAATAATTTTTATTTACAATTTGTTGAATTAACATATTTCATTAACTAATTCAATTTTATTAATTGTTTGTTTGTTTGTTTTTTAGTTTTGTTATATTTATTTATAAAAAAATAAATAGCAAATATCTACAAATTTAATGCGATGGTACGTCTTATTGCGTTTGCTCCCACTTCCTCTTCTTCCACCTGCTCGATGTCATCATACGTATTGTTTTCCATATTAACCCTTGGGTCCTCGCAATTATAAGAAATGCACATGTTGTGAAGTGCGCAGTATGCGTTTATAATTTGTGTGACCTTTTTGGGTTCGTAGTGAAGCCCTCTAGACCCTATTATGCAGCGAAACCTATTTTTTAAAATCCCAAAGCAACGCTCAACAACATTACGTGCGGTAGTATGCTTCTAGTTGTACCGTCTTTATTCGTTGTTGTTGGGGCTTCTAAAAGGTGTCATTAGGTAGGGCTTAACTTATAACCAGCATCGTCTACAAGAGTATGTATATGTTACATAAATGCATGTATAAAATATTGTGTATATTCTATATGAAGTACATAAATTGTCTTACCAAGCATCCATTTGTTCTATAACGCTGTGGTCCCATACAAATGCGTCATGATTTCCACCAGGATGTCTAGCATCCACATGCATAATATACGTTTTGTGGTCACAGATCTAAAAACTACACGATAAAATACTTAAAATCCGTTTCAATTATAAAACTAGGTACATATATTTGCAAATACATACATATATTTTGAAAAACTTACCAAAATCGCATTTATGCTATAAAAACCTTTTCGGTTGTAATACAGGTGCTTAAGATTGCGCCCAGGGGATTTTACTCTTATGTGCGTCCCGTCAACGCAGCCAATAATTCCAGGAAATCCCGTAGAATTGAAAAACGCTTGTTTAATAGAGTTTTCAGGGCGAGCTTTTCTAATCCACTCTCCACATATGTATTCCTCAAAAAATTCAAGGCGTTCCCCAATAATTCCACAAACAGAGGCCTTACATGCTGGGGAAAGGACCTCATTGCTGATAGCTCCCGGTAGCCAAAAAACGCAAAAATTTTGCTAACTTAACGTCCGAACATATATATGTAGGTGCTTCTAAATGGCGGAGCACGATGTGTATCAAATTTTTCTAAAATTATACGAAATATGTCTTTTGATACGCGAAAATTTGCAATAAATCTAAAAACTCAATAATTGTTTTTAAACATTGCCTAACACAGATATATGTTCATATGTATGTATACACATACATATATGTATATATACATGCTTACTGAAATGCATGTACAGCTATGTATGCGTATATACATATACATATATACTTACTGGCTCAAGGGTAGCTCCAAGACATTGTTCGCATTTCGTAATTCCCTACGAGTTAAACGTAATCCGCCACCATCTTCCTCATCAGCAACCAAAAAATGTAGGGCAACCGTCAGCATATCCACTATTGGCTTATAGTTCACACGTTAGTTTTTAAATTTTAATTATTTATTTTCAACTTTTTTATATTTGCTGTTGTTTTTTCTTATGTCTCAACTATTATTATTTTTTTATATTTCATTTGTTCTCAGATGTGAACACTGTTGTATTTATTTTCATACACATTAGTAGTATTTTTTATAATTTTTAAGAAAATTACTAAAAATCACTTAAATTTGTCATGTGACAACACTTTGACTCGACAGCACGTAAGAAACAAAAAATTACGCACGTAAGAGCATTCGATCGAAAGCTGTCGATGTTGCTAAACCCAAATTGACTAGAATTCGAGCTGGAGGCATTCGATCGCTAATGTTTTCTTTCGACATCGTTGAACAGGCAGTAATTCTCTGTATTCAGGCTTATACCCAGACAAACCAAATTTGGCATTTAGCTTAGTTAACAAATAATAGTGGGGTCACC
This sequence comes from Tachina lurida, assembly GCA_944452675.1. NCBI lineage: Eukaryota > Metazoa > Arthropoda > Insecta > Diptera > Tachinidae > Tachina > Tachina lurida. The sequence goes on along the minus strand of OX101753.1, from coordinate 110,174,200 downwards.
TTATAGATGCGCCTTGTTATTATGAAATTTTTTCTTTTTTTTTCCTCGCATCACTAGCAGTGATGCCAATATCGTACAGTTAAAAACTCGCTGAAATTTGGAAAGCTCTTAAAAATATCGAAACCCGATACTCGTAAATAACAATCGATGTATCGATATATCGGTTTTTGAAATATCGCCGATATATATCGATATTTATTTTCGCAAATATCGATATTTCGATATATCGATATTTTTTGCCCATCCCTAGAAAGAACCACCAACTATCGATTATACTATGCAACAAGTAAAGACTTTTGGAAAAACACACGGACTGGATAGCACGAGTAGTAGTAAAACACTTTACACAGTTTGGCGATTTTGGTGAACAATTCCTTAATGCGCTTCTTAAGATTTAGAAAATCAGTACACCCTCAAAAAAAATGTCAGCAGTTCTTTTGCAAAAATAACACAATTTGAGGGCGCAAAGATTTTCGAGACCTTTAGAGTCCCATAAAAAAATTGGTCACCAAAATCGCCAAACTTACTATGAATAGGGTTTCGAACCTATACTACAGTCCTTGTGGATTTTCCAATGTTGCTCAGTGTTATTTCAGATCTCTAATAATTTCCATACATAAGAAACCGAATTCTGGTAGAAATACTAAATGGGTTAACGTAATGTACATTACATTTGCTTATCTTTTTTTAAAGTGGAAGGATCACAGGTGGAGGAAATCAATTGACCTGAATGAAATTTGTTTTAGAAACATGAAAGCATATATATATTTATACATATGTATGTATATGAATGCACTACGTATGAAATAGACTCTAGCATCCGTCAGTAGATCACAAATTTAGCCTGAAAACATACACATAGATATTTACATATGTACATACATATACACATGTACTTATGTACATATGTATGTGTGCACATATTTATATACATATCTGCATACATATACACATTCATACTATCCCTGAAGGAAATGTCGATGGTGAAAATGTACTGAGTCGCTTTTGACTTTGTCACCAGTACTACTCTCTAATTAATCCCCATACAATACTTTGTGCTATAGACATTTAGCATGTGCTTGTCATTGAAAATCTACTAGTAACACTAAAACAATTGACTAGGTAGTGAATACATAGTTCTTATGGGAACATGGAGACATACCAACCAGACATTTAGTGGTACATTTCTATACCTTACGTACATACAATTATATGAATATTGACAAGTTGTTGCAAAAGCCACCAGAAATAGACCACATTTGTTGTCTCTCTTTCTTTTATACTGACGAATAGAAAAGAAATTGTAGACAATGTACCTACTACTAGAAATTTAGTGTTGACATAGAGACATTTGGCCCCAGTCTGACTGCAGGGATGTAACAAAATGCAAGTTATTGCATGCAGACAACTTACCAATCTAATTTTTTTTTTAAATTTAGAAATAATCTACAGTTAAGCATATATTCGCGAAACTATTTTAATTTTCAAATTATTCACGTTTTGATTTTTTATTTGACTTTTTATTTTTTAAATATTTTTGAGTTTTTTGAAAGCAAATATCCCTACAAGAAATTACCCTATAGGAACTCAAACCCATTTGTAAGTAACTTCAAACTGGTTTTTTAATAACCACAACTGGTTGTCGCCGACTCACTATTTTAAGATAGGCATGTCATAGGCGGTATTCAATTGGCCATCTCTGCATGACTTTTAAATTGACTACTAACTACTTATTTTTCAACCAATTTGTGGTTAATTAATATTATAGCAAAAAAAAATATGTATGTATGTATATTTATATTATATATATACATATATGTACATATATATTCATATATATCTATGTAAATAATTAAACAGATATATGTCTATATAAATATTTATTATTATTATATTCACTAAAAATAAAAAATTCGTACATACATATACATATGTGTACATAAATATATCCATACATACGAACCGCTCATAGAAAATATTATTGAAATTATTTAGTTTTATTTTTCAACACAAACATTTGGCATTTGATTTCATGGCAAGCTTCTTTGGATTTTTTTATTTTCTTTTCATTTACTTATTTTGCTTTTATTTATTTCTTACATGTGCTTTAATTCAATATGTTTAGTTGATATCTGCATGATATTTAAACCAATTTGTAGTCACTTGCAAAATCATTAATTTATAAGTTAGTGTTTTTTCTCAACTGATTATTTTATTTACTACAGGGGAGTGACTGAAACTAACACAAACGTAATTTTTTTCACTAACACATTTGCAACAATTTTATATTGAAATCAACAGTGACATTCAATTACTCAAGTTGCTCTACTCTAACATATACATATGTAAGAGTGGAACATCTAATATGTATATGCCAAAAATTTAAAAACATGGCATTTTATTGTAAAATTACAATTCTTTCGGTCTGTGTAATTAAAATATATGGAAGTGTTAAAAAAGTTAACTAAACACTAGTGAACAAAATAAATTTACAATGTTTAATTTAAACCATACTTTTCTTTTTAAAATTTTAGAGATTTATAAAACAAAGTGTGGTGGTGGTTCAAACCAGTATGGAGGGGCAGATACCATCTACGTTATTTTGTGTTTTTTGGTTATTATTCTTAATTTTTAAATAGTTTACGTAATTATATATTTTTTTTATACTAAACGTTTTAAGTAACATAAAAATTTAAATTATTAATGTAATTATGCAGGTTTGAATAGTTTACTATGACGGTTGAATACATCCAGTGTGATCTGTCAGACGTGACTACCACATGCATCATCAATGCCAAGTAAAAATACGGCAGAGCACGCAGGTCATATAAATATATATATTCCATAGTAGATATTTTTAATTAGTTAGACAAAGGTGCAAAATCACACGTATACAAAAGCTTGCATCACTTTTTCCACATTGGCCTTAACAAAATGATAGAAACGTAGATAGCTAAGTGTTCTTGCTGGGATGTTAAGTAAAAGTTACATAAATGAAAAAAACTATGCGTTTAACTCATTGATCATCAAAAGGCCGCCCTTGGGCACTTTGTTATGCTCTTTTTACACGTACATTCGTACAAGCATGCAATTTGCTCTCTTTTACAATACATATGCATGTGGTTGCTTATCATTAGTTTAATTACATTGTTTCAGTTTTACTGAATACATATTCTAAATAATTGAATACTTACTTACATTGACTGCAATCTTATAATTATACATGTAAGTTTTTCTAGCAACATACATAAAAAGTTAAAATATAATTTTTTTTCGTAGGACAACTGCATTTCCATTTAAATTTAACTTTACTGTAAACTTCTGAAATAACTACAAACAGTTAATGTAAAATATTTCTGAGTGTGTTTATTTCAACATATACTTATAAATCAATTTCATCGTGAGTATGCGTAAATCAGACTACCCAGTTAAAAAAAATATGTATGGAGCATATATGATATCCCATATATGATTCGGATCCGAAAAATTAGGGTATATGGCCATATATGATAATATATGTATATTAATACATTTTCATACATGTGTGTATAAATATGCTATATGCAGTATGCGAAGTTCATATTCATACACTCTTAATTAAAAAAAAAGCGCACTGCTATGCAATAAATTAACAGCCTGGCCAACGCTGTCACTAGAAATTGTTCGATCGACAACTTGTATTGCAAACAAAAACAACCTTAGAAAATTTGTTGTTGTTTGCAATAAAAGTTGTCGATCGAACGATTTCTCGTCACATCGTGGGCCAGGCCGTTAATGAATAAAATGACTTTTTTGTTAGAGGTTGTATTTAATGAAACATTAGTTCCAACAAAATAATTAAAAACGAACTAAAACACATTTCATTCGTCATTTTAAGAGAAAATGTCGATTATTTAAAAAACAAAAAACTCATATTCGCACACAAAGCGTTCTTTTTGTGTTTGGTCCACTGTGTGTGGTGTCAGTTGATAAAGATTGCATGTAATTTGGCTAAAAAAGGGATAGGAACTTTAGCCTATTTAAATCATATCGCTCATTTACTTCAATAGCGGCTAAACTCAAAAAAATAGTTTTGCAGAAAACGCGTTTAAAGTTTTCAATATACAATTTAAAACTTATTTTTTTATATGAAATTTTTAAACAAGATAAAATGCGTTATTAACTCGAAAAAAAGGAGAGGTGTCTTAGGACACCTGGTTATAACAATGCTGCTTAGTTAAATAAAACAAATCCATGTGTGAAATAATTACATTATATGATGATGTCAAATTCTCTGCAAACATTTGAAAACGTTTCCATTTATTTCTTATTATTTTATTTTCTAGCTGCGTACGATTGAATTAATGTATTGTCTATGGCGGTGGCGGCTGTTAAGGATCAATCAGACGTGACATAACCTTAGCCATAGAAAACAGCCGTTCAAACAAAACTAATGGGCAACACTGTATTTGATTATTGAATTTTGGTTTGGTTATGGCTATGGCATTCTGGCTATGTCACGTCTAATTTAGTCTTTAGCCGGCTTACAGCCGATCTGCTATGTTCTCTGGTTTGTGCTCATGTGCAAAAACAGAGCAAAAACAAATTGAGCAATCCCTCCCATTGCTTTTTTTGTTTTTGTTTCACTCACTTCAAAGAACGAAACAAAACAATAATGATTTGTGAACTAAGAAATATGCGTCTGCTCAAGTCTAAAAATATGTGTTAAGGCTGTTTCACACTATAATACAAGTATTAATACTTTTGTGGAAAATGCAACTCTGACATGTTGAGTTGTTATTGTCTTTTGAAATTTTTGAAACAGAAATTAGATTAGGGAAGCATTTTCGTCAAAAGTATTAATACTTGTATTATAGTGTGAAACGGCCTTTACTATTCATAGTGAATAGTTTCTTATAAAGAAAAAGTATCAAGGCAGATTAACCAATAATAAATACTACCAAAACAAAAATACGTAACAAAATGTGATATGAGTTGTTGGAAGCACTTCTTGGAATAAGCCAGTGTCGGGCAGATTTTTGAAATCCTATGCACGCGTGTATAGGAAGCACATATGAGACATATGAAAGTGTATTGTGTCTGCCCCACACTGGAATAAACACACACTTTAAAAATAATTCAATTTGTTGTGACAAATTTAATCCTTCTGCTGAAATGGTAAAGCTTTTTAATACAAGTACTATGTACAAAAAATTCTGAGGCTGATGAATCAAAAGATTTCGAATCTGTTTTCAAAATGGTAAGCTTTGGTAAAAAAAATTTATACTTGTGTATATTAAACTATGTATGTGTAATTTTTTCTTTACAAGTTATATAAGTACAAATTAAATTAATACGAATGTAAATATAGCTATCGATATAAATGAATTTTATTGAAGAGATATGTTCATTTTGTCATTAATTTTTAAATAAAATAAATTTTTTTTTATTTTTTTCACAAAAAAAATTTGAATAAAAAAATTACTTTGGGGATTTTTGGGGACGACAAATCAAAAATTGGGGATAGGCCCTAGAAAAAACTGGCAACACTGGTACCAATTAGCTTCTAAAACTGTGCCATGGTGTAATTATACAGGTGACTGCGTAAGGATTTATTATACAAAAATTACGGCAACCATAGCTGTGTAAAGAACCGAAGAATGTCAAAAGCACAAAAATAATTGTACCAAAACCAAAACAAAATCGAAGTTTTTGACAGTCTTCAGCTACAAAGCACATAGAGCAAAAATTTATCAGCTGAAGTAGCGCTGCCACCTAGTTAAATACACCTTGAACTGTACTTTTCGACTAAACTCGGTTTTTTTGTTTTAACTTTTTTATTATATTTTTAGAACATGTCATTTACGCAAATAACCTCAAAACTCAAAAAACTAGTTTGCCAAAACACAAGTTTAAGTTTTTAAATAACACACAACTTCAGCTATGTACAGATGATTGTCAGATATGGCAATGTGCTGACAATGTACTGGCAAACCAAAATTGCCAGCACAAAGTAGATTGCCAGTTCACACGGTTGTATCAAATGTCAAAAAATCTAACAATTTATTGCCAGACGGTTGTACGACAATAAATTCATCTGAAAAAATTGTCAGTTCACACGGTTGTCATATGCAAAAATTGCGAGATATGTTGTTATGCGTTGCCAGACTCAAAGCATTTGTTAGAAATTGTTAAATATCAATCGTTTGTAGTAGTGTTAAATGTAAAAAGTGAAAATATACATTATTATGGACCATAAGGAAACAATTACAATGATTTTCTGCATATATTTTATTATATATTTTTTCTTTAAAATCAAGCGTGTGCAGTGTTGCTCATAGAAAGAATTCTCTTACAATGACGCCATTGTCAGATGCATAAACTTCGCGCATCTGACAATATTAAAATGTCTGACAAATATCTGGCAATAATTTTGCAATGTGTTCACACGATTGTACGATGTCTGACAATTCGTTGTTATCTGCTAGTCTTACAATGGACTGACAATGATTTTTCTGGCAACGAAGTCTGACAAAAATTGCCAGTTCACACGGTTGTAAGAAATTTAGATCACATTTTACTGGCAATATTGTAAGATCTAACAACCGTCTGTACATAGCTTTAATGAAATTAGAAAATTTTGAGTTTGCTTAAGAAAAAAAAGAAATATATATGAGGATTAATCTGCATCTTTTACTCAAAAATAAAAATTTGTTAGGATTCGAGATACTAATCTTTTGCAGGGGTTTTCTTTCAACATAGCGGAAGACGCAGTAAATATATATCGTTGGTATCAGGAAGAAATGCCCTGACTCAAATAATTGTTATTTTACAGGAGAATGTAAAAACACAATAGAAACTGTAATATTCTTTCTGCACAGAGAGAACAGATTGGTTAAAAATCTATTGGAGCAACAAATATTTACTTATGTATCCCAAATATGGAATATTTGCTATCAATTACAATGCACAACAAAATATAGGGCTTTTCATAATGTTCAAATAAAAATGACCGATCCGTATGTAGTTTTATCTCTTGATTACGATGGCGTCATTAGTTGTTCCCTATCAGCTCTAGTTTTTAAGATATAGTGACACTTAGCATTTGCATAATTTGCACCTCTTTTTGTATTATTACGTTAATATATCACGAATGGTACTAAAAACTTGAAAATACTTTCTGAATTATTAACCTACACAAAAATTACTTTCATTTAAATAGATTTGCAATGATGAGTATATCAGGATATCTGAATATTATTGCAAGGATGTTAAAAATCGTGTGTTTTTAGTTTAGTCCTTGAACATTTTTTGATTATATTTTTTTTTTTTTGATCAAGTATAAGCTATCATGTGTGTGTTCCACATTTTTTTGCGTAATAATTGCACTAATAACTTGTAAATGGACAAATGTAATAACAAACACAATTTTTTTGGATGACTTTCGAAAAGAAAAATTGTAAGTATTTGTTTTATGTAACGCGAAATGTCTTTGAAACTAGAGGGGCTAGAAAATAAATAAGCCTATTTTTGTAATTAGCGAACAAAAATACATAAAAATTAGTTATACTTCGTCAAAAAAAATTATAATCAAAAAATTTTCAAGAACTAAACTAAAAACGCATGATTTTTAACATCCTTTCAATAAAAGTCAGATACCCTGACATACTCAGCAATGCGAATTTATTTAAATGAAAGGGAATCTTGTGCATACTAATAATGCAGAAAGTATTTTTATATTTGGAGTACCACTCGTGATATATTAACGTAATAATACAAAAAGAGGTGCAAATTATGTTAATCCTAAATGTCACTATATCTTCACTAAAACTAATGACGACATCGTAATCAGGAGATAAAAATACAGCATGATCGGCCATTTTTATTTAAACATACAAACCGCTGTTGTGCAGTGTTATCAATCAAATTTACAATTTTTTCATATATATAAAAAAAACCATAATTGTAGTACAAACAGAATTCTCACAATAGTTTTATTAGTAATAATCAGGGAAACCAGAAATATGCTTTGAAAAAAGTGTCTTATGCGCATTCAATATGCACTAAAAACTTTAAAATATGCACTAAAAACACAAAAAATACCCAGCAAAAACTTTGCCTACTAGAATGCAAAAAAGTGTATGTACTCCTCAGTCGTAAGTACTTACAATTTGACTATTGTATAGATTAAATTTTGCTTAAAATAATTCTAAATTAATTTGCTAGTTTTTCTAATTAAAATAATTTTCACGATCAATAAATTTTTCTCTAGATATATGTATTTCCTTATTAACTGAAAAGCACTACAATAAGTACTTTCACGTAATGATATAAATAAGTTCTTATTTTATTCATTACAAAGGAGTCATTATTATGCACATAAAATAATTACATAAAAAAGTATCAGTCATTATTTTGTAAGCCATTAAAAGAGTACTACCCATTACAAAATTTCGAAATTTTTTTGCTGGGTATGCTCTTAAAATAAAAAAAAATTTATTTATTTGAAATGAAAATATATTTTTAATTCAAAAATTCAACAACATTTGCATATAAAATAAGACAAATACAAAATAAGCAAATAAGAGAAACAATAGAAGCAATAATTTGGGTTTGAAGTTGACGTTGAAACAAGGTTGCCATACAAATTTTGACTAAAGCAAATAATACAAATTATTATTTTTTTATAATTTGGTAAACATTTAAGTTCCAGTTCAAAAGAGATCACGATATTAGAATTAAAACTTTGGAACTGCATTTTTGATAAATAAGACAAGATTTTTATGCACATATCAATAAACAACAATGTAGGTCAATATAGATTTTCAAATAAAATCGTTGCATGTCGCATCTAAATAAATTTTTATGTATGGACAATGTTCCTTCAAAATAGAAAAACTGAATTTTTATTGAAACTAACGTCCGTAATAACTACGAAAATGTATACGCCACATGGAACATTGGAAATGAGATTTAGATGGCGAAAAATAAAAGTTTTGTCCAACACTTAAGCTTGTAAGCAAATTAAAATAAAAAAATTATATAAAGTATCAAAATATGCCCTAAAAGCGTAAATTATGCTCTAAAAATTAGAAAATATGCTAAAAATATGCGTGTAAGAGTGATAAATGCAAAAACATGATTTAAAGGGTAAAATATTCAAAAATATGCACTAACAAATCGATGCCAAAACTAATAAAAAGTTCTGAAAATTCTTCTGAGTTCTTGTCTTTGAAGTCTGTAAATTATTTTCTTCAAAAATGGTTGTTGTCTTTGGCAATGAAAAATATAAATATTATTGCCATGTTTTTAAAACATAAATATTCAATTAAAGTATATATATAAAAGTTTAAAAAATACATGAAAAACTATGTTTTGGTTATAATTTTAAGAACTAAATCATAAAGCAAATACACGAACCTTCTTTCATAGACAATAAACAATAATTGCTTTAAAGAATCAAAATTGCTTCTTTTTTTTCGTCCATAGACAAGACGATAAATTCGTCGAACAGAATTAGGGCATAAATATAAGTTAGTAACGTGACCAGTGATGCCATTACGATACGAAAGATAAATTTTTCGTATCTTTTGATGACTTCAGGTACCATGTATAATCCTGACATTTTTCGATGGCACTATCGATAGTTAATTTTTTTGTGACTACCGATGTTTTCATTCTGCCATCGATTAATACTAAAAAACAAACGATATTTTTTGGTCACTATCGATAATAAATGATACACCACAAAAAACAAAAAATGTAAAATGCATAAAAAAAAATAACTTAATGACGGGAAAATTTGTTCCGCTTATCTCATCTTCGATCTCTCACGGTAATATCGTCGATATATCGATAATTTTTCTAATTTTCGATAGTCTTGAGTCGATATATCGATAAAGTTGTTTAAACTATTGAAAACTTTCAATAGTAACACCATCAATGGATGTCTACCTCTATACAAAATATGAAGCAAAATGTCAACAAAACTAAAACCCACCTTTTGCAAATGGATTTGGACATCCATTGCACACCATAAGGTCAATTTAATAGCCTCTGCTACCACCTCATAAAATAATTTCGCTATTTCTTAAGTTTCAGTAAGTGTTGCCACGCTCAAAAAATGCTTAGAACATTTACACTGAAAAATAATACTTATGAAAATCAACAGAACACGTTGGTCTAAGTTTTAACATAGTAAAAACTAATTTTATTGCAAAATATACAAATCGAAAAGTATTCGACTCAGCCGGTTTTTATATTGTAAAAAAACCGGACTTTTCGACATTCGAAAAATCAACATTTTGAAAAAACCGACAACCGTATTGTGAAAAACCCGGGTTTTAAAACCGAGTCGATTATCCTAATCTGTACGCAAAATGCACAGAATTTTTTTTTTTATAACATCCCAATTCAATTTGAATAAATTTGTTTTGAAAGCATCCAAAGATAGTTACATATAATTAATTTAAAGTTTGCTTACTGTATTTTTAAAAATTAATTACTAGTATTTATGAATTAAATAAATATAAAAATTGACTTCTGCCAGCCATACACTACATAAGTTCAGTGCTCAAGTCTGGCACTGCATAAACTAAGCTGGTGACACACACTACACAAGAAAACGGTGCAGTTTTTATTTTTAAGCTATAAGTGAAGAAGACAACATGTTCTATTTTATTAATTGCTGTGGCAATAAAAAAGAAACAAAAACAAGGAAAAACGCGCCTATGATGTAAAAAGTGGTACATACATTACAAAAAAACTTAAAAACTGAGCGTTTGCAACATACGCTATACATGTTCAATCTACAGTTTTCAAACTTGAGCAAATATCAAAATCGTTTTGATACTTACTAAAGCAGGTCGTACACGACATGTTTCTTACGTCTGACATTTCAACTCAGATGTAATTCTGCATGTCTGTCAAAATTGTTGTTTTACAGACGGTTTATAATATTTGGTCACAAACGTGCATGTACAAATACGTCTGACATTGTCTGTGTTTGTTTTTTTTTTTTTGCTTTTGCACAAACCTATGTCGGCCTCTGTTTCAAAATGGAGTGTTGCCGGCACAAAAATGTTTCTTTACGTCGTAAAAACTTCAGTCATTTTAAGGAATTTTTCTGTAAATTCGAAGAATCATGTTAGAATATAAAAATGCAACGCAATTTTATTGCATTATTGTTATTTAATAGTTTAAAAAAACATAAATATATAGATGTTGTAATATATCAACTTCAGCCGGCTAATCCTTCCGTCAATAGCGGAACGCCGCTAAATGTTTCCTCACGGCATAGATTTTTGCCGACATATTTTGCATAACAAAAACAGCTGATGTCAGAGGCTTTGTCAGAAGAAAATATAACACGCTCTAATTGAAATTTTGTCAGAAGACTTTGCGTCTGACTTTTACAGAAGCAAAGTTTTAAAGGTACCACACGACATGTACATGTTTTACACTGGGAAATTTGACAAGTCAGACGCAAAAAACATGTCGTCTACGGGGGGCTTAAGTCCACTGCGTAAATAGTACAACCACCCCAATACACCACACAAAGCACTGTACAGTGCCAGCTTTTGCAGTGAACTTGTGTAGTGTACAATATTCATTAAATGTGAAATAAAAATGTGATGTTGATAAATGTTAAACGTTAAAAATGGATTTTCAAAATGTATCTTTTCGTGAAAAAATTTATCTTTTTAGAAACTAAAATGTAACTTTCTCGAAATTTCACTGGCACTCACGTTACGTGACTGCCCTACAAAAAATTAATGACTGAAACTAACACAAAAAAGAGTTATTCACTAACACATTTGCACTAGTTTTACATTGAATTCAATACTGACAGTCAATTGACTAGTCATTTGATCGGAAGTTTTGATGGATTTATTTATTAATTATAGCTGCCCCACTCATATATTTTAGAGTGGGCCGACGATATGCCAAAACTTTTAAAACATCGAGTTTTATTCATATAAAAAAATAAAAGAAATTTACAAAATTTAATTTAATGCATTTGTTTTCAAAATGTTAGATATTTGTCAAAAGCAAGATGCGTTGGAGATTAAAAGGTGTGAAGAGTGCTAGATACCGCCTAGGTATTCGTTTCAAATATTTTATATGCTTTTATACTTTTAAGTGACTTTTTATAATAAAAGAAAAACAATTAAAATAATAAAAATTATATTTATTGTTAGTATATCAATCATGTATGATTGCTCAATTGTGGGGGATATATTATTCAATTATGATCAGTCAAACTTGAGTAATATTTATGCTATCATTGATTACTAAAAAGCACTAGAGTGAGCAGTTCAACAATATGTTATATTTATTAGTTAGAGAGAGAGATGGAACATCACACGTACACAGAAGTTTCCATCATATTTTTCATTTTGCCTTTAATAATGTGATAGAAACTTTGTTCTACGCAATGATGAATATATCCTGCCTGACTTCCGAATAAATGAACAGTCAATTGACTGGTAATGAATATTGGCTTTTGAAATTAAAAAAAAATATTCTTGTAAACAATATTGAATTTGAAAAAAAATTCGGTCATTGTAACTAACAAATCACTTGGTTCCGTACTGAAATTGTGTTGTTATAAAAAGAAAAGGAAATACAATGCTTTATTGATATTCCTAAACGAATAAAATGTTAACCCAAAATTTTTTTTTTCTGAATTCAAAAAGAAAAACATATTTTGTTTTCTCAATTTGAATGTACATACCATGATATAAATATAGAATGTACTCCATGATACAATAATATAAAGGCAAAACCGTTCTCTCTTTTTGTCGCATTTAACCTTCTGGTTTGCTAAAATTATTTTTTAACTTTCAAAAATAATGCTACCGTATTCATTTGTAAGATCCGGATTTTTTGTTTAATTTTTTTACTTTTTATGTTTTTTAAATTCAAAAGGAAACGAAAATAATATTCTATATTCTTATGAATTGAACAGGCTATGTTCGTAACGCTTTTCAAGCCAAATTACATGTGACAATTATAATTATATAATAATTACACTGTGCTACAAAAGTTGAGAAAAAAAATATTCAGGGATTCTAATGTACCAATTCTATTTTGTTGGAGTCAATGGATGACGAAAATACCGTTGGTTTTTTAGGTCACTTCATAAAGTGATTTTATAACGGTAAATGTAGTGAAAAACGGGGTTTCTTAGCTTTTCAGTTTTAAACAGTTGTAACTTCTTTGTTTCCCAACGGATTTCTTTTAACTTTTCGTTGGTTAAAAGGCTCGAATATTATCTTTCAATAAAGATATATTTTTTGTAAATCGACTAAGAAATGGCTAAGTTACAGTCGTTGAAGTGTACAAAAAACCAATTAAAAAAGTATTCTTTTGTTTTCCTCAGGCTATAAGTTGCTTATGAGTTACAAAAGAATACTTTTTAATGGATTTTTTGTACACTTCAACGACTGTAACTTAGCCATTTCTTAGTCGATTTACAAAAACTATATCTTTATTGAAAGATAATATTCGATTCTTTTCACCAACGAAAAGTTAAAAGAAATCCGTTGGGAAACAAAGAAGTTACAACTGAAAATCTAAGAAACCCCGTTTTTCACTACATTTACCGTTATAAAATCAGTTTATGAAGTGACCTAAAAAAACCAACGGTGTTTTCGTCATCCATGGACTCCAACAAAATAGAATTGGTACATTAGAATCCCTGAATATTTTTTGTGTATCACAGTGTTATTAATGAACAAATAACATCAAGTTAGTTGTAAATATTCTGACAACAACACATATTTGAACGGAACAGCTAGCCGTTTTCGAAGGCCACTAAACCTTCCTCATCATGGTTCTTCTGTGTTTTGGTCCACTGTGTGTGGTGTCAGTTGATGTAGATTTCTGCCTTATATACGAAACTTTATTGCAAAATAAATAATATTGTTTTTTAAACAAATTGAAAAAATTTTGTTTTGTATAATTTTGAGTTGAACAATGAGTGTGGAGCTTTGGAAGCAACTGTTTATAGAGATTGATTTGCACAAATTGAAAATGCACATCTGCCCCCGTATTCCGTAAGTCGCTAAAGCTAAATTTGATCGCTAAAATGCTGAACAAATAGAAAATTTAAAATTTTTTCCTATGACATAAAACACTAAAATTTCGGCGAATTACATTTTTAAGCCATTGCCTGATTTATCAATACACGTTTGAAATTTGTATTCTAAGCCGAAAATCGAGAAGTTTTATAGATTTTTATCGAGAAATTTTATAAATCGAGAAACTTTATAGATTTTTAGCGATAGAGATTTAGCTTAAGCGACTTACAGAATACGGGGGCTGATTTGTGTTTGGTGGCCTTGCATCATCGCAGTCAAGAATCGGCTGGCATAGTTAGCACCGAAGGAATTTTAAAAAAATGTCAATATGCATGAAGGTATGGGCATGATATGCACCTAATTCAATTATAATTTTTGTAAAGCAATTGAAGGTCAGCTTGACCATACACATTACTCTAGTGTCGCTGAATGAAAGGTGTCCAACTGCCAACCTTCCGTTGTGCACACAGAACATGGTGCCATCTAGGACTGGTCAAAAGCGAATGACAAAGACGTAAAGTTTTGGGTCTTGATATCGGTTCAGCGGCAGTGAACTTACTGTTTAGGATCTTTGTTGCTGCCTCAAAGGTACCTCTTAAGGAGATTTACTCAATTGGCTAGCACGTATACAGCATTTTATGCAACTGGTACACTTTTCTTAATCCCAATTAGGGTACATACACGTGTGGACAGTATCGTACTCCACTGAAATTTCCTTGTTATATGGGAATCAACATACCCACGCACGAAGAATTAATAAAGTTGGAGCAGACAGCTTGAAATATTTATGCATCGAAGCTATACTTGCAGCCATAGACTCAAATCGTAAATCAATGGATCCAAGTAAAATTGGCGGGCATGCCAATTTTTGTCCGAAACACTAACTATCCAGCAAAAATCGAATGCTGAGGAAATATAGCCCTTTTCACGCCCTTTCAGACGGTATAGGTTGTTTTTTGAGCACGCGGCCCGGTTTGGAAGTTATAGGCAAAAAATTGAGGAAAATTTTGTTTCGAAAAAGGTTGTTGAAAAATTTTGTTCGAAACACTAACTATCCAGCAAAAATCGAATGATGAGGAAATATAGCCCTTTTCACGCCCTTTCAGACGGTATATGTCGTTTTTTGGCACGCGGCCCGGTTTGGAAAATATAGGCAAAAAATTGAGGAAAATTTTGTTTCGAAAAAGGTTGTTGAAAAATTTTGTTCGAAACACTAACTATCCAGCAAAAATCGAATGATAAGGAAATATAGCCCTTTTCACGCCCTTTCAGACGGTATAGGTCGTTTTTTGGCCCGGTTTGGAAGTTATAGGCAAAAAATTGAGGAAAATTTTGTTTCGAAAAAGGTTGTTGAAAATTTTTTTTCGAAACACTAACTATCCAGCAAAAATCGAATGATGAGAAAATATAGCCCTTTTCACACCCTTTCAGACTGTATAGGTCGTTTTTTGGCACGTGGCCCGGTTTGGAAGTTATAGGCCAAAAACTCAGTAAAAACTTTGTTGAAAAGGTACAGAGTTTGTTAAAATGCAAAAAAAGTTTTTAAAAATTGAAACTAAATTAACAACCAATTTTATGTCGTTACCATATAAATTAAAAACTTTGTGCAGAAATACATTTTTTACCTTGGCAGCACTGCATTTTGCAGCCTGCACAGCAGAGAAGCAAGCCGACCAAAAAATTTCGGCGGCGGCTGAAAAACATATATTTTTGGCGGCGGCGGCTGAAAGGCTTAACGCCGATTAGTTTAAGCATTTAAACAATTCTTTTAACCCAGTCCGTTTCTGGAAAAGTAGTAGAGTTTTTGAATCACCACGTTGTATAATTATTTATTTTGTAATAATTTGAATATTGCAGCAATTGATGTCCTAAATGCCAAGAAAATTAACTTCGTAAATTATTTGTTTTACCATAGCAACATATTCTAGACTATATATAAATTTCATTTAGGCTTTCCGTTTGAATTAAAAATTAGTTACTTTATTGCAACACTGCTACGGATGAACGAAACAAAAGCTTTGATCAAAAAGTCGCCAGAATGCTGCGACAAAAAATCTATGTTAACGTGCATGGATTTAAAGGTGCAATAAGAGGTGCCATAACCATAGCCATAGAAAACAGCCATACGAACCAAACTAATGGGCAACACTGTATTTGATTATAGGTGACTTGCCATAATGCCATAGCCATTACCATAGAAACCAATTGAATTTTGGTTTGGTTATGGCTATGGCATTATGACTTGTCACATCTAATTTAAGCTTAAAAAGGGACTCCATAAGAGAACGTACGTGTTTTCGCAGCTACATTACCGTTCATATAAACATTATCTTTCTATGTGGAAGCAAAAACAACTTTCTTTAAGGGACGCTTGCTATCATATTCAATATATAAATAAAAACTATACGCAACTTGAGTAGACACAATATTAAAAATAATTCAAAAATTATAAAAAATAAAAAGAAGACAAAATATCGGCTGAGTATTAAGCCGCCGATAAGCCGAGTGGTTCGGCGGCGGCTCAGCTTGTTGGAAAAAATCGGCTGAGCAGCTAGCCGCCAGCCGCGCCGTTACGGCTTGCTACTCTGCTGCACAGCTGAAAATACTCATTTTTCTCTTCATAAGAGAGGATTATTTTTGGTCTCTCTGAGAAAACCAGAAAAGTTTGTTCAAAAGTTTGTTATCTTCATGGAGATCTGTTATAATTGTATCATGGGTACAATTATTTTTGTGCTTTTGTCAATCTTCGATTCTTTACAAAGCTATGGTTGCCGTATTTTTGTATAACAAATCCTTACGTAGGCACCTGAATAATTACACCATGATAACACCTATGTACAAAAACTGAATTCCTGTTATTTATGTATGTATATTATTTTATATATGCATAGCATACCTATATAAAAGGTAAGGGCCAGAGACCTGCGCCGATCGGCTGAGAGCCGGCTTATCCGAGCCGACGAATGGTTTTCACCAGCCGCCGCCGACGATTTTTTTCCAGCTTATTAGCGGCTGAAAATTAGCCGCCGGCTGGTATAATTTTTTTTATTATTTTTTTCGGCTGAAATAATTTTTTTATGTATCTTTGATACAGGGCTGCCAGAAGTTTTGCGAAGAAAATCATCATTTGTCGGAAAGAAAATCATATTTTGAAGAAAAAAATCATCACAAGTCCAATTTTATTTCAAATAATAAAAGTAACAATTGACATATTTACAGTGGACAAACAAAACTATTCGACGTACACCAATTTTATTTCGTTTTCATCAATAAAAAGGTATTTACTAATTTATTTTACAAAAACAATTTGGAAAGCATTTTCAAATTGACTTCAATAAAAAAAAAATTAGATCATTAAAGTAACTAATATAAAAATTACATTAAATGAAAAATTAGTTAAGAAATTCAAACAAAATAAGTATTCGACATTGCCAATGTTTTTATCATATAAGGTGCATATGTATGTATGTGCAGGAGTGATGCATTTGGCTTTTTTGGTTTAGGGCCAAATTAAAGATTTAAAAGGGCCAAAATACCTTTGATAGGGCCAAAAAAGTTTTTTAATGTACTCGACTATAATCTTTTAATTTAAATTTTGACAAAAGTATGTACAGTCAAATCCCGATAGTTCGTAATCGCAAGGGACCGGCCATTTCTTACGAATTATAGGGGTTTTTGATTTAGCGGAGTTTCGATTTAGCGGGGTTAAAATAAAATAAATACGAATTAACGGGGGTTTTACTAAAACTATAAAAAATGAACATAAAAAACAATTTTCAAAAATAAAATACAAAATAAATAAAATAAATACATAAAGTAAAATAGCAAATTCGTTTACTTAGCGTAAAATATGTGTAATTTTAATAGCAAACAAAAAACAATAAAATAAAAATAAAACTGACAAATTCATTTCATCATTCTTTCCATGTTTTTGTTGTTTTTATTACGAATTATAAGTGGTAGTTTTTTTTTTCATATATATATTTATTTATTGTATCTTCAAAAATGAACTAACAATAAGTAATCAAATCTTAAATCTAAATATAATAATTAGGCCCGACCAGTATCGGACATAAGCTTAGTGATAGTTATAAATAATACATAAGTAGTGATAATCAAAAAGAAGTATTTTTAAGCAGTCCCATCTGGAGTGTTGGGTATAAGAGCCCTTGTGTCCCTCTTTTTTAAGCGGATGTGTCCAGTAAAGCTCAAAATATTACGGGCAAGCGGATTAGGATGTGACTCGAGTTTAGTTAAATATTTGCCGGCGTATTTTGCAATTTCTTCACTCACTAGTGGCATATTTAAATCACGATGAATATTTGGATTTTTAATGTACCATGGAGCAGATGTTATCAAACGTAAAATTTTGTTTTGCCTTCGTTGGATTTTCTCTATATTTGAAGCTGAAGCAGTGCCCCATAGCTGAATTCCATAGCACCATATGGGCTTCAAAAGCGACTTGTATATCAAAAGTTTGCAGTCTAGGCTGAGTGTTGAATTTCTGCCAATTAACCAATATATTTCAGTTAATTTAAGTTTCATTTGGGTTAACTTAGAGTCAATATGATATTTCAATGTAAGCCTTCGATCAAGGTGTATTCCAAGGTATTTCACTTGAGAATGTTGAGGAATATTTTGATTGTTGATTCGAATGGGGGAACAGGTATCTTTTCTTAGGGTAAACGTTATATGAACACACTTTTGTTCATTTACTTTAATTCTCCATAAATTCAACCATAATTCAAGATGGGTAATGTGTGCTTGGAGATTGCGGGATGCCTCATCAGGGTTTTTGTGAATACTCAAACAGGCTGTATCATCGGCAAATGTAGAAGTGTGGATGTTATTGCTCACAGGCATATCACAAGTATAAATTAGATACAAGACTGGCCCCAGAATACTGCCCTGTGGCACACCAGAAGATATAGACTCGGGTACACTCATGAAGTCTCCTTCCACAACAGTACATTTCCTATCAAGGATATAACTTTCCAAAAGCTTTTGTATGTTTATTGGTAGGTATGTCTTCAGTTTTAAAACTAGGCCTTCGTGCCATACTTTATCAAATGCCTGAGAAACATCAATAAAAAGGGCAGAACAATACTTCTTTTCTTCAAAAGTCCTCCTTATAATTTGAACCAATCTATGCGTTTGCTCAATAGTGCTATGCTGACTTCTAAAGCCAAATTGATGGTCCGGGATGCACCCTCTATCAGCTAAAATTGTGGACAATTTAGTCATGAGCAGCTTTTCGAAAAGCTTTGAAACGGTTGAAAGTAAGCTTATAGGCCCATATGACTCAGCCTTGGTAAGATCTTTGCCTGGCTTTGGAATCATTTTAATCTTGGCAAGTTTCCAGTTATGTGGAAAATACTGCATTCGTAAAATAGCATTAAAAATAAATAGCAAAATTCTTATTGCAATATGAGGCAAGTTCATCAGCATCTTGTTACTAATGCCATCAATACCTGGAGCTTTCTTAGGGTCGAGTTCAGCAACTATTTTTTGTAGTTCACGCATCTTAAACCTTAAGGGACGAGGGGGTAGAGAGACTACACTCGGTAAATCGGCAGCACCCGTACATGAATTGGGAGTGAATACAGATTTTAAATGCTCAGAAAATAAGTTACATTTCTCACTATCGCTTCTTGCCCAGCCTCCGGTCGAAGTACGCAGTGGTGATTTGAGATCAACGGGTCTTTTAAGATTTCTAGTAGCGCGCCATAAAGAGTAATTAGGTGTTGACGTGGTAGTTAGCAAAAAATTACGATTTATAAGAGGTAAAGAAGATTTTATTTGAAAAAAACTGCACCCGGTCATAAAAAATACTTGTGTGGCAACACTCTATTCTTTAATAGCTGTTGTTTTTATTTACATTTATTTTCTTTTACATACTCTTACAACTACAATTTGAAGCTGAAAAAAAGTCAGCCAATGTAGCAATGGTAAAGTAAGAAAATAAAAAAAACATGTTGATTATTGAGTTCTTGTTTCAACTTTGTTATTTGTTGTTAGGCTTCTCATTTTGTTTGGATTCAACTAAAGTATTACCAAACTTCCAACAGGGTATTTTATTTATACAAAAAATTTCATGATAGCAACACAAAAAAATTTTGTTACTTAAAGGCAGAAGTTGTTAATAATTATTGTTTTATTGCTTGTTACCGCTAGTTACTGCACTCATTTAAAATCTATATTAAAAAAATGTAGCTTTGGTCGCGAGGCTTTTTTTGTATACTGTTTCAGTATTAACAGTTTTTCATTTTACTTCATTATTCATTCTTATAATTTCAATCACGCTGTAAAGATTAAATAAATTGTTGAATTTTTTGAAATATCTAAGCTTTTTTATTTTTAATTTTTTGGAATTTGATCTTCTACATCGGTAGAAGAAATTGCATATCGTTTTGCTTTGTGCCAGGAAAAAGCTCCTGGCTCATCCAAGGTCCTTCGAACCGGATAGTCCTTGTCAATGGGGCAAGAAAATCAAGTAATCATGGCAGAAGGTAAAAATGAATCGAATATTTGCACATTACCATCTGATGACACCAATAGTAGCACTGGCAACATCCGCACCAAATCATTGCAGCGAGATAAAATTATTTCCACCTTCAAAACGATGAGTGACACCATAAGCAATTTTTACCAAATGTCTGTACACCAACTTGAGGTGAAGCTGTCCTTGTTAGAACGACTTTTTGCTTCGTTTGAAAAGGTCCAATCAGACTTAGAATCCCTTGATGAATCAGAAATAATGAGAGATCATAGGGGTATCGTTGAAGACGCCTACTATGAAGTAAAATCGGTTATTTTTGAAAGGCTAGCATTTCATAGGGGAAATAATTTTGAAACCCCCTTGTCTAGTACACGAGTTACAGGCCAGTATCAAACTTTACAACGCCCACTTTTGCCGACACTTCAATTGTCTAAATTTAATGGCAACTATAAGGAGTGGATGGAGTTTTATAATATATTTTGTCAACTTGTACACGACAATCACGAACTATCCCCAGTCTCAAAATTTCAGTACTTGAAGTCTTGTTTAACCGGCAACGCCGCTCGTCTTATTCAAGCACTTGAAGTTACCTCTGACAATTACGAAGTCGCCTTTGAGTTGTTAAAGGCTAGATACAATAACAAAAACCAGTTATTTCAGTCTCACTTACTTGAACTCTTCAATATTCAAAAGGTAAATAAACCTAGTGTATCGTCACTTCGATTATTTATAGACAATGTTAATGGTAGCATGCGTGCGTTAGAATCAATTGCATCAAAGGAACAAATTGCAGAAAGTATCATACTGAATATGATAGTGTCTAAGCTCGACATTGACTTACAAACGAAATGGGAGGAAAACCAGTCTCTCAATACAACATCTTCCACACTCTGCTTGGCTAGTTGGGATCAACTAGCAAATTTTCTAGAAAATCGATGTAAGGCACTAGAAATTTATGAAACCAATCATATTGCTCCCCACAAAGAATTGCATCAAAAACAATATAGAAGTAATCACTTAACTACTTCTAACCCTCAAACAACATCGCATATATCGTCAAGCCACCCACTCAAATGCAGTATTTGTCATAAAGCCCCACATCATAATGCATTTCGGTGTCCGAAATTCATTGATATGAATGTCTATGAACGTTTTAATACCGCAAAGCGATTAAAATTGTGTTTAAATTGTCTTGGAACAAATCATATTGCAAGTTCTTGCCCTTCATTAAACAGGTGCCAAAAATGCAATATAGCTCATCACACCTTGCTGCATAAAGAAAAATCAGCTGAAGTCGATGTTTCACAAACTACTACGTCCAGTGATGACTCCTTGCCCACAGCATGTCTTCAAGTGTCTCAAGAAAAAAGTCCCGTCCTCTTGGCTACGGCAATGATCGAACTGCAGTCTCCAAGTGGGACATCAACGATGGTAAGAGCTTTACTGGATTCGTGTTCCCAATCAAATTTTATAACAGAACGAATTGTACAACGCCTAAAGATTACACGTAAAAAGGTCAACATAACAATTTGCGGCATAGGCGGAGCAAGTTCCGTATATGCCAAATACTCATGTACAGTCGCAGCGAAATCTTTAACATCTGAGTACGCCCCTACACTAGACGCAGTTATTATATCGTCAATATCATCATATCATCCTCAACAACACATTAACATTTCAGGTTGGAACTTGCCTCCAAATTTAAAATTGGCTGACAAAAATTTTAACGTACCAGCAGCTGTAGACTTACTCATTGGAGTAGATTTGTTTTGGGACATCCTCATGATAGGCAAAGTAACGACCGAACATCATCCAAATTTGATAAAAACAAAATTGGGCTGGATAGTATCAGGGTCGACAAAGTCACCTCGTTCTCAATTGTTTTCACCCCAGGTTTTAACCCAAAAACAAAAAAATTTTAAATCAGTTGTTCTTGTCACGAAAAATAATGATAGCATCGTATCAAAAAATAACCAATTTTTAATGAACTTTAATCATCAGACTCCGCCATTAAATGAACCATTATTGGAAACCTTACTCCAATCATTTTGGAAAATTGAGAATTGTGAAGGCTATAAATGTGAAACATTAACAGCAGAAGAAGAAGCATGTCAACAGTTCTTCAAGCAATCCACTAAACGATGCTCTAAAACAAACAAATTCATTGTTCGTCTTCCATTTAAAATTCGTCCTCCTGACTTAGGTGATTCTCAACCAGCTGCTCTTCGAAGATTTACTTATTTAGAGGCAAGACTTGCACGTGATAAATTACTCAAGGGAGAATACATCGAATTTCTTGATGAATATCGTTCGTTAAATCATATGTTACCCGCAAGCCCAAACACCGCGCGATATTATATACCCCACCATTGCGTGGTCAAGCCAGACAGCAGCACCACTCGTCTTAGGGTTGTATTCGACGCGTCCTGTGCAACAACAAATGGAAAGTGTTTAAATGAAATGTTTCACGTTGGTCCTAACCTTCAAGATGATGTGTTCACTATTTTGTTTCGTTTCCGATTCCACAAATTTGTTTTAGTTGCTGATATTGCTAAAATGTATAGGCAGGTGTTGGTCCACGATGATGATAAGAAGTGGCAGTGTATTCTTTGGAGGAAAAATATAAACAGTCCCTTACTTACTTATGAGCTGCAAACAGTTACCTATGGCACTAGTTGTGCACCTTACCTCGCTGTTAAATGTCTCCAACAACTGGCTAAAGAAGAGATTAATAATTACCCAGTTGGAGCCAACGTTACACTTCGGGATTTCTATGTTGACAATTTAATGACTGGTGGTAACACGGAGAATGAAGTGATAGAAATAAAAAAACAGGTAACTGCGCTCTTGAGGTGTGGTGGCTTTCCTCTGAGAAAGTTTGCATCTAATAGTGAATCAGTGTTGACTGATGTACCACAGTCAGAACGAGAAATTATAGTATCTGTGAATGATACTGATTATGTTAAGACTTTGGGTCTGAAATGGTCCCCAACTGAAGATGTGTTTCACTTCGCGTTTCCACCTATACAACGAACAAATAATATTACAAAAAGATCAATTCTATCTCACATGGCAAGTTTTTTTGATCCATTGGGGTTTATAAATCCTCTTATTGTACGGTGTAAGATTTTAATGCAAGGTCTGTGGAAACTAAAACTACATTGGGACGAAAGTATTCCATGTGACATCTTTTGTGAATGGAAACAAATTTGCAACGAGTTAAATCTGATTGGCCAACTCAAATTACCAAGGTATGTTAATTTTAACGCATCAACTAAAATACACCTCTTTGTAGATGCTAGTCAAAGGGCATACGGTGCTTGTGTTTATGTGGTAACTAAGGATATTAATGAAAGCAAAGCCAATTTAATATGCGCTAAATCACGGGTAGCGCCAGTGAAAGAGGTAAGCTTACCACGTTTGGAATTATGCGCAGCCTTGCTGGGGAGTCAGTTGCTAGACTCTGTAAGAAGGCAATTCCCAACGGAGCCACACAAGGTTATTTGCTGGTCGGACTCAATGATAACTCTATCATGGATAGCCGGAGAATCTTGTCGGTGGCCAATATTTGTGTCAAATAGGGTAAAGAAAATAAAACATTTAACAAAAGGTTGTATCTGGCGCCATGTGCCATCTGAATTAAATCCAGCAGACTTGCTATCTCGAGGAACTACAGTAAGTAACATTTCTAAACCTTTTTGGTTAAACGGGCCAGAGTACTTAACACTTGGGGCTGACGATTGGCCAAAGGAACAAGGGATGTTTGCTCATACTGAGATAAGGGAATCACCATCAACCTTAATTGCAACGGAGAGTGACGATGTAGTCAGCAACCACAAATACGTTAATAACTACGAAAAACTACTGAGAATTTTTTCATATGTCGGAAGATTCATCAAGGCATGTCAAAAAAACGATGCTTGCCGTGGGGAAATTTGTGTAGCTGAAATGAAAGAATCTCTTTTATTAATATGTCAAGTTATTCAAAGATCGGCATTTTTTGAAGACATTAAACACTTAATCAATAACAAACCGTTAGCTTATAATTCCAGGTTAATTCAACTATCCCCATTTTTGCAGAATGGTGTATTACGAGTGGGCGGGAGACTAAAAAACTCAAGTCTGCCTTTTTCAACAAAACATCCGATACTCCTACCTAGTAGTCATCCATATGTAAAAACAATTATAAGCTATTTTCATCGCAAGCATTTGCATGCTGGACCGTTAACACTGCATAACATTCTACGCGACACTTTTTGGATAATTGACGGCAGAAACGCTATTAAAAAGGTTATTCACAAATGTATTTTATGCTACCGCTGCCGTCCAGTGACTGAAATTCAAATAATGGGGTCTTTACCAACTCATCGGGTAGAAAAATCATTTCCTTTTAATATTTCTGGCGTTGATTATTGCGGGCCATTTTTCGTTTCATCGCAAATTCGAGGTCGTGGTCCTAGAAAGGTTTATTTGGCTATATTTATTTGTTTCTCAGTTAAAGCGGTTCATTTCGAATTGGTTCCGGATTTGACAACCTCAGCATTTATCGGCGCGTTAAAAAGATTTGTTGCTAGAAGAGGCCGTTGTTCGATTATTTATTCGGATAATGCAACAAATTTTATCGGAGCCAATAAGGAGCTACGCAGCCTACTTCTAGGCTTCACTTCAGAACGTCACAATGAAATTGTACAAGAAGCATGTCGTGAAGATGGCATCATTTGGAAACTTATACCTCCTCGTTCCCCTCATTTTGGCGGCTTATGGGAGAGTGCTGTGAAACAAGCAAAACACTATATTCGACGAGCAATTGGAAATCTGGTTTTGACCTACGATGATCTGCACACGGTATGCTGCCAAACAGAAGCAATAATCAACAGTCGTCCTCTTACACCCCTTTCATCAGACCCAAATGATCTTCGACCATTGACACCAGCACATTTTTTAGTTGGCCGACTCTTAACAACAATTCCTGAACCCGCAGTCATAAGTGATGACCCCATTTCATTAAAAAAATATCAACTTGTACAATGGATTCAGCAACAATTCTGGGACAGGTGGCGAAACGAGTATCTGAAGCTTTTACAAATTAAAACTAAATGGACAACAACAAAAACAAACCTAAAGGTTGACGATTTAGTGTTATTAAAAGAAGAAAACATTCCTCCGCTTAAGTGGCCTTTAGCCCGAGTCATAGAGTGTAATCCAGGCGATGATGGGATTGTTCGCGTTGTATCAGTAAAAACTAAAGAAGGAACTTTCAGGAGAGCAATCACCAAAATTTGTAAACTTCCTCTTAATTACTAAATTTATTTTGAAAGCGATCTTTCAAGGCGGGGAGAATGTTTGGATTCAACTAAAGTATTACCAAACTTCCAACAGGGTATTTTATTTATACAAAAAATTTCATGATAGCAACACAAAAAAATTTTGTTACTTAAAGGCAGAAGTTGTTAATAATTATTGTTTTATTGCTTGTTACCGCTAGTTACTGCACTCATTTAAAATCTATATTAAAAAAATGTAGCTTTGGTCGCGAGGCTTTTTTTGTATACTGTTTCAGTATTAACAGTTTTTCATTTTACTTCATTATTCATTCTTATAATTTCAATCACGCTGTAAAGATTAAATAAATTGTTGAATTTTTTGAAATATCTAAGCTTTTTTATTTTTAATTTTTTGGAATTTGATCTTCTACATCGGTAGAAGAAATTGCATATCGTTTTGCTTTGTGCCAGGAAAAAGCTCCTGGCTCATCCACATTTGTTTAAATGAAAGTTTATAACATAATAACTCTAGTTGTTCTAAGAAATTTGGGTAAAGGTTCCCTGATGATCTGCATTAGCAACAGTGAAATGCGCATAGGATCCAGCTAAACCCCTCAATAATCAATTTCAATGTATTTTTAATAAAAAAATATTTTACTTAATAAGTAAAATAATAATTTGGGATTATTAGTGCGTTTAAAAATTTTAAACTTAAATTTTAACAATTCCCATAAAAACACTAATTATTAACTTGACTGCACCCGGTCATAAAAAATACTTGTGTGGCAACACTCTATTCTTTAATAGCTGTTGTTGTTATTTACATTTATTTTCTTTTACATACTCTTACAACTACAATTTGAAGCTGAAAAAAAGTCAGCCAATGTAGCAATGGTAAAGTAAGAAAATAAAAAAACATTTTGATTATTGAGTTCTTGTTTCAACTTTGTTATTTGTTGTTAGGCTTCTCATTTGTTTAAATGAAAGTTTATAACATAATAACTCTAGTTGTTCTAAGAAATTTGGGTAAAGGTTCCCTGATGATCTGCATTAGCAACAGTGAAATGCGCATAGGATCCAGCTAAACCCCTCAATAATCAATTTCAATGTATTTTTAATAAAAAAATATTTTACTTAATAAGTAAAATAATAATTTGGGATTATTAGTGCGCTTAAAAATTTTAAACTTAAAATTACGAATTAGCGAAGGGACTAAAATGTATAGAAATTTTACGAATTAACGAGATTTTTTGAAGGGAGCGACAGTTTATTACGAATTATCAGGAATTACGATTTATCGGGATACGAATTATCGGGATTTGACTGTATTAATAATATGTGATTTATTTTGTTTAGAGCAAAAACAGAACTTAGCGACAAAAGTTCAAATTTTTTTAAGTATTTTTGTTAAATTAAAGTAAATACATATTTTATATGTATGTATGTTGCTTAAAAAACTAAATTTTAGTTAAAAACAAAACATTATTTATGTAATTATAATTTTATTAAACATAATCTCTAAATTCTTAGTCCAATAGTTCCTAAATTTACCCCTGTTTAAAAGTATTTTTTTGTGTTAAGTTTTAAAATATCTTCATCATAACAATTATTAGAACTAGATTTCATTAATTTTTTTTAATTGTTTTAAATATGACACAGTATTTTTTACATGACGATGATTTCTTCTATTATGCCCTGTTTCACAAGATCGAAAGAAAACTATCGACTAAAAATTTATATTGAAAACAAAAGTGAATTTACAAATTTTATTGTTGATTTCAATATAAATTTTCAGTCCTACTGAGGATTGGTGAATAGAAAGATTTCCTTGAATAATTCTGTATGTATTTAAGTTTACATAAACAATTTTTAATGGTAGAAATCCTTTTGCAAAATTTACTTCTACTTAAATCTTTGAGCTTTTCAAATTCTGGAACTTGCGATATTGCCTATTTACTTGTTCTGTTTCCTTTTGAAAAAGTTTAATAGCAAGTGGTGTAATACTATTGGTTTCCCCACTCAAAACATGATCTGGCGCAGATTTCGGAAACCAGTTTAAATAAAAATCTTCAAAAATAAAAGTAGTTTTTAAAACGAAGAAAACTCAATTAAAAAGTGTACTCAAAAGTTTCAAGGAATTAGTTGAATTTTGAGCTGAAAGGGCCAAAATATCTTAGAGAGTACTACAAGGCCAAAAACATCCAAAAGTGCCACAAATGGCCCAATAGTGCCACATTTTGCATCACTGATGTACAGTTGTTTTATAATTTTCGCCGGAACAAAAATGTTTTCTTTATAGGTGTAGCTATTGATAAACATCTTGGAACAACAGAAAAAATTTTACATAATATGTATGTATTGAAAGTAAAAATCATAATTTGCAAAATTAAAAATCATCATTCGAGAACAAAAATCTTAAAATCATATTTTGGTTCAAAAATCATCAAAAATATGATAAAATCATCATTCTGGCAGCACTGCTTTGATATAATATATAGATTTTAATTTATTCAATTTGTAAATTTTTCACTATGTACATATCGTTACCTTAACCCTGAGTCATTATATTTTGAAATCGAGTTTATTGGATATATCGATAGATAAATATCTAATAGGAATATCGAAAAATGCAAAACTCCTGATTTTCAAAAAATAATGAATTAAGTTCTTTCTATATTAAGGTAACGATATATTTATATCAATGATGTGTTCGAATATTTTGTAGCAATGTTTCTTGTTGCAATTCGTGTTTCCTTTTTGGTTTGTCAAATATCACAATTTTTTGATAATTCCAATGTTTCCATTTTTAAAAATAAAGAGAGAATGGAAGTAACTTATATATTTATATCATGGGTACTTCCATTCTCTCTTCGTTTTTAAAAATAAGGGGGTTTGAAGTTTGTTTGTGGATAGAAATAAAGAAAAATGTTCCCATATAGTAAAAAATGTAAGTCTTCCCCTAGAATTTTTTACAAAAATTTGTAATTATCTTAACAACAATTTGGGAATAAATAAAGTTATATACATAACTACATATCTGTGAAGTTTAAAAATTGATTATGTAATAACTTGTCTCATATTTTTAAGTTTTCTGCTTAATACAAATTTTTTTACTATATTTTTATCTAAATTTGGCGTTGAGAAACCAAATTTTTTGTTGTTTTTGATTAATTCACAATGAATTTTCATTAAGTTTAACAAATATTGAGATATTTCATTTTGTCTAATCTACATAATTTGTTTCTTGCTGATTGTAACATCCTTTTCTAAAAAAAAATTGGTTTAATAACCGATCAGTGCCTCTGTTCTGTCATGTAATAGCTATGTTCTATCATGTTTTTCAATTTGAGATTAATAATAATAATACCATAATCTGAAACTGAAAAAACGTGATCGCATCAGCTCGATATCGACGATTAGACCTTAGTTCTGTCTGTTTATCAAATATACTACCACTAAACAAATAATTGCTACTTCACTATTTTTACCCGAGTGCTCAAACCATAAAAGAGTATCGTGTTTATCAGTCTATGTGCATATGTATGTATGTGTGTTCCTTTGCGGCACTATATAAGCCGAACGCGTGGACCGATTTGAAGAATTCTTATGTCAATCGATTTGTCTTAATCCCGGGAGTGTCAAAGAAAGAAAGATATGTCAGTTGTCAAAATTCAATATAACGGCCAATAGAAAAAAATTAAAAGTCGTCGAACTATATCAAAATGAGTATCATTCGACAGGTATTTTAAAATCATCTTTAAGTTTCTCTTATGATTTTTCATTGTGAATGATCATTTAGAATATTTAACGGTCAAAGTTGGTTGCCTATGGGGCACTGCTTCAGCTTCAAATGTGGATAGAATCCAACGACGGCAAAATAAAATTTTACGTTTGATAACAGCGGCTCCATGGTACATCAAAAATTCAAATATACATCGAGATTTAAATATGCCACTAGTGACTGAAAAAATCGCAAAATACACAGGTAAATATTTAACAAAACTCGAGTCACATCCTAATCCGCTTGCTCGTAATATCTTGAACTTTACTGGACACATCCGCTTAAAAAAGAGGGACACAAGGGCCCTAATACTCAGCACCCCAAATGATACTTCTTGAAAATAATTATTGTGCTTAATACGAAATTTATGTATTATTAATTACTATCACTAAGTTTATGTTCGATACTGGTCGGGCCTAATAATTATATTTAGATTTAAGATTTTAATACTTATTGTTAGTTCATATTTGAAGATACAATAAATAAATATATGTGTGTATAAAAAAAAAAGTTGGTTGCAATCGGGTTTTTTCATTTTTTTTTATAAATATTTGTTATCTATTAATTTGAGATTTTAGCTTCGAACGTATTAGATTTCACTGAGGTATGAATGCAAAACTTATATTCTAAATTTTTCATTAATATAAAGCAAAAGTAATTCACAAAAATTATCAATTTCAAACTATTTAAAATGTTAATTCTTAGGGTTCTGAAAATTTTGCCGCCGCTAAAACCATGCCGCCCTACGCCAGGGTCTATACATAAATCCATCACTGTCTTTGTCGTGTAGCAAAACACTGTTTACATTAATTATACTTAAAATGTTAAACTTTGAGATTAATATGGCGTGTATTTCTTCAACCAAGTCTAGCACAATATAACTCGAGTTATTTGAAATGCTATATTAAACTTCAGAGCTAATCAGGCTTATCATAAATAAAATTTCACATGGAAATTTCCGAACGTGTGAACAATTGGTATCAAAAAACTTAATACGATTGCGAAATATTTTGACAATTTATGAAGAAAATCATTCACAAAGATATGCCTGTTGGAAAAAATGGAAATTTGTTAGCTTTTAATTTTATTCGAATTGATAATACGAAATTAAAATCCATGTGAACGAAAAAGCACCAAAAATTAATTAAAAAAGCACTGAGCACTAACTTCAAATTTTTTCGCGTCGACAATTTCAAAAAGCACTAAAAGCGGTGCGAAAAGCACCGAGTTGACAACGATGATTTAGTGTTCACCACAGTGTCACCCATTTAGCATTTTCACTGCTAAATTTAGCATTATGTATTTTTTATTTTGCATCTAGCATTTTTTCAGCATTTTTGTATTAATTTTTTAGCATTATTTAGCATTTTTAATTTTATAGATTTCATATACTCCTTTCCATTTATACAAGTAAAAACCTCTGTCAATTAATGTATTTCATTGTATTTTGTTATTTTTATACAAATGTAAAATGATGGAAACCGTGTAAACAGCATATGACGTCTTAAGCGGCTATTAAGCTGTCGTACTTGGTATTTGAGAATGTTGTGGTAATGCAAAATTCGTGTTTTTCAGCTTGGTTTGGTTTTCAAAAAATTTTGAATTTTTGTATTTGTCATCATACTTGTTTAATAGATATTGATGACTTGGTTAGTCTCTCATGTTCATATACCGAGTATGACCGTCTAATAGCCGTTTTAATCTATATAATTAATAGGCGAACACGTTTCTTGTAATCCCTTTTATGCCGGAACTACTGCACCGATTTTGGAATGATTTATATCATTTTAAAGGAATTTCTGCGCAGATGTGCAGAATCTATATTTTATTGAAATCGGTTTAGTATTTTGGGAGCTATAAGCGTTTAAAGTTGCTACTACTACATGCAAACATAGTACACGCTCATTTGTTAGTTTACACTGTGTGTGTGTGTGTGTGTGTGTTTGTGTACTATTTTTCATGCTATTCCATATTTTTTCTTATTTGTTATTGTATGAAAGCCATAAAACCAGGGTGGCCGATGACATTTTTCAAAAAGTTGCACCAAATAGGGAATTTATCAAAAAAAGGGGCAAAATTAAAAAAAGACGTGAAAACTGCACTAATTTTTTTATTTTTAATGTATTATTATATAATTCACTCTAAAAAAAGGGGAAAAAAGTGGCAAGGCAGTCGAAAAAGTGGCAATTTGCCCCTTTAGTCGGTCAAACGGTCACGCTGCATAAAACTTATAGGACGAGAGTTCAATAAATTGAATAAGGTTTAATAAAGAGATTTTGTTTCTGTTTAGAATGCGGACGATTGTATCGTCCGTTTGGTATATCTAGTATATTTTAAACGTCAAACACCTAATAATAAGAAGAAGCGAAGTATTCAGAATTATGTTTTTTTTCGGGATCGAACACTTATCACACAAAAGTCATCGTTGTAAAACTGAAAAAAGTAACTTAATAAATTTTTTTGATGCAAAAAGTATTTGTTAAACGTCTTTCGCATTATTTTGATAGCAGGCATGCTAATATATTAAAACGTATCAAATAAAAGTGTAACATTATTTTATGTATTTCATTTTTATATGAAAGCTATCTTAACCCGGTGTGCTTCGCTACCCCTCCCCGCAAAAAAAAATAAATATATATATACATATACCAAAGGGTAAAAACCGGTTTTGTTCAGGAGAGCCATTTAAAAATTTAAATACGTGTATCTTTGGTGTACCATCACTGAGCGTGTTGGTATTGGTCTCATTTGAAAGCGACACATCTCATGACGTCAGGAACGTGTTGGTCAACCTTGAAAACGAGCGTAGGTCGTCCCTACCTCTTGTTTTGTGTAGTTGGTTCTTACTGTTTTCTACCTAGCGCGCTGTTTCCATGAGTTTGATATAAACTTTGCTCGCGTTTTTTCTAATCCAGGTTTATTTTCAGAAATTATTAATTGTGAATTATAATAAATACTCATTTATAATTCTTTTAAATCGTGAATATCACTCTGTTAGTACGAAAATTTTTTCACATAACCTTAGAATCGTCGGCTTCAATTTCATAAAACGCGCATATCTCTGGAAGGGAACACTTTTGGGGCATGGGATCGGTCTCATTCGATGCACAGATCTTGCCCACATCAAAAAAAAGTGAAAATTGATTTTTTTACCCTTAGGTCCCTTTATCTATGCGCTGTCACATATATATATTACCAATTTGAATGAAATATTTGAAAAAAGTAGATTTTCTCCCGTTTTTTGCAGAAAAAAGTGAGTTAATTATTTTGCTATTATTATTAAAAAATATTGTAGGAACACCAACCCCATATTTTTATTCATTCAAAATGTAATACTATAAGAAATATTACCAAGAAATTTCTTGTTCAAAATTTTCGTGATTCAAGGTGCCAGATCATGTCGAAATAGACCTATTTTAGTTATAAATATCAAATGTAAGCCACTTTTTGTCAAATTCCAAAGCTGGAACCAAAAAATTTGTGATTTTTAAGACATAATTGGGGTATTCACAACAGTGTCTTAAGTGTCCTAAGTGTCATAATGTCTTAACATTTTAACATAGTTTAAAAAAATTGTTGTTATGGCTCAAAAAAAGATGTCATAAAGTAATAAGACTTTCTCAGATATGTTTATTGTTTGTCATAACTAGTAGGGATGTAACGAATGTTCGCATTCGTTTTCGCATTCGCAAATAATTCGCTTAATTTTGCTATTTGCATTCGCTAAAATGTATGCGAATATTTCAAGCGAATACTAAAGACAAAAAAATTTTTGTATATCTCTTACGAAAATAGTTTACGATTTTAAATTTAAAGACGAAAATTATTTTAAGCCAGCATGAAAAAGATACATGTAAAGCAATAATATTTTAGCGGAAAACTTTTCTATCAATAAAGTCTCATAAGTATCAAAATGAAACCCAAATCCAGCGGTGTTTGGAAATATTTTTCAGTTTTGAAAAAGAAAAGACAGTGTTTGTTTTGCACGATGTTTTCTGCTTAAGACTAGTCTGTTCAAACTTTTGAACGCCATTCATTACTTCGTACAACAAATTTCAAATCCAAACAATATTAACTAGTCCTTGTTTGTTGTAAATTCCACAAGAAACAAGTGCCACTCATATTATCTATCTTCTATCTATATAATTAATAGGCGAACACGTTTTTTGTAATCCCTTTTACGCCGGAACTACTGCACCGATTTTGGAAAGATTTATATCATTTTAAAGGAATTTTTGCACAGATGTGCAGAATCTATATTTTATTGAAATCGGTTTAGTATTTTGGGAGCTATAAGCGTTTAAAGTTGCTACTACTACATGCAAACATAGTACACTCGCATTTGTTAGCTTACACTGTGTGTGTGTGTGCGTGTATATTTGTGTAGTATTTTTGTTATTGTATGAAAGCCATAAAACTTATAGGAAGAGAGTTCAATAAATTGAATTAGGTTTAATAAAGAGATTTTGTTTCTGTTTAGGATACGGACGATTGTGTCGTCCGGAACTACTGCACCGATTTTGGAAAGATTTATATCATTTTAAAGGAATTTCTGCACAGATGTGCAGAATCTATATTTTATTGAAATCCGTTTAGTATTTTGGGAGCTATAAGCGTTTAAAGTTGCTACTACTACATGCAAACATAGTACACTCGCATTTGTTAGCTTACACTGTGTGTGTGTGTGCGTGTATATTTGTGTAGTATTTTTGTTATTGTATGAAAGCCATAAAACTTATAGGAAGAGAGTTCAATAAATTGAATTATGTTTAATAAAGAGATTTTGTTTCTGTTTAGGATACGGACGATTGTGTCGTCCGTTTGGTATATCTAGTCTATATAATTAATAGGCGAACACGTTTTTTGCACAGATGTGCAGAATCTATATTTTATTGAAATCCGTTTAGTATTTTGGGAGCTATAAGCGTTTAAAATTGCTACTACTACATGCAAACATAGTACATACACACTCATTTATTAGTTTACACTGTGTATGTGTGTGTATTTGTGTACTATTTTTCATGCTATTCCATTTTTTTTTCTTATTTGTTATTGTATGAAAGCCATAAAACCAGGGTGGCCGATGACATTTTTCAAAAAGTTGCACCAAATAGGGGATTTATTAAAAAAAATGGGGCAAAATTAAAAAAAGACGTGAAAACTACACAAAATTTTTTATTTTTAATGTATAGGGTGTTTTTTATTGAGGTATAGAACTTTAAGTTGGCATCACTTTTTTAACTGGCGGCCATTTTGTCAGCTGTCAAGTGATTAATATTTAGTTTGGTTTGCCATTTCATCATGAACAGGTTGACAAAAGAACAACGCTTGCAAATCGTGCAAATTTGCTTTATTCGAGCCAGCCGAATTGGCTTTAATAAAGCCGAATTGGCTTTAATAATAATTTTGAAGAAAAAAATCATCACAAGTCCAATTTTTTTTCAAATAAAAAAAGTAACAATTGACATATTTACAATGGACAAACAAAACTATTCGACGTACACCAATTTTATTTTGTTTTCATCAATAAAAAGCTATTTTCTATCTTATTTTCCAAAAAGAATTAAGAAAGCATTTTCAAATTGAATTCAATAAAAAAATGGGATCATTAAAGTAACTATGTAATTTAAAAATTGCATTAAATGAAAAACTAGTTAAGAAATTCAAACAAAATAAGTATTCGACATTGCCAATGTTCTTATCATATAAGGTATGTACAGGAGTGATGCATTTTGGCTTTTTTGGTTTAGGGCCAAATCAACGATTTAAAAGGGCCAAAATACCTTTGATAGGGCCAAATGTACTCGACTATAATCTTTTATTTTAAATAAAAACAAAAGTATGTATTAATAATATGTGATTTATTTTGTTTAGAGCAAAAGCAGAACTTAGCGACAAAAGTTAAAATTTTTAAGGTATTTTTTGTTAAATTAAAGTAAATACATATTTCATATGTATGTGTGTTGCTTAAAAAACTAAATTTTAGTTAAAAAACATTACTTAAGTAATTCTCATTTTATTAAACATAATCTCTAAATTTTTAGTCCAATAGTTCCTCAATTTAACCCTGTCTAGAAGCATTTTTTTGTGTTAAGTTTTAAAATATCTTCATCATAACAATTATTAGAACTAGATTTCATTAATTTTTTTTTATTATATTAAATATGACACAGTATTTTTTACATGACGATGATTTCTTCTATTATGGCCTGTTTTACAATATCGAAAGAAAACTCTCGACTGAAAATTTATATTGAAAACAAAAGCGAATTTTCAAATTTGATTGTTGATTTCAATATAAATTTTCAGTTCTGCTGAGAATTGGTAAATAGAAAGAATTCCTTGAATAATTCTGTATATATTTGTATACAAAGGTTTACATAAACGATTTTTAATGGTAGAAATCCTTTTGCAAAATTTACATCTACATAAATCTTTGAGCTTTTGAAAAAGTTTAATAGCAAGTGGTGTAATACTATTGGTTTCCCCACTCAAAACATGATCTGGCGCAGATTTCGGAAACCAGTTTAAATAAAAATCTTCAAAAATAAAAGTAGTTTTTAAAACGAAGAAAACTCAATTAAAAAGTGTGCTCAAAAGTTTCAAGGAATTAGTTGAATTTTGAGCTGAAAGGGCCAAAATATCTTAGAGAGTACTACAAGGCCAAAAACATCCAAAAGTGCCACAAATGGCCCAATAGTGCCACATTTTGCATCACTGATGTACAGTTGTTTTATAATTTTCGCCGGAACAAAAATGTTTTCTTTATAGGTGTAGCTATTGATAAACATTTTAGAACAACAGAAAAAATTTTACATAATATGTATGTATTGAAAGTAAAAATCATAATTTGCAAAATTAAAAATCATCATTCGAGAACAAAAATCTTAAAATCATATTTTGGTTCAAAAATCATCAAAAATATGATAAAATCATCATTCTGGCAGCACTGCTTTGATATAATATATAGATTTTAATTTATTCAATTTGTAAAT
Source organism: Tachina lurida (assembly GCA_944452675.1). Lineage (NCBI taxonomy): Eukaryota > Metazoa > Arthropoda > Insecta > Diptera > Tachinidae > Tachina > Tachina lurida. Next base: position 110,137,598 of record OX101753.1, on the reverse strand, counting down.
TTTTCACTATGTACATATCGTTACCTTAACCCTGAGTCATTATATTTTGAAATCGAGTTTATTGGATATATCGATAGATAAATATCTAATAGGAATATCGAAAAATGCAAAACTCCTGATTTTCAAAAATAATGAATTAAGTTCTTTCTATATTAAGGTAACGATATATTTATATCAATGATGTGTTCGAATATTTTGTAGCAATGTTTCTTGTTGCAATTCGTGTTTCCTTTTTGGTTTGTCAAATATCACAATTTTTTGATAATTCCAATGTTTCCATTTTTAAAAATAAAGAGAGAATGGAAGTAACTTATATATTTATATCATGGGTACTTCCATTCTCTCTTCGTTTTTAAAAATAAGGGGGTTTGAAGTTTGTTTGTGGATAGAAATAAAGAAAAATGTTCCCATATAGTAAAAAATGTAAGTCTTCCCCTAGAATTTTTTACAAAAATTTGTAATTATCTTAACAACAATTTGGGAATAAATAAAGTTATATACATAACTACATATCTGTGAAGTTTAAAAATTGATTATGTAATAACTTGTCTCATATTTTTAAGTTTTCTGCTTAATACAAATTTTTTTACTATATTTTTATCTAAATTTGGCGTTGAGAAACCAAATTTTTTGTTGTTTTTGATTAATTGACAATGAATTTTCATTAAGTTTAACAAATATTGAGATATTTCATTTTGTCTAATCTACATAATTTGTTTCTTGCTGATTGTAACATCCTTTTCTAAAAAAAAAATTGGTTTAATAACCGATCAGTGCCTCTGTTCTGTCATGTAATAGCTATGTTCTATCATGTTTTTCAATTTGAGATTAATAATAATAATACCATAATCTGAAACTGAAAAAACGTGATCGCATCAGCTCGATATCGACGATTAGACCTTAGTTCTGTCTGTTTATCAAATATACTACCACTAAACAAATAATTGCTACTTCACTATTTTTACCCGAGTGCTCAAACCATAAAAGAGTATCGTGTTTATCAGTCTATGTGCATATGTATGTATGTGTGTTCCTTTGCGGCACTATATAAGCCGAACGCGTGGACCGATTTGAAGAATTCTTATGTCAATCGATTTGTCTTAATCCCGGGAGTGTCAAAGAAAGAAAGATATGTCAGTTGTCAAAATTCAATATAACGGCCAATAGAAAAAAATTAAAAGTCGTCGAACTATATCAAAATGAGTATCATTCGACAGGTATTTTAAAATCATCTTTAAGTTTCTCTTATGATTTTTCATTGTGAATGATCATTTAGAATATTTAACGGTCAAAGTTGGTTGCCTATGGGGCACTGCTTCAGCTTCAAATGTGGATAGAATCCAACGACGGCAAAATAAAATTTTACGTTTGATAACAGCGGCTCCATGGTACATCAAAAATTCAAATATACATCGAGATTTAAATATGCCACTAGTGACTGAAAAAATCGCAAAATACGCAGGTAAATATTTAACAAAACTTGAGTCACATCCTAATCCGCTTGCTCGTAATATCTTGAACTTTACTGGACACATCCGCTTAAAAAAGAGGGACACAAGGGCCCTAATACTCAGCACCCCAAATGATACTTCTTGAAAATAATTATTGTGCTTAATACGAAATTTATGTATTATTAATTACTATCACTAAGTTTATGTTCGATACTGGTCGGGCCTAATAATTATATTTAGATTTAAGATTTTAATACTTATTGTTAGTTCATATTTGAAGATACAATAAATAAATATATGTGTGTATAAAAAAAAAAGTTGGTTGCAATCGGGTTTTTTCATTTTTTTTTATAAATATTTGTTATCTATTAATTTGAGATTTTAGCTTCGAACGTATTAGATTTCACTGAGGTATGAATGCAAAACTGAATTTAAAACATATATAGTTCACACATTTTAGTATTTGAAGCTATGAACTGAATTTATTTCAATTTCTTTCCTATTATACGTATATTATTTCTATCTATATCGTATGTTATTTCTATTGTATTGTTTCCTATTATATTTGAATTTCTCTACCTTTGTATTACTGTATCATGGTTATACCTGAAGTTGTTTCAGCCGGCTGACAACCGATCTTCAGCCGCTGCCGATGATTTTTTATGAGCCAGCTGCCGCCGACAAAGTCGCTCGGTGTAGGTCTCTGGTAAGGGCACATAACTGTGGATGACACTTTTTTTTTATTGGAAATGCGTCATTGTTTATGGCGTTTAAGGCAGTTTAATTTCCACTCACATGTGAAGTTTTAAATGCGCTTTTGGAACCTGTTTAGTTTGATACTCCTTGCACTTACTCTTTATATATAACTACATATATTTTGTTATTTTTTATGTTTCATTGAATTGTTATTTTTTATGTGTCTTTGAATAAAAAAAATTTCTACCGAATTTCATTAAAATCTACCGATTTTTCTTGTCGATTCTACCGAATTAAATTAATTGTGGACACTGGTCTCGAGCAGGGTTGTCAGATTTTTTCTGGCCTATTTCGCCAAATTGATTTTAAGAATAGCCAAAAGTCGCCAGAATCAATTTTATGTAGTTTTTCTTAATAAATATTTGATAATAAATTTGATTTTATATAACACTTTTTTAACGTACATTTTTATAAAATAATCGTATAGAAATTTAGCAGAAAATCGCCAAAAGTAGAAATCAAGTCACCAAAAATAATTTTTTTCAAAATTTTTTTCATCCAAATTCAAAATGAATCAATTAATATAAAAAAATCCATCAAAATCAAGCTGATCAAATTTCTTGCAGACGACTTTTGGTAGTAGCCACAAAAATCGCCAAGAAATTTATTTATCGCCAGAAAAATCGCAATGTCGCCAAACCAAAAATTTGGACGCCGAACAAGTTGAAAAATCGCCACGTTTGGCGAGAAATCGCCATATCTGACAGCCCTGGTCTCGAGTGAACACATGAGCCGATCGATCGAACAAAAACGGTCGTTGGTTGAGCGAAGAGCAAGCAAAGAAGAAGGAAGTTCGAGGGTTTTTTCGTGACAGTATCGAATCGTGTCAGTGGGCGACTGTTTTTTTTTTTGATAACAAGCATGAGAGAGACCAATCTTTGCGACCTCTGAATAAAAGTAAAGAGTAAAAAGCAATCAATTTTAATTTTTGTATTAATAATTTTTTAATTAAATGTTTGCTAAGCCTGTTATTGTACAGAATTTATCAACTAAAACAACAGAAGTACAAAATTTTCACGGTCAAATGCAAACTTATTAGTAGTATTTTAAAAAAAGATTTGCTTGAGTGTGATAATTTTTATTTTTGGGATTTTTATTTTTGGGATTATAAATAATTGTTTAGACATTGTTGAAATTTATTTAGGAATATTAGTATTTGATTAACCTTAACATCATTAAGTTAAGGTCAATCAAATTGAAAAATGTGAAATCATTAAAATTTTTCATATGAAACCGTGTAGTAAAATATTAATAAGATTAAGACTTCGAAGATAAATTAAGTCTAATTGATCCCTACAATATTATTATAGAAAACAAAAGTTCTTTCTACGATATTCTAAAAGAGTTTTTTTCACATTGTGAAAGAGTGTGAAGGTCAGGAAATTGAATCTTAATTCAGGCAATTAAAGATATTAAAACTGGAAAAAGTTTTCCATGATGCATACTTAAAACTTTAAGATTTGTGAAAAAAAATTCCCAAAACGAAAAAAGGACTCTAGTCTTTTAATTCCCACAATAACTAATTTTATCCAAAAAATGTCCCCCAGCTAATAAAGTCTAGTTTAATTTTTATTCTCTTCTTTAGTAACTCACATTAATTAATAAAAATATTTCATTCAATAAGAATTGAAAATACTGAACTTCAGCAAAAGTAGAAAGAGTATTTAGTCAAGTAGTTAACTTAAACAAAACCAAAGTAAGACATGTAATTATTTTATTTTTTTAAACAATTAATGCCTTTTCTGATAAGACTTTAGCTTATTTTATACAGAAACTACGAATTTATTTCTTGTGCTATGTTTTCGTTTGATAAAAGTGTTTGTTTTATTTTTGACGAATTTTGCACGTTTCCGGATAATAATTTTGACGATTTTGACAATTTTCTGTGCGAAATTTGACGAATTCACACCTATTTCATCTGGAAACTATGCGCACAACGCTACTTCAATCGGAATATCTCGAGAGTAGTTAAATATATTGTTATAATTTTTCCAGGCGTAGTAAAATATATGGTAATATAAAATTAAAAAACACCAATTTAGGAAAATAAAGTTACTTTAATATATTTGTTTATGGTACACAACTATATTTTCCCTAAATAACTCCTAATTTACACAATGAAAGTCTTATTGCTAAGCTGATTAGTTTGTAGGAGAGAGAGAGACCAGGGGAAAAGAAACGAGTACTCAGCTTCATGTACTGTCAATACGTTTTGCTTTCCCATTCGTAATGTTTAAAAAGAACACGTGCACACACAAAACTATGCATAAATAATATGAGCTGAAAAATAAGACTTGAATTATGTGGACGCCAATGAAAATTCAAAGAAAAAAAAACTGATAAGCTTAGCAATAAGACTTGACTAGTATGAACTGGGACGCATTCATAAGACGTAGCTGTTGACCTCAAGAGTTGTGAAACTGTTGGCAATTGGTTACGTCTTAGAAATGGTTTGATGTATATAATTTGATTTTATATCTTTATTTCGTTACTTTAATCCTGCCACCTAATAAAGAATATAAAAGGCATATGTGTATTCGATCAGCTATTCAGGCTTAGCACAAAATGTTGACTATAGGTAGCGAAAACATTGAATGATGGAAAATTATTCTATAGTTGAGTGGACCGGAACTACTCAACTGTTGAGTGAAGCGGAACTACGCAACCAAGCGTTTCTAAGACAAACACTAAACGGTTGCGCAACAGCTACGTCTTATGAATACACCCATTGAAAATATCTACATAAAAAATATGATAGTTGAAACTTTCAAAATCTACCGTCACATCTTTTTATACGCTTAAACACAAAAACTTTTTTTAAAATTGACTCATTTGGAACATTGTTGAATGTAAGGTACATGTCCAAGATACAAAATAATTGGCTTTTAACAGATTCTTATAGGATTGCCTTTAGCGCTATGTGGTTAAAAATTAATGTGGAAAACAAAGTTTTTTACAAAATTTAAAATAATGAAGATACTTAAGAAAAACAAAAAAAAATTAATTTCTTAGCCTTTACGAATGCAGATATTAATAAGTTTTTTTGTTCTATTTTTATTTAGAATTTTTGTCTTTTAATTTAAAATACTGAAAAAGTAAAATTAAAATCTTTATGAAAATCTATACCGTTTACACCAGCTTTTTTTGACATTTATCAACATATTTTTTTTCCAAAACAAAACCCATCAACTGATTTGTTTCCAAAACTACAACCAAACAACTGCATTGTAGCCAATTCACACACTTGTTTAAGCAGACCGTAGCTAATTCACTCACCTTTTGCTGTACAGGGTAGTAAAGAATAAATAAAAACATTAGATTTTTATTAGATTTCCTACAAATCTACTGAAAAATTAGATTTCGTTTTGTATGGGAAATCTTGAAAAAAGCAGCTTGATTCAACTCAAAATCTCGGAAGTACTAGATTTTGAGACAGTGTAAATGCACTATAAGGAAATTATTTCTTAAAAATTTTAAGCTTAGCTCAAAATGCTTTATCTGTTAAAAATCAGACAATTTTTAAAAAAGTTACAAGCCTCAGAAGTTTTTTTGAGTCCCAGGTGGTCAACTGTAGCCCACTGTAACTTCTGTCCATCTAAAGCCAGAAGGCTGTCATAACATGTGTTATAGTGATGTAACGCATGTAAATTTTTGATATTCGCGAGTACGAATATTTGAAACGATATTCGCGAATACGAATACGAATATTGTATGTGAAATTAATAGACATTAAATTGGGGTTCTATTTACGCCTGCAATATGCAATATTAAAAAATTGTTCTGAAAAAGGACTTCATACTCCTGTTGGCGTACTTTAAAGTTAATAAAAACTACCCAAAATTTTAATGGTTGTCATTAAATAATATTTCAAAATGATACAAAGCAAAAATGTCTATAAAAAATTTAATGGATTTGTAGAAACTAATATTTTTAGCCATTTATTTAAATTTTGTTTAGGCTTTATGCATTTATTTATTTATTTTGCTTGGAAAAATATTTGGAATACGGATACCAGTATCTAAAAATGGCCGAATATTCGACAATTCGAATATCACTTATGTGTTATAAGACATAGGTCCTCCTCTACGCATGTTAGAAGTTTCATATAAATCCAATCAGTAGTTTAGAAGTTCCAGATTTATTACCATTTATTTTGAAAAAGTTTTACTATGCAATATAAATTTTAACCCCCATATTCATAAAATTTGAAACGAATTTAAAATGTATATTATTTAAAATTTTTCATACAAAATTTTCCTAAAACAAATTTCAAATTCATTTTATTTTTTATGAATACGGGTGTAAATATGTATATACGTGCATACATACATATCGTCACCTTAAATGCAAACGGACGTAACTACACAAAAATTCAAAATCGAGTTTTTGATTGATTATGGTTCATTTTAGCAAATATTTAGAACTCTGCGATCAAAAATGACTACTTTATTAACGAAATTCAAACGGACGTAGTTACGAATTCATCTATTTTTTATTGCAAATAACGTAACTAATATAAAAGCTTAAATATATATAAATAGGAAATAAATTGCTCAAAACATAATAGTATCCATACTACAAGAAAAATTTCGAAGAAAATGTTCAAGAACACTATTATTATTGAGTTTGAAACGTTTTTTTATTCTCCTGTAAAAAATATAAAAGTGTAGGTACGTCCGTTTGCATTTAAGGTGACGATATGTATGTACAAACATACATATGTAGGTCGAAGAACGTATTTTTCAACCCAAAAAAATATACCAATTGGATTATATACTTTTTCGTGAACGTGCGTGATCATGATAAGTTGTAAACCACTCTTGCGTGATTGAGAATATTTTATTCGTGAGCGTGCGTGATCGTGAAAATTGTAAATGTCATTCGTGCGTGAAAGTGCACGAGTTAAATATTTTTCTGCGTGAGAGTGCGTATCGTGAGTTAAAAAACATTCACGTGCATATCTCTAGTAAAACCGTAACAATTCAGTGGTACTGACGTCGCGAAGGCCACCAATCGTCTCCGATTTATAGGCTTTTTACACTGACACACATTTCAGTGAAACGCCTGGAAGATGTAAAAAATGTGAAACATGCGTTTACATTGACTACATCTAACATCTACCATCATCTCAGTTGTCAAAAAGAAAACACACACTACATAGGTTTTGTTAAGGAAATTATAAAAAATTGGATTTGATGTAACATTAATAATTGGACTAGTTGTTGCTTTGCAAGATCAAACCCAGTTAATAATGCTGTGTATGAAAATTATAAAAGCTTTTGCAAGAAAAATATGAAGATTTTTTTTAAAGGTACACACATATACATATGTACGAAAATATGAAATTTTTTTGGAATTAAAATTCCACATTTTTCCTGCAGAAAATGCATTTGGTGCAGAAAAAAAATAAAATATCAAAAAAGTAAAAACGCAGTTTGTCTTAGAATTTTAGCCCGCATATGAAAACCCTGTGAGCCTTTGTGTTTAAAAAATACTCATAAGCCTAATGTACATATTTAAACTAAACTATTTTTTCCAATTTCTTTTTGTTATTTTAGGCTAAAAATTTGCAATTTAAAAATCGATGATATGGTATTACCTGATAACAAATTTTTGGGATATCAGCTTTAATTAAGTTCAATTTACTAAAAAAGACTTCCAACAGAAGCGTGCAAAAATGGTAATTTCACAACCTTTAAATTTAGAAAGAGAATATCTCCAGCAGAGTTTTTACTTTAAAAAATTTAATAGATTAAGGTCTTGAGGGTATAATTTTTGATAATTTAGCTTAACAAATGGAAATCGGTTTTCATTTCAATGATTGTGCAAATTTTGGTTCTACTATATCAATAAAATTATAAAGGTCATCATGAAAGATTATTTTTTTTAATTTGTCTAATTATTTCAATATAAAAGTTACTAAAATCTTTATACATTACATTTGTATGTCTCGGAACAGTATTTTAAGCAGTATTTATTTCAAAAACTGCCAATCTTCAATATAATTTTAATTAATAGGTGATAATATTTAATGGCTCTCTAGTGGGAAATATCGTAAAAATTCTGGGAGTTTGCATTACGTTTATAGTAGGATCCAAGATTTCTTAGCAAATTTTCTCAACATGGTTAATGTAGTTTGGGCCTTATTAAAAATATTATTAGACTTTTATTAAGACTTACAGGAATATTGTTTTGTTTATATCTTTGTAATAAATTTTGTTAGAGACATGGGGATTTCCCGCAGCCATGAAGTTTCGTCTGTATAATTTTGTAGCACATATAACTCGATTTTGTCTTAAGTCGACTCGTTATCGCTTTATAAATGTAAATGCCATTTAAGTCAAATAGTGCAAAATTACACAAAAAAATTATGGTGCAAAAATAATGCAAAGAACTTTATTATCACATATTTTGCATTGCGTTTACACAGAAAGTGGCAAAGCTGTTTTTGACACAACAATGCTGTTTTGCTAGTGATGGCACTAAAATTAACGAAAGATGTAATAGTATGTTTACACGATACCTGCTTCGCTCTCTATTCATGCTTCACACCCCAATCATGACCGAATCAACTTGTTTCGCCATACAAAATTATGAGAGCGAATCAAGTAGATTCAATATGAATCTACCTGCGAAGCACGTAAAATTGGTATATTCTCTAACTTTTATCGCAGTAATCGCCACTTTATATGAACTAGCTATCAAAACAAAATAAGTATATGTGTATGTGTGTGTTTGCAAACAAATAAAAACAAACCAAAAATAACATAGATGTGAGTTTAATATAAATAAATTTAATTAAAAAATAATTTCTTAATCAGGCTTGAGTTCAGTAATTTCAATTCTTATGAATGAAATATTTTTATTAATTAATGTGAGTATCTAAAGAAGAGAAGAAAAATTAAACTAGACACTATTAGCTGGGGGAAATACCGATATTTTTCTGTGCAGCCACGCACTTCATCAGCACCCATGTCTATCTACTGGGGTAGAGATTATTATTAACATCAGCTATTAAACTTAAATTTCTATGAAATGGAATATGAGAATTGATTGTGTATTTGGCAAGACACTCCAATTATGGTATATTATTTTAACAAAAGAGTGATCAACGAGAATTATACTCCTCGTTACAGGAAATGTCGTTTCATCTTTTTCCTCTGGCCATAAAAATGTTTTAATAAAACAATTAGATTCTTCGGGGTTTCATCTGAATTAATTTTTACATTAACATGGTTCAGTATGTTACATTCTGAACATTCTGACATTATTTTATATGAATGAGACAATTTGATGTATAAAAATCATTATTGTATTTCTAACTTCCTTTTAAAATAGTTATTAGCGCTAAAAGTTTTTTCTACTTTAACATTGGACCACGGTAATGTTAATAGTCCTATAGCAAATATTGACAGTATTAGAAACGGATTATCATTAGTTGAATTTCTATAATTATAAACTTCAACCCAAAATTGATCAGTTTTGAGCAAATTTTTCCAGCAATGCATTCAGTTTCCAGAAAGCCATTAATTTTTTGCCTTACTAATTCGTTTCACAGAAGTAACAATGTATAGTTTTTGTGTACTCAGATGTAACTTTATTGGTTTAATTCTTTTTACTTTTGTCCACTTTCTTAGAGAGCCTTAGGTTAGTACTTTTCAGAAGCATTTTTAAAAGCTTTTTCAAGAAAGCACTATATTGCTTCCACCAGTGGTTATTAGAATAGATTATTGTAATTAAGTTATTTTATAACGTGTAGGGTATCCTCTGTAATTTCTAGAAATATGTTCTTTTCTCTCACTGTGAAAAATAAAGTTTTTCTTCCTTTGTATTTCAGAATTAACATTCTGCAAAGAAAACTTTGCGTGTCTAAATGGGGTGAAAAGTGAAAAATTCTTATTTGGTGTTTATTTATAACCACCACACTTTCATAAATTAATATTTAGTAGATTTGTAAAACGCACTAAATGGACTAAAATCAAAGGTGAAAAGCACCAATTTAGCGTCTTTTTTTAAAAAGCAACAAGTTGTAAAATTCCGCACTGTTATGAATTAAAAAACACTAAATCTAGTACGAAAATCACTAAATTGGCACGCTGCACACGAAGCACGAAAGCGTAGTCTAAACAGCATGATTCATAAACATGATTCAGCGAGCGAAGCAGGTGATTCAACTTTTCGTCTAAACATAGCATTAGATGAAACAAAATGAGATAGGAAGATCTTTTAAAGATGTAGAAAGATGTTGGATTTTAGTACTGTGTATTTCTTATGGGAAGATGTTAACATTTTCTCAAATTGATGGTAGATGTTAGATGTGCGTCAGTGTAAAAAGCCTATTAGTTTGACAAATCTCCTGTTAACATACGTAGTTATGTTTCTCTAAACATATTTTTTAATTATACTTACTTACACTCAGGAAAAAGCCAAATCTTAAAATTAAGAACGCGTCCCATTACTTCCATAATTTTCAATATAATAGAAAATGTATATTTATATACTGAGAAATAAATAAAATTAATACTGTAAATTAATATTTTTCCATATTGAAATAAGAAATTTCAACATGACTATATTTTCGTTAATGTTTTTTATTAATTTAATATGGTTTTTATTGATTTTAAGCTGTTTTTTCTCTGGGTGTACATATTTTTTTATATACTAATGACAATGTTCAGGGCTCTGGATTTTTTTCGAGCCAATGAAAGATATTAACTTTGTTAAATATCGTTTTTGTTGCAACATTTATTAAACCATTTGATACTATCGATAGTTTTACATGAAACTATCGAGTGGGACGACAGTTTTTTTGAAGCTCTGCTGTGATATACAATTCCAAATAAATTGACAGTTGTAAAGATTTTTACGAGCGCAGATCAGTAAGTCCGTGACTTTTCGAACTTCCCTCATAGTTATATGATATGCAACGCTGTTCTCATCAAGTACCATCTGTTAGTAGACTACTGTCAAATTTTGAGCAAGTGTCGTCATTTACTTTGCGTTTAACAGCTGTTCAAAACATACAAACACCCTAGTGTATTTTTCAAAAATAAAAAAAAAATTTTTTTTTTTGCGAAAAAAACCGTCAATCAAACAAGCAGCAGGCTAAACAATGGGTTTCTCCGGGTAAAACTGCTTCGAAGAAGGCCAAGGTGAGGTTGCCGGCCAATAAGGTGATGGCAGCAGTTTTTGGGATGCACGTCGTTAACAACGTAACCCTTTTAGAATTTTCACTGCTAAATTTAGCATTATGTATTATGATTTAGCACTGAATTTTTCATTTTGCATTTAGCATATTTTCCAGCATTTTTGTGTTAATGTTTTAGCATTTTTGATTTTATAAATTTCATATATTTTCTTCCATTTATAAAAGTGAAAACCTCTGTCAATTAATGTATTTCATTGTATTTTGTCATATTTATACAATTATATAATTACGGAAACCATTTAAACATCAAAAAAACGTCTTAAGCGGCTGTTAGGCTGTCGTGCTTGGTATTTGAGAATGGTATAATAATGCAAAATTCGTGTATTCAGAATGGTTTGGTTTTCAAAATATTTTGAAATTTTGTGTTTATCATCATACCACCATTTGATGAAGGTATTTCGATCTAACAGAGAACTTGACAGAATTAAATGATTGGATTATTCAGTATGGCGCCTGACGACTGCCTTAATCCACAATGTTCCATATATATATTCCAGATTTTGGAATTGAAATATCCTTCAGACTCCCGGACGAATGTAGCATATTACAGGCAGAAATATCCGCCATAAAAAGAGCAACACACTGGTTGAGTTATTATCGGATACACAATAATAATATCCAGGTAATAACGGACAGCCAACCCGCGATCAAAACCCTTGCAGGTGTACATTCTACATCATTACTTGTCCAAGAATGCCGCACAGTCCTGGATGAACTGGCGCAGCACGCAACCATCACACTATACTGGGTGCGTGGACACGGAACTAATTCAGGCAATATAGTTGCGGATGAACTAGCAAAGAGAGGAACCCTACTCGGGGAAGTCGATGACAATCTCTGTGGGCTCCCTCTGTCGTCTTGCTGGAGACGCTTTGATACTGCCTTTCTTAATTCAGCTCAGGAAAGATGGCGTAATGAGCCTACCTGCGTTATATCGAGAACCCTTTGGCCTCGTCTAGATACTAAAAGAACCAGAAACCTCATTAGCTTTACCAGAAAGCAACTGAGGAATCTCCTGGCCACACTTACAGGCCACTGCACTTTCGGAACCCACGTTAAACGTATGGGTCTCCCGTATAATGACTATTGTTACAGCTGCAATGATGAGGAAGAGGAGGAAAGCATTTCGCATCTTCTCTGCTTCTGTCCTGCTTTGGAGGATCTCCGTCTGCACTTCCTTGGCAGAATATCCTTCAATAGCTTGTCCGAGTTATCGGAAATAGGACTTAGAAACCTAAGTCTATACATTAGGAGCAGCGGCTGGTATGGCCGCTAGCCTTCACGGCATGTGTATGTACTAGACCCTCTCCTTGTCCCACTTTTTCACTTCTTCTCTACTCTCTCTTATTGTACAAAAACTCTCCATCTATATTCTCCCTATACTTCCGGTCTCCCCCTTATTCTTATACTTTCAACTTACAGGCAGCACAAAGGGATCATCGTATTGGACCCAAGTGAGCTAGACTCCTATATTTTCATTCTTCACTAGCAGCCTGCTAACCTAACCTAACCTATCATACCACCATACTCGTTTAATAGATCTTCTGTCAAACTCAGTGCAAATTTCATTTGTGTTTTCGTAAAGAAAGGGTAAAGATGACTTGGTTAGAGCGTCCATTTTTAAAGGTGTTTAGTGAAATGTAATGTATTATAAACGTCAAACACATAATAATAAGAAGAAAATAATTCAAAATTATGTTTTTCGGCGTCGAAAACTTTAAAATTTATCGTTGCGGAATTCGCCTCTTGGACATACAATGAAAAATAGAACTGAAAAATTTAACTTAATCAATTTTTAATGCAAAACGTATTTTTGAAATGTCTTTAACGTTATGTTGATTGCTGGCATGCTAATACATTAAAACATATAAAATAAAAGTGTAAGATTATTTTATGTATTTCAATTTTATATGAAAATTACCAACAACAAATATTACACTATTATATTTAATACGATAATACAAAGATGAAATAGGTTTTATTAATTTTAGCAATTGTATTTTGAGTGTTCCTGAATTATTGTTTTACTTTTGAATTAACTTTGTTTGTTTTATTAAAGTTAAATAAAATATTTGTTCGTAATTACTACCATATAATTATAAAAAATTATTCCAATTTTTTAGCATTATATTTTAGCATTTTCAAATATTTTTTTTAGCATTTTTAGCATTATAGTTGTGGCCACACTGGTCGTTAAGCAGCTCTGGGTCGGAGAACATCTCTCACGTCATCGTAATTATAAGTGCGTTCGCGAACTCAAAAATTTGTAAAAATTTTTACTATATTTTACTGGATTGCGTTCGCGTACAAAAATCCAGTAAATGAGAGGGCGAAAAATGACAGTTAATTTACTGAGTAAATGCAAATTTTTACTGAAAAAATTTTTGCCAGTAAAATGAAACCATATGTTTTTGAAGATAAACAAACAAAAGCAAAATGAAACAAAAATTTTTGGTTTTTGATGAAATTTGAAAAATAACAAAAAACAAGTGTATTAAGTTATAAACAATATAACGTTTATTTAAGTTTGATGCCACGCGCAATTAAAATGTCCGGAATTTTCATAGAATTGTTGGATATGTGTACATATATACGTATTTATAACAACAATTTCCGAACGATGTAGTTTCACGTGGAATGCAGAACACAATCGATTGCTTTTAAACGTGAATAAAGTTAATAGATTTTTATAGTAAAATTTTTTTTAGACATCGTCGGTTGGTTTCTGGTTTGCTGCAGAAATAATGTATTTTGTATATACTGTGCCGCAAACCAGAAACCAACCGACGACATATCGTCGGACGGTTACTGGTTCTCCGCATGGAACATTTAATAAAATTTAGTTATTGATCGATTATATACATACATATGATTAATGTGTACTTTTCTTAAATTTGTTTTCAGTTTTTCGATATCTTGAATATATCAGGATATATAAAATTTTTTCCCCTTTTATATTTCTCTTAATAAATGCACCTACTTGAAAGGAAGTGAACAATATTGTTCTCATGATTGGTATAAGCGGCACCAAACATTTTTGTCTTTTTCTGTACATCCTAATCACTTTTCACGTTGAGCGTAAAAAGCATAGATACTTTAACGGCCTGACCCGCGATGTCGACAAGAAAGTTTCTATCCCTTACTTATTTGAAAACAAAATAAGAAAGTTTCTTGTCGACATCGTGGGCTAGGCCCGTAAGTTCAAATAAAAACATATGTACGATTTTCTCAAAAGCACAAAATTTTTCCATGCGGCTGGCCAGTAACCACACATCAAAAAATTCTGATTTCGAAGCACTACCAACTGAGGGAAGCAATGTATTTTTTACTTGATTACAAAAGCTTCGAAAACTGCTTCTGAAAAGCACTAAGATAAGACAGGCTCTCTAACAAAATAGAGAACAAAAGTAAAAAAAAAATTGCAAGCCAGTAACTTTTGCATCTGAGTACACAAAAACTATATATTATTGGTTCTGTGAAGCACTTTGGTAAACCAAAAAATTATGGCTTTTTGCAAGTTGAATGTATTGCTTCTAGCTGATTCATCTCGCCCAAAAAAACTCCTTATTCATGCGCAACAGCAAGTGATTCTCTAACAATGTCTCCCTTACGAAAACGCTTCTAGGAAGCAGTAATTTTAGCTGGGTACCCGACGATATGTATGTATGTATATATTTTATGCATACATATGTATGTATAATTTTGTATATTCCCTGCACTTAATGCGACTAGTCCCTACATGTACTATGTAAATACTCCAAAGGAGTAGAAACATTCCAAAACTACAACAAATATATGAAAAAAGGAGGTTGATGTCCTAGGGTTGGACTAAATGGTCCAACTTTGCATTACATCGGACTAACCCCAAAACTGCTCCATATTGAATAGTTATAGACTACAATCATAGTCGTTTAAACACGAATATTTATCGTGCAGCATTGAATGTTTGTATGAAAATGATATGATCCATGACTGCATTACATGGGACCATGATGTAACTAGTGTGTTTCTTTTAGATTGGACCACGTATTCCAATATTATATACAGGGTTTTTTTGCATATACATACATATGTATAACTTTTTTAGCACCAAAATTGTCAATCAGCTGTTGTATATATTTTACTGGATTTTAAAATTTTCCGTTCGCGTACTCTTATATGCAAACTTTTTTATTGAGAGTAATTTCGTTGAATTACTCAGTATTTACTCAGTTGCTCGATTTTACTGGAAAAGTTCTCAAACGCACCTTATTTCTTAAGTGATGTCAGGCTTGTGTGTCTTGTTTGGCCTTCGAGAGATTTTCGTCTCGCTCGCTCTGGTTGACTGATATGCCACGAATAACCGTATAATCTTGCGGTTTTTTGTGGAATTTCCTTAACAACCACGTTGCTACTTCCTATATGAAGGCATAGGTCGTGTACATTCAGTCACAAAACTTTTAAACTACTGTTAATAACATCTTGGGCATATGGTTTTAGTTACTCCGCCCATATCTGTGCAACAACATATTATGCAAATTTACTTAGTACAGTATGTTAAATAAATAAATAAACGGCGAATATTATGCCAACTATTAGGCAGATTTAATGTGGAATTAAAAAAGAAATCGATCCCATATGGCCAAGAAAAAAGTTCTTTTTCATCAAGATAATGCACGAGTGCACACGTGTGCATTCTCAATTGCTAAACTCTATGAATTGGGCAACCAATTGGTACCCCATCCACCATATTCTCCGGATACAGCCCCTAGTGACTACTTCCTATTTCCAAACCTAAAAAAATGGCTCGCTGGAGAGAGATTTAGCTCCAACGATGAAATTATTGACCAAACAAATACCTACAAAAACTGGAGAAACGTTGGTCTAAGTGCATTGAGTTAAAATGAGATTATGTTGCAAAATAAATATTTGTTTTGCAAAATAAAAACTGTTCATTCAAAGAAATAATTCACGGACTTATTGATCCGCCCTCGTAACTAAAATCGCCAATAGTCGCTATCTAAAAATCAAAAATAGAAAAATGCTAACATGCTAGCGTTTATTATCGACAAGCCGTGCTCTTTTTAAAAAAAGTTATTTAAAAAAAGGCTGTTATTTAAAAAAAGTAATAGATTTTACCAAAAAGTTTTAGATCCCGAAAAATTACGAAATTCCTCAGAAAATAAAACTTATTTTTTGATTTTTATTTTTTGCTTAGAAAATAAAAGTTATTTATTGAGTGTTATTTTTGGTTTAGAATACATATAACAGATTTTTTTTTGGTAAAAAAAATTATTTTTAAACTGTAGAAAGGGCACTTTTTGCGTTCAAATTTATATTAACCGACTTATGATTAAAGTTATCAGCATGAAAAAATCTTATTTGTTAAATTAAATTAATTCTTTTATATATTTTATTCAGTTTATAACATGCCTATTCACAGAAAGTATTGTGACTGAAAAATAGTCATAACTTTAACATTGTGACTAAAGACTAAAATTTCCGATTCTCAAAACAAAATTCTATCAACATACATTTTTAAAATAAAGACTAGGAATTAGAGATCGACTGAAGGCGTTTTTTTTTGGCCGAAGCCGAAGCCGAACTTCGGCTAAAATCCTAAACTTCGGCCAAAACCGAAGCCGAATGTCTTAAATTTTAAAAATGATACTTGTTTTATATGAATTAAGAAAAAAGTTTGCTTTTTTGAGATCACTGAAATAGATGTAATATCTATTGGATACATAACAAGAAAAATAAAACTATTTTGCAATTTCTAGATTGCTTTTTCATATGATCCCTCACAAGAACGTCCAAGTAAAAGAAAATAGAAAGCAACAGGGTTGTATTTCAAAGCAACCCTTTCAAAACGTTAAACACAATAGAAACTGTCGGCGAGCAACGACCAAAAATAATGTTATTTTTCAAGCTTGGAATGAAAAATATTCGGCTTCGGCTAATCGGCCGATTTTTGCCATAGGCCGAATGTTGCCCGATTACCAATTTTTGGCCGAAGGCCGAAGCCGAAGCCGATTAATCGGTCGAACTCTACTAGGAATGTAGACAATCATAGAAATTGTGACAGGCATTTTAAAGTAATAATATTCAAAAAGAAACTAATTTGGAAATGGTAAAAGGAAAAGATGTAGTATGTGTGAGCACCGACATCAAGTTAATAAAAGAAAAAGGGAGATAAAGGAGAAGAGTCCACATTTAGTTTTATAGTTAGACTGCCAAAAGCAATCTGCAGACAAAAAATTTACATTTAACACCCTTTGACGACCAAAGAACGCAAATGCCATTATAAGTAAGATTTTTATCTAGTTTTTCTGCCCATGGAGCATTACCAAAAATCAAGGTTGGAAACCAAAACAAATAACGGTATCGGTATTGATACCGGTACAATTACTGTTTAAATTTCGACATCGGTATTTTTTTTATTTCGGTATCGGTATTACCGGTACATACCGTTATCAAGTTTATAATACCGGTATACTGGTATTACTGATAAATTTATTGGGCTTACTTACGAGTGTCGTATTTCGACTACGCCTACGACGATTTTGTGCTAGATTAAAGAAAAAATTTTGCAAAGTTCTTTATTCTACTACAAAATCGTCGTCATCGAAGTCGTAATACGACACTCGTGATAAGGCTCATTATTTCAGGCAGTGGACATAGCAAAAAATCTTTTTTTTTATTAATTATAATTATAAAAGCATATATACTTATTTGTTTCTATTTATGTTTTTATGCTATTATTAAACAATAATTTATTAAAAAAGTGAAACAAGGAGACTGCAGTTCAAACTTCACATATATGATTAATTAAACAAAATAGTAAAAATAAAAGTTTTGTCTATACCGATATATTACACTGTGTGACAATTTTTTATGAAATCGAAATACCTGGGATGCGTTATTATTTTTCTGCTAGGTACTGTCAAGTATAACAAAAATCTGTATTCGAAATTTTCCAGAAATCTCCAAAATCTTGAGTTACGGGTAAAAAACTGCTTTGTCGTCCGTAGGCACTTATCAACCTCTAACTAAGTTAAATATCAACCGATTCTAAATTTATAAATAAATAAATATGTATATGTCGGTATTTTTCACCAAATATAATTTTTTCGAATTTTTTTCGATACTTTTATACTTTGGACACATTCCTAGGCAATATTTTTGTACTGGACCCATATTGTTTATAAATTTCTCTCCAAATTCAGACGAATTTGAAAATTTCAATTCAAAAAAACAATATTCTTCTAGCCAACTGAAAAACAAAGAAAGCAATGCTCTTGTACAATTAATATTAAAAAACTTAAAGCAGGTACTTCTCTTCACCTCAAGAGAGAAATCTTTAACTTCAAATATAAAAGTTTAGAAGTTTTTTCTCTACCGAACTAATTTATTAAGGTGAAGTGTGTAAACAAGACCGAAACCAAAGAAAGAAAGTTAATGAAATATATTTTTGCAAATTTTGCCCATATTACGGTTTACAGCTCAACTAAGTTGGATTGAAACTGAAACAACTTAACTTTTAAACAACTTTTATTTTGATATTCTGAATAACAACTAATTTTAGCTGTCTTCGGATTAATGCTCAAAAAACAAAAGTTCTTATATATGCTATGTTTTTGAAACCATAGTATCCATTACAAAACATTTTAAATATTTTTAGTTTTGGCCTTGCAGTTGTCTCTTGGTGAAAAAAGTTGTAATACATAATAAAAATTTGGCAACTACAACTCACCTATCATTTATTTTTTTGGACGGAATCGGTATACTGGTACGTACCGGTATAGACGTAAACGATAGTCTGGATACCGGTATTTTCTAACCGAAATGGATTTCGGTATCAGTAACGATACCGGTATCTAATTTTAGCGGTATTTGTGAATCGGTATTTTTATGATACCGTTTGCCAACCTTGCCAAAAACCCATTTCAAATACTAGCGGTATCCACTATCCATTAACTTGGTATGGACATCATGTCGGACATCGCAAATGGCTTATGCCGACCGCTCATGTCCATGTTTCGTTCATGCTCTGACATGGAAGTCCGATAATATGTCTGAGTAACAATGTTTTCCATGAGAACAAAATTAGTAAATATTCCATCTCTATTACAATGCCGCAAAATACTTTGATATGCCTGAATATGGACATCGCACGCATTCACCACAACAAAGTTGATACATTTTTCACAGTTGCTCTGCAGGCATCATGTTCATGACATGACCAAGTCGATGGCTAGTGGAGACCTAGGAAAAGCTATTTGATGCCTTCAGTTTCACTACATACTACACTCAGATTTTACCCTTCAATATTATATTTTTAGATTTTTTTATTAACTTTTTTATTTTTAACACCCGACCAAAAAAAGGGGTGTTATAAGTTTGTAGTGTGTGTCTGTGCATCTGTGTCTCTGTCCGTGTCCACGTATAGCCCAAGCGTCTGGACAGATTTTGATTTAGTTTTTTTAGGGTTTTTAAAATTTTTAATTTTTGTTATATTTATTTTTATTCAATATTCAAATGTCATAATTTTCATTTAACATAGAATGTTAACTATAAAATTTGGTTTTTTATGACTATGTTACGAGAATACAAAATTAAGACCGAGTCACAAGAGTTAATATAGAACTCAGTCATAACAAAAGTTGTGACTGACTTAAGACTTTTTCTGTGAATAGGCATGTAAAAATTAAATTTTTAAGCAAACCATAAAATTCAAAAAGTAGCTGTTATTTTCTAAGCAAAAAATTAAAGTCGAAAAATAACTTTTATTGTGAAATTACAACATTCAAGTTGTTGATTAATTTAAAATTGTTGGTCTTAATTCAGGACGTAGTGTGCTGAAATAAATGTTTCTATAATTAGTTGTTTATTTATTTATTTTTATTCGAACAACTTGTATCTAATTAAATATTATTTTTTAATTGAAAATATTGTCTCATATTTAAAAATAAATAGTTTTCAAAACATGTTTTTTTCGTAATGATATTTGGTAAACTTAAAATAGGTAAAATTAACCGCCAAATCCTCACTTTCCGGGGGTTGGTGTAAGTGGACGTCTGCTGCGCTCAAGTAATAAAATACTGTCGATAAATACTGTTTTGGAGAATTTTTAGCAATAATTTGCTGCTACTGAAAAAATCCAGTTTATTTGTTAAAATTTTTTGTTTAAACTGGTTTAGAGATAGAAAGTATTGTAAATAATAAAAAAATAATTATCCACCAAACTTCTAATTTAAATTGTTTTTGAAAAGTCAAAATTCAGCAATGAAAATTCAATTAAAAATTTTAGTATAAATAGTTTTGTACGCGTTTAAAGTACTTATAGTTGTATAAATAGTCTGAAACACAGTGTAAGCAAGTTGTTAAATAAAATGAAAGTATTTGTTGTTCTAACGATGCTCATGGCAATCGCTTTCGCAGTACCTCAATTCGGTGTTGGTGGTCCTAACGGAGGCAGTAGCCTTGCACGTCCAGGCGGCTTCGGCGGTGGCTTTGGTGGACCAGGCGGTGGCGGGGGCTACGGCGGTAGCTATGCCCATCCAGGCGGTGGTGGGGGGTTCGGCGGTGGCTTTGGAGGCCCAGGCGGTGGTGGAGGATTCGGTGGTAGATATGGCCGTCCAGGTCGCGGAGGCGGCTTCGGTGGTGGCTTTGGTGGCCCAGGCGGGGGCGGCGGATACGGTGGTGGCTTTGGCCCAAGCGGTCGCGGTGGCTACGGCGGTGGCTTTGGCGGCCCAGGAGGCGGTGGTGGCTTTGGTCGCCATAGTATCGGGACTGAACCTAGCTTAGGGGGTTCATCCTCATCTTCTTCCAGTGCTAGTTCTGGTGGTGCTAGGAATGATGGCACTAATAGTGCTTCATCTTCCTCTTCATCTGCTTCTGGTGGCGAAGGTATCCGGGGTTGAATATTACATAATAAATTTGAACTTTTTTTCTTAACTACATATGAATCGAAACTTTTTGAATTATTTTATACTCGTAGCTTAAGTGAAAAAAGTCTGAATAAAAGCTTTAGCGCGATGTTAACTTAACAGGAAAAACAATGTATTTCCTATACCAAATGTAACTCTACTCATAAATACATATGTAACCCCAAAAATAAAGTATAGTACAATAGAACAAGTGATTTAAATAAAAAAGAACTCTGACTTCAGTAGAATGGCGATGAATTTGAAAGATTCTACTTTACTTGCGCCCACATGTGCACGCTCATACTAAAATAATACCATGTGAAGATCATAAATATATCGTCGTTGCTCTGACGTGATCGGTTATGTGTAGATTTTTGAAATTTTTTTATTTCACCATTATAAAACTTGATGTGTCATACATTCACCCACGAAATCGTTTAAAGATATCTTAACTGTTTCAGAAGTTAGCAAAAGTAGACTTTACATATTTATCAAAAAATATTAAAAAAAAACAGTTCAAATTTAATAAATTTGTGCAGCAAAAAAATTGTAATGGGAGCTAAGAACTATTTCGTGATAAAAAAATGTTTTTGCCAATACGCAATGCATTTTATAGGGATGGTAGTTTAAAAATACATTTTAATAGGTTTCACTGAGCTGTGGATAAATTTAATTTGAAATTTATGCACCACATTGAACGGATTATTAGATTTTTACTAGTTTCTTAAGTTTTTTATTAAATTGCTCAATTACAAAAAAATATTCACACAATAAAAACCAGAGCATGTATTTTAAATTACAAGATTTTTCTTCAAGTTTATCTTTGTTTTACTCTAATTTTTCTCACCAATGCAAACATATTTCTGTGGCAATAAGGAAAAAGTGCATAAGTAATATTTTACTGTTTTACAGGAGAGCACTTTTAAGCGTTCAAGTCGATTTTCAGGAATTTATTTATTTTACAGTTAAATTGCGAAATTCTCTGTTAACCTTTATTTTTTTAAGCAAACATAGTTCTACACACTGTAAATAATACATTTAAGTTGAAATATACCAAAATATAAGCTAAATTAAGCTATTATTCGAAATGAGATTAGAAGTCTAAAATATATAATTCGCAAGTAATTTTGCTATAACTTCCTGAAAAATCAGACAAATTAATTAAGATTTTGACCAGGAGTACTTTCGAATATGCAGATTACAGAGATACCATTAACTCAAAATTAGCTTATCTCGACTTAAGCACTTTTTCCTTCTTGCCACAGATTTTATTTTGCCGATCACTGTTTAACACCGACGAGAGCACAACAGCCAATCAGATCTCTGCCACAACAGTGCTTGCCAGCATTATCAATTTTGAAATATCAAAACGCACCGAAATTCAAGAAAACCACTCCATTTAATAAAAATCGCACCAACCTTAGAATTTCTTTTTTTATTTCAAATGTACACTATATATGATACAAAGGACCCTAGAGGAAGGGCTTGCGGTGGATCAGCAATTCTAATAAAGTCAAGACTCAAGCACTATGTTCTTGATAACATTTGTGAAGAATACCTACAAGCAACAAATATTGGCATTGAAAGTTTTTGTTCAAATTTCGTTATATCATCAATTTACTCCCCTCCCAGATTTTCAATCACTGAGAATCAATATGAGGATTTCTACAAATCTCTTGGACCTTGTTTTGTAGCAGCTGGAGACTACAATGCGAAACATACGTTCTGGGGTTCGCGCCTTGTTACACCCAGAGGTCGAGCATTATTCAACACTATTTCAAAAATGGGCTTGGATGTCATTTCGAGTGGGGAGCCCACTTATTGGCCTACTGACATACAAAAAATTCCGGACGTTATAGATTTTGGCGTCATAAAAAATATCTCTAGGGATTTAATTCAAGTTCAAGCTTCTCTTGATCTCTCGTCCGATCACTCCCCGACGATCATCACAATTTGTAGCCCATTAAGAAGTAACTTACCTGACCCATATGTGAAGATGATCAATCGTGTAAATTGGCTGGGGTTCAAAAAATATCTCAGCAGTCATTGTACGGAAAACATTACGCTTAGAACACCCGATGATATTGAATCGAACATTGCCAATCTCAGCGAGAATATTAAACAGGCTGCTGAACATGCCACTATCTCCCATCCGCAGATTGGGTTTAATAAAATTTATTCTACAGACATTGAACGTCTCGTACGTGAAAAAAGAAGGGCTAGAAGGGAATGGCAACAGCACAGATCACCACAAAATAAAATCAGATTTAAAGAGTGCACTAAACGACTCCAAGAGTTGCTTGCATCTGAAAAAATTGCATCTCTTAAAAATTATCTGGAGGGTCTTGATGTTACACCGGCGTCTAATTACTCCTTGTGGCGCGCTGCCAGAAAGCTTAAAACACCCGTTGAGTATAAGCCACCTCTACGCACATCTACCGCAGGTTGGGCAAGAAGCGATACTGAAAAAGGTGAAATATTTGCTGAGCACTTAAAATCCGTTTTTACGCCAAATATATGTACTGGTGTTGCTGATTTGCCGAATATAGTCGCTCTACCCCCTCAACACATAAAGTTTAAGACGCGTGATTTACAAAAATTAATTGCCGAACTCAACCCGAAGAAAGCTCCGGGTATTGATGGAATTAGTAATCAGATGCTGATGAACTTGCCTCGTATTGCAATGAGAAACCTGTTATTCATATTTAATGCTATCTTACGACTGGAGTATTATCCACACAACTGGAAACTTGCCAAGGTTAAAATGATTCCAAAGCCGGGCAAAGATATAACAAAGGCTGAGTCATATAGGCCAATAAGTCTACTATCTACAATGTCAAAGCTTTTCGAAAAACTGCTCAAAACAAAATTGTCCCCAATTCTAATTAGTAGTGGGTGCATACCAGACCATCAATTTGGTTTTAGAAGTCAGCATAGCACCATTGAACAAACTCACAGATTAGTTCAATTTATAAGAAGAACTTTTGAGGGAAAAAAGTATTGTTCTGCGCTGTTTATTGACGTTTCCCAGGCATTTGATAAAGTGTGGCATGAAGGCCTTATTTTAAAATTGAAGACTTACTTACCAATAAACATTTTAAATCTTTTGGAAAGTTACATTATTTCCCGTAAGTTCACTGTTGCGGAAGGAGACTTTACAAGTAGGCCTGAAACAATTTCATCTGGTGTGCCACAGGGGAGTATACTGGGACCAGTTTTATATTTAATTTATACTTGTGATATGCCTGTGAGCAGTAGTATCCATACTTCCACATTTGCCGACGATACAGCCTGCCTTAGTATGCATGAAAACCCTGATGAGGCATCCCGCAAACTCCAGGAACACATTAGACAGATGGAGCTTTGGTTAAACTTATGGAGAATCAAGGTAAATGAACAAAAGTGTGTTCAAGTAACATTTACTTTACGAAGAGATACTTGTTCCCCCATTCGGATTAACAATCAAGTTGTTTCTCAACATTCACATGTGAAATATCTTGGTATACACCTTGATCGACGACTTACATGGAAACACCACATTGATTCTAAGTTAACTCAAATGAAACTTAAACTAACTCAGGTACATTGGCTGATTTTTCGAAATTCAACACTTAGCCTAGACTGTAAACTTTTAATATACAAGTCGCTTTTAAAGCCAATATGGTGCTACGGAATTCAACTATGGGGCACTGCTTCAGCTTCAAATGTAGAGAAAATTCAACGCAGGCAAAATAAAATTTTACGCATGATAACATCGGCTCCATGGTACATCAAAAATTCAAATATACATCGTGATTTGAATATGCCACTAGTGACTGAAGAAATTGCAAAATACGCTGGCAAATATTTAACAAAGCTCGAGTCACATCCTAATCCGCTTGCCCGTAATATTTTGAACTTTACTGGACACATCCGCCTAAAAAAGAGGGACACAATGGCTCTTATTCACAGCACTCCAGATGGGACTTCTTGAAAATACTTTTATTTTTTTTTTTTTCCTTTTGATTATCACTACTTACATATGTATTATATATAACTACTACTAAGCTTATGTCCGACATTGGTCGGGCCTAATTATATTTTTTAGATTTAAGATTTGAATACTTATTGTTAGTTCATATATGAAGATACAATAAATAAAAATTCATGCATTAAAAAAAAAAAAAAAAAAAAAAAAAAAATTTCAAATGTTTATTGGATTAATCTTACATAAAAAATATAATGATTTTGTATTAAAAATTTAACAATAAAACAAGACTTACAGAATTCATGGTTTTTAGAAAATAAAAATAAAACTTACACAAATAAAGAAACTAAACAAATTTGTTTGTATTAATTTGTAGTTGATAAAATATTTTTTTTAAATTCATAAATTCTATACAAAACTGTTTAAAAAGAGACCAACGCTTAAAGGTAAGGATTCAAAATTAATAACACACTGTGACCAAAAAATACCTGCGAAGTCTTACTATTTATCTGATAGGTATTGTCGAGTACAACAAAATTGTGAATTTGAAATTTTCCAAACACCATAATCTTGAGTGTCAGGTAAAAAACCGGGTTTTCGTACCCGTAGGCACTTATCAACCTCTATCTAAGTTAAATATCAACCCTTTTTAAATTTATAAACGGATATAGAAAGAAGACACTAATACCTTTTGAACCATATATATCTTGTTTCAATGAATTTCAGATATATGTCTGTATTTTTTCACCAAATATAATTTTTTCGGTTTTTTTTGACACTTTTCTATTTTGGCTCTTTCTTAGGCAGTATTTTTGTACTGGAACCGTACTGTTTATAACTTTATTTATAAAACATAATTGATTAAAAGTAATTCACAGGTTTGTTTTAAAAAATTCCGTAGAAATTTACTGAGTTATTAACAATTTTATTAGAAGACTTTTTGTTAAAAAAAACTACTTGTATGATGTATTTCGCGTTCTATTTATACGCTTTAGGTGTATCTAAGCTTCCAGGACGATAAAAGTACAATTTAAGAGACATACATATATCAACAAAGAATAAAAAATTTGTAAAACAGTGGTTTCAAACTTTATTCTTGAGAACCTCAATTTGTTGATATATCGTGGGTTGGTTTCTGGTTTGATGCAGACATAATGTATTTTGAATATATTGTGCCGTAAACCAGAAACGAACCGACGATATGTCTATTAAATTGTACTTTCATAATCCTGAAAGCTTATATACACCGAAAGCGTATAAATAAAACGCGAAATACATCATACATCTAATAAAATTGTTAATAACTCAGTAAGTTTCTACGGAATTTTTTAAAATAAACCTGCGAATTACTCTTAATCAATTATGTTTTATAAATAAAGATATTAACAGTACGGTTCCAGTACAAAAATACTGCCTAAGAACGAGTCCAAAGTAGAAAAGTGTCGAAAAAACCGAAAAATTATATTTGGTGAAAAAAATACAGATATATATCTGAAATTCATTGAAACAAGATATATATGGTTCAAAAGGTCTTAGTGTCTTCTTTCTATATCCGTTAAAATCGGTTGATATTTAACATAGATAGAGGTTGATAAGTGGCTACGAGTACGAAAAACCGGGTTTTTACCCGTAACTCAAGATTTTGGAGTTGTTTGGAAAATTTCAAATACTTAGTTTTGTTGTACTCGACAATACCTATCAGAAAAATAGTAACACGTCCCACGTATTTCGATTTCATAAAAATTTGTCACACAGTGGAATAGCTCAGTATTTATCATTTTATTAAAATATTTTTAAAAATTTATAGTAACAATACTTTGCTTTTGCTAAGCTGTTTAACATTTCAAATAATGAAATTTTTCATTTACTTTCATAATACAAATTATCAACAACAACAAGACCGTTTTACTTTGTGGATATGATTTGATACATCTTAAGGGCCACTCAGCCTATTATACATTTGTAAAGATAGGAAATTCTTAACGGGAAAGAAATTTAAAGACATTCGTTTCCACTGTCAAAATATCTTACTTTTATGTTCACACCATCACAGCTCATATTAGGTCTGTTCCATATGCATAACAAAACAGTCCGAACTTGTACAAAGTTATCCAAAAGCGTTCCAGATAGCAATTTTTGTGCAATTTTGAGAGCGAATGAGAGAGTAATTTTTTTCATTTCCTGTACAAACTAGTACGAACTTTTTCTTCTGGGTAAGTTCGGACAAGAATTGAATAATCAGCTGTTTTTTGTTTACATATGAAACTGAAAACTTAATCAGAAAATTTGCAAATAAAGCAAACAATTTACATTTATTAAAAAGCCTAATGGAATGTTTTTGAAATAAAGCTGAAGTTGTAAGTACACTTGTGCACATTTCTCCGTTTCTTGAGTATGAAGAAGAATGATTTTTATGATTTTTTTCAATAATTCACATAGCTTCTACTTTTTTTTAGTTTTTTTCATTTACTTTTTACAGCTGTTGCCAATTATGCAAATTTTTTGTTTTTATAATATTATGCGTTTTAAGCGACTAAAATCATTAAAACAAAATTTAATTTAAAATGTACGCAGCACTAGAGTTGTGCTTATCAGCTCTTTTTAGTGACCGCTCTTTTCAGCTCAGCTCACTTTACGGAAGTATTTCATTCAGTTGGCTCAGTAGCTCAGTTCACTTGTAGTGAAACATTTTGTGAAGCATAAAGAAAGAGCGAAAACAGAAGCATAAAAAGTGACAGATTTATAGAGTATGTGTGTCCGTGTGTGTGGTCATAGACAGCGTTACCGTTGGTGCTACTAAAGTAGTAATTTGCCACTTTTTCGACTGATTGATACTATTGTCCTACCTTTATAAAATGCACTCAAAATTGAAACTTTTTCTAATTTTTACCACTTTTTGATACTTTTTATTGTACTTTCGATTTTATTGATATAAAAGTTATGCTGTTTAATATATTAATATGTAAGCAAGCTTATACTAACTGCCAGTTTATGGAAGCTATGTAAAAATTCTCGCTTGTCTATTTATATTGAAAACAAAAACAAAGCACTCAAAATTTGTTTTTGTTTTCAATATAAATAGACAAGCGAGAAATTTTACATGGCTTCCATAAACTGGCAGTAAATCTTTTTTTTGTCATGCGTGGTTATGCATATCTTTTGAATAATTAACATTCCCTCGCTGGCTTATATTCGTATACCTCTGTCTGTATGGATATGTAAATATTAAAAATATTTTCATATTAAAATATGTAAATTTAACAAACATTTTAAGAATATTCGAACAACTTTTTCTCATTTTTGTTCAAGTGAACAAAAATTTTCAATTTAGAATAAAAAATTATTCGAATTATTTTTGTCGAATATTCGAACAATTTCCTTAACTGCTTTGTATAAAAAGTATTTTACATTGCATAACTTTTTAATATGTTATTAATGGGGTGTTAAGTAATCAAATTACTCCAAATTATAAATACTTTATACACATATAAATATGTTCGCTAAACGCATCTTTTCTTTTCTTCCTAGGAAAAGATAATACCTCTTTAATGGAATTAGAAGGTGTCTCACAATTCATAATAAAGAGTTTAGAAAAAAAATAACTGCTGTTCTCTAATCGAAAGCCTTAAGAATCGAATTATAGACATTGTTCTTTTTAATTTTTTTTATTCAATGATAATTTTGCTTGGCACATTCTTATTCCTGGAAATGCAAACGAATGTGTTTGCATAGAATTTGTAGTGTTATGAAAAAAAAACTATAGGTATGCTATAAGCATTCGTACATACATATATACATACATACTTATGCATAAATATACGCTTCCATAAGAGTTTTTGTATCTGTGTTGAATTGAACAACTACAACAACAACAATATGCTACCAATTGCATTGAAAGAATAATATTCAGTTCTTTGTTGTAAAAACTGAGAATTATTTTATGTACATACATAGCTACATATGAATGTATGCATATACTTATAAAGTTTTGTATTAAAGAATGCACTTGTTCATGTACATATGTATGTACATTGTACATACATATGTACATTAGCTTTGGCATAGTTTATATGGGAATTCTTAGTAAGGAGATTTCGACTTCCAAGAACCCCTCATTTTGTGAGGTTTGGTAAAAAAATATTCGAGCCAAAAAATGGTGGCGGTCAGAGGGGGGCAAAGGGCTCCGCATCGTGCTCAAAGTTGAGGGTAAAAGCAAAAAAACGTACAAAAAATCATATAACTTTCCGGGGGTCACCTCTACAAGGGTCAAATGTATGACGAGCACCAATTAATTTTCTTTGCCCAACATTTTTTAAAACACACCGACCGCCTAACTCCTCTCCTTAAGGGGGCTCCCATACAAAGGGGAAATTTTTATAAAATTTACTCGCAGGGCTCTAACTGCCCCTAGGCTGTACCTATCGAAGTCAAATGTATGACTCACCTCCAATATTTTTTCATTACAAAGATTTTCTTTGATTATACTTATCATCTATCTTCAACCATTAAGGTGGTCCCCATACAAACAAATAGTTTTTTGAATAATATTTTTTAAGAAATCCGTTTTTTCCGCTTTTATGTTGCCTCCTAGGGGGGTAAAATGTAAGACCGACCCACAGTAATTTCTTATCTTCAATATTTCCTCCGAACATACCTATGCCCTATCTCGACTCATTAAGGGGGCTTCCATACAAAGGCGGAATTTGTACAAAATGTACTCGCAGGGCTCTAATTGTCCCTGGCGCGTTCCTATCGAAGTCAAATGTATGTCCGACCTCCAATATTTTTTCAACACAAAGATTTTCTGTCAACATACTTACATCTGTCTTCAACCATTAAGGTGGTCCCATACAAAAAAAAAAAAGAATTCTTTGTCAAATAACTAATTTATTTTTGGCATGTGTTGGATACTTTTTTTATTTTGGGCAACGACTTGAAGTAAAAATATTTTTTCTTCTTCGTCGCAGCATAACGCACTGCTATAATCTTCTATTAATTTTACGCCTCTTTCGGCAGCGTCGTCGACAACATGGAGTGTTTGCAATATCTTTAGCGCTTGCTTATAGTCTTCACGTTGTTCCCTAGTTTCTGGATCGCTATTTAAAAAAGTTGTTGGTAATCCGAAGCGTGGAAAAAAGTTTGCTTGCCAGTGAATGACAAGAGTACAGCAGCTCAGTGGTAGAGAGTATGGCTTGATGTTGAGAACGGCATGGTACGTATCCTGCGACAAAAGTTTTTATTTATTTTTTTGTTTTGTATTTACGTGACACATTTTCATAAAGTAAGTTTTATCGCCAAGAAATAACCAGAGTACAGTAGCTCAGTGGTAGAGAGCGTGCCTTTAGAGTGAGAAGAGCACGGTTCGTATCCTGCGACAAAAGTTTTTATTTATTTATTTTTTTTGTATTGACAAGCTAATGTAAAAATCATGCATGTCTCACCTAAATCGAACCAATGCGTCATCACTTGAACCCATTATTCAACACATGATTTGTCATGTTTTTTTTTGCTGGGTATATACATAGATATGTACATACCCAGCAAAAAAGACATGCAAAAGAAATAGTTAATGCATGGCTTCTACTGAAAATTCAATTTAGTTCGAAAGCATTATTTTAACCCCTGTGTTAAAATCATGCTTTCTGACTGTTCAAAATGTGTGGTTGAAGTCTACTAACGATATGTTACAGCAACAATGAAATGCATATAGACATCGCTGAACCACCAGCAAATAAATTTAAAATTAAAATAAACTTATGACAATATGTCGAATAATAAATTTCTTAAAATTTAGAAAGAAATAAATTTGTACTCGCATTAAAACCAAAAAAATTTAAATAATTCCAGGGTTGGAAGTTGAAAAAAAAATTGGCTAAAAAATAACCAAAAATATTTTTTTTCAGTTAAAAATATTTTGTATTTTAGGAAGATCTTTACTCCAGCAAATTCTTTAGTCGAAAAAAAAACCGAGAGGTCACTTACTAAAAATTGCACTATCACAAAAAGTTATACATTTTATCAGAAAACAAATATGTATGTATGTACTAATGTGTGTATCTGTATACTACATATATATACGTTGGTAAAGGGTATATAATATTCGACACAGCCGAATATAGCACTCTTACTTGTTTTCACTTCGTTCTATTTCTTGAAAAGAGCGGATGAACGAAATGAACGAACTCGTTCTTTTTAGGAAAATGAACGAAAATGAGCGGTCACTTGAATGAACGATTTGACACAGCTCTATAAAATAGTGTAATGAGTGGAATTTGTTAATAAATATATCTACATACATATAAATACTATGTACATATGTATATACTATATATGTAGAATCAAAATTGAAATTATTTAATATATTTTAATATCACAATATTATGGTATATAAATTTTTTTATGTACTTGTGCGACAAAAAAAATGCTAAAAAAGAACAAGACTTGTATCGAACTCTTTCATTAGGTCGTTTTAGACACAAACCTATAATCTAACCCACTTAATTTAAATAGGTTTGTGTCTAAAACGAGCTGCTTAAGAGTTTGATAGAAACCTACATGTAATTTAAATGGGTTTTATTATAGGTTTGTGTCTAAAACGAGCTACTAAAAGAGTTTGATACAAATCTACAAACCGCTCAGTACTGAGCTGAAAGCGCTCAGTGGATTGAACGGCTCACAGCGCTCAGTGAAGTGAATCGTTCAATTGAACTAGTTCGTTCATGAGCTGCACAACTCTACGCAGCACTAGTATTTCAAGATGGGCAATTATGGTTTTTTGCGTTCCAGCAATTTTGAATAACTTTTGCACATTCAGAGAGTAATTTTCTTTTTACTCTCATTAGTCCGAACTTTAACAAAATCTTGTGGAACAATTTTAGGTGTGTTCATTTACTTTACTAGTAAATATTAGTAACGAGGATGTAACAAGAAATTTTTCAAAACTACTCTCAAAAATGTGAAAAAGTAAATGAACACTTTACTAGCTAAAATTTGCAAGTAAAGTAGTGTTGTAATGTATAGGTATATATGAGTACTCAATAACTACCCCTATGTTTTCTGGACATATTTATTATACATATGTATATGTATATTATTATAAAAATGATGTGATTATGGTCATTTATATTCACCATTGGCGTGACTAATAAATTATGTGTTAATTCAAATTTATTTGCAAATATATACATATCTGAACTAATTGAATTATTTGCTTGCTTAGTGCCTATTCAAATTATGCCTTTTTAGCCTGCCTTGCTTCGACAATTTTCCTTTAATCCCCCTTCGAAAAGTCACGCACATTTACATTAAGACTTTTTTCCTCAAGACTTTTTGACGTTAATATACATGCTTAATGCTGAGAGTACGAAAAAACAAAGATAAATGTCAAAAATCCCCTCGTGCCTTTTGTTTTACTTTGCATGCTTCTCAACACCTCTCACCAACAAACTTAAAAAGCCTGCCTGCAATGATAACTAGAAAAGGCACAGTGTAAATATCGTCTTAGTGTAAATTACCGAGTAGCTAGGTACTCATAATATTTACAACACTAAAAATAACAGCTGGTCTGTGAAAATTAAAGAAAAACAAAAACATTTCAAAGGCTGTAAAGAAATATTAATGCATACGTATATACATTAGTTCAATTTCATTAGACATATTATTTTGCTTCTGTTGTTGCTACCCAGTAAAAAAAATTGGAAGTCATTCTAAAGGAACTACATTTTCATTGCTTCCAAAAAATCGATATTTTTAATTTGCCGATAGTTAGCAAAACCCAAGTAGAAGTTTATTTTAGTCATACAAATCCTTGTAATTCCGCTATAGTTTTAGAAATTAATCACCAGAATTTTAATAAAATCGATTTTTTTGAAGAAACTTATGAACTAATTTTGGTCTAAAATTTTAAAGTTATTTGCTTAAATTTACATGAAAATACTGTTTCGCTTTTAAATTCCTATAAAAAGAAACTAATTGTTAAAATAAGTAACTATTTACCATTTTTCCTAGATGAAACTATTATCATAGAACACAAAACAAGACATTTTTCTTAAAATCGCTTCCAATTCGGTGACCAGGCATCGAAAAAGAGAACTTCTTGCAATGACAACCCTATGTAAAAATCATTAGATCGGATCGAAATTTGCACTACTTCCAGATCGCAAACTCTACATTTTCATGACTTTTTTGGAGTGTCTTTTTTTACTGGGTACTTACACAAAAATAATTTTTTTATCTTTTTAATACTTTTTATCGTCTTAAAAGTTTACATTTACTTACAATTTCTTAAATATTGCAAAATATTTTTATTTTCAACTTAATTTAGAAAATTTTCTTGCAAACACGATCATAAAACAGCTGTTTGAAAAATTATTACAAGTAAAAATTTTACTTGTAAAAACTTGCAAGAATTTTTCTGTCTCTCAATTTTTTACGCTCTTTCGACGCACACTTTCCAGTAACAATTGTTACAAATTCGTACAAATTTTTAGTAAATGAACAAAACTGTTATAAGTAAATTAAAATGTTGGAAAACGAATGTTGTACTGATGTTAGTTGTACCCGTAGACAATCGTAGCAACGTCGTGCGATTGTATTTTTTTGCCTGGGTACATACATACATATATGTATGAATATGTAACATCCCTGCTGTCAGACTGGGGCCAAATGTCTCTATGTCAACACTAAAATACTAGTAGTAGGTACATTGTCTACAATTTCTCTTCTATTCGTCAGTATAAAAGAAAGAGAGAAAAAAGATGTGGTGTATTTCTGGTGGGTTTTGCAACGACTAGTCACTATAAGTAAATTTGTATGTACGTAAGGCATAGAAATGTACCAGCAAATGTCTGGTTGGTATGTCTTCATGTTCCAATAAGAACTACGTAGTCACTACCTAGTCAATTGTTTTAGTGTTACTAGTAGATTTTCAATGACAAGCACATGCTAAATGTCTATAGCACAAAGTATTGTATGGGGAATAATTAGAGAGTAGTACTGGTGACAAAGTCAAAAGCGACTCAGCACATTTTCACCATCGACATTTCCTTCAGGGATATAGTACATTTGTGCGAACAAACATCCATACAAGCGCACAAAAAACAAATTTTATTTACTAATACCAATAAAAATTATAATAGTTTTGTTTCTTTACTTTTTGGTTAAAGTTCGGTAAAATGAGAGGAAACTATAATTTCGCTCAATAATACACAAAAATGCATAAACGCGAAAAACCAACATTTTAACACGAAAATAAACGTCAATGCATGTAGGCATATACATACGTATGCATATAACTAAACACATACTTTTATACATACACACGCACGTATTTACTTACATGATTCAGCATACTTATATAGGTTTTTTTTATCTTAATTTAATATAAAAACTTATAAAACATTGTTCACCACTAGTTTCTAAACATTTTTTCATACATTTGTTCATTTGTTTAGTTTTTAGGTAAATGTTATTTTTCTTTGTAATTGTTTATTTTACAAACAGCTGATTGATTTTGTGTTTGCCCAAACTAGCACGAAGAAAAAGTACGGGCTGTTTCGTGCAAGAACAAGAAGAAGATTACTCTAACAAAACCTCTCTCATTTACCCAATTTTCAAGTACGGGAACGCTTTTCGTGCAAATTGGGATCCCGCGGGATCCCAATGTAGAGTAAAGAAACACACCTAATATGTGCGTTTAATCATAACAATTATAATGATAATAAAAATGTAAATATTTTTATAATTATAATACGTTATAATGTATGTATGTATGTATGTACATATATATATGAAGCTAAAATTGTAATTTCACTAAATATCAAAGTCATAACATTGTTTATAAGTAGGTATAAAATAATGATTTGATACCATTTACTTAAATTATTTTCGTACTTTTTCCACTTACATATGTGTAGTTTCCACAATGCGACTTGACAAAAAAATATCTATAGGAATTAATTAAAAAATTTGAGTGTTTCTCATATATTTTTTCTAGATAAGTGGCTTGCATTGTGGAAACATGTTAATCAAAAATAATGTGAAGATATTGAACTGCCATCAATGTTTTTATCAGCTGATGTGCATTTTATTTGTACTTTTTGATACTGATAAACACCCAGCAAACAAAAAGTATACATGTATTCTTGTTCAAAAATATACATAAGTATGTACATTAGGGATGCCGTTATTTTTTTTATTTCGTTTACTCTCACCCGCAAATCGGTTCAGTTTTATGTAAAAAAATACAAAAAAAAAATTCCTACCGATAAGTAGTGTTTGAGGGGGTGCGTCCGGCCCTCAAAGTTGGCCCTCTAGCCCATATATTCAATGTAATTTTTTTAAGTTTTTTTTTACTATATGTATATGTATAAAATAATTTAATGTATATAAGGTCTTATTGTATATGCTTAAAATAAAAAATTTCCATATAAATATAATTTTGTTACATAAGATTTTTGGTATTTTGTTGGTTATTTTCCTCATTATTTTCTAAAATATTAATTTTAGCAAAAAACTTTCTTTGAGAGATCTAAAATATTGCCATATGTCATATTCTTGTAAGATGATTTTTTAAAAAGATAGTAATATGCAAAATATTACATTGAAAAATGGTGTTGAAGGCCAACTTTGAGGGCCGGACACTCCCCCTAAAACGCAATTTACTTCACTTCAGTAAATTTTTACTAATAATGAAATTTAATTTGCATCACCATTAAAATCGTAGGGCCGTATTCATAATAAAATTGTAGTAAGTGGCAAAGTTTTTTTCATTCAAATATTGAAATTTTTGTATGAAAAAAATTTAGCCACTTGGTAGAATTTCATTATGAATACGGGCATTACTGATTACTGGAAATTGAATGCACCTCATCATATAATAAATCATTTAGGCACTTTATAAAAATTGTAGAAAAAAATTTTAGTAATCAGTAGAAATTTACTGGTTAAAAAATTATTTTTACTATTTTTTAGTAGTACTGCAAAGTGCCCATCTATGGTAAATGCCTTTACTTTTAATTTTTAATTCCTATTATTCATTGCTGTTGTTGTGTACGCATTGCAATTAAAATAAAGCAATTATCAAGTTAAATAAAAACAAACAAAAACAAGCAAATTCCTATGTATTTACAATATTTTAAATAAGTTTGTGTTGCTTCCCTGCAGGAAATGCGAATAGTGAAATAGTAGTGATTTACTAGTGACATTATCAGTAATACTACTGACCAGGTGTACCCCAGCCAATATAATCATCTACTGACATTTAACATTAGCTTGTCATTGAAAATCCACCACTAGACTGTAGCAATACTGACTAAGCAGTTCTTTTGGGACCACATGGAGACATTGGCACCAACGATTCACTAGTAAATTTTAGGGGCTTTAGTCTACAATATCGATATTTCCTCGCTTGATGTCAATAGTAAAATTGTAGTGATTTACTAGTGACATTGTCAATAGTATAACTGAATAGGTGTACCGCAGCCAATGTAATCGCCTATTGACATATAACATAGGGTTGTCATTGAAAATCTACCAGTAGACTTTAGCAGTATTCTTTTACGACCATATGGAGACATTTGAACTACAAATTCACTAGTACTTTTGAGTGACCCTCATCTACAATTTTATAAGGGTTGGCACAACAAACTTAAATACATACATACATATATGCACGTAAGTTTTTAACATTATTGTATAGCATAATAAAAAAACAGAATAACAAACTATTGACGCGTTCATTGACAATGTCACCAGAAATACACTAGAACTGTTGTCTCTAACGTATCTTTACTCGCGCATAAAAGGAAAGTTGTCGACATTTCAACTAGTGCAATTTTCGCTAGAAAAAAGAGTGTTGACATAGCGACATATGGTTCTAGGCTGACTAGAGGGTTCTTTCAAACACTAATACACTCATAGTTCATAATGCGGTGTGATGATGATCTTATTCAAAATTTGTGATTGTATTGTGAAAAAGATTTTTACCCCGTAGCGTATAAAATCATGGATTAATTGAAACATTACCATTTTATATGTTATTTACTTATAAGCACTAATGGATCCATACATATGTATGTATGATCACACAAGTCCATATACATTTCAATCAAAATGAATTCCATGAATTTAAATATTATACATACGTATGTATATGAACTTTCACGTATGTATGACTTCAAATAACTCGCAACCCTGCAGTCAGACTGTAGTAGTAGTAGGTACATTGTCTACAATTTCTCTTCTATTCGTCAATATAAAAGAAAGAGAGAGAACAGATGTGGTGTATTTCTGGTGGCTTTTGCAACAACTTGTCAATATTCATATAATTGTATGTACGTAAGGTATAGAAATGTACCTTGACTTTTTTTGGAGCATTTTCACTAAACTGCACTTTCTATTTAAACTTTAAAGACCAATAAGTCGGGAAATATGGCCTGCAGCAAATTTTTTTATTAAGTTTTTTTTCTTATTTTTCACATTACTATCTGATAAGCTATTTAAAAATTCTTTTTTTTTAGATTTTTCAGAGTTTCCTATGAAAAGTTCAGAGCCCGATAACTTGAAAAATATGGGTCGTCGCCAACTTTTATATTTAATTTTTTCACCTTATTTTTTAATTTTCTATCACATAGGCTCCTTTTTATTTATTTTTAGCTACTTCAATAAACGTCATTTATTCCAAATAATTATTTTTCCTGTGTACTTTCGAGAGCAACGAGACAACGTTTCTCACACATACAACTATAGTTTTATTTTTGACATCACTGTTGTAGAATACTAAACCAATAATAAATGCTGTCGCATCCCTGCAGTCAGACTGGGGCCAAATGTCTCTATGTCAACACTAAATTTCTAGTAGTAGGTACATTGTCTACAATTTCTTTTCTATTCGTCAGTATAAAAGAAAGAGAGACAACAAATGTGGTCTATTTCTGGTGGCTTCTGCAACAACTTGTCAATATTCATATAATTGTATGTACGTAAGGTATAGAAATGTACCACTAAATGTCTGGTTGGTATGTCTCCATGTTCCCATAAGAACTATGTATTCACTACCTAGTCAATTGTTTTAGTGTTACTAGTAGATTTTCAATGACAAGAACATGCTAAATGTCTATAGCACAAAGTATTGTATGGGGATTAATTAGAGAGTAGTACTGGTGACAAAGTCAAAAGCGACTCGCCACATTTTCACCATCGACATTTCCTTCAGGGAATTTATAACCAAAAATTAGTGTTTGCTGGGAACAAAGCAATTACCATGTATTTATGTGTGCACAAAGTTGTTTTGTTTGTGTCGAAAACACCCCTATAGGAACTCTAACCCATTTGTAAGTAACTTCAAACTGGTTTTTTAATAACCACAACTGGTTGATTAAATGACTTTTTTCCTTGTCGCCGACTCACTATTATAACATAGACGGTAGTCAGTTAGCCATCTCTGCATGACTTTTAAATTGACTACTAACTACTTATTTTTAGAGTTGTGTCGTTCCGGAACGACCTAGTTCCATTGAACGATTCACTGAAAGGAACGGTTCAGACTTTTACAAAGTTTCATTTCTTATCATTCATCGTTCCGACAAAAGTCTTTTTAACAAGATGGTGTTATTTTTACAACCACATATGCAGAGAATAGTTGAAGGGCCTTTTTTCACGAAGTTTGAGAGATTGCTTACAGATTTTATAAGTATTTACATGAATTTTGACAGTAGTGCTGTATTTGCGACAAAGTTAATCATCAAGACAGCATTTTACACAACAATCGTTCACTTATTTCTGATACAAGGTTGATATTTTTGTGTAAAGATTGACAATTAACTAATTAAATAATGAATTATGTTTTTTAATAAATCTATACGCGAAAAGATATATTTGGTTTTTTTATTATTTATAATTAAAACAATGATTTGCTCAACACGAAAATATACATACATATGAGCAAACAGCAATTCTTACACGTCAAAATACATGCCATGCATTTGTTGACATTTTTAGGAGCGACAGAGGAGTTCTCTAGTTTATCGTTCATTCACTGTTCAAAATAAAAAAGGAACGATGAACGAAATGAACGACCTAGTTCCTTTCATATTTCGGATCGTTCCGAACAATTCCCAAAAAGGAACGATTTTGCCCAACTCTACTTATTTTTCAACCAATTTGTAGTTAATTAATATTATATTATATATATTATACATATATATATATATATTTGAAATTTATTTGCAGGTGGTTCAGCGATGTCTATATTCATTTCATTGTTGCTGTAACAAATCGTCAGTAGACTTCAAACACACATTTCGAATAGTCACAAGCCTCTTATCTTATGTACAGACTTTAAAAAACTATTTGAGAACTCACAAATAATAATATTTTTGAAAATCACAAAAAAAATTCAAAAATATTATTATTTTTGAATTCTCAAATAGTTTTTGAAAGTCTGTACATAAGATAAGAGTTTGTGACTGTTCAAAATATTTGTATGTGATCTGGCTTTCACATCGTTTTCACATTTTTTGAAAGTCTGTACATAAGATAAGAGTTGTGACTGTTCAAAATATTTGTATGTGTTCTGGCTTTCACATCGTTTTCACATTTTTTCTTGTGAAATCGGATGTTAAAGCACATCCTACGCCTGTTTAGGTTGAAATTTAGAAAATAAAAATTAATAGTATGTGTTCTTGCATCCGATTTTAGATGAAAACGATTTTTAAATGGACGATTTCAAATTTTTAGCTTTTTTCGTTTTCACTTTTGACAAAAAAAACTCGTATTCTTTTCACAAGACTATTAACAAGTGAAAAGAATACGAGTTTTTTTGCCAAAAGTGAAAACGAAAAAGCTAAAACTTTGAAATCGTCCATTTAAAAATCATTTTCATCTAAAATCGGATGCAAGAACACATACTATTAATTTTTATTTTCTAAATTTCAACCTAAACAGGCGTAGGATGTGCTTTAACATCCGATTTCACAAGAAAAAATGTGAAAACGATGTGAAAGCCAGAACACATACAATTATCTTATATCGTATATATATTATCTCAGATTTTCCGCAATTTTCAATTTAATCTAAAGCGACTTACTATCAAAAAAAATTATTTTGCATTTCAATATAATAGCTTAAGTTCACTTTAGTTTTTATTTTTCTGCCAATGGATTTTTTCATAACATCTTAGCTAATAACAACGAATATAAATAAACTAATAAAACGTTTTCTTTTTTTTATAAAATTAACAGTTTTGTTCCAAGTAAATGTGCATCTTTTTCGGTGGCTAAAAATTTTATATAAAAACTAAACACGATTTAGACAAAACCCTTAATATCTCGAAACAAGACATTTTGACTTAAGCCATTATTATTTATTGCCACAGATATGTATATGGCGTTTTCTTTTTTAGGAAAAATGTTTACATACATTGCACTTTTCAAGTAAAATTTGCAATTAAATGTCTGAATTACATACATAAGTGCCTTTAAAATATGCAAAAAAAATTAATTGTTAAATTAAAATATTATTATTACTATAAAGACGCACATTTGTGGAAAATTTTATCGGGATTTCGTAAGTCCCGAAAATCCCGGGACCCCGGTTCGGGATTTCAAGACTCCATCACTAAATCCCGAAGCCCGGGATTTCAAAAAACCTGTCCCGATTAGCATCTCTAGTAGCGATGCTAGCCTCTCAGTCCAGAGGTCGTAGGTTCGATTCCCACCATAGACCCTAGGTGTTTTCCGCAGACAAGCTAATCGCTTTGCGGGTTGTGTTTGTTCTTTGAAAAAAAAAACAAAATATCTATGTAAATATATAAATACATAAATATTTATTATTATTATATCCACTAAAAATAAAAAAATCGTACATACATAGCCCTAATTCACACGTTGATTTTTCAATGATTTTTTGAAACACGATTTTTGTAGTTTGTAGGCGAACTGTATAGAAAAGCAAAGGGTGTAGAAAAAAAAATCACATTTTCCGTTCTCCGAGTTTTGTTCAAATTTTCTTTACACCATAGCCACTAGAGACCTGCGTAAATTGTCTTGAAATGTAAATACGTCTTGTTTTTTAAATGTATCCTCGTGGCTGTAGAACATTGATGTCAGTTTCATGGCACAATTGTGCAAACTAAAATCACACACATTCTTATTCTCTTCCATTTAGTCGTCGATGAGACAGCGACGAGAACACATGCGTAACGGGTGTATTAATTTGTTTATAGATACAGTGAAAGAAAAGAAGTGGTATGCGAAAAATATTCTATGATCACCAATGCTTTTCGCGATATTTAATGTGTTTGATGTTGTAAAACGTTTAAGGAAAGAAATTAATATGTATTTAAAAGAAATTTTGACTTTTTTTGGAGCATTTTCACTAAACTGCACTTTCTATTTAAACTTTAAAGACCAATAAGTCGGGAAATATGGCCTGCAGCAAATTTTTTTATTAAGTTTTTTTTCTTATTTTTCACATTACTATCTGATAAGCTATTTAAAAATTCTTTTTTTTTAGATTTTTCAGAGTTTCCTATGAAAAGTTCAGAGCCCGATAACTTGAAAAATATGGGTCGTCGCCAACTTTTATATTTAATTTTTTCACCTTATTTTTTAATTTTCTATCACATAGGCTCCTTTTTATTTATTTTTAGCTACTTCAATAAACGTCATTTATTCCAAATAATTATTTTTCCTGTGTACTTTCGAGAGCAACGAGACAACGTTTCTCACACATACAACTATAGTTTTATTTTTGACATCACTGTTGTAGAATACTAAACCAATAATAAATGCTGTCGCATCCCTGCAGTCAGACTGGGGCCAAATGTCTCTATGTCAACACTAAATTTCTAGTAGTAGGTACATTGTCTACAATTTCTTTTCTATTCGTCAGTATAAAAGAAAGAGAGACAACAAATGTGGTCTATTTCTGGTGGCTTCTGCAACAACTTGTCAATATTCATATAATTGTA
Source organism: Tachina lurida (assembly GCA_944452675.1). Lineage (NCBI taxonomy): Eukaryota > Metazoa > Arthropoda > Insecta > Diptera > Tachinidae > Tachina > Tachina lurida. Next base: position 110,095,339 of record OX101753.1, on the reverse strand, counting down.
TGTACGTAAGGTATAGAAATGTACCACTAAATGTCTGGTTGGTATGTCTCCATGTTCCCATAAGAACTATGTATTCACTACCTAGTCAATTGTTTTAGTGTTACTAGTAGATTTTCAATGACAAGCACATGCTAAATGTCTATAGCACAAAGTATTGTATGGGGATTAATTAGAGAGTAGTACTGGTGACAAAGTCAAAAGCGACTCAGTACATTTTCACCATCGACATTTCCTTCAGGGATTATAAGCAAAGCACGATAGATGCATTGGTGTATGTGTATATGAGTGCTAACAAGCAATGTAGTCAAGACTTCTTGTTATGAACAAACAGTCAACAAAGTAGTGTTGATACGTGTATGCTTGTTATTTTCCATATTGTACGTTTGAGTGTGTGTGTGTGTGTAATATGTATATGGTAAGCTATTATGTGTTTAAGGGAGGTTTTTTTTAAAGCAAGGGCACACAACTATGTAAATGCATGTGTGCGTTTCTGTGTTCGCAGAAAAATAAATGAGCATACACAAACACAACACCATGGTATGTACCATGTAATTTTGGTGAGAGCGAGAGAACTTGTATAACAGTTCTTGTGTGTGTTTGCATTTCGAAATGGCAATACAATTAAAACAGATAACAATTGCTTGTTGTATTGCTGCTTAGGAACTGTTTGTATATGTTTTTGCTCACAAAAATATATTGTAACACATATATATGAAAAAAAACACTGGTACAACAAATAAATGATGAGCAGCAGAAAGCCATAGGAAATATTTCTTACGCTTTGTTCACATTATGAACATACACATTTACTATGTAAAATGACACTTTTTTGTACACATAATATTTTATATTGTATATGCAAAAAATGGTTCTAATTTTACAAGATATTCATAGAAAATTCAAGTTAATTGGATTTAGTCAGTATTTTTAATAATTTGTGTAATTTGTGCATGGTATTAACACTTGCCAAATAAATAATTATTACAATTATATTTTGGTTTGTTTTTTACGCAGATATTTGAAGCTTTTCTTGATTAATTAAGATGTACAACAGTGAAAGGAACACTGAACACAATAGAACCTACTTGACAGTATAGGTTCCATTATACTATCAAAGGTTAATAAAACTATATACTCAATTAGTGATTTTGGTGACCAACTTTATGGGCCTCCATAGACTTAGAAAATCAGTACACGCTCAAGTTTTTGCCCAACAGCTAATTCAGGCTTGGTGGTAGTACTTATATATGTGACCATACATACCATAATGTAGCTAAGAGTTCACTAAAGACCAAACCCACGATGTCGACAACGTTCGACTTGTCACACATTTACATTCAAAACAAAAACAAATGTAAATTTTTTGTTGTTGTTTCAAATGTAAGAGTCCGACAAGTCGAACGTTGTCGATATCGTGGGTCAGGCCCTAAATGTTAATATTTTACGAAAAAAATAATTTATATTTGGCTTTTTTTTAGAGTAACAAACAGGGACTTTTAACGTATTGCTAACAATATTTGACAAAGTTGTAACTAATTTAGACCTGAACTATTTTTGTAAACATATCAATATAACCTGAACGTGTCTAGGCAATTTTGTAATCAATTGCAAGTTTAAAGTTTAAAAAATTGCGAAAAGAATATTTTATTTTTACAACCTATAGATATTTTATATACAACTTATAGATAAGACTGATTCTAACAAAAATTTAATTGAAAAGAAAGTTAATAAATATAAAAATACTATTATACACCTACAGTGTGATTTAAATATTTTGAAATGGTGGGATGATAGAAAAAATGAGTTTCCGCTGTTATATAAGCTAAGCTGCCGAATATTCTCTATACCAGCATCTAGTGCTCCTTCCGAAAGGATATTTTCTGTAGCTCGGGCAATAATAACAGATAAACGATCACAAATTGGTACTAATGAAAAATCATTCAATGAAATTTTATTTGTGAATATAAATTCAAAGAACTGAATTTCGTTTAAGCCTATCATATACATACATATGTATATATGTATGTATATAGTACATACCGATACCTTAATGTAGAAAGCTCTAACTCATTTTTGCAAACGAGACTTGAATTTTGCGATTCATTAGATGTTCTTCTATGAAATATGCATACAAGAAACTCGATATAATATATACGTATATGCATATATGTATATGTGTATGGATATGCATATGTAGATATATGTATGTATGTATGTACATATATTTTTGTATTGCGTAATTAATCTACTTTATATTACATGCTTATCTTGAATAATTGATTTTTTAATTTAATGATGTACCCAGTGTACGAAAATAAACTGTACATTATTTAATGTATTATACAAAGGGTAAGATATGACAACTTTCTACTTTGTGTATGTTTACATGTACACTACGCGATTAGTATCACAATGATGTTTCAACTCAAGTAAAATACTTTATAATGCACTCTGCTTGACGGTCATAGCATGTAAATTAAAATTGTTGTGTACATCTATGTGCAAATAAATTATATTTTAGTGTTCTTTGCCAAAGTGTTAGTGCTTCATAAGCAGTGTTCGAAAATAAACATTATTTAATGTACTTTAATGTTCTGTAAGGTACAACCTCACACGCACAAGCGCTAATAATGTACGTATACCGAGTACATTAAAATTATAAGTACTTACAATCTTAGTTAACTTGTGCCCAACGAGAATCGTTATTTAACCTAATCAAAATGATGATGATCAACACTACGTTTTGTAATGTTAAGGACATTATTATTAATGTACATTTAATGCATGCAGGTTACACTCAAAAAAGTTTTACAATAACTGAATATACAAGAAGTTTCTGTTAACTAAAATTAAAGTAAATCTTACAGGTAGATAAATTTTTACCAAGTTATTTGTATGTAAAATCTTTTTTGTTTATTGTTTAATAAGCAAACCACAATATATTGATGATTTTCTGTGCACTCAATATAATAAATTATTTAGAAAAACATTGGTAGACATGCCACACCTGCTTAAGTTGAAATTTTGAATACACAAATTAATACTTGTGCCCCAAATTAGAAAAAAAATATTTTGAAACAGACGATTTAAAATCAATACTTTTAATTATGTGCAGGTTGTTTTTAGCTGTTGAAAATAAAATAAAAAAGTCTTTTTTACTGAAATTTGATATTAAAATAAATTGAAAATCATTCGGTTCGCATGAAAAAAAGCCTGTTGTAATCGGCAAATAAAAAAACACGTGCGCATGTAGCTTGGGCGTAATATTGACGTCACTATGAAGCTGCATATGCTACATACCACGTAGTTATGTCAAAATAATAAACATAGCTGAGAATCTATTATTATTTAATGACTTTTTTGTTTGAGCAGATCTTCACATGTATTTACACATATGTAAGTGTTGCCTACATTTGGATTTTGACACAAATATACTATTAAAATTTTACGCCGCTAATGCAACCAATGTGTTGGAAATTCTCCTGGCGTCATAAGTGTCTTTCTACATGTCGTGTATAATAGGTCGTGTTATAGAGCGGTTTTTAAATCAAAATAATATTGTTTGAAATTATGTTTAATTTGAATTTACTAACAGCATATTTTGAGTGTAAAATGTATCAAGAGCTGTTGTGTCCACACATACACTATCTTATTCTTTGTTAGTATATGTGCTTCGCGGGTGTATGGATAGGCTGTGAGCATCACTCATTATACTCGCTTTGCAATGTTGTCAGCTTTTAAAATTTTAAACGCGAAAAAATATAAAGATACTTGTAGTGCTCAGCGCTCAGTGCTTTTTAAATTAGTTTTTAATTTTTTTTGCTTAAGAGCTCTAAACTCGAAATTTCAAATCAAATTTGTTTTGAGCATGCTTGTCATTTAAAAATTTAAATTGTGCATTTCAAGATGTTTTTTGTATTGTTAGAAGATTGATTCAAGGAATACGCGCTATATCAAACTCTGACTTTAATATTTAATTTAATTAATGTAAAAAGTGTTTTGTCTAACAAGAGATAATTATAATGTCATCAGCATTCCAAATAGAGTCGAATAGCGAAATTTGGTCTGTTATAGACAATATACGGAATATGATTCAATTAATACAATTATATTGAGAAACATTGAGTCTTTATGGATTCAGTTGATATAAACCTATTTGAGAAATTAGTAAAAATTGCCATACAAGTTCTGTCACATCCATATTAACATGTAGAAATAGAATGGGTTTTAAGCTCTATAAATTTTTTAAGGTTTACCACAATATTTTTGCACACGTTTAACGCTTCCATATAACAAAGGTCTGAAACGATAAAATTTTTGTTGTGAAATCAATGAAATGACAAATAATAACGATTTTTCTATAAATATCAATGTAATGTATATAACTTTAAAGTTTAAAAAAAACTATGTTATGCTCAGGTGATCGGGTATGTTCTGTAAACCGAATCGTTTTCAAAACGAAAAATTTTCAAAAACGAGTAAATGTTTATTTGGTGCTTTACAAATTACTCGAAATGGTGACACATTTTAAACAAAAGTACGCATTTAAAATGTCCGGCTCTAAATCTTTGACAGAAAAAGTGTTAATTTCATTATTATTAAACTTGATGTGTCATACATTCACCCACCAAATCATTTAATGATATATTAGTCGGTTCAGAAGTTAGCAAAAGTATACTACATATTTATTAGAGTTCGACCGATTAATCGGCTTCGGCTTCGGCCTTCGGCCAAAAATTGGTAATCGGCCAACATTCGGCCTACGGCAAAAATCGGCCGATTAGCCGAAGCCGAATATTTTTCATTCCAAGCTTGAAAAATAACATTATTTTTGGTCGTTGCTCGCCGACAGTTTCTACTGTGTTTAACGTTTTGAAAGGGTTACTTTGAAATACAACCCTGTTGCTTTCTATTTTCTTTTACTTGGACGTTCTTGTGAGTGATCATATGAAAAAGCAATCTAAAAATTGCAAAATAGTTTTATTTTTCTTGTTATGTATCCAATAGATATTACAGCTATTTCAGTGATCTCAAAAAAGCAAACTTTTTTCTTAATTCATATAAAACAAGTATCATTTTTAAAATTTAAGACATTCGGCTTCGGCTTCGGTTTTGGCCGAAGTTTAGGATTTTAGCCGAAGTTCGGCTTCGGCTTCGGCCAAAAAAAACGCCTTCGGTCGATCTCTAATATTTATGAAAAAATATTCAACATAAACTGTTATGTGTTAAAATAAAAAACTATTCTTGAAGCTGAACAATAATATGAGTTATGTGTAGTTTTTGAGGTACTTCCGCTATACCTCTCAAATCTACAATTATTTAAGATTAATTTTACGAAATACTTATATAAAAACATTTACATGTTTCAAAATAACACAGTTTTTTTGCTCTCCTGAAAACAAACCTGATTTTGTCGGAGAAACGATGATAACTATATCTCTTTAGTACTTTAAACTTATTTTTTACTTATTGTAATAGACATTTTTCTATTTTTTATAATTTTTTTATATCAGTTTTTTTGTTAAATAAGTTCTTTTTTCAAATAGGGACTGTGATATTTTTATGAAATGAAACCTTGTTATGTTCGATCTTTTTTATCTTTGCTATATACATGTTCCTTAATATTTGATTTTTTTTAATATATGAGTGGGTTTCATAAAAGTTAAACATATTGGGCCTGATAACGAGTATCGTATTGCGACTACGACTACGAAGATTTCGTAATAGACTAAAGAAAAAATCTTGCAATGTTCTTTAGTCTACTACAAAATCGTCGTAGCCGAAGTCGTAATACGACACTCGAAATAAGGCCCAATAACATTGAGTACATCTGTTTATATAAATTAAGTGCTTTTCATAGTTGCAGTGCTTTTCGAAATTTAAAAGTTGATAGCACTGTCCCAATTATATAAAATTGAGAGTATGACCACCGCCAGTGCTGTCGGATGTAACGATTTGTCTCTAAAATCGCCAAAAGCTTTGTTTTAAAATAATAATTTTGACGAGCATTTTGTTCATTTATATATTTCAACTCATTTGCGATTATTTTAGCTAAACACACATATGCAATTTAAACAATGTAGATTAATGTTAAAAACATGGCAAATTTTATACAAGGAAGGTTTTCTACAACATAAAATAATTAATGATAAGAGATTTGTTTTCTATATCTAAAGTGTGGTTTTTATAAAACATAGTGGAGAAAACTTCCTTTTATTAATTTGGAACTAGCATTTTGGATAATGATGCATAAATAGCCTTATGCATCATGGTAAGGATATAAATAACTGAAAATAAGATTCATATTGATGTAATTCATTTTTAGTATGTTTCATACTTCAGTACGTATGTTTGTATGTATGTCTGTTTTATAAATGAACTACACTCCAAAATATTCCATGCTTAAAAATACGAAACACTTTTTCGTAATTTAATTTTTGTACAATAAACTACAAATTTTTAAATTTTACTGAAATATTTGTAGCTTTGCAGGATAAAGGCCATTTCTCACTATCATACAAAGTCGTGCGATCTACGAAAAAAGTACAACCCTTGTGTGATGAATTCTTATTGTCTTTTGAAATATTTTATAAACTCCATCATATCAGGGTTGTATTTATTCGTAGATCGCACGACTTTGTATGATAGTGTATCACGGCCTTAACAAGTTTCATAATTTTACGAATGTCGTTAAGTTACAAAAACGATTTCCTACAACTATTTTCGTATATAGTAACACATTTTTCGTTTATTTCATTGAATTTAGGAAGAAATAAAACATTCTTACAAAATTGGAAATTTCGTGAAATAAATAAATTTTGTTTTGTTATCATTTTGTTTACAGTACAAAATTATTCCTAAACCTACACAAGTTTCGTGAATTTTAGAAAATACAATTTAAATATATAATAAAAACTGTTGTTTTGTTTTACTTTTTATTATATCCCCAATTTATTTTCCTGTTATTGTATAAAAAATTATTGTAATAAAAAATTTGTTTTTAGTTCATGCTAGGAACACAACTGGTACGAACGACGAATTTCGTCCACGCAGAGTTTGCTGCGTAAATTCGTCGTGTGAAACACAACAACGACGAATTTACTCAACGAATTCAGCTGTTATAATTTATAAAGTTGTTTGAAGCATTTGCAAAGGCAGACAGAGAGAAAATTTGTATTTCATAGTTCGTCGGTGCACAAAATAGAAATAAATCTATCGCAGAGCTCGTCACGCTCTACAAATTTCGTTTTATGGAGGCGTTGTGTTAATTTTAATATGAACAAATATATTTTATTTTCCATGACAAAAGTTCGCAATGAAAACTTCGTCTTCGTCCCAATTGTGTTCCCAGTTTGATTCGTGAGTTTCATTGCAAAATATTCATGTATGTATGTGTATGTATGTGACGTATGAAGAATGCAGAGGCTGTAACAACTTCCCTTAAGTTATCTTTTTATTTTCATAATTATTACAACCTTCAATTCTAGGAATTAAAGATTAATTTACTATTTTCCAAGGATATATAAATTTTTTGAAGATTTTTATATTCCACGTATTTTTTTATTTCATACAAAATTTCGCATATAACATAAACTTGCTTTTCATGATTCACTAATTAATTTTGTATTATTAACATTGTGTTTCTTAAATTTACGAAAAAAAATTTGAAATACAAAATTTTGTTTGCAGACAACAAATATTTCGTAAAATAAAGAAATATCACAACTACTACATATCTACGAAGCATTTCGTACCCTAAAATTAACGAATATTTCCTAAAATGAACCACATTTTTCTAAAAACCTAAAAATATGTATATAAAATTATATTTTAAATAAAAAATGTTGTGTAGCTAACTAATATTTAATGTTGTATAATATTGACGATAAACGACAAATGTGTCAGCGCTGTGGCTAAAAATCAATCTGACAGCACTGGTTAGCATCTATCAGGTATGATACAGATATGTATGTATGCATCTTTTAAAGGATTACGGTACTTGTTGACGCATAATGCATTGCTATTGGCTGAAAAATATAAGGAAAAAAACAAGCAAAAAAACTGGGAAAACATCACAGTGGAACAAATTATAATTTTTCTCCATAAATTTTGAAAGTGAAAAATTAAATTTTTTTATTATTGTTTAAATTTGTGAATGCTAATGAAAATACAAAAAAATATAAAAATATATAAGACCTTTAATTTTAACGAATTTTACGGTTTGCTTATTAATCCACCTTCACTCATATGATTAATAAATATTTTTAATTTATAACAATAATAGACGACGGAATTCTACACACTTCATACTGCAAATATTCTAACTCGTTGCCTATATATGTATGTATGTACATATATATTTTGAAGCATATCGTCAATGCTATTAATACTTTTAAGTAGATACATACATATCGCTCATTTGCTTCAATAGCGGCACAACGCAAAAAAACTAGTTTTGCAGAAAACGCGTTTTAAGTTTTCAATTTGCATACAACTCAATGGAGATATGAAAAAAAAATCTTCTCTCATGGGGTGATGGTACAAGCTATTTGTATGCAATTTTTACACAAGACAAAATTCGAAATGCCGAATCTTTCTGCATTATTAACTCAAAAAACCCATTTTTTTAGTTATGCCACTATTGAAGTAAATGAGCGATATGTATATTACCCAGATAGCCACAACTGATATTAAACACTGTATTGTTTAAAATCGTTTGCTTACATGTGTCGGCTATACGAATTATTAACATATTATCAAATTCTACTTTTGAATAAGAACTTGAAACCCCAAAATGTCATTAGTTTCAACTTTCTGATTTTATATTATTTTCAATATCTGCCTTTTGAAAACAAATTCTCTAATTTTAAGAATCTACGGCATATCTTTGATTGCAACAATTTCCAATTTCCAAAAATATGTGCGTATGTAAATATGTATGTATGTATTTATTAAAAAAAACGAAAAGTCTTAGTTATCCGTACAATTTCGCTCTTATTTTTTGCTTTTAACTGCCCACTGTGTACTTCATATATGGATTTTTTTTTTTACTACAGGACTGCCAACCTTTAGTCAGGTAATTTTATCCCACTTTTCTTGCTAAGTTCGGTAAAAAAGGGAAGACAAGAATTAATCCTACTTTTTTGTATAAATGGCCTATTTCCAAACTGCGAAATAAATCTTTCGACTTACAATTTGTATTGAAAACAACAATGAAATATGAAAATTTGTTTTTGTTTTTTCAATATACATATGTAAATTGTAAGTCGCATGTTTTCTTTACCATTATACTCTTTGATTTTACGAGTAATTGGGTACTTAAATTTTATGCATTTACAATGGGCTGTGGGATTTTCAAACGTTTTATGGTTTCTTTTTTATAATAATACGTATGTGTTGTTAGCAGGTAACGAAAAGGATTTGTAACCACTTTTTTCCATCGAAAATTTTAAAATGGTTATTTTAAATACATAAATAATTGAAAGCTATACCTTAAAGCCATGTTTGTGTGTATGTATATAGTATATATTTACATATACATATACATAAGTATTGGACGCGGTTGAAAAATCAATCAGATAAAGTATCTTTTTTTAATTAATTGCCTTGCGAAAATATACGTAAATATTCAAAAAAAAAAAAAAATATATATATAAAAATGTACCTATTTTAGACACGATCCTATACGTGAACAGTTATCTCTAGATCCCTTAATTGTTTTGGGAATCCTCTTTAAAAAATATCGATCTTTAGTTTCAGAGGGGTAATAAAATATTTTTATTTAGTGATTAGCTTTAATTTACATATGTTTACATATATGTATGTGTATATACAAATGTATGTATTTGTGTAAAACACATAACTTTTAATATATAAAATAAGCTAAAAAATGCATTGTTTAGTCAACAAAACAAGCAAAAATATCATTTTAACTTTTTTATTAAACTTTTACCAAATTAAATAAACGAATTTCAATGAATTTCAATATTTATATGTAAGAGATTTTCGTGTAAATTTTAACTAAAGTCTGTGGTATTTTTATTTTATTATTAGGTTAAATATTGCAATACTTTTAAGTAAAATATTATAACATTGTGATTTATTAACTTCTAAGACTGCCGAATAAAAATGAAACTTAATTTTGAAATAAATACTTTAGAAACCATAATATTGTCTGATTTTTAACTTCAAATTGCTTAAAAATACCTTGCTTATCGCATTTGTGTGTGTGTGAGAGTAATTTGACATTTTCAATGGCAAAATTGGTTACGAGTAGTTTTCTTTACTTCCTAACTATAAAATGTAGTAAAATAAAGCTCGTTAGAATACATTGGCTACAATGCAAATCCATAACATTAAATTCCGCAATTACCGCTACAATTCAAGAAAGGATAAATACAACAAAAACAATATTCTTTTATTTTCTACGTACATATGTAAACAGGTTAAAAAATTGTAGAAATTTTTATCCACACTTTATTGCCAAACTTACTACAAGAAGAACTGTTTTACATTACATTTGTAAAAGTTGGCAATCCTAGCTTAAAATTATCAATAGATAAAAGAGTGCATGGCGTCGTCCGTCTGCAATGTTCTTGGGTTGGATTAATCTTGTATTCTATTCAGTGTTGCCGGAATCGTAATTCATTTTACAGGGATAAAACTAATCAAAATTTTAGATATTACGAAATTTTTTGTAATTTTATTTACGGCGCTCTATTCCTAAATACATATGTACATAAGTATGTACATTACTTGCATGTATATAAATAAATCACCATAGAAGTAACTTCTGACAAATAACAAGCAAATTGCTCAATAATTACTGAAAATTATATTAAACTTTGGAGGGAGTTCCAAAACTCTTTTTTTGCATTGTCTAGTGAGAAAAAAACTTCTTGCTTACGTGGAACAGAACAAAACTCGTCCCTTGCACCATAACCAGCCTAATGTGTAACTCTTGTTTTTGCTTTGTGTAGTTGTCGTACTTTCCGTTGCCAAGTAGTGCTGCTATACATACATATATGGTTTAAGTAAAATATTTTTTTGCAAAAATTTACTATGTATGTGCCTATCCAACAAAATAACGAATAAACATAACTGTAAATGACAGAATTGCTTTATTAAGTCCTAATTTACACTCAGCAAGTCTTATTGCTAAGCTGATTAGTTTTTTAGGAAAGAGAGACGAGAGGAAAAGAAACTTATATGTTCCCCTCGTATCGCTCTCCGACAAACTAATCAGCTTAGCAATAAGACTTGCTTAGTGTAAACTAAGACTAAACGTTTTTTAACCTTGCATGTAGCGAGTTTTTAAATTCAATTCTACATATACATATAAGACAAACAATTATTTAAATACAGAAATGCTTCCATACATGTACATATAACTTTATTTGATCTATCTTGCGGGCAATATTATTTTAGTAATAAAAATAATATTTCAATGTAAAATTTATTAATTCAATGGTTACAATAAACGATTATCGTAAGATATCGTCGTCTTAGAGTGCAAACCTGCTAACTCACTTCAATAAAATTTTACAGGAGAGACAAAATACTGTTAACATTTTCTATACATTGGTTAAGAAATTAACCTAATACGTCAAGTTTTTTCGACATGTAGAGTTTCTAATTAAAACAAATATTTAGGGCAATCGATGCGCTGTTTTTCTCTATCGAAAGACATTAAAATGTCATATCTTATAAAGTGTCATTTATGACATTTTGATGAGCCTGTGGAAGATTTTATGCCATCAGTTAAAGGTTTGCCACACGTTTAGTTCCATACTTAAGTGTTTACATGTATTTAATATATTGCACACTAAATCATAAAGAGTCACAACTCAAAATTATAGAAGTGCCTTTTCTTTTTTATAAACCAGTTAATTAAGAAATCTATAACGACCTCAACAATTTCTTTTGCAATACAGTCTTCTTGAAGAATATAAAATATCGTTATGCTTGTTTTTATGTCACATGCTTGCGTCATTTGTACAGTATCAACAGTTGTTTGCAACTACTCAGCATCTGACTCTTTATGATTTAGTGTGCGATATATAAATGAAAAACAAAATACTTTTTATATAATTTTTTAATACAACACGAAATGTGTCAAAATATTTATGTATGCAACGTGATTATGAAAAGTGTAAACTATAATATTCTTTCCACTGAATAATTCTAGCAAAATTATATTAAAATTACATATATATTTTGTTATTCAAATATAGTTGTGGAAAAATTGGTTTGTTCCATGTATATATAATATCGCAGAATTCGGCAACACTGATGTTTTGTCGTCGGTTGGCTATTGGTTTACGGCACGGTATATTCAAAATACATTCTATTTGCAGCAAACCAGAAACCAACCGACGATGTGTTGCTTTATACTCTCAATAATTTTCTCTCTTAGTTACTTTCCTCCTACCGAAAACCAATTTTTTTTTTAATTTCACATCTTTATATGAACATCCATTCATACATGCATGCATACATGCATGCATGAATGGATGTACATATCTTTACAGGGTTTGCTTATGAAGCACTAACACTTTGGCAAAGAACACTAAAATATAATTTATTTGCACAGAGATGTACACAACAATTTTAATTTCAGTGCTATGGCCGTCAAGCAGAGTGCTTTATAAAGTATTTTACTTGAGTTGAAACATCATTGTGATACTAATCGCGTAGTGTACATGTAAACATACACAAAGTAGAAAGTTGTCATATCTTACCCTTTGTATAATACATTAAATAATGTACAGTTTATTTTCGTACACTGGCTTCGACACAATAATAACTGATGCCCTCGCTTGGCAGATAAACAAATGCTGTTGCATGCTTTTGATGAGATTGAATACCATATTTAGTATTCTCATAAAATCAAGAGCACTAAAAAGAGAGAACAATTCAATACTGTACAACATGAAGGCTACATAAACAACCATCGTTTGCACAGCTCTAGTACCTATGCCTAAATTAAAAAATTTAATAGTTTTTGTTGCTTAATTTTTTAATTATATCACATTAATTTTTGTTATATTATTATTGAATAATTGATTTCCTACTACATAAAGTATGTTAAAATTCAAAAGACAATAATTATTGTTACCTGAGTTTTTTTTTTTAATTCGTATGTACCTGTGTATATTTATTTTTTATATATGTAAGTACAAAAAAGAATTATTTTTGTCACCTTATTTTATTAAATTATTTAAATTTTTTTGTGAAACTCGTTCTTGAATTATATGTACATACATATATGTATGAGTTTTTTATTTAATGGGTAAATTGAATAACAAAAGCATTTGCTTTCTACTTAAATTAAAAAAAAACACATTATTTTTATTTAAGATATTTGTGTTTAACTTCAAAGCACTCAATTAGTTTTTTTTAAACAAATTATATTAAATAAACGTTATAAAAAAAAATCAAAGTAGCATAAAGCAGTCTTCCATTCATCAACAATCGTATTTTTTTTCAACACACTATGTGTTACTTATGTTAAAAGCAGTTTTACGTATTTGATTGGTTTCAAAAAAACAGATCCAAACAAACATGTTATTCTCATTTGCTCATTATACAACCACACAACAACAGTTTTGAAAAACAACCATACCTACTAGAGACAGAAACGCTAATTAACATAGCTAAACATATCAGAACCAATACACACGCAAAACTGTTGTGAACAGTTCCAACTGTGCAACCCTTTATTGTATACTAGAGACCTGCGTAAATTGTCTTGAAATATAAATACGTCTTGTTTTTTAAATGTATTCCCGTGGCTGTAAAATGCTAAACCAATAATAAATGCTGTCGCATTATAAGCAAAGCACGATAGATGCATTGGTGTATGTGTATATGAGTGCTAACAAGCAATGTCGTGAAGACTTCTTGTTACGAACAAACAGTCAACAAAGTAGTGTTGGTACGTGTATGCTTGTTATTTTCGATATTGTACGTTTGAGTGTGTGTGTGTAATATGTATATGGTAAGCTATTATGTGTTTAAGGGAGGTTTTATTAAAGCAAGCGCACACAACTAATGTCAATGCATGTGTGCGTGGAAAGAAGCAAGCATCACAAATTTTTCAGTCACGAAGTATTTTCTTCGTTATTCCTATACCTGCAATAGCTGAAACAAATTATTGCAAACAGTGTTGTTTAGCGTTTGTTTTAGAAGATTTGTCTGTAGTAAAGCATTTGAAAAATTCCTCATGTCTTGAAAGTTCTTATAAATGGTCTTGTGCAGGACTTTAATAGCCACTCAAAATTTTATTTGCAAGCCCATGGGCTTGCGCAGTCGACGTTATGGTGACACACGTATTCTTCGTACAAAGTATGTGTGATGTTGTGTGTTTGGCTGTTTCGTTGCTGTACGTCAGCTACTTCGGACAAAGTGTGTGTGATGATGATGAATCGAACTTGCAAAAAGAACAACAAACACACATAAAAAGCAGAAAGAACATACACATGCGTACAAAAGCGCTCAGTCACGTTTGGGGGGCTCTGCTTTACACATATTTTAATATTTGGTATGTTGCTTTATTTTATTTTTTCATTGAATGTGACAACAGGTTTTTTAATAGAAAACAGTGTTACCTATAGGTATTTTTGTCGCTAATATAGGAGTATAGGGACTATCGTACTAATATTTTATTTTGGCCAAAATTCTCATATTGCATTTTTTTGCATAAATGTAAAAATAATTATACGCAAACTATATTTTTGCTCCGTTTAAAAATTTGTTTTTGCTCATAATTACATAGACTTTTATCTAATTATTTTGGTGTCGCAGTGCCTGTATTTGGATAGGATCTTCCTTCTATTCTTCTAATGGCAAGCACCCCAGGAAATAGGAAATGAGCATATACATATTAAACAATGATTTAATAATTAAGGATATTACTTACAACAATTTAACTTAAATCTTAATAAACTCCATGATTGGAGAAAACCCAAATATAGATATGTGTTATATTTGTATTATAAGATAATTTCTAAAAAACTGTAGAAAAGTATGCATTAATTTCGAAGGCAGAAGTAGTCACTTTGAATAATTTCATACAAAAGAATTACATATGTATATACATACATACATATGTCAAGTTTTAAGTTACCTACTGTAGCTCCAAATATTCAGAAGAAATAAGTTTGGTTTACAAAAGGTTTACAAAACAAATTTTTTAACATGTAGGGAAAAAACGAATTTTTTTAAAATCTAATAGCAACACTGATACAATTTTTGGAAGAAAAAAAATCAAAACTAGAAATATGGAAAAAATCATCATATGAATGTAAAATGTTTTTGGAAGCAACTTTTAAAGAGAATTAAAAATAAAACAAGATTTTTTAATCCTTGTATAAATTGGGCCATATATGTACATATATGGGATGCCAATCGGGATCGATTTTTGGAAGTCCCGGGATTCGGGATTTATAAATCCCGATCCCGATCCCGAAAATCCCGGGATATTCGGGATCGCGGGATTTTCGGGATCCCGGGATTTTTCGGGATCCCGGGATTTTTCGGGATTCCGGGATTTTCGAGATTTCGGGATATAAAACTTTTTGGTAAAATAAATAATTTTTTTAATAAATATTACTTTAATAACACATTTTATGCATTTTAAAAGTTCTTATGTTTTCTAGTATGAAATAAAAATCGAAAGAATTTTTGTCATCTATTTTTAAGTTGATGTTAGAGAATTTATACTGAAAACAATCACTAAATATTTTTTTTTTTCATATTATATTTATTTATTGTATCTTCAAAAATGAACTAACAATAAGTAATCAAATCTTAAATCTAAATATAATTATTAGGCCCGACCAGTATCGGACATAAACTTAGTGATAGTTATAAATAATACATAGTAGTGATAATCAAAAGGGGAAAAAAGAAGTATTAAGCAGTCCCATCTGGAGTGTTGAGTATAAGAGCCCTTGTGTCCCTCTTTTTTAAGCGGATGTGTCCAGTAAAGCTCAAAATATTACGGGCAAGCGGATTAGGATGTGACTCGAGTTTTGTTAAATATTTGCCTGCGTATTTTTCAATTTCTTCACTCACTAGTGGCATATTTAAATCACGATGAATATTTGAATTTTTAACGTACCATGGAGCAGATGTTATCAAACGTAAAATTTTGTTTTGCCTTCGTTGGATTTTCTCAATATTTGAAGCTGAAGCAGTGCCCCATAGCTGAATTCCATAGCACCATATTGGCTTCAAAAGCGACTTGTATATCAAGAGTTTGCAGTCTAGGCTGAGTGTTGTGTAATACAATATAAAAGTGTCTTTGTCCCTATAGCCCCTTTTTTATTTTTTAACAGCTGAGGGGGTCCCAGCTAAAACTTAGGCGTTCAAAAGAACTGCCAAAAGAAGTTTTGAAACTTTAAAAAGAAAACAAGGCTAAAGAGCCGATTCATGTTAATCAAATTAAAGTCTGATTTTATTATATTTTTTCTTTGGCTTATATACTAATTTTGAAAATAAATCTTAACCTTTCTAACTTATTCTAAACATACAAATGTTATTGTTTTCTCTTTCAATACTATGGAGTATCGTATTCACATTTCTGTTTGACCAATCATCGTATTTTATATTTACAATTGCACTCAAACAGAAATGTGTCACTCAAACAATTGATCGTAAGCAGTTCAGCATTGCACCATGCATGCATACAAAGAAAGTAATGTTATTGATACTTTATTAGTTCTTTGTTGCATTCATTGTGCAAGCATTATCAACTTGTGTGATACACTACACCCTCACCCTTAAGAGAAAAATTAGGGAGGAATTTTTCTAATCAACTTCATAGTATTGTTACAATGTTTTCTTATAATTTACTTATACATATAATTAATTTGAACATTTATAAAATAATTAATTTGAATTTTTATATAGGTATAGGTATTTTATTTTTACGTATATATTAGCGATTATATTAGGATTTGTATTCTATAATGATTTAAATGGTTTTAAATTATTATTATGGTATGTTTTATTTGTTCCCTTGTTATCTATTGTGGTGTTTACACCATCCCTACTTATTATTTTGAATGGTCCTTTATATGGACTTTGATGTTTTTTCCTATCTTCTATTTTAACTAATACTAAATCTCCTACATTAAGATTAAATCTATTTTTATTTTTATCATTATTTATTCTTTTTTCTTTAGATTTTATTAATAATTCTTTTGCCTTATTTAATGCAAATTGTAATGTGACTCGTAATTCTTGTACGTAGTCGTCATAATTATATATTTTTATTTTATTATTTATGGTGTCAGATGGTAGGCTTGGTAATTTCCCATAAACTAATTCAAAAGGCGAGTAGCCTGTATCTACATGTGGTGCCGTATTGTAGGCAAAAGTGAAATATGGAATCCACTTATCCCATTCATAATCATTTGCGGTTGTTAGCAAGAATTCATTAAGAACCCTATGGTTTCTTTCTATTGAACCTAATGTTTCATGGTGGTATGGTGTTGAAAATACTTGTTTGATTTGTAATAATGAGCATATGTTTTTCATAAGTTCATTTGTAAATTCTGTTCCTCTGTCGGATTTGAGCACCTTAAATTGACCATATTTTAAAATAAAATGTTCAACTAATGTTTTTGCTGTGGTGAGTGCATCTTTTGTCTGCATTGGGTGTGCAACGACAAATTTTGTCAGTTCGCACTGCATTGTTAAGATGTAGCGGTAGTCGTTTGATATACGAAGAGGACCAACGCACAGTGGCCAATTTGGCTTCGCTAGCGGCATTTAATTCAAATTTTCAAATTTGAAAAACCGTTAATTTATTTTTAACAATCGATAACAAATACATTCACTAGATTTGTATCGATTTTTAAAAGCTCAGCTTACAGCTGATGAACAGCTGTGAGCTGTCAAAGTCAGCATATGTTTCTGCAAGTGTTGTGCAAAATATTTCCGCCTTTTTGATCATCGTTTTGCTATTCGTGTTAAACTTGCAAATTTTATTATTTTCATTAAAAGTTTTGTTATATACTAACGCCAAGGTATGTATTATATTAAAAAACTGTGATTGTTATCTGTGTATACTTATGTTATTTATAAAACGTAATCGTGTTTAAGTGTATTAGCAACTCGCCCATTGTAACGTACACCTGTCTTTCGTGGAGTAGAACTTACAAAATTCACCTGCATTCAGTGTAATTGTAAATTTTCCTATATGTGTAAACCATTGTGTGTCCAAAATGTCCAAAATTTACTGCGAGTACCTGCGAGCCTTCAATTTATTGGTACTTTTTAGGCAAAATGTCAGTGACAAAACGCACCCTTTTTTTAATATGGCATGAAGAAGCGATCCCCACCAAGAAGTTTCTCGCCGTGGAAAATTATGTTCTTGGTACCGTTTTGAGCAAAATTACCTATACTCAGAAGGAGCAGTGCGAAATTGGAAGGAAACTTCGAAATTTTGCTAGTAGGCTTATCCAAAAGTGGAAGGCCTGTGGCAGGAGTAAGGTGTTTTTCGAAAAAATTAACCAAGAATGGCTAGATACACTATTGGTATTATTGGAAAAAAAAAGCAAATGAAAATATTGGACGACCGGAAAAAGAGCTTTCCGAGTGCTGCAGAAAAACGCAAGTCAATAAGATGTCAGGGCTTACAGAGGAAGTGTCATGTGAAGGATTGTTGGTAGCTGCAAGCTGCAGTTTATATAAAGCTGGAAAGCGCAGTGCTTCCAAAGTTGTAGAAATGGTAAAAGGCGATGAGGATTTTAGCGGAAAGGTAATAAAAAATATAAACAAACCAAAGCCCCTTCCATCAAAATTTTCGGACGATAAAGCGCTTGCGTTATTTGTAGATCTTGGACATACCAGATACACTTGGAACTTGAACAAGAAATCAGCAAGAAACCAAAACGCCGATATATATCCATGCTAGAAAAATTATGCTTCGCCAAAAAAAAGTGCTATCCTAGTGACATTACAGTCACTGATTAGTATGCTGAAGTGTCACTACAAAGTCTTGTGGACCATACAATAAATAGGATCATGGAAGCACACCCTGAAAGTTTTGAAATCCCATCTACAAGTAATAATAACACCCATTTAACTGCTGTCTACAAATGGGGTTGTGATGGCAGCAGCGGCCATTCCACATATGGGCAAAAATTTAACGACTGCGAAGGAAACATGAGAGACCAATATTTATTTTCAATTTGTATTGTACCACTGCAAGTGCAGAACGGACCGACAGTTTTATGACCTTCTTCTACACGATACTGTCGACCAATCAAAATACTTTGCGAGAAGGAAACGGCGGATCTGAGTCGCAGGGAAATTGAAAATATTAAGAGCCAAATATTAAATATTGTACCAACATATGTAAACTCATTGATTATTGATCACCAATTTCACATGACCATGCTTGATGGTAAAACTTTCAGCGTCATTTCAGAATCTTCTTCGCAAATATGCGGAATCTGCAACGCAACACCGAAAAATATGAATGACTTAAATTTGGTGAAGATCTTTCCAATTAAAGTGAACCTCTTTCAATATGGGCTATCCAGTCTCCACGCCTGGATAAGGTTTTTTGAATGTATTTTGCACATATCCTATAGAATACCAATAAAAAAGTGGCAAAATCGTGCTGCTGACAAGGATATTGTTGGACAAAATAAAACAAATATACAGCAGAAGCTACGAGAAGAAATGCATTTGTTGGTCGACATACCAATGGCTGTTACTGGAAATACCAACAACGGAAATACGGCAAGAAGGTTCTTTCAACAACCAGAATTAGCCGCTCGTATAACTGGAGTGAACGAAAATTTAATATATCGATTCAGCGTCGTCTTACGAGCACTTGCATGTGGATACGATATAAACACGGAGGCTTTCAGATTTTACGCAATGGAAACTGCCGAAATTTTTGTTAGTTTATACCCTTGGTAATTCATGGAGCACTCATAATCAATCATTTTTCGCTTCCAATTGGTATGATGTCCGAGGAAGCGCTTGAAGCCAGAAATAAAGATTATCGGAACATCCGTGAAAATAATACCAGAAAAAATTACAGGAAAAATACAATGGAAGATATAATTAACGCTCTTTTTGTTTCTTCTGATCCCTTAATATCTTCATTGTCCAACGGCTCATAAATTTCCTATTCCAGAAATACTAGTTTCGATAAGGAAGTTAAAAGCTTGCTTATAATGCATCATTTTGAAGATTATTTCTCTGAATCTGATACTGAAGAATCTGATTAATATTTCTTTTATAATATGGTTTCTCTTTGAGTTGACAATTTTTTTTTATTTTATATATGAATATATGGTGGAAAATGTTTATTGAATTAAAAACAAAGTAAAAAATTAAAAAAAAAATTAAAAATAAAAAATTTAAAATTAAAAAAAAAATTAAAAATAAAAAATTTAAAATTAAAAATAAAATAAAAATAAAAAAAAAATTTAATTTTTTTTTCCAAAAATTGTTTCATTTTTTTCTGAATTGAGAAAAAAAATTTTTTCAAGATATCTTCTTTACTTTGAATAAAATGCCGCTAGCGAAGCCAAATTGGCCACTGTGCAACGGTGTCAATTGAAATCACTTCAAAACTATTGTTTGGTGTGTTTGTTAGTGTGAGTGGTTCTTTTATGTGTTTTGTTTGTTTATTTTTGTTACAACTGTCACAATAAGATACAAATTGTTTTACCATCTTGTTCATGTTCTTCCATATGTATCGTTGTTTTAGTTTAATGATTGTTTTTCTTATTCCTAAGTGTCCAGCGTGGGTGGTATTGTGGAATTGGTCAATTAGTTTATATTTTAAAATGTCAACTGTTATTCTTTTTGGGGCATTGTATATAATTATCTTCAATTGAGGACTTTTGTTATTTATTCTTATTTTTGCATATGCTTTTTTTAATTCTTCTTTAGTATATATTTTAAATATTTTATCTTCACTTGAAAGCGCTAATTCTTTTATATTTTCTTTATTCATTTTAGATATCAGTTTACTCAGAATCGAATCTAGTTTCGCTGAGTTATCACTGAATCTTGCATGCATATTGTTTTTATTCATATTTTCTGTATATAACTTCTTCTTAATCGAATCTGGTTTCGGAGAATTATCGTTACTTACTTTATTATTATTAATCTTATTTTTGGTACATAACATCTTCATGGTCGAAACTGGTTTCGATGAATTATCATTATGTCCTATGTGCACAATATTATCTTCAATAATTATATCTTTTTCTTCTATATTTTCGATTTTATTAAATTGCAATTTTTTCATATTTTTGACGTCATTAATGGATATGCATTCCCATATTTGAAGTTGATCAGGCTTCTGAGAATTACATTTTTCCATATTATTTTCTTCTACACGTGTATTATTATCTATATCATTTTCTTCTTCATTTTTCCTATTATCTATTATTTTATTTGCCTCATTAATTTTATTCTTATTTGCATTGTTTAACTTATTTTGCATAGCCCTTGTCGTTATTAATACTTTTTTTCTTTTTCGTCATTTTCTTTTGGTATCATTTGTTTTAATATGTCTGAATCTAGTTCTATCCTAGAAAGTGCATCAGCATTTGTATTCATCTTTCCTTTTTTATAAACAATTGTGAAATCATAATCACTTAAATCAAGTCTTATTCTTGTCATTTTTGATGAAGGATTCTTGTGTGAAAATAATGAAATTAATGGTCTGTGGTCTGTAACTACAATAAATTTTCTGCCATATAAGTAAGGTTTAAAGAAATTTATGCTCCAATGAATTGCTAGGAGTTCTTTTTCAATTACTGGTTTGTTAATATCATGTTTTTGCAATGATTTACTAGCGTATGAGATTGGTAAATCTTGTCCTATTTCGCCTTGAGATGAGACTGCTCCTAACGCATAGTTGGATGCGTCAGTTGTTAAAATAAATGGTTTATCAAAATCCGGATATTGTAATACTGGTGGGTTCATTAATTTTTCTTTTAATTCTTCAAAAGCATGTTGGCATTGGACGGACCAAATGAATTTAGTTGATTTTTTTAATAGTGTGTTCTAATGTTTTGCAATGTCGGCAAAGTTTGGTATAAATTTTCTATAGTAGTTGCAGAATGCAACGAATCGTCTTACTTCGTCCGCGTTTTTCGGTACTGGATAGTTTTTGATTACTTCGTATTTGGATGGGTCTGTTTTTACTCCGTCTTTTGTTATTAAATGTCCCAAGTAAACTACTTCTGGTCTTAAGAAACAACATTTCTTTGGGTTTAGTTTTAGATTGTATTTTTGTAATCGGTCTAGTACTTTTATTAAATTGTAAGCATTCTTTGAAAACTATTTGAAGAAATTTTTAATCCGAATGGAAGTCTTTCAAATTGAAAATGTCCTTGTGGTGTAGAAAAAGCAGTTAGTGGTCTGGATTCTTTATTCAACTCAATTTGGTGAAAGGAACTGGTCATATCGAGTGTAGAAAACCATTTTGCTCTACCTAATTTGTCCAAAATGTCTTCTAATCTAGTTAAAGGAAATTTGTCATTGATAATTTTATCATTAAGTTTTCTAAAATCCACAACAAGTCTCCATTTCTTTTTATCTTCTATATTTTTCTTTGGTACTAAAAGGAGTGGAGCATTATATGGGCTAATTGATGGTTCTATTATTTTGTCATCAAGCATTTTCTGTACTTGTTCATTTATTATTTCAGTATGTGAGTGTGGTAGTCTATAGTTTTTTATATAAACTGGTGTGTTGTCTGAGGTCGTGATTGTTTGTTTATAAAAATTGTTGACGGTTAATTTTTCGTCATCTAAATGAAAAACATTTTGATATTGTTTAAATATTCCTATTAATTGTGCTTTTACAAATTTGTCATTATGGTCTAATTTTAGTTCATTCACTATTCTTTCAAAACGTTCGTTATTGTTCATATTATTGTAACTTAATATCTCATAATTTTTAAGTGGGTCAGTCTGAAGTTGAATGCCTTTTATTGTTACGTAGTCGTTTGTTGTGTTTAAAATTTTTATGTGTGTAATGCCGCTTTTGGGTGCTATTGAATTACTTAAAAATATTCCCTCTTGTAATTGTTTATTAAATATGACGCAATCTTCTTTTAGTTCTAATTTTATGGCTTGAATAATTTCTGTTCTGGGTGGTATTGTTATTTGTAATGAAGAAATTGGTTTTGATTGCATGGGCAGAATTGTGGTAGACTCGTTTATAAATAAAGAAATTGTAAATGTCTCGTAATCAATTTTACAAAGATATTTTTGTAGAAAATCTCTACCAATTACGCCATCTGTTTCTATAGGAAAATCTGAATTTACTAGTTGAAAAGAATGTGTACATTTTTCATTTGATAAGGAGAGTTCAAGTTCTATTGTGCCTAAAGGGTATATTTCTTCCTTTGTGATTCCTGTAAGTTTGCATTTTTGTTCTGGGTTATATTGTTCACCTTCAAAGTCTTTACACATACGACAAAGTGATATGTCAGCGCCTGTGTCGATAAGGAATGTCAATATTCTATTCTTGTATTTTGTGTTTATAAAGTTTGTTCTGTTTGCACATATCCTATGTATTCTTAATTCTGGCTCTACGGAATAGTTATGTATTCCGGGCCTACTTCGTTTCCCGAACTTTGTATGGTGTGTACATACTTGTTGTTGTTTCTGTTGGTGTAATCTTGGTTATTGTTAAAGTTTCTTCTGTAATTGTTGTTATTCCTATTGTTACTTAGATTATTTCTATTATTGAAATTATTTCTATTATTGTTGAAATTATTGTTTCTAGAGAAATTGTTGTTTCTTGGCGAGTTATTGTTACTATTGCCATAATTGTTATTTCTTGTGTAACTATTTCTGTTTAAGTTTTGTTTGTTATAGGAACTGTTATTGTTGTAGTTATTAAATGTGTTGTTATTTCTGTTGTGATTTTGTGATTGATACTGTGGTTTCTCTTTTCTGATATGTAGAATTGCATTATTAGTTACTTTCTTTTCATTTTCAAGTTCACTTGCAAGTTCTGATGCTTCTTGCAATGTGGTTGGTCGCGACGCGTATATGGTCGATTTAAAGTCTTCATTTAGTCCCTTTTTGAACGTATCTAGGGCTAATTTATTATTTAATTTAACTATGATATTCTTTTCTGCTACTGTCGCAGTATTTCCTAGTTCTTCTATCCCTAACTTGTTTAGGCTATCTATTATATACAATATTTTGTCCTTAAATGAGTTAACTGACATTTTTCCTTGGAATAATGTACTAAGCTTGTTTTGCAATTCTGGTATTGTTTTAGTGGTTTTGTATCTTTTTTCTAACAATTCTTTTAATGCTTCAAAGTTTTCTGGTTTGATGTAACTTTCTATCGCTGTTCTAACGTTAGATGTTAGTTTAGCATAATAAACGTATTGAAGAAAATCTACTCTAGCTGTTGCTGATAATGATTTGTTTATCAGCTCTGCTGTTATTAAGAAACTTTCTAGTTCTACGAAATTACCAGCAAACAATGGTAAAGCTTTTGACACGGTTTCTAGGCTAAATGATGCCATTGTGGTATTTTGTTCTAATTCTTTTTGATTTTCTAATAATAATTCCTTAATTCTTAAATAAGTGCTATTGAATTCTATCTTTAGAGAAGATAATTTTTCTTCGTTTTCTTCTTCGAGGGTATTTGATTGAAAATCTTCTTTTATTTTTTCTATCGCTTCTAATTTGCTTTTATCTGTATTCTCTGTGTAAGTTCTGCTTGGATTTTTCTTTAGAATCTTTAGTATTTCGTTTAAATCGAAAATATTTTTCTCCATTTAAATTATTTATTATCATTTACAATTACAAATGTGAACATTTTTATTTAATTTTTTTTTTTAAACATCTGTGATAGCATTATCTGTGTTAAGTCTGTTTTTGTGTTTTCGAACATAATTTTTGAAATATGTGTTAATTTTGTAGGCCATATATAATACTAATGCTATTATTATTAAAGTTACAATATACTCTGGTATAATATTGTTAGTATTTTTTCCTTCACCGTTGTTTACAATATTTTCTTGAATTTCCACCTTGCTCTGTGGTTTTCCCATTTTGTTTTTTATTTTATTTCCCCAAATGGGTCCTACCATTAGAATGTATTTATAGAAAACTTTATATTAAAATTTCGGAATTTAAAACATTGGAAAATTAATAATTTTTGTATTTGTTAAAGACATCTTATAAATCATTTGCTTATAGTCTCAAGTTTTAGGTAATTTTTTTTTTAATGTATGTAAGTGTTTTAGGGCCGGATAAAATTTGCTTGTTCTTCTTTCTATTAGTTCATTGTAAATTTTTGGTCTTAGGATTGTAGTTGCAGGATCTCTGTCACAGTTTCCTGGTTGAAGGATCTCACGATGGTGGTTGCAGCTTTTAATCTGTCACGAACTCGTGGTTGCGATTATTTTTGTTGTAAAAAGGTTCTTTTTGTCCGCAGGAACTTTGTCCGCAGGTTTTTGTCCGCAGGATCGCCATGTAATACAATATAAAAGTGTCTTTGTAAAGGGAGTCCCTATAGCCCCTTTTTTATTTTTTAACAGCTGAGGGGGTCCCAGCTAAAACTTAGGCGTTCAAAAGAACTGCCAAAAGAAGTTTTGAAACTTTAAAAAGAAAACAAGGCTAAAGAGCCGATTCATGTTAATCAAATTAAAGTCTGATTTTATTATATTTTTTCTTTGGCTTATATACTAATTTTGAAAATAAATCTTAACCTTTCTAACTTATTCTAAACATACAAATGTTATTGTTTTCTCTTCCAATACTATGGAGTATCGTATTCACATTTCTGTTTGACCAATCATCGTATTTTATATTTACAATTGCTCTCAAACAGAAATGTGTCACTCAAACAATTGATCGTAAGCAGTTCAGCATTGCACCATGCATGCATACAAAGAAAGTAATGTTATTGATACTTTATTAGTTCTTTGTTGCATTCATTGTGCAAGCACTATCAACTTGTGTGATACACTACAGTTGAATTTCTGCCAATTAACCAATATTTTTGAGTTAATTTAAGTTTCATTTGGGTTAACTTAGAGTCAATATGATATTTCCATGTAAGCCTTCGATCAAGGTGTATTCCAAGGTATTTCACTTGAGAATGTTGAAGAATATTTTGATTGTTGATTCGAATGGGGGAACAGGTATCTTTTCTTAGGGTAAACGTTATATGAACACACTTTTGTTCATTTACTTTTATTCTCCATAAATTCAACCATATTTCAAGCTGGGTAATGTGTGCTTGGAGATTGCGGGATGCCTCATCAGGGTTTTTGTGAATACTCAAACAGGCTGTATCATCGGCAAATGTAGAAGTGTGTATGTTATTGCTCACAGGCATATCACAAGTATATATTAGATACAAGACTGGCCCCAGAATACTACCCTGTGGCACACCAGAAGATATAGACTCGGGTACACTCATGAAGTCTCCTTCCACAACGGTAAATTTCCTATCAACAATATAACTTTCCAAAAGCTTTTGTATGTTTATTGGTAGGTATGTCTTCAATTTTAAAACTAGGCCTTCGTGCCATACTTTATCAAATGCCTGAGAAACATCAATAAAAAGGGCAGAACAATACTTTTTTTCTTCAAATGTCCGCCTTACAACTTGAACCAATCTATGCGTTTGTTCAATAGTGCTATGCTGACTTCTAAAGCCAAATTGATGGTCCGGGATGCACCCTCTATCAGCTAAAATTGAGGACAATTTAGTCATGAGCAGCTTTTCGAAAAGCTTTGAAATTGTTGATAGTAAACTTATAGGCCTATATGACTCAGCCTTGGTAAGATCTTTGCCTGGCTTTGGAATCATTTTAATCTTGGCAAGTTTCCAGTTATGTGGAAAATACTGCATTCGTAAAATGGCATTAAAAATAAATAGCAAAATTCTTATTGCAATATGAGGCAAGTTCATCAGCATCTTGTTACTAATGCCATCAATACCTGGAGCTTTCTTAGGGTCGAGTTCAGCAACTATTTTTTGTAGTTCACGCATCTTAAACCTTAAGGGACGAGGGGGTAGAGAGACTACACTCGGTAAATCGGCAGCACCCGTACATGAATTGGGAGTGAATACAGATTTTAAATGCTCAGAAAATAAGTTACCTTTCTCACTATCGCTTCTTGCCCAGCCTCCAGTCGAAGTACGCAATGGTGATTTGAGATCAACGGGTATTTTAAGATTTCTAGTAGCGCGCCATAAAGAGTAATTAGATGTTGACGTTACATCAAGACCTTCTAAATACTTTTCCAGTAATGCAGTCTTTTCCGACGATAGCAGCTCTTTGAGTCGTTTAGTACATTCTTTAAGTCTGATTTTATTTAGGGGTGATCGGTGTTGTTGCCATTCTCTTCTAGCTCTCCTTTTTTCACATACAAGACGTTCAATTTCCGTAGAATAAATTCTATTAAAGCCAGTCTGCGGATAGGAAGTAGTGGCATGTTCAGTAGCCTGTTTAATATATTCGTTAAGATTGGCAATATTAAATTCAATATCATCAGGTGATGTAAGCTGAATGTTTTCTACGCAGTGACTACTAATATATTTTTTGAATCCTAGCCAGTTGACCCTATTAATCGTTTTCGCATATGAGTTAGTTAAATCACTCCTTAGTGGGTTGAAAATTGTAACTATTGTGGGAGAATGATCGGAGGACAGATCTAGAGAGCCCTCTACGTGAATTAAGTCCCTATGGATATTTTTCGTGACGCCAAAATCTATAACATCTGGAATTTTTCTTACGTCAGTAGGCCAATAAGTAGGCTCCCCACTCGAAATGACATCTAAGCCCATTTTTGAAATTGTATTAAACAACGCTCTACCTCTAGGTGTAACAAGACGCGAGCCCCAGTACGTATGTTTTGCATTGTAGTCACCAGCTGCCATGAAACAAGATCCAAGCGATTTGTAGAACTTCTCATACTGATCTTCGGTAACTGAAAATCTGGGAGGTGAGTAAATTGAAGATATCACGAAATTCGCACAAAAATTTTCTACGAAAATATTCGTAGCTTGCATATATTCTTCACTAACGTTCTCAAGGATGTAGTGCTTGAGTCTTGACTTAATTAGAATTGCTGATCCACCGCATGCTCTCCCTCTCGGGTCCTTTGCATGATATAGAGTGTAACCATTTATTTTAAAGCAGCTTCTCGAAGTCAAATGAGTCTCAGAGACCAACATTATATCAATATTTTTTTCCGTGAGGAAGTGCTCAAGTTCGTTTTTGTGTTGGCGAATGCCGTTTGCGTTCCAGAAACATATTTTTAAAGTGTTCATGGTTTGTTAACTAATGCTTGAAGCAGAGTATTCTTCATTCTCAGCATTTCTTGCATCATGCTAGTCATATTTGTTGTAAAATTATTTATAGTTAGCACCAGATTCTCAATAGTAGCTTCAAGACGACTAAAGTTAAAGCTAGAGTTTGCATTCGTTGAATTACTTGGCGGTGGGACATTTTGTGTGGGAATAGAACTAGTCTTGGCAGCATCGGCATACGATACACGTGAAGTAACTAGTTGGCTAGTTTGAGGCAGAGTGGCGGAGTAAGCATTTGCTGATTGAACTGGAGCTAATTTAGATTTTTGACCCATAGCCTGTTTAACGAAAGAATATACACGGCATCCTCTGTAATTAGCGGTGTGATTTTCTCCACAATTACTGCATTTTTTTTCAGCTTGTACTTTTGGCTTGGTACAGTTAGCAGTACCATGCAATTCACCGCAGATAACACAAACTGTAGGTAATTTGCAGTAAGTTTTTGTGTGGCCATATTCTTGGCAATTATGGCACTGTACGGGACCTGAACGCTTACGTGGCTCTTCAACTGTGATTTTTCACTAAATATGAAAACTTGTTTTTGCTTTCAATATAAATGTTTTTCTATAATCTAGATCAAAACGAATGTACATATCTGTGGACTTTTAGCACTATCGCTTAAGTTGATTTACGAAAATTTTAGATGCACTTTCATACAAATAAGCTGCAAAAACTTTATTGTTTTTTTAAATATATCTATTAATGTTTTTTTAATTGCGTTTGAGCAACAAGTAGACATTACGGTTGTTACATATACCAGGCATTGCCTATTTTTTAATCGATTTCGTCACTACTATGACAACGATAATAAGGCTGAACATGTCGAAAAATTAAAAGAAATGTATACACAATTCTAATCAAATTCTATAAATTACGTCTAATGATCACATTTTTGTAGGCACATACATTAACCGCCGTATTCATAAAAAAATTTAGGTTTATTACAGGTTTATTTGACAAATTTCCCACAGAAATACGTCAAATAAGCGCTTA